>OX336381.1:39961017-41161017 GCA_946902895.1 Fragum fragum
AAACAGTTTAAAATTTGAATTCTTGAAGTCGAAGGTCTCTGGAATGAACATTGAAATCTGATGTTTGAGGAGTGAAGTCAGTGCTATGAAGTTTGAAATTTAACTCCGAATTAAGAAGTTCGAATTATGAGTAATGAAGTCGGATCTTAGAAATGGGTATATTGAGTCCAGAAGTTCTGAAATTCGAACTAAGAAGTATGAATTTTAAAAAGTTAAGTCTGAAGTTTGAAGAGTGATGTGAGAACTTTGAGTAAGAAGTTTGAACTATTAATAGTGAAGCAGCGAGAAAACTTTGAAAACCGTACATTGCAATAAGAAGTTTGAATAGTGAATCACGAAGTCAGAATTATGCTCTTTAAATTTGAAATAATGCATTTGAGATGTGAAATTTTAACTTTATTTGGAATCATGGCTCCATGAAAGTTTAGAAAGTTAAGTCTGAAGTAAGAAGAGTGAAGTGAAAACTTTGAGTAAGAAGTTTGCACTATTAATAGTGAATCAGGGAGAAAACTTTGAAACCCTACTTTGCATTAAGAAGCTTGAATAGTGAATCACGAAGTCAGAAGTCTGAATTATGCTCTTTAAATTTGAAAAAATGCATTTTGAGATGTGGAATTTTAACTTTATTTGGAATCATGGCTCGTGAAGTCTGACTTGAGAAAGTATTAACTATGAAGTCTGAAGTATGAACTTTAAGCTGTGCAGTATGATTTCTTAAATCCTGCAAAATACTTACCAAATTCTTTAGCATAAATTACAAGCTATTGTGAACCTAGAATGAACAAGCGGGAAAGTAGAAACAAGAAAAATTGTGTAACTTCAAATATGATCTAGTATCAAACAATATGATGATTACTTAAATCTTAAATCTGAATAATAAATCAAATATATTTACCAGACCTCCAAGAACCAATATGAAGAGTACCAGAAATATGACGTCACGACACTCCCTATTTTCTATTGGTCCATCGAAGTTGTTTTGGATTATGTTACTTGGTTCCCCTTTTCTTTCACCTCGGTTTTCATCATTTGTATTCTGGTTTGGCTAAAAAAATCAAAGGTAGTCTAAACGTATAAACAACACGTACGTGTGTTAAATAAGTAGCATGCCTTTATACATCTTGTCGTACCAAGGGCGGCGAATGTTCTACTTATCTAACGATATTTGAGAAAAAGATGGTCTCGATATGCCTTTACTCGTGAGGATGGCCTTTATATAGTAGGTCAACTATTAATTTAACCCAGACAAAAGTTTGTAGTGTATAATCTGTCTATGCTTGAGCGACCATGTCTATTAAGCGACCATATCTATTAAGCAACCACAATCAATTACGGACGTTCCGAAATCAGAGGTCAACAAATTAAAGTAAGAAACTTGCTTAATTTCTATACAAAATCACTCTTATTTTCAATATTTCGGCAAAAATGCCTTTATCAAGAAAAAGAAAATAAATCTTATAACTAGAACATAATTTTATGAACACTCTCTATAGCCATTTTGTTTTATCTAATAGAGGATATGACGTCAACGTCGTATGGTAACATTTGCGCGACGTTGACGTTCCCGCGCTTAATCAGACGTCAAGTAACGTTAAATGGAATTGCGCGTCCTTTACGTTGCAACCAAATGGCTGTACCGTCTGCAATTTTTTGATCCATGCTGATTCATGAACCTGTCGCTCTATTTTGTCTGCAGAGTACATCTTTTTTAAAACAGTGAACCTTAAATCCGTATACATGTGTGTTTCGATTTTGAAATGGAAATTGATTGGTTTTTCATGTTTCAATCTGACATCCCGAAGATGCTCCTTCATTCTTTCATTCAACTGTCTTTCCGTCTCACCCACATAAACAACCTTTTCACACCGCCTGCAACTAATTGCATACACAACATTTCTTTCCCTACAACTAGTGTTAGACGGGACACCGTATGATCTATTGGAGCTGGTATCCGTTACCTGGTTATCTAACACTATCGCACACATCTCACACCCAGTAACACAAGGAACACGGCAATTACGTACTATACTGTTGGTTTTGCCGTGAACCAGAGTGTCACTTAGATTCCTGTCTCTCCTAAAGGCCACCATAGGGGGTTCTCTGAAGACCTGTTTCATTCTCTCTGACTCGTACAGTACTCTTGTATGCTTCGAGACTATTTTGTGAACATTGGGCAAAAAGTGCGAGAATGTAAGTACCAAAGGTACCCGTGTAGAGTTAGTCTTGTTTCTATTACTCTTGTTTTCTCTTAATAGCATACCCCTATCTAAGAGACACTAAGCAGAGGAAATTACGGATGCTAAGTAAGATGCAGGAAAACAGGTTTGATGATGATTCATACAGAGTTACTAGTATCAGTAAGGATGGTAACTGCTACTACAGGTGCCTAAGTCAGTACTTATACGGCAGACAATCACTTCATGATTTAGTACGGAAGCAGATAGTTGAGTATATGGAAGAACGTTCTGGAAAATACACCCATTTGATTGATGAAGAGTTTGATTATCACATCAGGCAGCAAAAGTACACTGATGGACGTGTATCATCATGGGCCACGGAAGCTGAGGTACAAGCATCGGCCGATCGGTATGGAATTAACATCATGATTGCGACTGATAGGGGATTTGAGACATGGAACAGGTTTGTATGTGAAAAAAATAGTGGTTTTCCGGACCAGAATGTGAGTATCCGTTTACTTTTAGAAAATTCTCATTTCAGCCTTATTAGCGTGATATCAGGTAATTCTAGTTCAAAAACAGACAGTGTCAAAAGGGTCAAATGTCCTGTAACTGATTGGTTTGATTCTTTCGATGATGACGGTCACGGCGACTTCATGAATCTAGAAAAAAAGACGGTTTTAAATTCTAATAAACAAAAAGATGACCACTGTGCTGTAAGAGCCCCTGTAATGATAAGTGAACAAAAATTTACATCACATAATTCCAAAACACAAAGTCAAGATGAAAATCTTTTTAAGCAGTCTAATGAAAATATTGCTATACAAAATGCGTCAAAAGACAGAAGCAAAAGGCGGTCTAAACGTAAACCATGTAGCAAGAAAGAAAGTGAAAAAAATCCCAAAATGTCAAAAAGTGGAAGAAATAACCTACCAAACACCTCAGTTACAAATCTTTCAAATTTCGAGCTTAGTGATGCCCAAATCTCACTATTAGAAAAGGGTTTGAAGTTTATACCAACAAAGAATAAGATAGACAAGCTGAAACTAATATCTGACCTTTCCGAATGGGAGAGGAGAATGAGATTGAGGGAATATTTTCATGAAAAAATGAAAAAAAGGATACAGAGGAGGGTATATTAGATAGATTTAAAATAAGTAAGAAAAGCTATTTCACTCCGAACAAAGGTCGAGATAACCACCTTGATTTGTATATTGAACTTGTGAAGAGTGATATAGTTGAAAACCTTAAAAACAATGGCTCGCTGAATATTTCAAAAGCAGAAAACAATGCATTTCATGAGCTCCTTCACCATCCAGATATTGTTATTCGGCCAGCCGACAAAGGGTCTGGTATCGTAATAATTGACAGAGAAAAGTACTTGACAGATCTCAAGGAAGATATTGAGCAATGCCCGTCGTATGAAAAGACAGACAATGAAATGGTGAATGAATGCTATAAAAGAGTGAAAAGGTTGGTAAATGCTATGTATAAGGAGGGGGCAATTTCAAAAGATTTACATGCCTACCTTATCCCAAGGTATGTTTCACCAGGTAAACTTAAGGGTAACCCTAAGTTACATAAAAAGAATGCTCCATATCGTACTATAGTAAGTGGTATAGACACACCCACTGAAAAGATAGCCGAAGTAGCTGAATTTGAACTAAATGAGTATGTAGAGAGTTCTCCTAGCTATGTAAAAGACACAACTGATTTCATAAACAAACTCAGAGAAATTCAGGAGCCGATTCCGAAAGACTGTTTCCTCTTTTGCTTTGACGTATGTAAACTATATCCTTCTGTTCCAAAAAAGGAAGGTTTATTAGCGTGTAAGGAGGCTCTCGATCAAAGGACTTCACCCCTAATAGATACAGATAATGTAATAAAAATGATTGAAACAGTCCTTGAGAACAATGTTTTTCAATTTGGAGATAGTAACTACATACAAACAGAAGGGGTTGCTATTGGCTCTAAACTAGGTAAAAACTTTGCATGCACTTACATGCGAAAATGGGATGAAGAACTAATGAACTCACCAAATCGACCGGCATTCTACAAAAGATTTATTGATGATGGTTTTGGTCTGTGGTTAGGTAGTAAGGAAGAACTTTTAAGATTTGCTGAACACGCTAATAGTATTCATGAAAATATCAAGGTTGAACTTAGGTACAGTGATCAGCAGGTTGAATTCCTTGATACGATTGTTAGGCTGGAAAATGGCCACATTTATACTAATCTTTATGTTAAGCCATCAGATAAGCAGTTATACCTTAATCAAAAATCATGTCACCCCCCGTCAACAAAAAGAGGTTTAGCCTATGGTCTTGGTCTGCGTATCAAAAGGATATGTGAAAAAAGAGAGGATTATGAACAACAGCGGAAGGCCCTTAAACATAGACTGAGACAGAGAGGATATAGTGGGAGAAATATTGAACGGCAGCTTGAAAAGGTAGATAACCTAGATAGGGGTATGCTATTAAGAGAAAACAAGAGTAGTAGAAACAAGACTAACTCTACACGGGTACCTTTAGTGCTTACATTCTCGCACTTTTTGCCCGCTGTTCACAAAATAGTCTCGAAGCATACAAGAGTACTGTATGAGTCAGAGAGAATGAAACAGGTCTTCAGAGAACCCCCTATGGTGGCCTTTAGGAGAGACAGGAATCTAAGTGACACTCTGGTTCACGGCAAAACCAACAGTATAGTACGTAATTGCCGTGTTCCTTGTGTTACTGGGTGTGAGATGTGTGCGATAGTGTTAGATAACCAGGTAACGGATACCAGCTCCAATAGATCATACGGTGTCCCGTCTAACACTAGTTGTAGGGAAAGAAATGTTGTGTATGCGATTAGTTGCAGGCGGTGTGAAAAGGTTGTTTATGTGGGTGAGACGGAAAGACAGTTGAATGAAAGAATGAAGGAGCATCTTCGGGATGTCAGATTGAAACATGAAAAACCAATCAATTTCCATTTCAAAATCGAAACACACGTGTATACGGATTTAAGGTTCACTGTTTTAAAAAAGATGTACTCTGCAGACAAAATAGAGCGACAGGTTCATGAATCAGCATGGATCAAAAAATTGCAGACGGTACAGCCATTTGGTTGCAACGTAAAGGACGCGCAATTCCATTTAACGTTACTTGACGTCTGATTAAGCGCGGGAACGTCAACGTCGCGCAAATGTTACCATACGACGTTGACGTCATATCCTCTATTAGATAAAACAAAATGGCTATAGAGAGTGTTCATAAAATTATGTTCTAGTTATAAGATTTATTTTCTTTTTCTTGATAAAGGCATTTTTGCCGAAATATTGAAAATAAGAGTGATTTTGTATAGTGCTTCATACAAAATATTGAACGCTCTACACCTTCTGGGTCAAGAGAAAATGAATTTTGAAATTTCACTTTTTTTTTCCATGGTCAACAAGAGTTTTCAACGGATTTCAATTATTTAATTTTTTTAAAGGGGGTTACCCTAGGAACATGAAAGCCAAATTTGGTTAAAAATGGCCGAGTGGTTTGGGAGGAGGTACAACTTAAAAATCCTTATTCAAGTTGTAGTTACGACATTTGGGTTGCAAACAAACCACTTTACATTTTGATACATATTAACCCTTATCATGCTGAACCCGGAATATTCCGGTTTTGGCAGGAGGTGTAGACCAAGATCAGCCTGCACATAAGTGCAGTCTGATCTTGATCTACACCTCCTTCTTGTACTTTTCCTGTCAGATTTTTTTTATGAAATTGATTCCTAAAAAATTTATTGATTTTTGAACAACAGGTTCTATCAGTGCTTCCAGCCCTTTGATTTTACAGCAATTCAGTTAGTTAATTTATACAGCATGACAAGGGTTAATGACCACAGATTTTCTGATTTTGCAAAATAGCGCTGTTTAATATCTCAGTAGAGCTTCCTGTCGGAGCATTGTGGGCGTGACCAGCCATCCGTCAATTTGATGGATCAAGTGAATGGTATCAATACAGTTGAATCCCGTGAATTGCAACACAAATTTGTCAACATTTTGTTGCAATTAACCAGAAGCAATTAAAAGGAGCTACCTGTTTTATAAATCTATTATTTATTGATAAAATCAGTTGCTATTAAGCAGTGATTTGCTATCATCAGGGTTGAAAGTAAGGATTAATTACTTTAATAACTGAAATGAGATTTATGCACGTTAATCACTTTATTACAAAAATCTAGATAGTATATGTATTTAGCCTTAACAAAAGCACAGAAATAACAACAAAAATGTCATGAAAATTATGCGCTGTAACCCTGACACTGTCAAAACACGATTATTGATATAAAAACAAAGGGAAAAAATCAAAATTTCGAAAAAGTACAAAGATGAAATTCTAGCTATTTTTTTGCTTATCCAAGATTTAGACTGTTCCAATTCCAAAGAAGTTGCAGACCATAATCTTAAGTTGGTGGCAATAAATTAATCCTTGTATTTTGGGGTACAAAACAATGTGAATAATGAAAAAGTTGCTTGTTACAAGCAATTTCTTCATAGTCCATAAAAGTTTCCCAAACTTTTTACTTGAGCGGCGTCAAAATCTGGATTGTGTGGTAATCATTTAAGATAAAAGCTTATACAGATATATCTCATTCTCAAAGCATTTATGAAAATAATCAAAGAAAGCTATATAAATATAATTATAAAAGTAAAAAAGCCTTTAATCATCCAATGTTAACAATGTAAATAAAATTTATTTTTCACCCCTCTCTTCAAAAGAAACCATCATGGAGGAGCACAAAATAACGACTATGTTAAGACTTTTCATAGATTGTTATCCCTCGCCATTTCGGTGAAGGGGATATAGTAATTGTCTCCGTCCGTCACTAAGCTTGTCCGGAGCATATCTCCTTAAGTATAAATGCTATCAACTTGAAACTAAATAGGTGGATAGATCTCATTGAGGAGAAGTGCAGTGCACAAGAACCAAAACTCTTGATTGCATAATTTTGGAGTTATTGCCCTTTATTGTTTTTAAGACTTAGATTTTGTCCAGAGCATATCTCTGAAAGTGTAATAGCTATTATCAAACTCATTGACAAGAAATGCAGTACACGAGAAGCCTAAATCTAACTGGCTTCAGTTTACTATCAAGCTTTTATGGCTTGGGATGGCCATATCCGACATGGCTCTTGTTTTACCTTGTTTTCCTTAGATTTTCTAAAAACCTTAAATGTGTGGAAACATATAAACCCTTTCTGATTTTTGAAATTTTATACTAGTGAAAATGGAAAGAAGTTGTAGACAACAATGAAAGTTGGATGTAATTTCAAAAAGAACATCCTTCATGGTAGAAAATAATGTGGGAAAAGAAGAAATTGATTCAAGTAATTTCTTCTTTTTTTCTCAAGTATGAAATAATAATGACGTAAACTCCTGGGCATGCACAGGAAAGGGTTAAATGACACGTTATGTGGGATGTGTATTGTAGAATAAGAGTAAACAGAATAAATATCATCAGCCTCCCGAAATAAAAACCTGTCTAAACAGAGCCAACAGAGAGTGTCATATGATTAGCGCAATTACTTTGTTGGCCCAACCTAATGAAGTTCCACTTCATTTTTCATGGGCGTTATTTTGAAAAATTAATGGCCATTAGCATGTAAGGAAAAATTAGAATAGTTGTTTGGCGACCTAAACCTCTTGACTACAGCTTGAAAAAGCTGAAGTTACAATGTTTTAGTAAACAGAATAAATATCATCAGCCTCCCGAAATAAAAACCTGTTTAAACAGAGCCAACAGAGAGTGTCATATGATTAGCCCAATTACTTTGTTGGCCCAACTTAATGACTCTGACTGGAAGTTCCGCTTCATTTTTCATGGGCGTTATTTTGAAAAATTAATGGCCAATAGCATGTAAGGAAAAATTAGAATAGTTGGTTGGCGACCTAAACGTCTTGACTACAGCTTGAAAAAGCTGAAGTTACAATGTTTTAGTCACCAACAAAAAAGGTTAATAAAAATAGGGGCCAATTTCTGATCTCAATGAATGATTTCATTCATCCACGGCTTATTTAGTTGACAGTCACGATTGGTCAAATGAAGGATTGCTGGCCCTGTCAATCAAGTTTACTAGACGGCATAATTTTGCTAATTTTACGACCAATTATATGAAAGAAATGTTGGCTGGCGACATAAACATTGTAACAACAGCTTGAATACCTTGTAGTTATGATGTTTAGGTTGCAAAACCTACAATTATGCTTCATAAAAAAATCTGCTAATTTCGGAGTATAAGGTTCACATCCCAAATGTATGATTTGATTGGTCAATTGGTACTTTGATTGACAGCCGCAACCCACCAAATAAATAGAAGCTAAAATGCTTTCTGACACAACATAATGTTACATTAAGAACATGTTGTTTATGAAAGAGAGAAATACTAAACTGTCTTCAATTACTGCCCTATTCCTGAAAGTTCATCATATATAATTCTGAAATAATGGCTTGGATAACAATAAATTAGATGATACGAAGCCAAAATATAATCATACTAGAAATGGGTCACAGGCACGGATGTCTTCACTAAAGAGCTTGTTAACCTTCAGTTGTGACCTTGAACTTGAAAGTATCCAAAAAGAACTTTTCACATGATACTATTTCTTATCAAGACAAATAACTGAGCCAAGTTATATTGTAATCCCTCTATAAATATAGAAGATATGCTCCGGACAAGAAATTGACACACCAACCCATCCATGGACAAACATGGACATACATGGACAAATGTACCTCTACATGCCCATTGCCATTAGATGGCGGGGACATGAAAATGGCTGTAGCAGTAGACTTTATTTAAGAAATGAAGAGAATATTTTTTTGTTTTCATGGAGGTATGAACCGAAAAACCTAATCACACTATGAATACGCGAAGCGGATTCATACATTGTGTGATTAGGTTTTTCAGTTCATACCTCCATGAAAACAAAAAATATTCTCTTCATTTCTTATAATTTAATAGTATTGAGCGAAAAAAGCAAAAACCCTACATCTTTTGATACCTTTTTTGTATGAGACTATTTCATGCGGAAGCATACAAAATCACTGCGTGCTCAAAATTTTGTTCATGGAGTAATGAATAATTTTTTTCAACCAATCAGAACGCTCGTTTTTGATAGACGAAACTAACAATTAAATTATTTAAAATTATTGTCAGTTTACTATTTGCATTCCAGGAAATCATGATATTAATGTCTAGGAATGAGAAAGTCCCCTAACCTAAATTTCAGTAGAAAAGACAAATGAAAGGTTACAATATATAAAAATCCCAAAAGCTATAAAATAAGTGTATAAAAATAATCATATTATAATCAAACTATGAGTTTTGATATTAATGAACATGTAAGCACTTTGTTGATTTATGAAAGATCACGTATTAACAATCGAAAGAACACCTCTCATGGGTACAGGTATTAACACTGGCTTTAATCTAAATAAGAGCACCGGAGACAGATGCCAACGTGCAGCTGTCCAATGCTTGGTAGTGGGTAAAACTTCTAAGTAAAAAGAAGTGGCATAATTTGTTATCCCCTTTACCGATACAGATTTCTCTTTTAATAGTACACATTTATTCCAAGTTTCAGGTGAGTGTGTTAAGTAATACCAGAGATATTACTTTTATCAAAGTTTTCGGACAATTTCAACACAGATGAGGAGGACGACCTGTCCAAAGCAATACCTAGGGTTTTCTCCAAAAACAGCCAAGCTAATTAGTACATATGACATTTCAACAACTCCACATGTGCTAAAGCAACAACATTCAACTGCATAGACAGTCGGATACTTGATTAAATGACCAATCACTGGCCTTGCCCTTTGACTCCAAACTGCAAGTTCCACTTCGATTTTAAACAGCGTTATGGCCAGTAGATAGAAACAAAGAAATGGAATGACTGGTTTGCAACGTTTAGTTGCCAAACCAACAAAATACTGAACAAAGTTTTGACCGATGTTGGAGTTAAAAAATCACTTCTGGTCTATATGAATAATTTGACTGGTTGAGTGAATCTTTGATTGATTGTCGCAACTGGTCAATTGTTTAATTTTGTAAGGATTTTAACACAATATCAAGAGTATTTCATATAGATCACTGCAGCTGGTGCACATAGCCATGACTTAAGTCACTTAGGTACACTGCATATCATTTGCAAATTTCTGGGAGACAAATATACACATGTCACGAAGACTTTTGTCAAATGTCAGAAGGAACTTTGGGTAAACCTGGATTATACTCAAGACCCTTTGAAAGAAGCAAAGAGAGTTACTGACCGAGCTAGCAGTTCTTGGCCAGACATCATTGAGAGGATTCTGATTGGAATTAAAGGATGTGCAGACTGATCAGAGTCTTCACTTTAACCACTTGTGTTATTGTTGGTAATGTCAAGTACAATATAAAATGTAATACAAATTGAATCATTATTCAAAATATTTGAAAAATACTAGTAATCCATAACCAAGAAAAAGTCATTTAACAATGATTATTATCAAGTCATAAAAATGAAAGGTGATATTGATAGGCATCTGGAGGTATGGAAGGTAATATACTTATTATATAGGAGATAAAGAGAATATTTTTTGTCTTCATGGAGGTATGAACCCAAAAACCTAATCACACTGTATGAATACGCGAAGCAGATTCATACATTGTGTGATTAGGTTTTTGGGTTCATACCTCTATGAAAACAAAATAATGATCTCTTCATTTCTTATAATTTAATAGCATTGAGTGAAAAAAAGTAAAAACTTTACAAATTTTGTTACCTTTTTGTATGGGACTATTTTGTGCGGAAGCATACAAAATAGCTGCATGCTCAAAATTTTGTTCATGGAGTTATGAATAATTTTTTTCAATCAATCAGAACGCCCAATTTTGATAGACTAACTAAATATTACATTATTGATGGTTCAGTGCAAAACAGTTATAACTGCCTATACAACATATAGGCAGTTACAACTGTTTCATACTGAACCACCCATATGCACAAGTACTTATCCAGCTGAATCAAACATATCACGTTGATATATACCTCAGTACAGCAGTTCACTAAACAAGCTTTGGTCAAGCAATACCCAGTAAGCACATAAATAATTGAAATTTCCAAAAGTGTCACAATAGATAATTCAAAGTCTTGTAAAAAACACTCTCTCAGTTATTCCACAGCTGGGTAATCAGGATTCTAGCCTGATGTGTAAGGTTGCCTGAATTAAGAGATTATCATCGGTCTAAAGGAATGACTTGATTGGCAAATTCATTCAAATCGCTAGAACCAATTTTATCAAATCATTCCTCAAACAAACCTTTTCATAATTATGCTTAACAAACTAAGATCTCTCTTGCAAAATTTTGGGTAATATATTTGTAAAACTTAATGTAAACCATTAACACACACTCTCGTTTCAACTCCATCAACAAGTAATAGGAAGGAAAACAGTTGTGCATAAAAAAGCATCAACTTTCTCACAATGCTCATTGTGATAGTTATTTATGATTTAATATACCATTTCACATGCAGTCACCAACTTTATTTCAATTTTGACAAGTCAACTATTTTTGTTTATGCTCCATGTGATATTAAGATCTGATATAAATTTTCAAATGCATTTACCAACTAATTTTTCAATTATAACCAGTCAACTATTTTTTTTATGCTCCATATGATATTAAGATCACATATTTTTTCAATTTGACCAGTCTAAATTCTTTTTCTGTTCATACAAATTTCACATGTTCTCATCTAGTAAAGGGTTAAAGAGCCAGCTGGCTCTAAGTAGTTTTGTGTTATATCCTAGCATCATCTCCCGTAACAAAGAAACATCTTCTGGGGATATCTTATACGGGCAAATGCTACAGTAGTGATAATAACCAGCATACACACACACATGCCTCAAAATAGAGGAGCCAACAGCAAATATTTCCATACAGAAATGAAAGTTTAGAAACTCTGACCTCATCTAAAAATACATCTTGATCTACCTAAATGTGCAATCAAATTCTTCAACATAATGCGATGCAGATACACTCACTTTTTAACCAATAACCACGCTATCTCACTTTTTTACAACCAAAGGCAAAAAAATCTGTTTATGATTGAAAATTTGTCAACAGCAAAATCTTTCAATTAAGAAAAGTTTTAATACATGTCATTGGGTTCTGGGTTGACCCATTCCAACACCTTCCGGCTTTTTAACCCGTTCCTGTACAAACCCTGGATTTTACGTTGCTGTGATTTGATACTTGAGAAAATATTGTGAAAAAAGAAGAAATTGCTTGTAACAAGCAATTTCTCCTTTTCCCACAATATTTTCTACCACATAGAATGGTTTCATTTCAAATTGTACCTAATTTTTATTGTCGTCTGTAGCCTCTTTCAATTTGGACCAGTCTAAAATATCAAGAGGCCGGAAAGGGTTAATGCCCCTAAGAAAATTTTTGGGGGAAAACATTGTGTAGAATATCTTCAGATCATACAATGTTTCTTACCAAGAATGACAAAGATTTTTTAAAAAAAATCACCAATCAGAAGTTATCTTCTGCAATTTCTTTCATTTTGGACCAGTCTAAAGTTTTGTCGTATGGTAATGGGATAAATGATCTATAGAGCTCTAGATTAGAGGGAGTAATTGATTCTAAAATTTTGTCGTCTATAACCTTTTCATGCACAATCCCTTAATTTTAATTGAGAAATTTAATTCCTTTATAATGTACTCTGATAATCCTTTCAATTTGGAGAAGTATAAAATTTTGAAGAATAGTAAAGGATGAAAGCCCAAATTCTAATAATGATTTACCAATTTAATGGGGCTTAATGCCACTTTTAACAGTATTTCAGTCATATCGTGGCGGCTTGAGCACCTAACAAATGATTCCTGGTATTTGTCACACCAGTACTACAACTATATCCTTTCCTAGCCTCCAGCTGCTACCCCACTTAGGATAACGATTATCCACCCATTGATGAGAGACAAAGTACCAACTGTCTGAAAATGGATCAAAAGATGTAGTCTGTCCCTCTAGTCTGAGCTCTGATAAATGTGGATATAAAAATCTTATAAATGACCTACAAAATGACCTTTCACTACATGCAATGATTTCTATTTTTAGCAGCTATCTAATCACAGTGGAATTCCCTGTAGGTCTCTTCCCATAGTTCCCCAGAGCTCTTTAAGGTTCTGAAATGAGTAAAATATAATGATTTCTATTTTTTAGCAGATATCTAATCACAGTGGATTTCCCTGTCGGTCTCCTCTTATAGTTCCCTAGAGCTCTTTAAGGTGCTGAAATGAGAATATTATTTTTTTTATTTTTAGCAGCTATATAATCACATGAGAATTCCCTGTGGGTCTCTTCCCATAGTTCCAAGGAGCTCTTAAAAGTTCTGAAATGAGAAAATTATAGTGATGTCTTTTTTTAAGCAGCTATTTTGTAAAATTGAAATTCCCTATAGACCTATTCCCAGAATTCCCAAGCTCTCCTTGAGATTCGGAAAGGTAATATTGCAAAGTATTTAAGCAGCTATCTAGTCTAAGAGAATGTCCCTAAAGGTCTCTTGCCAGCTATCCCCAGAGCTCTTTGAAAAAGAAAAGAAATACAATACTTTCATTTCTACTAACCTATTCCCACAAAATTATTCTTTTTCATGCACCTCAAGAGAAAAGCTTTTAAATTTTGTGGATAATAAATAATACGCTTTTAACAAGCAATTTCTTCAATATCTACAAAGTTTTCTACCTTGACAGGAAATATTGATAAAATTCTATTAACTTTAAATTATCATCTGCATCATCTTTCAGTTTTGACTAGTGTAAAAATTTGTCCAGTTGGAATAGTATTAGGCCTCTGTAGGAGTAATAGCAAATAAAATACATCATCGTAAAACTGAGGAAATTGAATTTTTAAGTGTCAAATAGGATATTTCAGATATTTTAAGGTAACAAGAGGACCATGATGGTCCTTAATTGCTCAGCTGAGTTATCTGCTAATTAAATTACTTCTTTGCATATAGAATGACACAAATGGAGCCAAACAAATGAATAGTACAAAACCATTGAGTAATGCTACATACAAAGTATGAATGCCTTTGGCTATTTAAAAAATCAGTATCTTTACTCTCTCAAGGAAAAATGATTAGAAAACATTGTGAAAAAGGGAACTTGCTTGTTTTGAGTAATCTCTAAATATCCAACAATGTTTTCTGGATTTCAGTTCAATATGAATTCTATCTACAACCTCTTTCATTGTGCCACAGTCTGAACTGGCATGTGGTAATGGGTTATGAGAAGACTTTGAAGTTTTCTTCATTTGAGCTGTATTCTAAACTTTGGACCTATTTGGCCCAAAGGGTATGATTCAAACAACCTTGGTAGACAAATATCTTGATCTTGAAACATTATATACCAAATGTGAATGCACTTTAACTTATGAGTTCGAAGGAAAAGATATTTGAGCATTCTCTAATTGATTATCTTTCAAAACTTTCAGGGTTCAAATAAAAATTCTGCTTTCAAAATTCAAGACTTTTTCTAGAATATATCTCAAATTCAAGGTAGTTTTTATTGAACCAATCCCCAACTATCTATCATATTTTTTTTTTTTTTTTACTTTTATGAAACTGTGGTCGGTCTTTGTTGTGGGAGAACAGCACCTGTATTATACTGCAATCAATAGTTCTAGTATACATGTAACCAGAGGTGAAAAATGTAGTGGCCCGACAGGGATTTGAACCATGGATCCCTCCCTTACAGGGCAAGTGCTCTACCAATTGAGCTACCAGGCCACACCCAAACCTGGTGTCTGTTTAAATCTATTCATGGAATAAACAACCTCACTACAATCTTCCCCTGCAACAGAGAATTTGTCTTGAATCTCAGCTACAAACCACCCTGGCATTGAGCATATGGAAACTGCAGGTTATTTACTTTATGCGCTAACAAAACAAGAAGAGAACAAGAGGACCATGATGGTCCTAAATCGCTCACCTGAGGCATCTGCAAATTACAGTACTTTATAGTACAAAAAAGACACAACTTGAGCAAAATTAATAAAAAAAATTATAATATTATGGGCTTTGTACAAAACAATCCAGTAATGCTTTACAATAAGAATGAAGTCCTTTGGCTTTATAGTTTAATCCATTACCAAACTATCCAAGAATTTGTCACCTTCAGGGAAAATAGGTTTGATAAAAAAACATGGTGTGAAAGGGAATGACAAGCAATTTATCCATTTCTCTACCTGAAATTCTTCAATCAAACTCTAATTACTGTCTGATACTTCGATGGGTGTAATTTCAACAACCTTGTTAAGAGAACAATCTGGAGGTACCATAAATTAAAATATGAATACATTACAACTTATACATGAGGAGTAGAAGATATTTGAATATGCTCTTATTGAGCGTTTTTCATATCTTTGGATGCCTTGGGAAGGGCCTTGTTTGTCAAAAGGATATAAACATGGTAGATAACAATAATGCTATACTATGTTTTTAATGTAAATACTCCAGAACCTATATTTAAGAAGAATTCTTTCAATGCGAATTACGCAATTTTTGACTCCATTTTTTTATCCTAAGAGCATATTTTCCTGTTACATAGTACAAAATTATTTAGTCAAGATACATACCAATTATGTATGCTGATCATCTTATATTTCAGAAGGAGCAGACTTTTGATGTTGCTCTAATTGGGTCTTTTCCAAAATTTTTGACCTCTGGGGCAGTGCCATGTTTTATCCCAGGGCTAAGATTTTAGCTAACATGGTAGAGAACCATCTGGATATGCTATATACAAAACATGAGTTCCTTAGACTTTGTAGATTGGGAGGAAAAGACTATTGAACATGGTCTAATTTAGCATTTTTACAAACTTTGGACACCCAGGGAAGGGGTGTTTATTAACCTACAGGCATAATTTAATCAAAACTGATAGATAACAGCCAGGCTATGCTACACTCAAAATATAAAAGCCCTCCTCCTTAAAATGAAGAACTTTTTTTAGCATACTCAAATTTTTCGTTTTTCCCAATTTTGGACCCCTAGTCAAGGGTAGTTTTTGACCCGAGGAAGACAACTTTTAGTGATATAGTACAAAACCATCTAGTTATGCTTCATACCAAATATGAATATCCTGGACCTGATAGTTTAAGAGAAGTCTTTTGAAATTGCTCTAATTGAGCATTTTTCCAAATTTCGGACCAAGAGAAAAATATTTAAAACGTGGTAGCTTTATATAAAATATAAATGCCTTTGGCCTTGTAGTCTGTGAAAAAAAAAGACAACAAAGATTTTCTAAAATTTCCAATTTTCATATGCCGCAGTTACAAGAGTTTTTCACGGAATGAAATTCTCTTAAAACAACTTTTGAAGAGCTTCACCCAAGGAACATCCCTGCAAAGTTTCAGCTTGATTGGCCTACTGGTTTAGGAAGAGAATTTTTTTTAAAGATTTACTTAATATTCCCATTTTCAAATGCCCCGGAAACCAGAGTTTTTGACGGAATTAAATTATTTTAACAACTTTTGTAGAACTTCACCCAAGGAACATCCCTGCAAAGTTTCAGCTTGATTGGCCTACTTGTTTAGGAGGAGAAGATTTTTAAAGATTTCCTTAATATTCCCATTTTCAAATGCCGCGGCAACCAGAGTTTTTGACGGAATTAAATTCTTTAAACAACTTTGTAGAACTTCAGCCAAGGAACATCCCTGCAAAGTTTCAGCTTGATTTGCCTACTGATTTAGGAGGAGAAGATTTTTAAAGAAATTGTGGACGGACGGACGACAGACAACGACCGATCATAATAGCTCACCTCGCACTTTGTGCTCAGGTGAGCTAAAAATGAAGCGACTTGACAAGGATTTGAATCCTGGACTCTTGCTTACAGTGTAAGTTCTCTACCTATTAAACTACCAGGCCACATAAAAACCCTGTGTCTGTTTAAATTATTTATAGAACCCTACTACATATAGTCAATACCATATGGTTTATGTGTGAAAATGGAACTCAATTCATTTATGTCAAAACCAAAACCAAAGTTATGCACAGCTTTTAAAGTTGTTAATTTGCATATCATTTACATATACAATTCCAAATAATTCTTGGCCTCAGGAGTAGAAATTAAGTATCTATCAAACACGTTTTATCGAACTCTCAGGGTTTAACAGACCCAAGTTTTGAATGTCTGTGACACAAAACTAAGTAGCTAAGTGCTTCTTCCAGATAAGATTTAAGCTTGAGCAGCTTAATGTGTTAGAAGGTAAAGATTTTTAAAGAGATTGTGGACGGATATATGGATGGACAGGCAGACTGAGGACAGACAATGACCAATCACAACAGCTCACCTCCCTCAAATGATCTAAATACCCTGGTTTAAAAGTCAAACATAGAGTCCTGAGAGCCTAATTTTCATATTTCTTCAATGACTGGTACAGTACTAAACATCGTAGATTTGACAATTATATTGAAACGTGATTGAACACTACCTGACCGTGAATGAAAGATTTCTGTTCCAAACAGTTTAAATGCTTTCTTGGCAACACTTGAACGTTCAATCAACAAAACATCATTAAATCACTACAACATCTGGAACCAACTTAAACTAAAGTATTAACTTTTTCAAATTTGAATTACCTAAATTCATTTAAACGAAAAATTTGATCAATGAAACTAATATGACTATATTTATTATCAGAATGACTTAAAGTTGTTGATTGAACACTTGTGTTTAACCCATTCCCCTACACAAAAAGTTTCAGACTGGTCTAAATTGAAAGAAGTTGCAGATGACAATTTCAAGTTGATAAATCTTTTTTTTTTGGGGGGGGGGCATCTTTTTGGATAGAAAACATTGTGGATAATGAAGATTTTACTTGAAACAAGAAATTTCTTCCTTTTCTACACAATATTTTTTCAATTGTTTTTCTTGAGAGGCATCAAAAAGTGTCATTGTGAGGGAATGGGTTAAGGATTGATTGAGCGCATATTGAAAATTGGTTATTGCTACTGGATTGAATGCTGAATGGTCATTGAATGGATTGCCCGGAATGTGATAGGAATGATTGTCAAATTAACCCTTGTCATGCTGAGCCCGGAATATTCCGGTTTTGGCAGGAGGTGTAGATTAAGATCAGACTGCACTTATGTGCAGGCTGATCTTAGTCTATACCTCCTGCTTGTACTTTTCCTGCCGAAGTTGCTTATAAAGTTGATTTCTAAAAGAAATATTGAATTTTGAACAACAAGTTCTATCAGTGCTTACAGCCCTTTGATTTGACAGCAATTCAGTAAGGCAGTTTATATAGCATGACAAGGGTTAATGATGTTCTGTACTGTATCCTGTATGAATACTTACTTGACAATATCGACAAAAGATTCCCAAAGACCCTTTACCACATAAGGCACTTGATGCTTCTCACATAGGGATTTCACTAGCGGAGCCACCTTGTACAGGTTATGTCTGGGCATTGTAGGGAATAAACTGAAAATGAATTCAAGATGAATTAATCCATTACCTGACAACAAAAATTTGGACTAGTCCAAATTGAAAGAAGTTGAAGATGACAACTTAAACTTTATATAATTTTAGATTGTTACAACTTTCTAGGAAGAAAAAAATGTGTCAAATGTTGTAAGCATTTGCTTCATTTTTACACAATTATATTTCAACAACTGTTTTTCTTTCAGGGGTGTCTAAAGGATCATATTCACAAACACATTATGAAAAGGGTCACTAAAAGACCATTCCTGCCAAGTTTGGTAGAAATTGGCTTTGCTGCTTAGGATTAGAAGATTCCTTGAAGAATCATTTTATGATTTTCTGTGTCTATTAAGACTGTCCAACCCCATTTCAAATTTCATTTACGATGTTGTTTTTTTAAGTCAAATGTTGGGAACAAGCTTTGAAAGGGTCACCCAAAAACATTCTTGACAAGTTACAACTACAATTGACCCAGGAGTTTACAAAAAAATGTTTTTTAAAGAATAATTTCATGATTTCTTCAAGTGTGATAAGCCTGGCCACTGCCCAATTTATTTGCAAATCAAAGTTTCTAGTTCTAGTTTTGTTGCAATTAACAAGATGTTGCTATTACAAGGAGCTATTTGTACTTTTAATCAAATATTTTTGCAAAAGTTTAATTGAAATTAAGCAGTGAATTGTGTTTATCAGGGTTGCAATTAAGAGGATTTCACTGTATCAGGTTTGCAATAAAGTGGAATTCACCATTGATACTGGAAGATATATGACCTGTGAACCAATCATTACACATTAAGCCAGTTTCAACCAGACATTGACTGATTTAGTTTGAATGAGTTTTAGCACTGCTTTTAACAATTTTTCAGTCATATGGAGCACCAAACAATGGTTTCCTGGTATTTCTCCCACCAGTACCACCATTACATCCTTTCCTAGCCTCTAGCTGCTATTCCACATAGGTTTACAGTTATCCACCTACTGGTGAGAAGCAAATGTTGGAAAGGCTATGTGCCGCTGCCATTGATCGAAATAAGACTTTCACTGAAAAAAGGAAGGAGTAGCAGAAAACATTAAATGTTATGAAATTTTAGATTTTGTCAACTGTCTGTGTAGAAAACACTGTGGGGAATGAAGAAAATGCTTGTTACAAGCATTTTTTCCATTTTACACAATGTTTTTCAGATTGTTTTCCTTGAGGGGCGTCAAAAAGCATCACCCTGTAGTAATGGGTTGATAACACCAAAATACACAGAAAAAAGCCTTTTGTCAGTAGAATTAAGCCTTTTTTTCTGATTTTCCAACAAAGGAACGTAACTCTAAAATAAAATGGAATATAACCAAAATAATACATGCACTTCATCTTTGGTTGGAATTGAATACGCATAGGCAGTCGAGAAAAGGCTACAGACCAGCAGACAGATTGACCAAGCTTACTCCTTATACCCCCTAAAAACAGAGTTTAAGGGGGTTCAATAAAGCACTTATTTGCTATTATCAGAATTGCGTATAGGTAGAATCTAATGTTTTACCTGATATATATATGGAATTTAATGAGGAATTTAAAGCCAGATGCTATTAAGCAGTGAATAGCTATCAGCATTTCTGCATTCAACCCATTCCACACAACAAAATTTTAGATTGGTCAAAATTAAAAGATTTCAAGTTGATGTCATTTTGAATAGAAAACAGTCTAAACAAAGAAGAAATTGCTTGATACAAGTGATTTCTTCATTTTCCAAAATGATTTCCAAAGCTTTTTTCTTGAAGCCATATCTTCCCCCAAAACACATAACAAAATTATTAAGAAAACCATATTTGAGGCTTAAACGTATAAATGAATATGATGATTGAATTATAAGATCAAAATAATTAAATGCTGTAAGCCTAAAATTCATGACAGAAGTTTTGATATTTATGTGACCAACCAAAATTTAAGGTTTGTTTACATTAAATGATGATGTGGGTAACTTTTACTAGCGATTCAAACAACTAGCTCGGTCACAAAATCGTCCATAAAGTTCATTCATCATGACTCATCAGCACCTTTGCATGTAACATTCAATGCCGAAGATTGGCAAACATTTTCAGTGAAGAATCGGTTGCATTCGACTCAATGTCAAAATGTAAACAAACATGAGTTGAAATCTTTAACCCATTACCACACAGTAAAATATTAGACTTGCCCGAATTAAAAAAAGTTGCAGACGACAATTTAAAGTTTATGAAACTATGGATTTTTTCAATTTTCTGGGTAGAAAACATTGTGGAAAATGAAGAAATTGCTTTTAACAAGCAATTTCTTCATTTTCCACAATGTTTTCTTAAGTTTTTCCCTTGGAGGCGTGTAAAAGTGTCACTGAGTGGGAATGGGTTAAGAAATACATACAATACTCTTTCCAAAGAACTTCACTTATGCCCTCCTTTTGCATGTTCATATTAAGATTGTTTGAATGGTTTTTCCTTCCTTGGAGGGAAAATATGGCTTTAAGGATTGTAAAAAGATGGGATTTTGGGGGAAAAGGTTTTAAGAGGAAACCGATGTACTTACTGATGTTCTATTTGAAAGTTCAGGTGACCCGTGAACCAATCGTTGAAGAAGGATTTTTTGATGTCACAGGTGGCGTTCATCTGCAGTTTTAACCAGGGATTTTCCTCGTCTTGTTTGATATGCATGGGAATGTGGTTGGATTGGGCCACCCATGTAAACCAATGGCTTTCTACACACCTATATATTGTTAAAAATAAAAATAATGTTTTGTTTCAAATGTTTAGTTCTGAATCTGCAATTAAAGCGTTTGCTAAATTCCCCACTTTAGACTGGCTTACCAGATAAGCTGTCCTTTTTCAATAATAAAAGCAGAGAACCGGTCAAACTTCAACTGATGCTAACATACTAGCCAGCAGTGTAAGTTTGTTAGCGGGCAAAACCACAGTTAAGGCTCGGGATATTTACATACAGCAACAAACAACATAATTAATATCTGAATGGTGATGAATTTGTCTATCTTATATTTAAAAAAAAAGTCATCCAACTCAATTTCATACAAAATGATCCTCATCCAACTCAATTTTATTCGATATTACTAATAGATCATTCTATTCCCTTCCATTCAAATAATTCACACCAATTGTACAATTGGGTTTGAACTGAATAACAGTGACAGTATGGGTAGAAAGCATCATGAGAACAGGAAAATTGCTTGAAACAAGTTTTTTCTCCTTTTTCAATACTGTTTTTCTTTCCTTTTGTGTCAAAATGGAGTAATTTGTAGTATTTAATAAGATGCTTACTTAATATGTGACGTTAAAGGTCAAGAGATAAGGCTTTGGCTTCGAAATCAGCAGGAGCTGCTAAAAACTTGTCTTTTTTATATTTTGCCCGCATGTTTATCCTTAATACTGGTGTATTCTCCTAGAAATTGAATTGATAGCCATTGATTTAAATTAAAACAAGAGGCCCATAGGGCCTTATACGTCACATGAGTCCAAAGAGCAAAAAAACAGATAAAAGTTCACAAGATTATGCTACATACTAAATATCTAAGCTCTAGGCCTTTTAGTTTGGTAGAAGATTTTTTAAAGTTTTCACTAAACAAGCCTATGTTAAACTTGTGACATTTTGGAACGGGCTAATTTTGACTCTTGGGCCATAATTCATACAATCTTGATGGAGGTCCACAAGATGATGCTGTATACCAAATATCAAAGCTCTAGGCCTATCTTTTTGAGAGAACAAGATTTTTTTTACAGTTTTCACTATATAAGCCTATGTTAAACTTGCAACATCTGGGAATGGGCTAATTTTAATCCTGGGTCAATAATTTGTACAATCTTGATGAGATTTTTTAAAATTTTCACTATATAAGCCTATGCTAAACATGTGATGTCCATGAATGGCCTATTTCTGTCTCTGGGGCCATAATTTATACTATCTTGATAGAAATCTAACAAACGATGCAAAATACCAATTATGTAAAATGGAGCTCTAGGCCCTCTAGCTTTGGAATTTTCGAGATTTTCTCTATATAAACCTTTATCAAACTTGTGACGTCCGGGTACGGGCTAATTTTGACCCTGGGGTTATAATTTATACAAAATTGATAGGGGCCCACTAGATGATGCCACATAACAAATATCAGAGCCGTAGGTCTTTTGGTTTTGTAGGAAAAGATTTTCGAAGTTGTCGGTATTTACCCCCCCCCCCTCAACCCCCCACCCCTCTAGCATGGCCATTTCTAGACAGATTTTTTCCTTGTACAAACTTGATAGTCTTTGCCCGAATGTGAATCTATTCCCACAGCCTGTTAATGACAAAAAGATTTTTAAAGGGCCCTAAGGGGAGCTAACTCCATGATGTGTACAAATCTGAAGTGCCTTCCAATAAGGATGCTTCCTGCAAAGTTTGGTTGAAATCCATCGAAGGGTTCTTAAGAAGTCGAAAATGTAAAATTTTAACGCATGACGCATAACAACTGACAAAACACGATCGCATTAGGTCACCATGACCTTAAGTCAGGTGACATAAAAAGTTCTTTTCTATCATTGAAAAATAAACAGATTTAACTCATTCCAACATGCTTTTTGACGCCACTCAAAAAAAGGGGGAAAACATCGAGGAAAATGAAGAAATTACAACAATTTCCCCCCTAAAAGTTGAAAAAATTCTAAAATTTCATAAACTTTAAGTTTTTGCCTGCATCTCCTTTTAATTTGGACCAGTCTAAAATTTTGTTTTCAGTGATGGGTTAAACTAAATTCTTACCTCATCAGAAAGTAGTAAACAGTAGCCCATCCCCATCCCAGAATTGGAACCGTCATGAGGATATACCGCACAAAATACAACATTACTAAACTGAACTCCTGCAATCAAATAACAACAAGATGGTTGTGACGTTCAAGGAAAAATGCTGTCGAGCCTGCAAAGTTTTGACCATCAACTTGACCTTGACCATCAATCTCTCATAATAGAGAATAACTGTGCCAATATAGTTTCAAATGCATCCATAATTGAAAGAGAATTGCTCTGGACAATCACAATTTTAGTGTTTGACCTTGAGCTGTGACCTTGAGGTAAGAGATATCCCAAAAATTCTTTTAAATGGCACATCTACGCTTGATGGAGAAACTGTGACCTTGACATTAGAACTATCCCAAAACTTTTTTCAAGTGGCACATCTTCTCATGATGGAGAATGATTGTGCCAAGTTATTTTGAAATCCATCCTTAAATGTAGGAGTAATTGTCTGGACAAATTCAGACAGGCAGACAGACTAACGGACTTACAGACTAACACACTACAGCACATACACCGACTTGTCATAGTGACAATTATGTCTCGCTTACTGCAAGCGGGCTCCACAAAAAGGTTTTATTCCTAATAAAACTGCTGAAACTCAGGGCTATGTTAACCCTATCCCACACAACAATATTTTAGACTGGTTCAAAATCGAAAGAAGTTGCAGATGACAATTTAGAGTTTAAGAAAATTTAGATTTTTTCAACTTTCTGGTTAGTAATGTTTTCTGAATTGCTCTTCTTGAGGGGTGTCAAAAAGCTTCATCATGTGGGAATGGGTTAAATGCTACTAGAATGTCTTATGCTCAATTGTAAGGTGCTCAAAAGAGACCAATAAAACTAAGTCAAACAAGAGAAATACCTGCAGGTATCTAACACTCGGGTGTTTGCCCCTGGATGTCACAGACTAACACACTACAGCACATACACCGACTTGTCATAGTGACAATTATGTCTCGCTTACTGCAAGCAGCCTCCACAAAAAGGTTTTATTCCTAATAAAACTGCTGAAACTCAGGGCTATGTTAACCCTATCCCACACAACAATATTTTAGACTGGTTCAAAATCGAAAGAAGTTGCAGATGACAATTTAGAGTTTAAGAAAATTTAGATTTTTTCAACTTTCTGGTTAGTAATGTTTTCTGAATTGCTCTTCTTGAGGGGTGTCAAAAAGCTTCATCATGTGGGAATGGGTTAAATGCTACTAGAATGTCTTATGCTCAATTGTAAGGTGCTCAAAAGAGACCAATAAAACTAAGTCAAACAAGAGAAATACCTGCAGGTATCTAACACTCAGGTGTTTGGCCCTGGATGTCATGTAAAACAAGAGGGCTGTTGGCCCTGGGACGCTCACCTGAGATAAAGACTCTTTTTCTTTCAACAGTCTAATTTCATGTTAAGGTTAGGATTATGAAACAAGTGGGCCACAATTACATATAAAGACTATGAACCTGGGGATCCAAAAGTCTAAATTACAAATTCCAAGGCTTTAGTGCTGATTTGAAAGAAGGAAAAAACTTTTTCCATGGGTTATAATTTCAGAAATAAGAAAGAAATCTGTGAACTGATGCTTTATGCCTATACCCCCCCCGGCTCTGCCCCTGTAGACCCGAGGATCATGATTTTAGCTATTTTGTAAGAGATCAATATACTGATGCTTCATGCAAAATATCAAGGCCCTACGCCTTCTGGGTCACGAGGAGAAGATTCTTAAAGATTATTTTGAATTTTCACTTTTGCTGCCATGGCAACCAGAGTTTTAAACAGATTTCAATTCTTTTAGCTAATTTTAAGGGGGACTACCTAAGGAACATTTCTGCCAAATTTGGTTCAAATCAGCCCAGTGGTTTGGGAGGAGATGTTATTTAAAAAATTGTTCTTTATTTCTATATAACACCCCCCCCCCCTTTAGGGCTCTGCCCCTGGGGAACCGAGGATCATAACTTTAGCTATTCTGAAAGAGATCAATATACTGATGCTTCATGCAAAATATCAAGGCTCTACGCCTTCTGGGTCAGGAGGAGAAGATTTTTAAAGATTATTATCAAATTTCACTTTTGTTGCCATGGCAACCAGAGTTTTTAACGGATTAAATTCTTTTTGCTATTTTTGAAGTGGACCACCTAAGCAACATTTCTGCCAAATTTGGTTAAAGTCAGCCCAGTGGTTTGGGAGGAGATGTCATTTAAAAAATTGTTCTTTATTTCTATATAACCCCCCCCCCCCCCTAGGCCCCACCCCTGGGGACCCGAGGATCATGATTTTAGCTATTTTGAAAGAGATCAATATACAGATGCTTCAATTCTTTTAGCTATTTTTGAAGGGGACCACCTAAGAAACATTTCTGTCAAATTTGGTTCAAATTGGCCCAGTGGTTTGGGTGGAGATGTCGTTTAAAGAAATTGTTGACGGATGAAGCACGACGCACGACGGTCGGACGCCGGACAAAAGGGGATCACAATAGCTCACTTGAGCACTACGTGCTCAGGTGAGCTAAAAATGCGACCTCTAGAGTGCAAATAAGGCTTTCCTATGGCTTGACCCAGTGACCTCTACCATAAGTGACCCAAATTTTAACTCTGCTAAGAGTTCTTGAAAATAGACATTCTAACCAAATATCCAACAATTCAGCCAAAAAAGTGGCGTCTGGAGTGAAAACAATGTATTTCTAGGATTTGACATAGTGACCTAGTTTTTAATCCAATGTGACCTTAAGTAAAACTTGGCCAGGATTTCAGGGACATAAACATTCTGACCAATTATCAAATTAATTGAACCAAATAGGGCCTCTAGATGCTGCATGAGGTATTTTAAGATTTGACCTAAATTTGAGCCAAAAGTTGGGCTTCTCAAGTGAATACAAGGTATCTCTTGAGATTTTACCAGGTGACCAAGTTTTTCACCCGAATTGACCCGATTGCATCCTTGGTTGAGATATCATACAGATAAATATTCAGACCAAATATCAGCCTGAAATATGGACTCTTCTGTGCACACAAGGTATTTTAAGATGTGACCTAGGTTTTTACCTTATGTGACCCAATATCAATCTAGACCAAGATATTATGCAAACATTATTACCAATTATCAAGACATTTGAGGCAAAAAATGTACAATAGAGTGCACACCAGCTTATTTCTAAGATTTGACCTACTTTTTGACCCCACATGATCCAATACTGAAATTGACCGAGATGTTATGCAGAAAAACATTCTGACCAAATATCAAGACATTTGAAGAAAAAATGTGACATCTAGAGTGCAAACAAGGTATTTCTAAGAATCAACCTTGTGACCTAGTCATTGTTTCAAGACTATTTAGCGAATATTGTGGCGTCTAGAGAGTACTGAATCCTGAATGATCAAATTTATTTAAACAATTCTAATTTGTTCAAACAACATAGGAAATATGTCCTCTTCTTACATACCTTTGAAAGCAAATTTTTGTTATAGTACCTTGATGAAAGTTGTCCCTAAACTGAGGTGGATGCTTAAGCAAGATTGACTGTATGTTCTCAAATTGACCAATCGCAGCTGTCAATCAAGGAATCAACCGACCAATCAAATCAATTATTTAGCCTGGACCTGAGCTTTCACTCCGACATTGGCCATTATTTTATTATCCTTTATTGTTGGTTTGGCGACTTAAACATCATAACTACAGCTTATTCAACCAAACATATTACTTTTTTGTTACATGCTACTGGCCATAAATTTTGCAAAATAAAGCAGTTAAAAATCGAAGCAAGATTTCCTGTCAGAGTCAATGGGTGCGGCCTAGATTGTCAGTGGGTGGGGCCTAGATTGTCAGTAGGCGGGGCCAGCAATTCGTTAATTGAACTTATTGAAACCACATTTGGTAAGTATTGAGTTGTTTTATAAGCCTTCTAAACTCCAAATATGAATCTGTTACAGGCTTTTTATTCACATTTCCAAGTTTTCCAAAGCTTTTATTGGAAATAAGAAGGATTATGTTGGGGCGGGAAAGGGAGTCATTACATCATCATCAGATGACAGATCTTAGACTGGTTCAAAATGAAAGATTGATTGAATGGGGTTTAACGCCACTTTTAACAGTATTTCAGTCATATTGCAGCGTCTGGAACACCTAACAATGGATTCCTGGTATTTCTCATACCAGTACTACCACTACATCCTTCCCTAGCCTCCAGCTGCTATCCCACTTAGGTTTACAATTATCCACCCATTGGTGAGAGACAAATGTCGGAAAGAATATGTGCCGCCGCCAAAGATCGAACCCATTACACCCCATGATTGAAGCTTAGGAGTCTGACGCGCTACGGACTGCGCTATGATGGAGGCTCTAAATGAAAGAAGTTGCAAACAACAATTTCAATTTTGTGAAATTTTAAAAAATCATTTTCTTTAGAGAAAGAAAATATGGTTAAATATAAAGAAATTTCATGAAACAAGCAATTTCTTTATTTTTGAAATTGTTATCCAAAGCTCTATATCACAGGTATATAAAATCCTGTGGGAATGGGGTATGTGTTCTATCATGATGATGAGAGGAGAGTGAAAAACTGTAGAAAGTGTTTATAAGTACTTACCATCCATAACTTTCTTGTAAAGATATGCCTAAACAACATTATTTGGAAATATACTGGAAACAGGATAGGCGGTCCCACTGAAACACAACAAAAACTTAGTTGTTTTATCAGTATCTATTAGAAATGAATATTCTATTCATTTAATTAAAGACTTCACATTTTGTCCCTTTTTGCACTTCGGAAAAAAATAATTGTTTGGTTTTCTTATACCCTAAATCAAATTCATCATTTCATAAACAACAAAAGCTGTACTTTATCTTTGGTGTTTATTCCATGAAAGACAAGTCCTCCTCTAAATAGTCAATTTCTGTTCAAGCTAACTTATACACATGGTCAGTTCTCTACTTTCTTATCTGCATAATACTTGTTAAAAATATTACTTAATTTTAAGAAATGCATCATAGGTACTCTTTACTATACCAAGAGCATCACATCTAGATGCCTAATGCTAAACTGTCGTAAGGTGTATAGACATCAAACACTCACAGTAACAAAAGCTTTAAAGAATGGCATGTATACTCCCAAAAGGGCTTATCAGTGAAAAAACACTGTAATTCTTGGCTATTTTGCTTAGTTAAGGGTAGATATTTGCAAGGCTTAAATTTGAGGGATCTAAATAATTTTTGTCTCATACACCACATGTCGTCATAGAAATTCCTTTCTGGTAAGTTTCAGTTTATTGCCAAAGAAAATGTAGGAGCAGTTGCACATTCCCAAAACTTTGCCTATTCAATGCGGAGATAATTCAAAATGACTTAGTAATCAAAATAATTTTTGTCTCATGTAAATCTAAAGATCATCGAGAGTCATTTGAAGATTTTCAGTTCATTTCTATTGAAACTGTAGGAGTTGTGCACACACAAAAAATGATAAGAGACAGACAGATAGATGGACAGATCTGTAACTGGGGCCACAACATTGGGCAAGTATGAAGGGTGCATCATTAGTACCAAAATTTTAGAGTTATTCCAGTCAATGCTAGATTGATCTTTTTGGAGCTAAACAATAAATATACTTACATGCAAAGAAGTACCTATGCTGCCAGTTAAAGGGCATACTCTTTTTTCTTTCCTTTGCAACCTGAAAGGAAGGCTTCATAACTAAAATTCAATCATTAACAAGAGAGTTAAAACTTAGACTGCATTTCCAGATGATGAATTAGATTCAACTACAAGAAGGAAATTCACCCATTCCCAAATGGTGATGCTTTTGAACGTCCCTCAAGATAAAAAAAAATTGTGACAAGAGCTTTGTCCGCAGGACACAGATTCCCCCACTGGTAGTTTTGATAATAACAAAGGGCAATAACTCCAAAATTATGCAAGCAAGAGTTGGGATTCTTGTGGACTGCACTTCTCCTCAATGAGGTCTATTCACCTATGAAGTTTCAAGTTGATAGCTATTATACTTTCAGAGATATGCTCCGGACAAAATGCAAGTCTTTAAAATAACAAAGGGCAATAACTCCGAAACAAGAGGCCCATGAGGGCCCGAGACGCTCTACTGGTTATCAAGTTTTCCGTTCTGATATTTAAGGAATTTAATTATTCAAAAAAGAATGCATAAAGAAAAAAATAAGAGGGCTGTTGGCCCTGGGGCGCTCACCTGAGAAAAAGGCTCTTTTTCTTTCAACAGTCTAATTTCATTTAAAGGTTAGGATTATGAAACAACAATTACATATAAAGACTATGAACTTGGGATCCAAAAGTCTAAATTACAAATTCACAGGCTTAAGTGCTGATTTGAAAGAAGAAAAAACTTTTTCCATGGGTTATAATTTCAAAAATGAGAAAGAAGTCTGTGAACTGATGCTTCATGCCTATACCCCCCCCCCCCCCCCCGGGTCCTCCTCTGGAGACCTGAGGATCATGATTTAAGCTACTTTGTAAGAGATCAATATACTGATGATTCATGCAAAATATCAAGGCTCTACGCCTTCCAGGTCAGTAGAAGAAGATTTTTAAAGATTATTTTAAAATTTCACTTTTGTTGCCATGGCAACCAGAGTTTTAAACGGATTTCAATTCTTTTAGCTATTTTTGAAGGGGACCACCTAAGCAACATTTCTGCCAAATTTGGTTCAAATTGGCCCAGTGGTTTTGGATGAGATGTCATTTAAAAAATCTTTCTTTATTTCTATATAAACCCCTACCCCCTGGGGCTCCGCCCCTGTAGACCCGAGGATCATGATTTTAGCTATTTTGAAAGAGGTCAATTTACTGATGCTTAATGCAAAATATCAAGGCTCTATGCTTTCTGGGTCAGGAGGAGAAGATTTTTAAAGATTATTTTATAATTTCACTTTTGTTGCCATGGCAACCAGAGTTTTTAACAGACTTCAATTCTTTTAGCTATTTTTGAAGGGGACCACCTTAGCAACATTTCTGCCAAATTTGGTTCAAATTGGCCCAGTGGTTTAGGATGAGATGTCATTTAAAAAAATCTTTCTTTATTTCTATATAAACCCCACCCCCCTGGGGCTCCGCCCCTGGGGACCCGAGGATCATGATTTTAGCTATTTTGAAAGAGGTCAATTTACTGATGCTTCATGCAACCTATCAAGGCTCTAGGCTTTCTGGGTCAGGAGGAGAAGATTTTTAAAGATTATTTTAAAATTTTACTTTTGTTGCCATGGCAACCAGAGTTTTTAACGAATTTCAATTCTTTTAGCTAATTTTGAAGGGGCCACCTAAGCAACATTTCTGCCAAATTTGGTTCAAATTGGCCCAGTGGTTTGGGAGAAGATGTTATTTAAAAAATCGTTTTATTTCTATATAAACCCTACCCCCCTGGGGCTCTGCCCCTGGGGACCCGAGGATCATGATTTTAGCTATTTTGAAAGAGGTCAATATACTGATGCTTCATGCAAAATATCAAGGCTCTACGCCTTCCAGGTCAGTAGAAGAAGATTTTTAAAGATTATTTTAAAATTTCACTTTTGTTGCCATGGCAACCAGAGTTTTAAACGGATTTCAATTCTTTTAGCTATTTTTGAAGGGGACCACCTAAGCAACATTTCTGCCAAATTTGGTTCAAATTGGCCCAATGGTTAGGGAGGAGATGTCGTTTAAAGAAATTGTTGACGAACGACGCACGACGGACGCCGGACAAAAGGGGATCACAATAGCTCACTTGAGCACTACGTGCTCAGGTGAGCTAAAAAGGCTTTATCCACTTTATCATTTTAAGCAACAATCCTCAATGCCCCTTTTCCTGTGGTTCAGGACGGGTCCACTCCATTTCCAAAAGAAAGTTACCTTATGACCCTACAATCATTCTGTGAATATTTCATCAGAATCTGACAATAATTGTGGACTTTATCACATAATCAGGATTGTTTTGAATGAAAATCAATAAGGCCCCTTTTCCTGTATTTTCTGATGGATCAATTTCATTCCAAAAGGAACTTTCCTTACACCCATACAATTGTCCTGTGAAATTTAAAAGACAATTTGATAATGATTGTGATCTTCATCACATACACAATGTTTTGAATGATAATCTGTAAGGCCCCTTTTCCAGTGTTTCGAATGCCACAATCATTCCATGCATCTTTGAAGAGAATCCAATAAAACTTTTGACTTTATTGTGTTAACAAAGATATTAAATTCAAGTTCTCATAAGGCCCCTTTTCCCGTGATATTTTACTGTTGGTTTTAAATTTGTGAAAGTTAAAAGTGAATCCGATGAAATATGGAATTCATTATGTTTACTAGAATATTTAAAAAAAAATCATATGGCCCCTTTTTACATGATACTTGATGGATTGTACCCAGTTCTGAAAAGAACCATTTGAGTGATTGTACAATCATTCTGTGAAATTTTGAAGTGAATCCGGTGAAATAAAGGGACATCATTGTGTTAACCAGAATATTTAAGAAATTTTTCATAAGGTCCCTTTTTATGTGACACTTGCCATAATAAGATCCACTGTCAAAATCAACAATTGAAATGATGGTACAATCAATCTGTGTAATCTGTGGAATTTATTGTGTTAATGAGTTTATAGTGAAATCTCATGATAATTTACAGAACAAACCAAATTTCAAAAGGAACAATTCTAATAAAGGTACAATCATTTTTTAAAAGATAAAGAGAATCAATGAAAACAGTGGACTGAATTGTGTCAAGAATTTTTGTAACAAAATTTTCATAAGGCCCCTTTTTCTGTGAAACTTAACAAATTAGACCCAATGTACAAAGGAACAATCCTAATGATAGTTTGAAGAAAATGATAAAGACTGAGGACTTTATTGTAATAATGATGTTTGGTAATAAAATTTTTATAAGGTCCCTTTTCTTGTGTCACTTAACCAATAAGACCTAATTTACAAAGGAACAATCCAAATGATGGTCATTCTATTAAAGTTTGAAGAGATTCTGATAAAGACTGAGGACATTGTTGTGTTTATGAGGATTTGGTAATAATTTTTCATACAGCCCCTTGTCCTATGATACTAGACAGATCAGGCCCAATTTGGAAAGAAACAATCCTAATGATGGTACAAACATTCTGTGAAAGTTTGAACAGAATCTGATGAAAACTGTTGACTTTATCTTGGTGTAAAATTTTTCAAATAAATTTTTTATAAGGCTCCTTGTCCTGTGATACTTGAAGGATGAGGTCTCATGTCAGCATCAATAATCATGATTATTGTACAATGATTCTGTGAAGGTTTAAATAAAATCCAATGAAAGCTCTGGACTTGGTTACAAGGATTATAGATAAAATTCTAAAAAGGCCCCTTTTCCCATGATACTAGACAGATCACGCCTAATCTGAAAAGAAAGAATCCTCATGATGGAATAATCATTCTGTGAAAGTTTTAACAGAATCTGATGAAAACTGTTGTCTTTATTGTGGTACAATGATTTTAAAATTAAATTTCATAATGCTCCTTTTCCTGTGATACTTGACGGATCAGGTCTAATGCAAACATCATCAATCATTATTATTGTACAATTATTCTGTGAACGTTTGAAGAAAATCCGATGAAAGCTCTGGACTTGGTAACAAGGGTTTATAAATGAAATTTTCATAAGGCCCCCTTTCCTGTGTTTCTTGACAGTTCAAACCCTGTTATGAAAAGAATGATAGTTATGACCTTCCAATCATTCTGTGAAAGGTTCAACAAAGTCTGATCAAAGCTGTGGGCTTCATTGTGTTAACAGGGTTTTACTAATTGAATTTTCATATAGCCCCTTTTCCCATGTTACTTGATGGATCAGAACCAATTCCAAAGGGAACTCTTCTTACAAAAATAATTATTCTGTTTAGTATAAAGACAACCCCATCTCATCTGTGGACTTACAAGCATTAATTAAGATTTTTTTAATTGAATTTTCCTTAGGCCCCTTTTCCTATGTTTCTCAATGGATCAAACCCAATTTGAAAGAAACAATCCTTATGATGGTACAATCATTATGTGAAAGTTTGAAGTCAATCAGGTGTAATCTAGGGCCATGACGTGTTAACTAAGATTTTTTTAATTAAATTTTCATAGGGCCCCTTTTCCCATGAAACTTGATGGATCAAACCTACTTCCGAAAGGAACAATCCATTTAATGTAATAATCATTCTGTGAATGTTTGAAGAGAATTTGTTGAAAACTATGGACTCTATTGTGTTTACGAGGACTTTTTCAATCCAGTTTTTATCAGGCCCCTTTTTTCCGTGGTCCTTAACTGATCATACCAAATTTTGAAGGAACAATCCTTATGATGGTACAATCATTCTGTGAAAGTTTGAAGTCAATTAGATAAAACTGTGGACTCTAGAGTGTTAACAAAGATCTTTGAATTAAATTTTAATAAGGCCCCTTTTCCTATGTTTCTTGAGGAATCATATCCATTTCCGAAAGGAACAACCCTTATGATGGTACAATCATTCTGTGAAAGTTTCAAGAGAATCTGTTGAAAATTGTTGGCTCTAGAATATTAATGAGAATTTTTTATTAAAATTTTCATAATGCCCCTTTTTCCTGTGTTTCTTGATGGATCATACCCAATTTTGAAAGGAACAATCCTTTTGATAGTACAATCATTCTGTGAAAGTTTGAAGGGATGAAAACTGTTGACTCCAGAGTGTTAAAGAGTATTTCTTAAAAGATTTTCAATTAAATTTTCATAAGGCCCCTTTTCCAGTGTTTCCTGATGGATCTGACCAAATTCCCAAAGGAACAATCCTTATGATGGTACAATCATTCTCTGAAAGTTTAAATACAATCTGACGAAAACTGTGGACTCTAGAGTATTAATGAGGTTTTCTTAATTAAATTTTCATAAGGCCCTTTTCCTGTGTTTCTCGACAGATCATACCCATTTTAGAAGGGAACGATACTTATGATGGTACAATCATTCTGTGAAAGTTTGAAGAGAATCCGATAAAAACTGTGGACTCTATCGGGTAAACAAGGATTTTTAATGGTATTTTTAATTGAATTTTCATAAGGCCCCTTTTCCCATGTTTCTTTACAGATCATACCCATTTTTGAAAGGAACGATCCTAATGATGGTACAATCATTCTGTGAGAGTTTGAAGAGAATCCGATGAAAACTGTGGACTCTATCACGTAAACAAGGATTTTTTAATTAAGTTTTAATAAGGCCCCTTTTTCCATGTTTCTTGATGGCTCTGACCCAATTCCGAAAGGAACAATCCTTATTTTGATACAATCATTCTGTGAAAGTTTGAATTGAATCTGATGTAAACTCTGGACTCTAGAGTGTAAACGAGGATTTTTTAATTAAATCTTCATAGGGCCCCTTTTCCCGTATTTCTTGACAGATCATAGACATTTTCGAAAGAAACGATCCTTATGATGGTACAATCATTCAGAGAAAGTTTGAAGAGAATCCGATGAGAATTGTGGACTCTATCGTGTAAACGAGGGTTTTTAATGGAATTTCAAATAAAATTTTCATAGGGCCCCTTTTCCCATGTTTCTTGACAGATCATTCCCATTTTTGAAAGAAACAATCCTTATGATGGTACAATCATTCTGAAAATGTTTGAAGAGAATCCAATGAGAACTGTGGACTCTATCGCGTAAACGAAGATTTTTTAATTAAGTTTTAATAAGGCCCCTTTTCCCCTGTTTCTTGACGGATCATACCCATTTTCGAAAGGAATGATCCTTATGATAGTACAATCATTCTGAGAAAGTTTGAAGAGAATCCAATGAAAACTGTGGACTCTATTGCGTAAACGAGGATTTTTAATGGAATTTTAAATATAATTTTCATAAGGCCCCTTTTTCCAATGTTTCTTGAGGGATCTGACCCAATATCGAAAGGAATGATCCTTTTGATGGTACAATCATCCTGTGAAAGTTTGAAGAGAATCTGATGAAAACTGTGGACTCTATCGCGTAAAACAAGGATTTCCTTATTAACTTTTAATTAGGCCCCTTTTCCCATGTTTCTTGACAGATCTGACCCAATTTTGAAAGGAACGATCCTTATGATGGTACAATCATTCTGTGAAAGTTTGAAGGGAATCCGATGAAAACTGTGGACTCTATCACATAAACAAGGAAAAGTTTAACGGACAGACGACGGACAGACAGACGGACTGATGTATGGACGTCAGATGGGAAAAAGCCATCGCTATAGCTCTAGTGGCCTTGAGCCAGTAGAGCTTATTATACAAGCAAGAGTTGTGGTTCTTCTGCACTGCACTTCACCTCAATGAGGTCTATCCACCTATCACTTTCAAATTGATAGCTATTATGCTTTCAGAGATATGCTCCGGACAAAATGCAAGTCTTTAAAATAACAAAAGGCAATAACTCCAAAATTATGCAAGCAAGAGTTGTGGTTCTTGAGCACTGCACTTCACCTCAATGAGGTCTATCCACCTGTGAATTTTCAAGTTGATAGCTATTATACTATCAGAGATATGCCCCGGACAAAATGTAAATCTTTAAAATAACAAAGGGCAATAACTCTAAAATTAAGCAAGCACGAGTTGTGGTTCTTGTGCACTGCACTTCTCCTCAATGAGGTATTTCCACCTGTGAATTTTCAAGTTGATAGCTATTATACTCTCAGAGATATGCCCCGGACAAAATGTAAATCTTTAAATTAACAAAGGGCAATAACTCTAAAATTATGCAAGCACGAGTTGTTTTTCTTGTGCACTGCACTTCTCCTCAATGAGCTCTATCCATCTATGAAGTTTCAAGTTGATAGCTATTATACTTTCAGAGATATGCCCCGCACAATTTCGGGACGGACGGAAGGATGGAAGGACGGACAAGGGCAAATCTATATGCCCCCCCACACACACATTAAGTGTTGGGGGCATAAAAAATGAAGAAATTGTTTGAATCAAGATATTTCTTTAATTTTCGCATTGTTTTCTACCCAGAAAGTAAAAAATTTTCAAAAATCCGCAAACTTTCGATTGTTGTCTGCAACCCCTTGGGTTTGGACCAGTCTAAAATTTTGCGATCTGGTAATAGTTTAACCCTTAAATTCTACAAAGGGAAAAAGAGCACACAGCATTTTACAATTTTCATTAGGATCCATCTCAAAGTCATAAAGATTATCACACATTATAAAGATTATCAAACATCATAAAGATTATCATTTCGCATTTTCAACTCAGAGATTAACCAGGAATTCCAATGTTTGGAAAAAGGAGTTCCTTGTAGTAATGTACTATATTTTTTAACCCTTGTCATGCTGAATATAATTTAATTAGGAACACATTAATATCACAGGACTGGAAGGCCCTAACTGTTTGGGTAAATATTTTAATAAACAACTCTGACTTCAATAAGCCAAATAGGTAGTGTAGACTAAGATCATACTGCACATATGTGCAGGTTGATCTTTGTCTATACTCCCTGCAAAACCAGAAGCAATCTGGGCTCTGCATGACAAGGATTAATTCTATTTAACAGTCAGAGTTTAACCCTTTGCATGCTGAATGCAGAATACAAATGTATTCCTATTTTGGCAGGAGGTAAAGACAAAGATCAGCCTGCATATATGTGTAGTCTTACCTTAGTCTACACCAGATGTTTGTCCCTTACAAGCCAGAGTTGGGTATAAAGTTGATTTTCTGCATAGATTAATTGATTGCTTAAATGGGGTTCAATGCTACTTTTAAAAGTATTTCAGTTATATCGCAGTGGCTTGAGCACCTAACAATGGATTCCTGGAATTTCTCACACCATTCCTAGCCTCCAGCTGCTATCCCACTTAGGTTTCCTATTATCCACTCATTGGTGAGAGACAAATGTCTGCATAACAAGGATTAATTCTAATTAACAGTCATAGTTTAACCCTTTGCATGCTGAATGCAGAATACAAATGTATTCCTATTTTGGCAGGAGGTATAGACAAAGATCAGCCTGCATATATGTGTAGTCTTACCTTAGTCTACACCAGATGTTTGTCCCTTACAAGCCAGAGTTGGGTATAAAGTTGATTTTCTGCATAGATTAATTGATTGCTTGAATGGGGTTCAATGCTACTTTTAACAGTATTTCAGTTATATCGCAGTGGCTTGAGCACCTAACAATGGATTCCTGGAATTTCTCACACCATTCCTAGCCTCCAGCTGCTATCCCACTTAGGTTTCCTATTATCCACTCATTGGTGAGAGACAAATGTCTGAAAGAATATGTGCCGCCGCCGGGGTTTTCTACAGAGAATTCAAGCAACAAATAGTGCCTCCGGTGCTTTAAGCCCTTTAAAACTAATACACTTCTGCAAAGGTATTTATTCAGCATAACATGGTTTAAGTTTTTATCCACAACAAAATTATACCTGTATGGGCATTTCCTCGCCTACAACAAACAAAGCATCAATTCTGACATCGGGATCTTTTCCAATCTGTAAAGAAATGAGAAAATTTGACCATTTCATGCATTTCTAGCCAACAAAATCTAAGACTAGTCCAAATCCAAAGGTGTTTCAAAAAAGATATTTTAGCTTATGGATTTTTTCGTCTTTGAGGTAGGATACTCAGAATGATGAAGAGTCTGATTTCAATACGCATTTTGTAAGTTTTCCAAAGCTTTTTTACTTGCACGGGGGTGTCAAAAGTGTTGTTATGTGGGACTGGGTTAACCCATCACCAAATGTCCATATTGGTCCAAATTGGAAGGAGTAACAGACATCATTTTAGAGTTCATAAAATCTAATTATTCATTTCTGCGGGTGAAGAAAACATTGTGGACTGAAGAAATTGCTTTTGACAATTTCTTCATTACCCACAAGTGCTTTGAAAACGTTTTTCTTAAAAACAGGATTTATCTAGTTGTGGGAATGAGTTAACCCAAACAACAAAATTTTAGACTGCTAAATTCTGAAAGAAGTTGTAGATAACAAATGTGTTTGAAATTGAAGAATAAGTGTAATACTGGGTAGAAAACATTGTAAAACAAGATGTGTTTGTGAAAAATTATGCCTCCATAACAGCTTTTTTTCAAAATTGTGACCTTGATAAGTGACCTTGACCTTGATAAGTGACCTTGACCTTGTTGGGTGACCTTGACCTTACAACTAAGTGATGCCTATCAATGCAATGAACATATTTACCTATCATGAGACATGTGTCTTCAATAGTGTTTGAACCAGAGCAAAATACAAAGTTTTTTAGATAAATTTACAACATTCGAGACATTTAGAAGTGACCTTGACCTTGATTGATGACCCTGATCTTACACTCAACTGATGCCCATCAATGCACTTCCAAATTTGAGCCATGTATCTCCAACAGTGTTTAAATAAGAGCATATTGTTCAGCTTTTGTGCCAAGCTTACTGCTAGCAGACAGACAGATATAGACAAAACAAAATGCCGCTGATCTCATTGATGCAAGAGCATAAAAATAATTGCTTGTAATTTCCCCATTTTTAACAAATATTTTCTAAGTATTCATTTACTGCAATTTTCTTCTTTTTTTTTTTTTTTTGAAGGGCATAAGAAAGTGAGATAATGTGGGAATGTGTCAGGCTTTAAGTTTTCCAGTAACTGCTTATTTGAAAAATAAATCATTAAAGACCTTACCACATTAGGTTTAGCATGATGTTGATAGTGCATATGGTTCCACCAACTTGCCGAAGCTCCCTGAAATATATCAGCAATACATATGTTAAACCCATTACCAGACAACAAAATTTTTGACAGGCTAAAATTCCAAGATTTTGCAGACAATGATTTTCATTTTATAACAATTCATAGACTTTTTTTTTCTAATTTAATATCAAGGTAAGGATTATGATACAAGTGGGCATGACCATACTTTATACTTATATAGGCTCTGTACCTGGCGATCCCAAAGTCTTAATGACTAATTCAAAGGCTTAAGGACTAACGTGATTGGTGGAGAACACCTTTTCCTCCCTCTGGATCCATGGGTTATAAATTTTGAAATATGAAAGAAGTCGATGAACTGATGCTTGATTCTAAATATCAAGGTTGAAGGATGACTGGGAAAGGACTTGAGATGATTTTTAAAGATTTAACTTTCACTGCCATGGCAACCAGTTTGAATTCTTCCACTAGATGTCATTTTAGCTAATGTGAAAAAAAACAACCTAAGGAACATTTCCACCAGATTTGGGTTAATTTGGTCTATTAATTTTGAAGGAGATGTCATTCAAAAATCATTCTTCATTTCAGTATAGCCCCAAGCCTTCTTGAGCTCCGCTGCTTGGGACCTGAGGGTAATGATTTTAACAATTTTGAAAGAGGTCAATACACTGATGTTTCATGCAAAATATCAAGGCTCTATGCCTTTTGGGTCAGGAGGAGAAAATTGTTTAAGATTACTTAAGAAGTTCACTTTTGTTCCTATGGAATCAATAGATTTCAACAGATTTAATATCTTTTAGCTATTTCAATACAGGGCCACCCAAAGAACATTTCAACTAAATCTGATTCAAATTTGCCAAATGCTTTTGGAGGAGTTGTCATTTAAAAACCATTCTTTAATTTTTTATACCCCTCCCCCCCCCCCCGGTTCTATCCATGGTGGCCTGAAGGTCATAATTTTAGCAATTCTGAAAAAGGTCAATATACCGTTATTTCATGCAAAATATAAAGGCTCTACTCCATCTAGATCAAGAGGAGAATATTTTTAATAGATTTTAAATTTCCACTTTTGTTGCCATGGCAACCAGAGTTTTCAACGGATTTTAATCTGTTAGCTATTTTAATTCAGGGCTACCAAAAGAACATTGCAGCAAAATTTTGTACAAATTGGCCTAATGGTTTGGGAGATGTCATCATAAAATCATCCGTTATTTCTATATAAACCCCAACCCCGTTGGACTTCATTCCTGGGGAACCAAGGGTCATAATTTTAGCTATTTTCAAAGAGATCAATATCCTGGTGTTTCATTCAAAATATCTAGGCTCTATGCCCCCTAGGTCAAGCAAAGAAGATTTTTAAAGATTATCATAAAATTTCACTTTTGTTGCCATGACAACCAGAGTTTTCGACAGATTTAATTTCTTTCAGCTTTTAACCCTTTCCTGTCCAATTCTTGGTTTTACTTCCCTGTGATTTTATATTTGAGAAAAATATTGTGGAAAAAGAAGAAATTGCTTGAAACCAGCAATTATTCTTTCCACAATATTTTCTACCCTGCGGAATGGTTATTTTTCAAATTGAATCCAATTAAAATTTTCGTCTGCTAAATCTTTTAATTTGGACAGGTCTAAAATTTTACAAAACAGGAAAGGGTTAATGCAGGGCCACCTATGGAACATTTTTGCCAAATTTGGTTCAAATTTGCCTAATGTTTTAGGAGGAGATGTTGTTTAAAAATTGTTCTTTATTTCTAAATAAACCCAACCCCTCTGGGGCTCTGCCCATGGGGACCCAACATAATGATTTTAGCAATTTAGAAAGAGTTCAATATACTGATGGTTTATGCAAAATATCAAGGCTCTATATTTTGTGGGACAGTAGGAGAAGATTTATTAAGATTATTTCAAAATTTCACTTTTGTTACCATGGCAACCAGAGTTTTCAAGATATTTGAACTTTTTAGCTTTTTTTTAAGGGGACCAGCTAAGGAACATTTCTGCCAAATTTGGTTCAAATTGGCCCTGATGCTTTGGAGGAGTTGTTATTTAAAGAATTTGTTGATGCCCTAGGCACGTCAGACAGATGTCGGACCAAAGGTGATCACAATTGATCAAATGAGCTAAAAATGTTGTCTACATCTTTCAGTTTTGACCAGTCTGACATTTTCTCTTGAGGTAATGGGTTAAAAATAACACACTTCTTTCATACTGGAGCAGTCTATAAACGGTTATTAATCCATTTCCTCACAATTGAACTTTTTTAAGCCCCTTTAGAGGAAATGAAGAAATTGCATGTTACTTGTTACAAGCAATTTCTTCATTTTTCACAATCATTTCTATCACAAAGTACAAAGAATCTTAAAATTGTTTTCTGCAACTTCTTTGAATATGGGCCATTCTGAATTTTTTTAAGTGGGATTGTATTAAGAAATCAGTATTAATTCACAGAATACTCTTACACGGATTATTTTAATCTTTAAGTTTAGATGTCTCTCCCACATGAGTATACAACAAGAGGACCATGATGGTCCTAAATTGCTCCCCTGAGTATGATGGTTCATGGCTTTATGATATAAACAAAATAGCAAAGCCCTCTGTCTAATTATTTTGGAGAAGATGTATAGGATTTCTCTTTTAATCCTAGGTATATTGATGATCCCACCATATACCACTAATTTCCTGAATATGGTAATGCTTTGAAGTATAGACATCAAAACATACCAAGTATAAAAGCTCTAGGCCTAATGGTTTAAGAGAAGAAGGTTTTCAAAGATATCATTATTTATTCCTAACTAAAATTAGGGATTACACAGAAAAGGGCCAATTTTTCTTAAGTAATTTGGTTGAGGGTCAATGGCTGATGATATGTACCAAATATCAAAGCTCTAGGCTTTATGGTTTCGGAGAAGAAGGTTTTCAAAGATTTCCTTATTTATTCCTTTGTAAAATCAGGGATCACACAGAAAAGGGCTAATTTTCAGAGTATGATAATTCTTTGGAGTATTTTGGTAGAGGGTCAATACATGATGATGTATACCAAATATCAAAGCTGTAGGTCTTATGGTTTTGGAGAAGAAGACTTTTAAAGATTTCATTCTTTTATTCTACGTAAAATCAGGGATTGCCCAGAGCAGAGCTTATTTTCAGAATATGGTAATTCTTTGAAGTATTTTGCTAGAAGGTCAATACATGATGATGTATACCAAATATCAAAGCTGTAGGTCTTATGGTTTGGGAGAAGAAGATTTTAAAGATTTCCTTCTTTATATCTATGTTAAATCAGGGATCACCCAGAAAAGGGCTTATTTTCAGAATATAGTAATTCTTTGAAGTATTTTGGTAGAGGGTCAATACATGATGATGTATACCAAATATCAAAGCTGTAGGTCTTATGGTTTGGGAGAAGAAGACTTTTAAAGATTTCATTCTTTTATTCTATGTAAAATCAGGGATTGCCAAGAGCGGGGCTTATTTTCAGAATATGGTAATTCTTTGAAGTATTTTGCTAGAGGGTCAATAGATGATGATTTGTACCAAATATCAAAGCCTTAGGCCTTATGGTTTGGGAGAAGAAGATTTTAAAGATTTCCTTCTTTATATCTATGTTAAATCAGGGATCACCCAGAAAAGGGCTTATTTTCAGAATATAGTAATTCTTTGAAGTATTTTGGTAGAGGGTCAATACATGATGATGTATACCAAATATCAAAGCTGTAGGTCTTATGGTTTGGGAGAAGAAGACTTTTAAAGATTTCATTCTTTTATTCTACGTAAAATCAGGGATTGCCCAGAGCGGGGCTTATTTTCAGAATATAGTAATTCTTTGAAGTATTTTGGTTGAGGGTCAATAGATGATGATATGTACCAAATATCAAAGCTCTAGGCCTTATAGTTTGGGAGAAGATTTTTAAAGATTTCCTTCTTTATTTCTATGTAAAATCAGGGATCACAAAAAAAGGGCTAATTTTCAGAATAAGGTAATTCTTTGAAGTATTTTGGTTGAGGGTCAATAGATGATGATATGTACCAAATATCAAAGCTGTAGGCCTTATAGTTTGGGAGAAGATTTTTAAAGATTTCCATCTTTATATCTATGTTAAATCAGGGATCACCCAGAAAAGGGCTTATTTTCAGAATATGGTAAATATTTGAAGTATTTTGGTAGAGGGTCAATAGATGATGATTTGTCCTAATATCTTAGCTTTACTGCTTTGAAGGAGAAGATTTTTTAAGTTTTTCACTCCGTTGCCATGGCAACCAGAGTTCTTCATTGATTTTAGTTCTTTGAAGTATTTTGAAAGAGCATGACCTAAGGAAAATTTATGTGAAGTTTTGTTGAAATTCCATGGTAAGTTTAGGAGGAGAAGATTTTTTTGTAATTGTGAACGGACGGACGGACGACGGACGATGACCGATCACAATAGCTCCCCAAGAGCACTTTGTGCTCAGGTGAGCTAAAAAGGAACGAGCAATTCTCATTTTCAACCTTGTTTCCCTCAAGTCTTTTCTTGAGGTGCATGAAAGAGCGGGATAGTGTTGGAATGAAATAATAATACGAATTACCTCCCCTAGAATTCCTTAGTATAAAAAAACAATACCAGACAGCAATACTTAAGACTGGTCCATATTGAAAGGAGTTGCAGACAACAAATTAAAGTTGATGGAATTTCAGATTTCTTTTTAACTTTCTGGAGAGATAACATTATGTAAAATAAAGAAATTGCTTGTTACAAGCAATTTCTTCATTTTACACAATGTTTATTCATTTGTTTTTCTTGTCACTGTGTGGGAATGGGTAAATACTCTGTTTATATAAATCACCATTACCACATTACCATAAGACAAATCTGATTTAATGTTTCTAAATTTAGACAATTTATTGGAAATCAAAAATAATTTTCAACAATGTTAAACACTTTGATAGGTGTTAGTACACAATGGCACTCCAAATATTCTATTAACTAATCAAAAATATTTTTGTGTGAGGGCAGGTGGGCGGCTGGTTAAATCAAGAGAAACATACCTTAAAGAAAGTCATGAGAAACTGCTGTACCACATGGTGTAGAGTTGTGTTGTTGAATACAGACAGATGACCAATATCATGCTGCGTCCAACCTGCCTGCACCTACAAATACAGGAACAAGCATTAACCCATTACCAGATGACAAAATTTTAGACAGGTCCTTATTCAAAGAAGTTGCAGGACTACATGACCAATATCATGCTGCATCAAACCTGCATGCACCTACAAATACAGGTACATGCATTAACCCATTACCAGATGACATAGTTTTAGATAGGTCCCTATTCAAAGAAGTTGCAGAAATACATGACTAATATCATGTTACGTCCAACCTGCATGCACCTACAAATACAGGAACAAGCATTAACCCATTTCTAGATGACAAAGGTTTAGATAGGTCCTTATTCAAAGGACTTGCAGACAACTTTTTGAGTAGAAAGATTGTGGGAAATGAAGAAATTGCTTGTGACAAGCAATTTCTTCGTTTTACACAATGTTTTTTCCAAATGTTTTTCTTGAGGGGTATCCAAAAGCGTCTCTGTGTGGGAATGGGTAAACTCATTACTCAATCACAAAATTCTAGACAGGTCCTACTTCAAAGAAGCTGAAGACTTACAATATGGTCATACTACACTTTTATATGGTTATTGTCGAAATATAATTGCTAAGTGACCTCTGGTTCTTTGTTTTTAAGAGTTTTCCCAAGATCCCTTGACAGGCCACATATAAGGATAATAGTGATCAAAAACTCATAACTACAGCTTGAATAAGCTGTAGTTACAAGGTTTTGATTGCTCAAGGAAGATAAATACCTGGGCAGCAGCACACAGGAACATCGAGACCAAAAATGAAATCCATCCTGTTCCAAACCAAACGAGAGTGTAGTACGCAAACACTTCCAGAAGTAGAACATGTGTCAGTACAACTGTAAAAAAGGTGACGCTAGGCTTGAATAGACCCTGGAAAGAAAACAAAATAAAAATATAATAAGAGCACATGCATGACATTTCCAACCATTACACATGTGCGCCTAGTAAAGAATCAGATCAGCCTGTGCATCTGCACAGTCTGATCAGAGTCTTCACTCTGCGCTGTAGATAACCCAAAGCTTCCTTAAACAACCAGCCAATATTCTAATTGCTCCAAATGGCTGTCCAGGGTGCTCAATGTGTGCAAGTCATGCACATGCGAAATGGTTGGAAATGTCACACATAGGCTCATGGCTGTCAATCAGGAAAGTCATTTGACAAATCAATTCATTCAATCAATTCATTCAAACCAAAAGTGAATTTTGAACAAGATTTGTTGGAAGGCTGACTCATATCCCCGACAAGCTCATTGTCACTTAAACCATTCCTGTTTTGCGAAATTCTAAACCTGTCCAATTTCAAAGGTTTTGCAGACAAAATTTAAAGTGAATTTAATACACGCCCGGTAATCTCGGGCTCTATCTCTTTATGGAGAATAGTATAAAAAGGAGACAATGATACTTCTGATATTAACCTATTATGCATTTTCCAGAGTTTCATACCACATAAAAATGATTATATTATCTGTTGGCGATGATAGATTTCAAAAATAATTCCGTTTGTGAATAGAAACTTGAATAAAAAATTGGACATTGGACCCGATCAAACACGAAAATGCGTGTTGAAATCGTACAACAAAATGGTCCAAATTGAACAGGGTTGAAGATGACGATGTAAAGTTTATGAATTTCTAGATTTTCTCAAAATACTGTGTAGAAAACATTTCGTTAAATGAAGAAATTGCTTGTTGCAAGCAGTTTCTTTATTTCACGCAATGTTCCCAAGGTTGTTTTTTCTTGAGGGGCATCAAAAAGCATTTTTGTGTGAGAATGGGTTAAGTGTCAAGGTTGCAGGTCAACTGGTTCTAGAGTTACAACAAGGAAAGGTAAAAGTCTTCTGATTGACAGACGGATGGAGAGACAGACATGATTAACCAATATTGCACCCTCTACTTCGTAGGCAGGGTAAAATGAACTGAAAAAAATGTCAACCCAATTAGCTTAGTTGGTAGAGCAAATGACTTCAAACATCAATATCATGTATTTGAGCCCTTGGCTTACCATATCAACTAACAATGAAATTGTTTTTTGGATGAGATGTTAAACCCAGGCCCAGTGTGACCGTGCTATCCATCAAGCATGTTAGAGAGTCAGGTGGGACTTTAGTCCAGTAACCTTGCACTATTCCCCATAACAACTAACTGTCTTCTGGGGGCTTCGCTTATATGGGCATGTGCTACTGTAGCGACGATAAATAAACAGAAATGCACACACACAAACTTTGCAACGGTAGCGACAATAGATAAACAGAAATACACATACACAAAAAATCAATTAAAACAGAAATACCATTTTAATAGCAGCCTCTTTTACTTTCTTGAAGTCCAACTTGATTTCACTCTCTTTGTAATCTTCTACAGCTCCCATGTGAAGTGGTTTCAGAAACTTCTTAACTGATGTCAAATCATTATGAAAGGCATTAAAAGCTTCCTGAAAAGAATCAAGAAAAAAGATGTGTTGGGTATACAATTGATCAATTGCAGCTGTCAATCAAGGAATAAAAGGACCAATAAAGACTATTTATTCCACCTGGACCTGAGCTTTCAACACATTGGCTTCTTGTTTTGTTAACCCTTTTTGTTGGTTTGACGACTTAAATATTCAGACTGTAGTTACGACATATAGAAAACCTATCAACCATTTTACATTTTTGTTCTATGCTACTGGCCATAAATTTTGCAAAATAAAGCTGTTAAAAATCAAAGTGGAACTTCCTGTTGGAGTTAATGGACCTAGGGGGTCAGTTGGAGGGGCCAGCGATTGGTCAATCAACGCCAATTAACAACAAGCAATTGAATGGTGTAAACTGAAAAATAAGCATTAGGAAACAAAATGTGTTTGTAAAACACCATGGCCTGTAACAGCCTCTTTTTAGGGGCCTAGATGAGTGACCTTTACCTTATTGAAGGACCTTGAACTTATAGCCAACTGATGCCTATCAATTCCAGGAACCTATGTCCAAAATCAGAGCCAAGTATCTTGAATAACAGCAAAATGCAGATGAGAAATTGCTTGTAACATGCAGTGTCTTTTCCAAAGATATATTTAGAGGCAGTTTTCAATCCAAGTTTAATTGTGACCTTGACCTTTGATCTACATGACCCTAAAACAAAAGGACACTTCCTGGAATCAATGGTAACAATTTTATGAAGTTTTGTGGTTGTGGATTTGTTGGCTCTAGAGCTATAGCATCAAAAATGAAAAGTCTGCAGACAGCTGAACACATGATTGAACAGACAAACATGGTGAAACCGTTATTCCCCCCTCCCCCCTCTTTCCAACACTGTTTTCCTTGAGGACTTCAGAAAGGGTTATTTTGCAAAATTTTAAGAAAATGGGAATGGTTTAACCGATTCCCACACAGTGACGCTTTTGGACGCCCCTCAAGAATAACAATTGGGAAAAAATTGTGTAAAATGAAGAAATTGCTTGTCAAAAGCAATTTCTTCATTTTACACAATGTTTTCTACCCATAAAGTTGAAAAAAACCTAAAATTTCATAAACTTTAAATTGTCGTCTGCAAGTCCTTTCAATTTGGACCAGTCTAAAATTTTGTCGTGTGGTAATGGGTTAAGAGGCAAAGTATTCAGTAATTCAAGACTTCAAAAAAGGTCCATTGTGCAATAAATAGTTGACCCTTTTACTTTTCAAACCCTGAATTGTACATTGCTGTGATTTTATATTTGAGAAAAAAGCAATTTCTCCTTTCCCACAATATTGTCAGTGTCTACCATATAGGATGGTTTCATTTCAAGTTGCATCCTATTTTCATTGTCGTCTGCAACTTCTTTCAATGTGGACCAGCCTGAAATTTCAAAAACAGTAAAGGTTTTATGAGGTAAAGTGTAGAGAGTATGAAGTGAATGATGGTATACATTAACCTTTGTCCTGCGTAATATTTAACCTTTCTTCCCAAAATCTCAATTTTTAATCAAACTTAGATCTACTGTGTATTCAAATATTACCTCAGCACTAAAAAAAACCAGTAGGCAGAGTATACTAAGATCAGACTGCATGTATGTTCAGTCTGATCTTAGTCTATACCCTTTCTCAACTGTTGTCAAATGAGGAATATTCTGGGATCAGTATGACAAGGGTTAAGTAAATGAAGGCATCTTATCTTGCTAAATCTATACTGGAAATATATAGGATTACTTGCTTTTTATCTAAAACATATTATATCAGATATTACCTGTATCACCAGACTGTAACCTTTATCTTTTTTTATTTTTCCTTCCTACGAAGATGAGGCAGGTAAACTAGTTTTACTGTGTCTGTCTGTCTGTCCACACCAGTAATTGACCAATATGAGGTTAAGTGTGTGTCCCGACATACATTATGAGTTTATTTAGTCAAAAATGACAATATGGGCTTTTTGTCAGTATGAACTAAGAATTATGAGGAAAAATATCCAAAATATCAAAGGAAAAATTAAAAAAGAATCAAAATTATTAGTAATGTGGTGTTTTTGGTTGCTATGGCCTATTGACCTTCAACCATAAAACTTCATACAATTGTTACCAATAATTCAAGGAAGTGCTCTATTGCTTATGGGTCAAGTAGGTCAAAGGTCAACTGTGCTACTTGACAAACAAAAAGCGGGTTGGAGATATGAGTCCACTTTGCAATACATGTAATTCTAGTTTGTATTGTATTTAACTCTTTCCTATTCATTCCCTCGTTTCTACATCCCTGTTATTTTATAATTGAGAACGAATTATAGAAAAAGAAGAAATTGCTTCTTTTCCCCTATATTTTCTACCCTACTGAGTCTTTATTTTTCAAGTTAAATTCACTTTAAATTTTGTCAGCAAAATTTGGACAAGGTCTAAATTTTGAAAAACAGGACAGGGTTAATGATTCCCCCTGACCACCAACAACTAACAAACATTTTTCCTAAATATAATTATCAAGGAGAGTAAAAATGAGAAATTACATGGTAATGGGCTATCACCTTACCAGACATCAAAAGTTTATACTGGTCTTAAATCAAAGACATTGCAGACAATAATTTTTAATCAAATTTTAGATTTCTTCATCTTTTGGGCTATAGAAAACAATGCAGATAATGAAGAAATTGCTTGTAACAAGCAATTTCTTCATTTATTTTACAATGTGTTCCATAGCTTTTTTTCAGAGAGAGAGGTGTAAAAAGGCGAGACCATGTGGCAATGGATAAAATGTCTTACTGTTGCATCCTGGCCTGCATACAGTCCCAACAACCTAGGTCCACCGGGATGTTTCCTGGCCCAGCTCGTAACATTGTACGCCTGACCTTCAATCACCAACCACTGATCATCTTTCGAAGCGTGACCTTGAACTTCATCCCAGGTGATCTGTTTCTGTGTTGAATGTTCCTGTCTCTGTCCACCTTTACCCATTGTGCTTTGTGTATTTCACCAATTTATCTTTGCACCAATGAAATTATTAACCTGCACCAATTTGACAAAATATCTTTCTTAATTTTCGATACGGTCACATAAAAGTTTTTGTCATTATTTCCTAAGGGTTATATCTCTGATACTTAACAAATAAAACTTGCTCTGTTTGCAGCACAATCAATATTTCCTTTGTATACTTTGGCAGAAATGACAAACAAGTTTTCCTGTAGTTTTATAAGGTACTAAAGGATTTTGTAAAGATATAAGGGGATAAATACTCTCTCCCATTTAGCATTCCTCAGCCAGCTCCCAGTTTCTTTGATATGTTCTTGGCTTAATTAAATGCAAATTACGCCATCTGGAAAAGAGAAGAAGAAATTTCGAGATTGTTATCAGCAGGAGAGATGGTATCAAAATCTGTTATTTCTCTTCTAAACCCTATGTTGTTGATACTCACTTGGGACATTAGAGAAGAAGATTTTTAATGTTTTCCTTCTTTCTATGTAAGTTAACCCATTCCTAAAACGCTGACGCATTTGTATGCCCCTTAAGAAAAACAACTGAGAAAACATTGTGTAAAATGAAGAAATTGCTTGTCACAAGCAATTTCTTCATTCTACACAATGTTTTCTACCCAGAAAGTTGAAAAAATCTAAAATTTCTTAAACTTTGAAATGTCATCTACAACTCCTTCCAATTTTGACCAGTCTAAATTTTTCTTGTGTGGTAATGGGTTAAGATAGGATGTGCCCTGGTGGAGTCCAAATATGACCAAAAGTGTATAACACATGAATGAATATTTTTGCCTTTTACAGGTTCACTAGGAGATTCAACATTTGTTTGAATGGGGTTTTATGCCGCTTTCAATAATCTTTCAGTTATATCGCGGCGGCTGGAGCACCTAACAATGGATTCCTGGTTTTTCTCACACCAGTACCACCATCATATCCTTTCCTAGCCTCCAGCTGCAATCCAACATAGGTCTACGATTATCGACCCATTGGTGGGAGACGAATAGTCGGAAAGGATGAGTGCCGCCATCGGGGATCGAACCCAGGACCTCTAGATTGACAGTCCGACGGAGATTCTACATACTAAATATCAATGCTCTAAAAGTTTTGTGGTTTTAGTGAAAGATCTTTAAACCTTTCCCGATTTTTGGTTTTTTAATTTTAGACTAGTCAAAATTGAAAGAGGTTGCAGAGGACAATGAAAATTGAATGCAGTTTAAAATGAAACCATCCTATGTGGTAGAAAATATTGTGGGAAAAGAGGAAATTGCTTTTTACTAGCAATTTCTTCTTTTCCCACAATGTTTTCTCAAGTTTGAAATCACAAATACATAAAATCCCGTGTTTGAACAGGAAAGGGTTAAAGGTCCCTCTTTGCATCTATGTCAAGAATAGGAAGTGCCTGGGCAGAGCCTAGATCGGACCAAAGGGGGATCATATTAACAAACTTGATTGAGGTTCTGTATTTGATGCTGCATATTAACCCTCTCCTGTTTTTGAAAATTTTAGACTGGTCCAAATTGAAAGAGGTTGCACACATCAACAAAAATTTGATGCAATTTGAAATGAAACCATCCTATGTGGTAGAAAATATTGTGGAAAAAGAAGAAATTGCTTGTTACAAGCAATTTCTTCTTTTTCCACAATGTTTTCTCCGATATAAAATCACAGCCACATAAAATCCCGTATTTGTATGGAAAAGGGTTAAATATCAATGATCTAAAATGTCTGATTTCAGAGAAGAAGATTTCATTCTTTGTTTCCATGTAAAATGGGGTGCCCCAGGTGAGCCGAGATAAGACCCAAGGGGCATCATTAAAATCTTAACAAAACTTGACAGAATGCTTCCTAGGAGGCGCTGCATACAAATTATCTAAGTTCTTAGTCTTCTGGTTTTCAGAATAGAAGATTTTTTTTAAGATTTCATTGATTTCAGCTTTTTTTGTTGCCATGGCAATCAGAGTAAACAGTTCTAAAAGAGATTCAGCCAAGGAACATTCCCGTCAAGTTTCTTCGAGATTGGCCCCTGTTTCAGGAGGAGAAGATGTTTAAAGAAATTATTAACAGGCACAAGACGTACAACCACGCAAGCGGACATTGGTAGATCACATTTATAGCTCCTGTGCTAAGTTGAACTAAAAACTCCATTCCTAACAGAAGCCCCCCTGTCATTTAAAACGTTAGGTCAAAAATTAGTCTTAAAAATGAATAGACTTGACTGCCATTTGTCATGGCAAAAATACACGAGCATAGCACATTGTTATATAGGTAAAAGTTATGTGATTGTGCAGGATCTCAAAAAAATAAAGTGACTCTTTACTAACTTTTAAGTTTGATTAGGGGTTTGAAGTCAATCAGAACTCAGGAAATGTAGGAGGAGTTGTGTGGCAAGCATTTTTAGTCGAACCAGGGGGTATAACTCAATAAAAGTTCTTGAAATTTTCACAAAATTGGCATCTTACATGTCTCCAAAAAAAAAATAAACACTTTTGCCAAATATTAAGTGAATCAAACTGAAAACCTTGAAGATGTCCGGACAAGCATTTTTAAGTCAAATCAGGAGCTATAAATCAATAATTCATAATGGAATTTTAACCCTTGTCATGCTGATCCCTGAATATTTTTGCTTTGGTAGGAGGCATAGACAAAGATCAGCCTTCACATATGCACAGTCTGATCTTGATCTACACCAACTGTTTGCCCTCTTTAATTCAGAACTGTCTATAGGGTCAATTTCCAAACTAAATATTGACCCTGATAACCAGACCTACAGAGCCATCAGTCCTTTGATTTTAATGCAATTTTATTCAGCAAGACAAGGGTTTTAAAAAATATGTCTAGCATATCTCCATCTCCTAATTATCACTTCTGCCAAGTATGAAGTGAATGAGACTCTAGCCAAAGAAATCCAGACAAGCATTTCTTAGTCAAATTAGGGGCATTCTTATTGTAAGTTGTAAGTTTCACAATAGTTATGTGATACACATCTGAAACTCCTAATGAACACTTCTGCCAAGGGTAAAGAAAATCTGACAAAACAATCGAAGAAGTTGTCTGGATAAGCGCTTTAAAGTCAAATCAGGGGCAATAACTCGACTCAATAATTCATGAAGGAATTTTCACATCTACAGCACCAAATGAACACAACTACTAAAGTCTAAGTATGAATCAAATCGGACTCAAACTGTAGGAAAAATTGTCTGGACAAGACTTTTAAAAGCATTTTTTAAGTCAAATCAGGAGCAACAACTCAATATTTCTTCTTGAAATTTTCACTTTATTTGCATCTTGCATATCTACAGCTCCTAAGGAACACTTAAACCAAGTATTAACCCTTTCCTGTACAATCCCTGGTTTTTACGTCCTTGTGATTTTATACTTGAGAAAATATTGTGGGAAAAGAAGAAATTGCTTGTAACAAGCAATTTCTTCTTTTCCCACAATATTTTCTACCCTACTGAATGGTTACTTTTCAAATTAAATCCGCTCTAAATTTTCGTCCGCAAAACCTTTGAATTTGGACAGGTCTAAAAATATTTAAAACGGGAAAGGGTTAAGCTAGTAGTACTCCAAACTGTAGGAGGAGTTGAGTGGACAATTTTTTACATGCATTTTAATCCATTCCTACACAATGACACTTTTTAAAACCCCTCAAGAGAAACAATTAGCAAAAGATAGTCTAAAATGAAGAAATTTCTTGAAACAAGCAATTTCTTTATTTCGCACAATCTTCCAGCCATAGAGTTGAAAAAATCTCAAATTTAACAGACTTTAAATTGTCATCTGCGACTTTATTCAATATGGACAGTCAAAATTTTTGCCATCTGGTATTTGGTAAAGTAAAATCAGAGGCAATTATTCAAAATTTCTTGATGGAATTTTCAAGAAATGTATGTCTTGCTGATCTACAGCTCCTAATGATCACTTCTGCCAAGTACAAAGCAAATCGGACTGAAATTGTAAGAGAAGATAAGCTGATGGATAAGCCGATAAGACATTGCTGACAGACCGACAAGTCACCTGAGCAACCGACATGCTAATTTCAGTATACCCCCCCAAAAAACTTCATTTGCAGGGGTATGATTAGAGCTTCATGTAAGTGATAAATGCTTTGCTGGGAACATTATAATTTACTTAAGATAGCTTTCTTTTTAATTCATTCCTCTAAAGATATTAACCCTTGTCATGCTGTATAAATTACCTTACTGAATTGCTGTCGAGTCAAAGGGCTGAAAGCACTGATAGAACTTGTAGTTCAAAATTCAATATTTTTTTAGAAATCAACTTCATAAGCAACTCTGGCAGGAAAAGTACAAGCGCGAGGTATAGACTAAGATCAGCCTGCACATAAGTGCAGTCTGATCTTAGTCTACACCTCCTGCCAAAACAAGAATATTCCAGGTCCAGCATGACAAGGGTTAAAAAGGAGTCTCCACTTTGGAAAGGGTGTTTTAGTGTAGTTATTGAAGCATGTTACATTTTGATTCACACTGTCGAATTTGATGACATGCTTCAGAAACAATTTAACTACCTTTGTTTTTTAGCTCAGTTAGTGTATTTTAGTGAATGATATTCAATTTGAAATATTTATCCTTAGCATAAGCAAAAATTACTATTTTTACACCTTTTAACATCATTTTGCTTTTTCAGCAAATTTGACAAATATATACTAATTTTATGAGTACAGCTTCACTGTTTGACCTTGAGATTTTGGGTGATTTAGGTAATGGAAAAGAGCTGCACAGGGAGAATATTAAAGGCTTCACATTAATATTGCACCACTGCATAAAACTTCCTTCCTAGATTTTTTTACATGATTTAATGGTTTATCATTTAGCAAGTCCCAAAACATTTTTTTCTTATTTCCCACACAACAGTGATAAAAATTTGCTCAAGTCCAAAGCTCATTTTCTCAGAGGGCTTCTAAAACCGTCACCGAGTGGGAATGGGTTAATTTTGCACTTCAACAAAACATTTTAGCCTAAAAGATTTCCCTTTTCAAGTATGATCCAAGTATGATCAATGTTATTTATTAAGGATTTTCTCTTTTACTTACATTTAGAAGTTTGTATTATGTATGAAACATTTGATAGTTAAGTATGAGCTTGTGAATCTTCAATCAGGCTTGGGAAAATGCTTAACCCATTCTAACTCAATCCCTCCTTTTTACGCCCCTCAAGAAAAAAGCTTTGGAAAACATTGTGGAGAATGAAGAAATTGCTTGTATCAAGCAATTTCTTCATTATCCACAATGTTTTCTATCCAAAAAGACAAAAAAATTCAAAATTCCATCAACTTGAAATTGTCGTCTGCAGCTTCTTTCAATTTGGACCAGTCTAAAATTTTGCTGTGTTGGAATGGGTTAAGCTACAAATCTGATTTGCTTTTAATTTACAATCCAAATTTCTAGGACTGACACAATCCGTCTTTTTTTATATCCTTCAAGAAAATGGCTGTGGAAACATTGTGTAACAACTCTGGTTTAAAAGAACACACAGAAGGTGTAGAACAAGATCAGACTGCACTTATGTGCAGGCTGATCTTTGTTTACACCTACTGCCAAAACAGGGATATTCCTGGTTCAGCATGAGAAGGGTTAAAGTTTGTTTGTTTGAATGGGGTTTAACTTCTCTTATAGCATTTTAACAGTCATTATTGTGTCAGAGCACCTAACAATGGATTCCTGGTATATCTCACACCAGTATCACCATTACATCCTTTCCTAGCCTCTAGATCCAGCTGCTATCCCACTTAGGTGAGGGACAAATGTCGGAAAAGATAAGTGCCGTTAATGGGGATCGAACCAGTGACACCCCATAATTGAACAAGGGTTAAGGATCCAACAAAATAGAGTGTATAGATTATTCATGATCATTCTCATGTGATAATCTCGTGATCGTCTCTCGTGCCATGTGCTCATTCACCGTGACCTTGTAAAGCTTTTATAACCTTTCCTAAATCAATATTTACTATACCTGTCCATTATACCTCTCCTTATATTTGTACTTTATTGAAATTCTTATATTATCTTTGAAACCTTTCCCCCGAAAGAGGTTACAGACAACATTGAAAAGAAATGGATGCAATTTGAAAAGAAACTATCCTATGTGGATGAAAATTTGTGGGAAAAGGAGCCATTGCTTGTAACAATCAATTTCTTCTTTTTCCACAATGCTTTTCAAGTATAAAATCACAGCAATGTAAAATCCAGGGTCTTTACAGGAAAGGGTTCGATACTTTGCAAACATAAACCCTTATTCATGTCCCCTAAGAAATAAAATATCTATGTATGAATATTGTTTGAAAAAATGAGAATGTTTTTCCTGAGGGGCAGGATACGGTGGCAATGGATAAAAACCTGAAAATAATGTGATCCAAACCTGAAAGGCAAAACATGTCGATGTTTTATGCAGAACTCATTATTCAAAAGGTTGATACAATTGAATTTAACCATAATCAGACAGCAAAATTTAGAGTGGTTCAAATTAAAAGGACTTGCAGAAAATAATTCAAAGTTCATGAAATTTCAGATTCTTCAACTTTCTGGCTATGAAAATAGGTGGAAATGAAGAAATTGCTTGTTGCAGAGAGATAGAATCATAACTTTGGAGACCACATTAACCCATTCCAACTCAATCCCTCCTTTTTACGCCCTTCAAGAAAAAAGCTTTGGAAAACATTGTGGAAAATGAAGAAATTGCTTGTATCAAGCAATTTCTTCATTATCCACAATGTTTTCTATCCAAAAAGGTGAAAAAATTTAAAATTCCATCAACTTGAAATTGTCGTCTGCATCTTCTTTCAATTTGGACCAGTCTAAAATTTCGTCAAGTGGGAATGGGCTAACTCTTGTCATGCTGAAAAAATGCTTTCTTTAAATCAGCAAACCCTTGTCATGCTCATCCGGGAATATTCCTGCTTGACAATGGCTTTGGCAGGTGTATACACTACTGTTGCTAGGAGAGAAATCTTTCAACACAAGATCAATCAAATTATGTCAAAGTTTTCAAATATTGTGAAAATAGGAAAAATCTTCAGTAGGACAAGGGGTAAAATTCAAGCTCTTAAAGCACAGGAAGGTTTTAGTGTGATTTGATATTTGAGCCTGTGCGTGACTTGCACACATTGAGCACACTGGACAGCCATTTGGGGCAATTAGAATATTCGCTGATTGTTTAAAGAAGCTTTGGGTCAGTATCTTTCTACAGAGCGCAGAGTGAAGACTCTGATCAGACTGTGCGGATGCACAGACTGATCTGAGTCTTTACTTGGCGCACATGTGTAATGGTTGGAAATGTCACGCACGCGCTCATTTTGTTCAACAAATCAATTTTACAAATATTTCTGGCTCAAAAGGAACAAACAGGTGATGTAGACTGAGATCAGACTGCACATATGTACAGGCTGATATTTATCTATGGCTCCTGCCAAAGCATATATACAGCATGACAAGGGTTGATTTTGTTCGTGTTAAATGTCCAAGTGTCAATGGGCCTTTTATTGTTGTATGTTAATACTTAAGATAAATTCAACTTACTTATATCCTAGACTTTGTACTAAAGTAAATGTGGCTCTCTATAAAGACCCAAGAAAGATTCTAGGACAAATTCTAGGACATTATTTCATTTCTATTTCTAATTAATTACCTGAAAATTTTATATTCAAATAAAATTTCTGGCCTATTAGGAAATTACCTCCCAATCATCAGGTTTGGTTCAAATCTCATGGCAACAGGTTTCCATAATATTTTCTTCGACAAAAGACTAAAAACATAAAATTGTTGCCCGCAACTTATTTCAATCTGGACCAGTCTAAAAATTTTTGTGTCGAAAATGGGTTAATTTTGGCAATTCCATTTACAACACACTAAATTCTGAGGTGTGGTTATGTGATGTTGATCTTGTATATGAAATAATTTGTAGACAGACCATAATTGTAGAAACTATGAAAGCCATGGCCAACATATGTAGCTTGGTAGTACATTCAGGGCTCTGCAGAGTGGGCGACTCAGGCGAAAAAGTCGCCTGGTTTCATAAAACTTCGCCTGATTTGCTGATCAAAGCGAAGTCGAAGTCGCCTGGAATTTTCGGGAAGTCGCCTGGATACGATAGGTGATAACCAAAACTGGCCCAGTGGCTATAAAAGTAGGGGACAGTGTGCAATTATACAACTGTCCGTCGGAAGCCCTTTGATCGTAAATCAAGCGTGTATCGATACTGAAGTCGCGAGGCCAGCAGATTATCAGAAATAGGGGTATGTAGTCAACTAGCTGCGATATCGTAGCCCTCTTTCTGTTAATCTGCTGGCGAGGGCTACGACACCCCCCTTCTTTGCTCTTTGTTGCAGTGCCCGGAGTGATTCACTCCGGGCACTTTAGGGTCGATTATTGTAAGTTGTGTAAATAGTACAAACACAAGTTTAATACCAAAATTGACCTTAACCATTTATCTATCCATGTAAATAAATGTAAATCTAAAAAAAGTCAGATATTTTGTGCATTTAAGTCTCAATTTGCTGCACCATCGAAAACTCAAAGTTTTTCGGCCATTTTGAATCAAATGTCAGCCATTTTTGCTGTTTGACAGCGAGATCTCTTGAGATCTCGCGTTTCCCGCCAAAATAACAGCAAATGAGAATTTAGGTTACCATATTTGGAACACATAGTATTTTTTGAAAACAGGACAGTTCTGATGGAAAATAAGAAAAAAAGTTATATGAAAGTAATTCAAGAGTTAACTGAATTTGATAGATCAAATAAAGATATTGAAGATTCAGTATCTTTGAACATAAAATTTTATCAATGGTAGGTAAAAACGGATACTATGATTTTTTACGAGCACCTGTTTTGATAACATGACAATATTAAACAACGTGACGTAATAATAGATCACATGACCAACCAAATATCATGGCCGCCAAACTTGGGAAATATTTTATAAACTCAAAAGAAACCGGTATTAAACGATTAATACAATTGATATTCTTATGATTTTGATAGAATTTGTCCATAATATTAATGTATGTAAGGAATTCATCCATAGAGAGGCGCTTATCACAAAACATACAATATTAGGACTTGCAACAAAGCGCAAAGAAGGTGGGAGTCGTAGCCCTCGCCAGCAGATTATCAGAAAGAGGGCTACGATATCGCAGCTAGTAGTCAACAAGCTTGCTTCATTCACACCTACGCTGATTGATTTCGGCAATGCTGTGTATACTCTCGGCACTAGAAATCTTTATTTAAAATTCTTTCCCTTCTTAAGTTTTAATTATTTCTGTAAATTAAGTTATCATCAGTCTACGAGATTTGTTGCTTACTTTCACATAATGAGAATAATGGCCGACATTTACGGACGCCGTGTCATTTACCAGAAGTCAAAATATATTTAAAAATTTGAAACCTTGATGAAAAATAATTCTGCCAAAAATCTACGTAGAGTAAATTCATTTTTCATTAGAATTTGAGTTATCTGCTTTAATTGTAACAAGTGAAGAAAATTATGGCTAACAATTTAAAGGCTTCTACGGTCTTTTCCTGAGATTTTTGTTATGATACATTCTATCCAAAAACTAAATTTCACTTACTTGAGTTGGTAATAATTCCTTTAAATAACATGTAATCCTATAAAATGGAGCAAATTATCCTGTGTTAACTTTAAACCTCTGCATGTACAGAGTCTGGTTTTGTGTACTGAGCAGTAACCCTTACCCTTTACACACTATAACTGACTTAATCACAGAGGACCTATTTTGACCAATTAATGACAATTTTTATCCATTTATATGTTATCAGGTAAAGTGCACAGACTTTAACTCATTACCACACAATCCCCCATTTTGACATCTTGAAATTGTTTTTATGGGAAACTGTGGAAAAAGGAGGAAATGTTTGCAGCAAGCAATTTATCCTTTCCCCACATGTTTCTACCCTCTTTGGCACTCTCACTGTGAAATGTCTTATTTAGCTTCTTTTAATTTGTACCAGTCTGAATTTTTTCTTCTGGTAGTAGTTTGATTAAATACATGTTGTTACAATAAAATCTTTTCTCATTTTCTGCTTCAAATAGAAACACTACTCATTTCATTCAGACTGCCTATACACTATTTGCATTTTTTTTATTAGTTGACTTTTTTTATCATATATGAATCTGTTATGAAATATTAAAAAAAAATAAATTCAGAATCAAACTCTTGAATTCTAAAACAAAAAAAAGAAAAATACAAAAGTATTTGTTCACAGTAATAAGATCTTTATTGAGGACTGAAAGGATAAGCATTATTTTCTATGTTTATTGCATGATACATAATATAAAATGCAACAACTTGGTTGTAAAGCTATTTTATTTTCTGATAGAAATGAGGAATACGCGCAAAAACTTAATTTTTAACGAGATTCACTTCTCCTGAAAGTCTCACCACTTCTCCCCATTTTGAAAAACTTCTCCCAATTCTCAGACTAGTGAGAAGTGACTTCTCCCCAAATTCTGGGAGTCTGCAGAGCCCTGCACATGTATGTGTTATACCGGACTAGAGCGCCCTGCAAGCTAGCATGATTTAAAAAAGGTAAACTTACTGATTACCCAATGGCAACATTTCAGACTAGTCCACATTGAAAGATGTTGCAGATGCAATTTCAAGTTCTAAACCTTGTCACAGTAAGTGACTTTATACCCCTACAAGTGCTTTCATTGTAATGAGAGCTTTAACAATACAAGGACATAGCTACTGACTTTGCTTTTCTAGAAAGGAGGAGTTCACGACACAAAATTGGCAGTATAATTTACTGTAAATGTCTACAAAGAATAAATAATGTCTAACTTCAAGGGGAGATCATTCTTGAACCGGAGGACTTCAAAATTGTATCTTGCAAAACTTCAACATGTGGTTAATCTTTTTATAGTTTCAATGGTATTGAAGCAAAACTGAAGGAGGAGTTTGCTACACAAAATTGGTAGTATAATTAGCTGTATATGTCTACAAAGAATTAATAATGTCTAAGTTCAAGGGGGAGATAATTCTTGAACCAAAGGGAGTTAAGACTTCAAAATTCCGTATTTCAAATCTTCAACATGTGGTTAACCTTTGTATAAAGTTTCAATGGTATTCAAGCACAAATGAAGGAGTTTGCAACACAAATTGGTAGTATAATTAGGTGTATATGTCTACAAAGCATAAATAATGTCTAACTTCAAGGGGAGATAATTCTTGAACCATGGGGAATTAAGACTCCAACATTGTGTATTTCAAAACTTCAATATGTGGTTAACTTTGTATAAAGTTTCAATGGTATTGAAGCACAAATGAAGGAGGAGTTGGCAACACAAAATTGGTAGTATAATTAGCTGTATATGTCTACAAAGCATAAATAATGTCTAAGTTCAAAGGGAGATAATTCTTGAACCATGGGAAAATAAGACATGCTGATTCAATTGTACCCCTGAAAACATTTGTTTTGTGGGGGTATAAATATCTTCACCTTATAGGGTAGAAAACAATGTCGACATTAAAGAAATTGCTTGTTACAAGCAATTTCTTCAATGACCACAATGGTTTAAAAACCTTTCATCTTGAGGGTCCTAAAAAAGTTGGATCATGTAGGAATGGGTAAGGAGCTGAGTCAATCAGGCCCAAAAAGCTTCCTTCTTCGACACCAAGAGAACAAAATTTCCCTTCTGCTTAGTTCAGACATTGATAACAGGTTCCAAGATAGCCTATAAATTAGTTTTGTTTGAATAAATTGTTTGACTCATTTTATATATTGTAGATAGAAAAATGTAAATACTTTTATTGCCTTCCAAACTTAATTGATATGTGTCAGTACAGATAAGAGATAAACCATGGGCTTATTGCACAAAGTTCTGTAATTGTACAGGGTTTGTGCTAGCCTATGAAAATTAAATTGATTTTGTTTAAATAATTGTAGATAGCAGAAAAAAAGTAAACATACGGTGGTACCTTTATCATCTTCAAGACTTAACCCATCCCAACACTTTTAAACACCCCTGAAGAAAAAGAATGGGAAAACATTGTGGAAAATGAAGAAATTGCTTGTCATTAGCAATTTCTTCAATATCCACAATGTTTTCTTCCGAGAAAAATCTAAAATTTCATACAGTTTATAATGTCGGCTGCAACTCTTTTAGTTTGGACCAATGTAAATTTTTTCTGTCTGGTAATGGGTTCAATTAATATGTGTCACCATAGATAATGGACAAGTCATGGGCTTAGAGAAAAACTATAAATGTATAGGGTTTGTGCAAGCCTATAAATTTAAATTGTCATTGACTCCTCGATCATGAAATTCTAGGGGTCAAGACTTTTCTTGAATGGTCAAAACAAAACAAGAGGGCCAGAATGGCCCTAAAATCGCTCACCTGACTAATGTGAGATGATTTGAAATTTTGCCAACACTTTTGAAAAGGGTCACCCAAGGAATATTCATTTAATTATAGTTGAAATTGGCCCAATGGTTACTGAGGAGATGTTTAAAAATTTCAAAGTAAAAAAACTGCTACGCCCTGCCACGCCCATATTTGGGCGTAAATCAAAATTCTGCAAACACATTTTGAATAGGGTCACCAAAGGAACATTCATGCCAAGTTTTGTTGAAATTGGCCCAATGATTACTGAGGAGAAGATATTTAAAGATTTCTAAAAAAAACTGCCCTAACCTGCCACGCCAATATTTGGGCGTCAATCAAATTTCACAAACAACTTTTGAAAAAGGTTCACCCAAGGAACATTCATGCCTAGTTTGGTTGAAATTGGCCCAATGCTTAATGAGGAGAAGATATTTAAAGATTTCTAAATAAAAAAACCGCCACACCCATATTTGGGCGTCAATCAAACGTCCTAAACACGATTTGAAAAGGGTCACCCAAGAAACATTCATGCCAAGTTTGGTTTAAATTGGCCAAATGGTTACTGAGGAGAAGATGTTTAAAGATTTCTAAGTCAAAAACTGCCCCGCCCTTCCACGCCCTTATTTGGGTATCAATCAAAATTCTAGAAAAACTTTTGAAAAGGGTCACCCAAGGAACATTCATACCAATTTGGTTGAAATTGGCCCAATAGTTACTGAGGAGAAGATGTTTAAAGATTTCAAAGTCAAAAACTGCCACGCCCATATTTGAGCATGAAACAAAATTCTGTGAACAACTTTTGAAAAGGGTCAACCAAGGAACATTCATGCCAAGTTTGGTTGAAATTGGCCCAATGGTTACTGAGGAGAAGATGTTTAAAGATTTCAAAGTCAAAAACTGCCACGCCCATATTTGAGCATGAATCAAAATTCTGTAAACAACTTTTGAAAAGGGTCAACCAAGGAACATTCATGCCAAGTTTTGTTGAAATTGGCCCAATGGTTCCTGAGGAGAAGATGTTTAAAGTTTTCAAAATCAAAAACTGTCCCATCCTGCCACGCCCTTATTTGGGCATAAATCAAAATTCTGGGAACAACTTTTGAAAAGAGTCACCCAAGTAACATTCATGCAAAGTTTGGTTGAAATTGGCCCAATGGTTACTGAGGAGAAGATTTTTAAAGATTTCAAAGTCAAAAACTGCCATGCCCTGCCACGCCCATATTTGGGCATAAATCAAAAATCTTCGAACAACTTTTGAGAAGGGTCACCCAAGGAACATTCCTAACAAGTTTGGTTGAATTCCGCTCAGTCGTTACTGAGGAGAAGATGTTTAAAGAATTGTTGACGCCTTCTGATGCACGACGCACAACGCATGGCGGACAAAAGGTGATACCAAAAGCTCACCTTGAGCACCTTGTGCTCAGGTGAGCTTAAAACATTAAACCACTACTACATGAGGAATTTTATTCTAGTCCAAATTTAAATAGGTTGCAGATAACAATTTAAACTTTTTTGTACTTTCTAGGTGGAAAACATTGTTTGAAGAAATGAAGAAATAGCTTGTTGCTAGAAATTTCTTCATTTTACTCTATTTCCCCCCTTTTTTTTTCTTTTGGAATACAGAGCACCATTGTGTGGGAATGTGTTAAATAAAGGCATCAAGTTGGCAATTAATTCATATATCATAATTTCAGAAAAGAACTGAAGACTGTTTAAAATTATGTTCCATTTTTTGCTGTAATTGGGACACAGAGGCTAAACAAGTCACTCAAGACTCACGTTAAATAAATTTGAGAGTCTAAAAATCTAATAACATTTTGTTATAAAGCGAGTTGCAATTGAACAGTGAATAACATTGTACTATCCGGGTTCGATCCTCGATGGCGGCACTCATCCTTTCCGACTATTTGTCTCTCACCAATGGGTCGATAATTGTAGACCTATGTGAGATAACAGCTGGAGGCTAGGAAGGGATGTAATGGTAGTACTGGTGTGAGAAATACCAGGATTCCATTCTTAGGTGCTCCAGTCGCCGCGATATAACTGAAAGATTGTTGAAAGCAGCGTAAAACCCCATTCAAACAAACAAACATTGTACTATCATCATTCTGATTCCAATTAACCCTTCCCACTCAATATCAGTTTTTGACACCTTTAAAAAAACAAGAAGGAAAACATTGTGGAAAATGAGAAATTGCTTACAACAAGCAATTGCTTCATTTTCCACGTTTTCTATCAAGAATGATAAAAAATCTAAAAATTTACAACCTCTAAATTGTAGTCTGCAACTCCTCTCATTTTGGACCAGTCTAAAATAGATCCTCTGGTAATGAGTTAATATGAATCCTTTGTATAGGCATTTATGCTAGTCTTGTCCTAACCCCTTGGTGAAAAGTTAACCTATTACCACACTATGACGCTTTTTTACGGCCCCCAATGAAAAACAATCAGGAAAACATTGTGTAAAATGAAATATTTTTTGCAACAAGCGATTTCTTCATTTTCACCATGTTTTGTATCCAAAAAGATGAAAAAATCTATAATTTCATAAACTTAAATTGTTGTTTGCAACCCCTTTCAATTTGGACCAGTCTAAAATTTTGTTGTCTGGTAATGGGACAGGTTTACACAAATCAGAACCATGTATCACTTAGACCAGAACAGAATCGTTGATAATTGTTTTGTTTGTTTGTATGGGGTTTTACGCCGCTATTAACAATCTTTCAGTCATATCGCGGCGGCTGGAGCACCTAACAATGGATTCCTGGTATTTCTCACACCAGTACTACCATTACATCCTTTCCTAGCCTCCAGCTGCTATCCAACATAGGTCTACGATTATCGACCCATTGGTGAGAGACAAATAGTCGGAAAGGATGAGTGCCGCCGTCGGGAATCGAACCCGGGACCTCTAGATTGACAGTCCGACGCGCTATCGTTGATAATAAATTGACATTTAGTTATTATATTTTCATTGGTTGGTAACTTATCCCATTCACACACATTCCCCAAGAAAAAAGCTTCGGAAAACATTGTGTAAAATGAGGAAATTGCTTGTTACAAGCAATCTCTTCATTTCCCACTATGTGGTCTAGCAAAAAGACAAAGAAGCTCAAAATTTCATCTTTGCTGCTTTCATAGGACAGTCGGTAGCACATCAGACTCCCTATCTTCAATCATGGGATGTCATGTGTTTGATCCCTGGCGGTAGATTATATCCTTTCCTGGTCTAAACTGAAAGGCCAGGTGGGAGCACATATCCTTTCTGACATTTGTCTCTCACTAATGGATGGATAAATGTAGACCTTAGTGGGATAGCAGCTGGAGGCTAGGAAAGGATGTATTGGTAGTACTGGTGTGATACTTACCAGGAATCCATTGTTAGGTGCTCCTGTCGCCGCGATATGACTGAAATACTGTTTAAAGTGGTATAAATCCATATTCGATCAATCAATCAATCAAATTTTCATCAGACAGACGGTAGACTTTTATGAAGTACATCATCATATATAAATATTGCATTGCATGTTCTTAAATAGCTTGAATAAATAAATATTTACATCATCTTGAAATTGTCCTCTGCAACTTCTTTTAGCCCATTCCCAAACAAAATTTTAGACTTGTCCAGGTTAAAAGAAGTAACAGACAACAATTTAAAGTTGATTGCATTTTAAACATCTTTGAGATTTCAGGTGGAAAACATTGTGGAAAATGGAGAAATTGCTTGTAACAAGCAATTTCTCTGTGCTTCATTATGTTTACCAGAGCTTTTTTTCTTTCGGAGCCTTAAAGGGGGGATTGTGTGGGAATGGGTTAATGGGACCAGTCTAAATTTTTGAAGTCCGGGAATGGGCTTAAGATCGTTACACAAGATACAATTAACCCTTTCCTGTTCAATCCCTGGTTTTTTCCTCCCTGTGATTTTATAATTGAAAAACATTGCAGAAAAAGAAGAAATTGATTGTAACATGCAATTTCTTCCTTTTCCACAATATTTTCTATCCTACTGAATGGTTATTTTCCAAATTAAATGTACTTGAATTTTCATGTGCAAAACCTTTGAATTTTGGACAGGTCTAAAATTTTGCAAAACAGGACAGGGTTAAGACATTTCGGTAGCACACTTTTTGATTTATGTTCAAGAGCCTAGCTCAACACGTATTTCACAAACCTTAACCCAATTGGACCCACACAGTCACACATTTTAACACCCCTCAAAAAAACAAGCTTTGGAAATTATTTAAAATAAATTGATTATCATTCCAAAATGTTTTCTACCTAAATAGATAAAGAATTTTAAAATTTCATTATTAAAATTGTCATATGCAACATCTTTCGATTAATATTTTGAGTGAAAATGCCTTGTTGGACCTGTTGGACACAGCGTTTTTTCTTAATTAGGTGCGAGTCAGTGCCCGTTACAGGGGGAAAATCTTGAAGAAAAGTTGGATAAGACCCCTTGTCATTTTTTTACAAACATGAAACAACTACTGGATTTTGATTGCCACACTAGCACAAATTTCTATCATTGACTTTTCTTTAATTATCATCATGAGTTTTATACAAATATTCAAGTTTTAGAAAATAAAAAGGTAAACAACATTCTTTGGCTTAACTTCACATGAAAAAATTAGAAAAGCTATTCCTTATTCCTTTCTTCTAAAGGACTTAAAACACATGATTGTGTGGGAATGATTTAAATCAAATTCCACCCATTATCAAAAATGGGTTGCACACAAAAATATAAAGTTTATGAAATTTTATATTTTTTCATCTTTCTGGCTTGAAAACATAAAGGAAAAATTAAGGAAAAAGCTCGACTCAAGCAATTTCTTCAATTTGTAACAACAAAAAATTCCTAATTATTTTTCTTAGGGGTATCAACAAGCATCATTGTACAGTAATGGATTTAAACCCTGCTTGTTAGAGAGGCAAAGAGTGATTTATTCGTTTGAATGGGGTTTAACACCACTTATAACAGTATTTGAGTCATATAGCAGCGACTGGAGCACCTAACTATGGATTCTTGGTATTCTCACACCAGTGCTACCAAGACATCTTTTCGAAGCCCCTAGCTACACATCTGAGGATTACGATTATCTTCCCATTGGTAGGAGAAAAATGCTGGAAAAGGATAATTGCTGTAACCTGGATCCATCCTCGGAGGCTGGGACCACATAATAAGGAGTCTGACACACTACAAACTGCACTATGGCATCAGTCTTTTCAAAGAGTAAAGTAGAGACTATGATGGCTGATCCAGGATATCACTGAGGCAATCACCAAGCCCCCCCCCCCTCCCCCAATATTTTCTAAATCTTCCACTTTACTAGTTGTACCCATCCCCACACAAGCCATCTTTTTATACACTCATCAAGATAAAAGCTTTGAGAAAAATCAGAAAAATAAAGAAATTGCTTGTATAAAGCCATTCTCCATTTTACACAATGTTTCCTATCCAAAAATAAGAAGAATGAAATTCCATAAACTTGAAATTATCGTCTGCAGTTAATTGAAAATTGGACCAGTCTAAAATTTTGCTAGGTGGGAATGGGTTAAGGATTATTGATTTCTTATTAGTGTGACTTGAGAGTTAAAAACATGTGTTCGTTGATATCCCATCAATTATAAAGAGAAGACAGATGAAGCAGAGAGTATCCATCTTAGGTAAAGAATGTCATGCTAGATGTGACCTCAAATCCTGGATAAGGAAGAGAATGACCCGAAAATCACAAACGGCTTGAGATCGAATGTAAAAATGACATCCCTAATGCAAACACTTGAAAGTAAGAATAGTTAAAATCAAGTTTACCTGAAGAAATTATGCAATGTCAACTAATCTCCAAGGAAGCGATAGCCTTGTTTTTGTCGTTAGAAACTCCGGTTTTCCAGTGTTGTGATTTTATAACCATCTGCCGGCGGTCTGTTCGAACAACTGATATGTGTAAAATACGAACTTTATGGGGGGGGATAAAAAATGAGTCACTTATATACTATTTTGTGGATCTAGTCTTGTTTGACCGTAAAAATGCAGCAGTCCATCATCCGTTTAGAGAGATCGTAGAGTTGAGGCTGTATCTCATTCCTGCGGCTACTTTTGAACGAACCCTTGGCTTAATTTCTCCAAAGACGAAATATGTTATAAATGCAAGTATCCGAGGTTTTCAACATTTGATAATCCGTTGGCAAACAAATAACCCTATTCGTCTGTCTTTTATATTTCTCTCGTATTTCTCGTTAAAATTTAATTCGATGTAGAAATTGAGAAGGAAAGAGATTAACGTTTTTATAATGAAAAAAATCGCTTTCGTTATTCTTTGGGTAGGTTTGTGCTTATGCTAACCCCACAGAACCAATTTATCAACGCTTTCTTATCAGGTCCGCAGGAAAATGGTGATGGGTTATTTGTAGAGATTTCCCGCCACTATGCAGATTGTGTAAGTAATAAATCTCTCAAACCAAAGTTATTCCGGCCCTTCCCAATTTCGATAATTTCCAAGTTAGGTGTACTGTTCAGTGGTCCCGTGAGAAAGTCCTATTTAAGTCGTCTTATCGCAATGAACTCGTGCATCCGTAAAATAATAAAGGTAAATCCGTTTAATTCATTTTATTTAACGCGCGCACTTTCAAAATCTGAGCGTGCACGAGTAAAGGTAATCGCCTTCATATAGTGCGTGCACTTGTAATTTAGGCCTACGCGCACATTTTATACCCTTGAACGCCCGATATCATGCGCGCATGCCTAAATTTTGAGCGAGCACTACCTAAAGTGAACTTTTGACCCATTTAGTGCACCATACAACGCCCCCTTCAAACTGCATCTCAGTTAACACCATTTTATGTACTATTATCAATATCTTTCAAAGGCAAGGGAAAAAGGAAAGAAAAAGACAGTGAAAAAAAGAAGATAAAATAACATAGCATATATATTAACAAAAAGTAGGTGAACAATGTCAAAGACGAAACGAGGGAGGCATCGCTTCTCAGTCTGCACCGGATAAATCCTTCGCTAAATCCTTTGATCGGCGTGTAGTAACATCTGAATGCTAAACGGGAACACAGACCATACCGGAGTCCTAGCGATTCAGTATTGGCGGAACTATTTGGCTCCTGTAGGGTTAGGGTTGCAACGTTTATTGATGCATCAAGGAATAGGCTCGTGTTTGGATTGAGAAAGGAGTCCAGCCCTTAGGACCCCATGAAAAACTTGTTGCCGTCGACCATCGTATGTCTAGGAAAGACAACTCTTGCGTGTCAGTTGTACATGGTACATGTAGATTATATTCCTTTACGTAAAATGTTATAATTCACTCTAGTATATTGAATAAATATTAGCTTTAGCCTACCGTACGGTGGGCCAAATCGGAAGTGACACCGACTGTGCGCTAAATATATCACTAGTGAGACTAAACAGTTTAACGGGTGGAAATTTCTCAATCGAGATAAATTTTAGACTTCAAGACGGATTTAAACGTGGTTTTCGAAAATAGATTGCGAAATGGACGCAATTTTCATGTCTGTTTTATACATTTTATTGTGGAACGGTGCTTCTATCCGCAAATCGGAATTAATCACAGGCAATCAGCGAGTTTTACTCTTTTTTTTTTTTTTTTTTTTGTCCGAGGATGCGAATATTTCTCCGGTAAAGTATTTTCTGACGCAGATTGCAAAGAGTTCCACTGGTAAAATGACATTATTGTTTTTAGTAATGAAAACCTCGAGCTCCGTTTGGTGAAAATGCCCTGAAGATTTAAATAATATCCTAGTGAAGAGAACCACCCTGCCTAGAGCAACTGTATGAACAGTGACCTATGCATGTTTCGTGTATGTACGATTAGCGCCGAAAGTCTGTACGATTAGTTCAGAAATAGATAGCCACATTAAGTCAACTGTTAACTGTAAATTTCATAAATTAGAGACGTTTAGATGCAATATGTTCGATGTGTTTGCATATCGTATTCACCGTTTATACAAAATTTTACTCAGTGATTCCCTTCTGTTTGAGGTTCAATGAAAGTTTACTACGATTTCTATTTTTTAGGTGTAACTTATTCTCTGAATCGAAACTTGTCATATATTCATAAAAAAAAAAGGGGGAAAAAACGACAATACACGAGGAAAGATGGTGACTGTTCCTCATTGGGACCAATGTTTCAAACATTTATAATGAAATTCCATTACAAAAACACGCCTATACAATATACTGTAAATTTTTCAGCTGTAAAAAATGAAAATTTTCCGTTGTTTTTTTTTTTTTTTGTTGTTGTTGTTGTGGGGTTTTTTTTTTGGGGGGGGGGCAATATAAACTTTTTCGTCAGACCTCTCTTGGGAGTGTGGACCACCTCTTGGAAAAGTTTCTGGATCAGCGCATGTTTAATACTAGGACTTCTGTGAGGTGCGTCTAAGGTAAATGAATTGGAGCAATATGAATCATGTAATTTGCAGACCCGATCAAACACAAAGGCAACAGACGCACACTGATCACAATGTCCTGTTCGAGATGTGAGAATTATGCAGTGAGGTTGTCCAGGCTGCTCTGACTGGCGGGATAAGCTGATAATCTGTACGACAGCCTTGCGAATATTCTCAATCGGGCTGCACTTCAATTACACACACGTACAATTGTGCGACCTATAATGATATGCAAGGTTCAGCCGATTATAACGAATGGATTATGCCACTAGTAGCGCACCTCTAATTTTGGCATAGTACATGTACTCTTCTTAAAGACTTATGTACAGGGATAAAATGCTTTTCTCCCATATTAAGTTTCAAAGTATTCAATTAAGCCCAAGTTCTGAAACCTTTATTACTACAGTTATGCGTGCGATCGCAATCATTAGCAGACTAGTACAATGACAAAAAACTTTTGACATCAGTGCTTAGTTAGGTCTATTGTGTGTTTTTGATATAAACGGCATTCTATATTCACCTAAAGGCCCTCAAGAAAATATGGTATTGAGCTCCCTGGCAAACCGACGATGGACATGTGATAATCTCAAAGTCAAATGAATGAAGGCCTATTCACCAGGTAAGAGGACCGCATGAAAGACTGGTACTCGAGCGAAATATGTTGTCCTCGTGAAAAATAGCGATAATAATAAAAATGATTAGTAGTAGTAGTAGTAGTAGTATTACTATTATTGTATGCGGAGCGCGGTTTACATCGACAAGCGGTTGACCAAGCTCGTTTCCCTATTTGTATTTACATAGTTTCAGCTGCTACGAAAGGAACATAAAAAATTATATATACCCCTGAAAAACAGTATGATAGAAGAACTTAAAGAAGCTCTAAAAGACAAATAAACCCCACGTGTTAGCTCGTATAACGGTATTATTATGTGCATATATATTTACAAAGGTGTATAGGATCGGCATTTGGCATTGTTGGCCTGCGAACCCAAAGACTATCCAAATAAGCAGGATAACATATGAAATCAACTGCAGGGAACAATATTTCAAACTGTCACTAATCGTACAGATTTTTCTGCGATCTCTGTCACTACTGATATTGTAAGCATGTCAATAATTCGTACAGTCAATCGGAAGACAGGGTTGCAATTCCTCGGTCGTACCCGACTATATACAATGCATTGCTGAATAACATGGTATAAGTGTTCAAGAAATCAGATTTAACTATCCTTCTTCACAGGCTAGGTCACAATTAATGCTCTTAGTTACGCATAATGACTTTGGATTCGTCAGTCTGACGGATCTCATTAAAGAAAAATGAGTGATTCGTCGATTAAAGTATGGATTTTACCAGAACGTATACTCAATAAAACAGAACGACACACAAACGAGAGACAAGTAATATTAGCTCTTTCGAATACCGAAAACCGCGTTTAAATCCGTCTTATGGTATAAAATTTACCTCGATTGAGAAATTTCCACCCGTTAAAATGTGTAGTATCACTAGTGATATATTAAGCGTACAGTCGGTGTCACTTCCGATTTGGCTCACTGTACGGCTATATACAGTGCTTATTATAGTTCGGACCGCGGCCATAGCGCAGTGGTAGCAAACAAGACTCATGGTCATGGGGTCCAGCGGCACATATTTTTTCCGACATATGAGGTCTCTATGTACAGTGATGGAAGAAATACAGGAAAATGACAGAGTTTTTGGACGACGACGAGTCACAGGAGACCAATGACGTCATCAGGGCTACTTTTCCCGAAAACTGCCGAGTATATGACGTCTCCATTCTAAGGTCCCAAATCACAAATCGGTTTATTCAAATACAGTGAAGCCCAAAACTAGATAGACCTTCATAATTTAAGTCCTGTTATAGGTGCGATGGAAGTTATTAACCGCAAAGATGTAAACATGCCGGCTCTATCAACAATGGACCAATCAAACCACTCATTTAGAACCGGGAAGTCAACTTTGAACACCCGTATTGACTGATAACTATGTGAAGCATTTTTATTGGATTGGTGTGACTTGAACGATGTAGCTACAGCTTACTTATGCTGTAGTAACGACGTTTTAAAAGTCGTCAACCAATTATTTACTTTTTTGTAACATATGTTACTGGCCATATTTTTTCTTTCAAACTAATGTCGTTTTAACCCCTATCATACTAAACTGTTTTGGCGTTAGGTATAGACTAATATCACAGTAAATGTATTGAAAACATCGCTCGCGAGTCCATGCAAAGCCTAATCTTGCAATGGAAAACAGTTCCGTTCAGAGGAATTGAACAAATATGGAAACCGACGCATAAAACATCACAAAGATAAATGTATGAAAGATTGATTGATTGATTGATTGAGGTTTAACGCCATTTTAAGTGCATTTCAGTCATATCACGGTGGCTGGAGCACCTAATAATGGATTCTTGGTATTTCTCACACCAGTACTACTACTACATCCTTTCCTAGCCCCAGCTGCTATTCCACTTAGGTTAGCGATTACCCACCCATTGGTGATAGACAAATGTTGGAAAGAATATATTTCATAACGAAATGGTCTAAATACATGCACGTGTAAGTAGTAAAAAAAGATTGAAAAATTCGATATTCAATATTCCCCAGGATATCATGAGATATAATAGACTATATATGAAAGAAAAGGGGGTCAAATTAGTCGAGATGAAATTGTATGATATGTTGACAGTTAGTGGTGAAACGGTTTACCGGTATATCGATTAACCGCGGTCTGTTCATGCGAGAAAACCGAAACCGGTTCGAATTTTCTGTACCGGTTTTTCTGCTATCTGTCATCTTCTTATTTTAAGTAGGATATATTAACACTATTAATCCAAAAATTCGTTCTGAAATCGATCATCTTTAAAACTTACGAAAGAATTCAGAAAGCGAAAGTAGAACTTGTTTTCCCCCGGCGGTGTTTCCGGTGTATAGGTAAATAATTACCCCGTCAAATTGGGACTTAATTTTTTGCTTACGGCTTCATTGCATTCCCTTGACGAATTTTGATCGCTTTTTATTCTTTTTAATAACTGAATTCCTAGTAGATTTGCAATTTGATAGATCATATGCAAGTGAGATAATTATTCTGTTGTACTTCCGAATTTCGGTAGTACAGTTTGTTTTAAAAACGAGTACTTATTCGTAGAAAAATGGCTGACGAAGATCGCCATTTGGCGGATGAATTCGAATTTATAAAAAATACGAAAGGAAAGAGCGCTGTATGGGCGCATTTTTCTCTGAAAAGAAAGCGAGAGTCCCTAGAGATCGTTGAAAATGTGGCCTACTGTGACAGATGTCACGTTGCAGTGAAATGTGGAGGTGGAACCACAAATCTCAGCACTCATCTGGAAAGACATCATAAAATTTTGAAGACGAGTGCATCCAGGCCAACATGTACTACGTCAACCTTTAAGCAATCAGAACAACCCAAAGTTTATGAATTGTTCAAAAAATCGAGCCTTTACAAGCCATCCTCGGAAAGAGCTAAAATTATTACACAGAAAATTGCAAAATTTATGGTGAAAGATCTTAGACCTTTTAGTGTTGTTAGTAATGAAGGCTTTCGTGAACTTGTTCAGACTCTTGATCCTAAATATGTGCTACCTTCCAGAACTTACTTCTCACAGACAGTTATTCCAGATATGTATGAGCAAATAGTCACAAGTAATAGCAAGTTTGTCTATGGCTGACTTAGTCGCTATCACCACAGATGGATGGACCAGCAGGGCCACTGAATCTTATGTGACAATAACATCATGCCATATTACTGAAGACTGGTGTATTAAAAACTATGTGCTTCAGACTAGATCTCTGCCAATAAGTCACACTGGAAAGAATATTGCCAATGTCATCCAGCAGGCCATTACAGAATGGGGCTTGCCTGAACACCCTCCCCTTGTGTCGGATAATGCTGCCAATATGACAGTGGCAGCAAGAGAAGTGGGCAGCAACCCTCACTTGCCATGTTATGCCCATACATTAAATCTGGCAGTTCAAAAAGGACTCAAGATTAACAGCATATCTCGTCTTCTTGGCAGGATCAGAAGAGTTATAGCCTTCTTTCATAGAAGCACCACAGCCTCAGCTGTGTTAAGGGAAAAACAAAAACTTCTAGGAATAAGAGAAGTAAAGCTTATACAAGATGTTCCAACCCGCTGGAACTCAGCTGTTGATATGTTAGAGCGCTTCCTCGAGTTACAACCTGCAGTGTATGCAACACTTATGAGTAAAGACATTCGAGCTAAGGAAACTGATGTTGCAACCTTGAATGAGGATGACATTACGCTGTCTGAAAACATAATGACTGTACTCATCCCACTTAGAACAGTGACCACAGCTCTTTGCTCTGAATCTATGCCAACAGCTTCTTTCATTCTCCCTTTACAGAAGAAACTGCTCACTAAGGAATTGGTTTGTAATGAATCTGATCCTGAAGCTGTGAAACACTTGAAGAAAACCATTGGACAAGATCTAAAGCCAAGATACACTGATCAGAAAATCTTTCTGAAAGACACATCTCTACTTGATCCACGATTTAAAGTGTCTTATCTTACAGACGATGAAGGTTTAGTTGTTACTAGCAGAGTGGTAGCAGATGCAAGTAATATTTCTGCTCTGAGAATTAAACCAGAACCTGGTACTTGCACAACACCTGACCCACCAGTAGAGCCCCCTTTACCCATGCTGGATCTTGCTATTAGTGGAGCTTCCAAGGGACCTAGAGATCATCAGGACAATGAGGAGCTACAGGAAGACATTAAACCTACTGGTCTAGCATCTATCTTAGAGGAAGTGATTATAACTAAAACTGAAAAAGCCACTAAAACTAAACTTGACCAAGCAAAGCAAGAAATGGAAGTCTACACGAATATGGAAAAACTTAACTTGGGGTCTGATCCACTTGCATGGTGGAAGGAGAATTCATGGAGACTACCACTTCTTGCTTGTTTGGCAAAGCAACATCTGTGTGTACATGCTACTAGTGTGCCTTCTGAGAGAGTTTTCAGTACTGCTGGTGATATTTTGACAGCACAGAGGGCATCTTTAGATGCTGATAAAGTTGATATGTTAATTTTCTTGAAAAAAACATGCCTTGATTGCCAATGATTGGCAACTCAATCTCAGAAAATAACTTTCTTTTGATAATTCCTAATTTCTAAGTCATGTCTCACATTCTCAGTCTAGTCACTCAGTAAGACTACTAGTCAGTTTTTATTTTATTTTGATTTGAAATACTGTTTGATTTATTTATACATGCAAAAGAATTGCTTACTGTATTACTGTTTGTTTTATTTATACTTGCAAAAGAATTGCTTACTAAACTTATATGTCCAATTGTTCATTATTTTGAAATAATTGAAGAGTAAAAGGTTTATTAGTTTTCTACAATTCTTAATTCACTCTGTGTAATGTATCGTAGACAGTAATTAAGTGGTTTACTAATAAATTTCGGGACAAAAATGTTGAATTACTTAAAGAGTATATTGCAATATGTATTGCAATACGGTTTGCCCATATCGCAATATACTGCAATACGCTTTTTGCTGTATTGTTTCACCCCTATTGACAGTAATAAAAAAAAAACCCGCGATAATTAACATTCATCAATGTTCTATTATACAAGTATGACTAAGGGATATATGTAACGAAACTCGATAAGTTTGTTGGCGACCCAAACGTCGCAACTACAGCTTGAACAATCTTTAGTTTCGACGTTTAATTCATTACCAGACGACATCATTTTAGACTGATTCAAATTCAAATAAGTTGCAGACGACAATTTCAAGTAGATGAAATCTTTAACGTCGTTGTAAATATTGTGAATAATGAATAAATTGCTCGTAACAAGCGAATTCTTCATTTTCCACAGTATTTTCCAAAGCTTTATATCGAGGACGGGTTTAAAAGTGTCACTGTGTGAGAAAGGGTTAAGTCGTCAAAACAACAACAATGCTTCACAGAAATGTCGGCGAATGTAGGAGTTCAAAGATCGCTTCCGGTCTTAATAAATGATTCGATTGGTCGAATGATGAAGCGATCCGTTGATTCCATGATGTTAATAACAATAATTCCCTCCCGAACGGAACTACGACAATGGCGGACTATTAACCCTTGTCGTGCTATATAAAATACTTTTTTCCTTTTACCTTATTTGAATTAAAATCAAAGAACTGAAAGTACTGGGTGTACTGGTTGTGGGTCGATATTTCTTAAGAAAATCGATTTCGTTAACAACTTGAAAAGGACCAAACGGTGGCGTAGACTAAGATTAAATTGCATTTTTGTGCAGGCTGTTCTTTGTCAATTTTTTGTCTGTACCTTCAGCCAACACAGGATTATTCAGCATGGAAATAATTAGATAAGACAGAAAACAGTACAGTGAAAACAAAATGTACGAAACAGAGTAAATAGCTCTCCTATGTCATTACCGTTACGTAAATATGGTGTCGGACAAACAATTTCTGAACAACCTCAGAAAATAGTTAGGGGATAGCAGGAAATTAAGACGAACAACAATAAAGCAATCTTTCGATTCAAGTAGCGGATTTATACATAAGTGAGATTAGGTTTGATTTTGGTTTTTCGGTTCCTACTTCCATGATAGCATCGAGCGGCAAAGCAAACACTTTACTTTTTGATACTTTTTTTGTATGGGACTATTTTGTGCGGAAGGAAACAAAATGGCTACGTGCTCAAAATGTAGTTCATATGGATATGAATAATTTTTTTCGACCAATCAGAATACCCATTTTTGATAGACGAATCCACTGGCATTTGGTCATTAAGATATTGCTAAACATCTGGAATAAGTGATTACCTGATAACAAAAGTTTAGATAGATTCGAATTTTAACCAACATCTTAGTTGATATAAACTTTAGAATCATTCACTTACTGGGAAAAAAATGAGTGTAATGGAGAAATTGCTGTTTGCAATTTATCCATTTTCAACAATATTTTCCGAAGCTTTTTTCTTCGGGAGGAAGGTGTTGCAGTAGAGTATCTGAAATACTATTCAATTTTTTATAAAAAGTTGTGTTATAAAAATAGGTTCAGTACATATGCAGACAGCAGGGTAAAGAATTCATGAACTTTTAAATTTCTCTTTTTATACGCCCGTCGAAGACGGGACGTATTATGGGATCACCCGTGGTGTCCGGGCGTCCGGGCTTCCGGTCGTCCGGTTGTCCGGGCGTCCGGCGGTGTCCACTTCTTTGTCCGGAGCATAACTCTGTCACCGTTAGTCTGATTGACTTTAAACTTGGCAGTTATATTCTTCTCATCAATACGGAGTGCAGTGCACAAGAACCATAACTCTACCTGGCCTATTTTTTGAGTTATTGCCCTTTGTTGTTTTTCATACTTGAATCTTGTCCGGAGTATATCTCTAAAAGTATTATAGCTAGGATCATGAAACTTTATGGGTGTATAGATCTCACCAAGGGGGAGTGCAGTGCACAAGAACCATAACTCTACCTGGCCTATTTTTTGAGTTATTGCCCTTTGTTGTTTTTCATACTGGAATCTTGTCCGGAGTATATCTCTAAAAGTATTATAGCTAGCATTATGAAACTTCATGGGTGTTTAGATCTCACCAAGGGGGAGTGCAGTGCCAAAGAGCCATAACTCTACCTGGCCTATTTTTTGAGTTATTGCCCTTTGTTTTTTTTTTCATACTTGAATCTTGTCCGAAGTATATCTCTAAAAGTATAATAGCTAGAATCATGAAATTTTATGGATGGATAGAGCTCATAAGGTAGGAGTGCAGTGTACAAGAACCATAACTCTACCTGGCCTATTTTTTGAGTTATTGCCCTTTGTTGTTTTTCATTCTTGAATCTTGTCCGGAGTATATCTCTAAAAGTATTATAGCTAGGATCATGAAACTTCATGGGTGTATAGATCTCACCAAGGGAGAGTGCAATGCACAAGAACCATAACTCTACCTGGCCTATTTTTTGAGTTATTGCCCTTTGTTGTTTTTCATTCTTGAATCTTGTCCGGAGTATATCTCTAAAGGTATTATAGCTAGGATCATGAAACTTCATGGGTGTATAGATCTCACCAAGGGAGAGTGCAATGCACAAGAACCATAACTCTACCTGGCCTATTTTTTGAGTTATTGCCCTTTGTTGTTTATCATACTTGAATCTCGTATGGAGTCTGTCTCTTAAATAAAGTATAATAGCTAGAATCATGAAATTTTATGGATGGATAGAGCTCACCAAGTGGGAGTGCAGTGTACAAGAACCATAACTCTACCTAGGGTATATTTTGAGTTATTGCCCTTTGTTGTTTTTCATACTTGAATCTTGTCAGGAGTATTTCTCTAAAAGTATAATAGCTAGAATCATGAAACTTCATGGATGGATAGAGCTCACCAAGTGGGAGTGCAGTGTACAAGAACCATAACTTTACCTAGTGTATATTTTGAGTTATTGCCCTTTGTTGTTTTTCATATTTGAATCTTGTCCGGAGTATATCTCTAAAAGTATAATAGCTAGAATCATGAAACTTCATGGATGGATAGAGCTCACCAAGTGGGAGTGCTGTGTACAAGAACCATAACTTTACCTAGTGTATATTTTGAGTTATTGCCCTTTGTTGTTTTTCATACTTTGTTTGACAAAAAATATTCATTTAAAATAACATCAGTTCTATTCAAACCCCCAGATAATATTAAGCAGTGTGACGGGTGTATCTTGTGACAATTTTTTCTGGGTAGAAAACACCTTATTTCTTTAACAGTGCTCTATATAATCAATTGATACTCTTCTTCGAACAATTTCTTTGGACAACTGGAAACCACTATGATCACATTTTCTCTCCAATAGTACTTTCAATACTTTGATTCATCAATATATTTACATAAATTTTGTCGAGTTCTAGGGCTGACGTGGGCAAAAGTGAAACGAGGCACAGAGGGAAACACCCGAGATAATTCCGGAATTCCTATACTTGTTATTTCTTTCTTGTACACGGGAATTGCATTTGTTGAAATTCTACAACCTATTGAAACCGTGCTTGTCTTGGAAATAAAAGATAATAAGCTTCGGTGCATTTAAGTGTTTTAGTTGTGCGAAAGTCTGAGTCAATACCCAATGAGATCAAAGTACTGAAAGTACTGTTAGCTATGAAAGCAAGGTTTATCAAATAACCTTCTTTGTCAAAGATTATCATGAAACACGAAAAAGTTAAAGTAATCCAGAAATTAACCCATTACAACATGACAAAATATTTAACTGTATCAAATTGAAAGAAATTGCAGACGACAATTTGAAGTTGTCGGAATTTAGATAATCTTTGCCAAGTAGGGTAGAAAATATTGTGGACATTGAAGAAATTGCTTGTCACAAACAATATCTTTATTGTCCACAATGTTTTCCGATGTTAAAAGCTTTTTCTTTGGATGCTTCAAAGTTGGGAATGAGTGGGAATGGTTTATATAGCATGCTTTTGAAGGAGTTCTCTACAATTTGAATAAAGTTAATCCATGTGGCCCTACAAAGGTGAACTTGCAGGCAGAATAGCAATATTCTTGAAATACATCAGAACTAATTTTATGGGGTAAGTATTTAATGGATTTAATGGGTAAGCCTATCAGAGGCAGTTTGCACTCGTTTAACTCTGAGAAAAATTTGGTCTGTTAGCTGACGCTTTGCTAGCTAAATTACCTTTGTAGTCAAAGTCAAAAGAGCTCCTGCGTGATCTCTCCAACCATTTCATATGTGCGTGACCGTCTAAAGAAGATTTCGGTTAGTATCTATCTATAGAACTCACAGTGAAGCATCAGATTAAACACTGCGGATGTATTGGCTGAATAGCAATATTCTTGAAATACATCAGAACTAATTTTATGGGGTAAGTATTTAATGGATTTAATGGGTAAGCCTATCAGAGGCAGTTTGCACTCGTTTAACTCTGAGAAGACCCCAAAATTTGGTCTGTTAACTGACGCTTTGCTAGCTAAATTACCTTTGTAGTCAAAGTCAAAAGAGCTCCTGCGTGATCTCTCCAACCATTTCATATGTGCGTGACCGTCTAAAGAAGATTTCGGTTAGTATCTATCTATAGAACTCACAGTGAAGCATCAGATTAAACTCTGCGGATGTATTGGCTGATCTGAGTCATCATTTAGATCACTTGTGAAATGGACGGTAATGTCACGCAAAGTCTAAAACAGTGGTTCGGGAAGCAAAATGTCGTAAATATACCTTGAATAAAAATGTATTTACGATATTTTGCTCATCCAACAACGAAAATCTAGTTGTTCAACATTCATATATTAATGTGACGCAGCCAGAGGACACAAAACGTAGCAAGCCGTTATAAATTCATGTAATTGCATTAGCGCAGTTAGTAGGGTACTTGACTTGAAAACTGAAGATCACGAGTTCGAGCCCTGAAATGACCAAATTCCAAAAAACTAATTGTCTTTCTGATGAGACTTTAAACCGAGACGGCCACGTGTGATGGTGCTATTCATCGATCACGTTACTGAACCAGACGGGGCTCTCAGCATTTTCGTCCTGTATCCTTGCACTATCTAATTAACAGTCTTCTTGTGTCGTCGCTCATATGGGCATGTGCTACGGTAGCGACGATAAATAATCGAAAATACATACATGCAAGCAGCGCCATCACAGCTTAAGAGGGTATTTGCGAGAGAATAGTCAGTTACCTTATCTGTATGAAAAGTCTATGGCCAAGGTAAGGACAAGGGTGATGGTCAGAATCACCTCTTGCTATAACGTAAGAGATCAACCCATTACACCGAGAAGGTATTCATTAGCCGATTTAATTTTGAAATATCTTATTCGGTGAAAGATCGATTTGTCTTTCGTTTCGTGAACAGCGAGTGTTATAGGCCTACTCCTTACAAAACATTAATCAACAAAAACAATTTTCCCATTTTTGTACACGCGGCTTTGTTTGCAACGATTTGCAATTCGGACAGCCATATTTTTTGGCCAAACACACCTTAACGAATATTCAATGTTATTGTATCCTAAAACCTAAAAACATTTATCGTGTTATTTGAATAGAGCCACCCCTAAAACATGTGTGCAAAAAGTGTCACATACACAGATTCCATACTTTGCATGGGCTCTATATGTGCTTAAACGCATTAGCATGGCAAAGTTGATGGCATTAACATGTAAAACATGCCATGACGTCACTTGACTTCAAATGAAGTGGCTCAAATTGTTGGAATTATTCAGGGTGGGATGGCACAAACTGCTGCTGCCATTTACTTTAATGTCCATCGCAGTGTTGTCTCAAGAGCAATACCTCGGTACAACCAAACTGAACAGATGGCAGAGAGACCACGTTCAGGTCGTCCAAGGGTAACAACACCTCGTAAAGACCGTTATGTTGTTACCGTAGCCCGAAGGAACAGGTTCATAACGGCCAGGTCGATGCAAAATGACCTTCAGATACTGTCGGGAAACAGTCTCCGCCAAAACAGTAAGGATCAGGCTTCACACAGAAGTTCTAAGGTCTAGGAGACCACTTCATCGGATCCCACTTCCCTAACAACATCGACGGCAAATATTGATATGGGCACATCAACATCGCAACTGGAGGGTTAACCGTCGGCGTCACGTACTATTTACGGCCGAGTCAAGATTCTGTCTGGACTTTAACGGTGGCAGGGCACGTGAGTGAAGAAAAGGTAATGAGCTGTACGCCGAATGTACCATTGCTGTACACTATGGAGGAGGGAGTTTGATGGTCTGGGGAGGCATCAGTGCTGGCCGTAGAACAGAGCTGGTTGTCATCAGGCGAGGTACCATGACTGGAGTAAGGTACAGGGACGAGATCATCACAATTGTTATCATCCCTCTGGCACAGCAAGCAGGGTCAAACTTCATTTTTATGGATGATAATGCCCAACCCCATCGTTCTGGAGTTGTGACTGAAGTTCTGCGGACTAACAACATCAGACATATGGACTGACCTGCTAGGTCCCCAGACCTTAATCCGATAGAACATGCATGGGACATTCTTGGAAGGCGCGTTTACGATCGGCATGTTCGCCCACAGACCCTGGATCAAATGGAACAGGTTTTGCAGACAGTATGGAGAAATATTCCACAATGGACATTAGACAGACTAATCTAGTCGATTCCAAGGCGTGTTCATGCGTGTGTTGAGGCTAATGGGGCCCATACCGGGTTCTAAACTACCAAACATTGACTGAAAGGGACCTTTTCACATTCTAAACTGCTGGCGAATGACGTATTGCACATTTGTTTCGTCGGGACATTCTTCAAGAATTTTTAACTTTGTTACTTTTTAAGGATTTTCCTGACAATTTAACGTAATTTGTGTGATAAGACCCCTATTTTGTATTGAAATAATCATTGTGGTTAAAAAAAAACAGAAAGAAAAATATCTTTGTTGCTTAATTTTTTGTGGGGAGTAAATTCTGCCAAGTTACCAGCATTAAATCTACTGCCATGCAGAAACAATGGCGGAACAAGCTCTAAGCCTACAACCCAGACTTAACATATATTAGGATACATCAGAAGCACATACAGAGAGAATTATTGTTTCAGACTAAGTTTGAAGGTCCGAAAGATACATGTAAATAAAATTTGAATAATTTTTCAAATCATTGAATTTGCCTTGTTGATATTGCACGTTCACAGTCTGAGCGAGGTAGCCAGTCTAGTTTACTTTATGGTAAAAGTTAAATTTAAAAGTGGCTCCGACAGGAAGTTCCGCATCGATATTTAACGGTATTGTTTTGCAAACTTCATTTAACAAAAAGGAGAATGGTTGGTTGGCGGCGTAAACGCCGTAACTAAAGCTTGAATAACCTGTAGTTACGACGTTTAAGTCGCTAAACCAACATAAAGGACTTACATAAATGGCAACCAATGCCGGAGTTCATTGTTAACTTCCAGTCTAAATGAATGATTTCATTGGTCGACTAATTATTGATTGACAGTCGCAAGTGGTCAATTCTTTATTTTCACGAATATTTTTTTCACATGTGTACTCACAGTGGTTGTATTTTGTACGCGTGCGCGCTTTCTTTTTACGTGAACAATTGAAAGCTTACTTTTGGCCCATTTAGTGTGACAATCATCCCACTTAACCCTTTCTTGGTTTTCATAATTTAAGACCGGTCTAAATTCAAAAGTTTTGCAGACGAACATTCAAAGAGGATTTAATTTAAAAAAAAATATCATTTAAAAGGGTAGAACATATTGCGGGAAAAGAAGAAATTGCTTGCTAAAACCAATTTCTTCTTTTTCTACAATGTTTTCTCAGTTAAAAAATCACAGGGGCGCTAACCCAAGGGATTGAACGGAAAAAGATTAACCCATAAGAAGAACATTTGGGAAAACATTTCTTCATTTTCCACAATATTTTCTAGTTGAAAATATCTACAATTTGATGCAGTCTAAATTGCTGTCTGCAACTATTTTCAATTTGTACCGGTCTAATATTTTGTCGTCTGATAGTGAGAAAAATGACATAATACAAGTAGCATTTCTGGCGTTTTCAGCTGGCTTAAGTTAACAGACAAAACTTTGAGGTCTTCTCAAAGTTCACCGAGTGAAAATTGCCACTGAAAGCTTAACCACTAAATCCATTGAATGCCTAAGCAATTAAAGTAGTTTATGTATATTTCAGGAATTTTACAAACCCTACCTCCAACTTCATCTCCCGTTTATTTATGTCTCACCTGGTCATACGAATAAACTGTGTTCATATTGTAGAAAACTCAATCGAAATCATGGTGGGGAGGTATCGTCGTTTCTGAAACCTCGATAAGAAAAATTTGCCAAGTGCCGAATAATACGTTCAAACGAACATTTAATGCTTAAATTTTAGTCAGTAGATGTCTTGGCTGTAACCTTAAAGGCCTAAATTGGCTTTTTGTACTTATACATGAAAGTCTAGGCGGAATTCTAGGTCATATTTAGATATTACGGAATTCGCTTGTTGGCACCGCATGACCTCATTTGCATATGGCCCAAAGTCAACGTAAGCTAACAAATTGACAAGCGAAAACAACCACTGCCCTGAATCATGTTACATCAAAGGGTTATCACAAAACTACGGTAACTGTTTATACTCGTAATAACGCTTACGACAGTTTTGAACTTATGTTTATAGAATTAAAGATCGGCTAGCGAACATAACTCCCGATGACGTAACAATGACGTTGGTATGTTTAAATTAAAACCGAATGCAAGTATACGTACCGCGGGAATGACCCAATATTCATTACAACTTTCTCAACTTAAACTAAAAATAGATTAACAGTCTACGTAGGCTTTTAGGGAAAAACCCCGATTTATTCTGATAAACGATCTCTGGTTACGCAAAACTACATTTCAGAATGTTTTATTGAAATAGTTAATGATAGGGAATTAGAATGATTAAAATCTGTGTCATGAAAAAAACATCGATACCAACCTTTAACAACTCAGTTACTTTTCGTTTATTTATTATAACTTTTTAAGAAGACTACTCAACACAACCATGCTTTACAGTACTATCAGTGCTTTGATTTATTTCCCGTCTTGGTACGCGTCATAATCGTGGAAGCGGGATTTTAGTTCTGAACTAAATAAGCCAGATTGCGACTGTCAAACAAATAATAAATCGACCAATCAAATCATTCATTCAGACTGATGAACTTTGAACTCCGACATTGGCCGACATTTATATTCAGCACTTTTGTAGGTTTGACGACTTAATTCGCAAATCAATAACTGTATATTTGATTACATGTTACTGGCCATGAATTTTGAGAAAATAAATATCCAAGTAGAATTTCCTGTCCCTGCCACTGGGCGGGTTCATTGGAGTCAATAGGCGGGGACAGCGATCTGTCAATTGACCAATCAAGAAATCAACCGACCAATCAAATAATTTATTCAGCCCGGACCTGAGCTTTCAGCTCTAACATTGGCCGCCATTTTTTTTATAATCTTTTATGTTGGTTCGGCGACATAACGTTTATTAGAGCTGTAGTTACGACATTAAGGTCGCCAATCAACCATTCTATGTTTTCGTTATATGATTCTGGCCATAAATTTTAAGAAAAAACGCCCTTAAAAATCGAAGCGGAGCTTCCCTGTCGGAGTAAATGGGCGGAGACTAGGGAGTCAGTGGGCGGGGCCAGCGATCTGTCAAAATGAAATCGCGGAAACGAGGATATAAATCGTGATATATAAGGGTTGGTGAAAACTTCTTTATGAGGAGTAAATTAGCAACAAAACGTCTATTTTAGATTATTTTTTTTTCATGAATTATGCTTCAGATTTACAAATTTATCAGTACAGAATGATCTTGTGGTTAATTCGATATAAACAATTCCATGAACAATTTCACCAACGTCACGGACTGTTCAATATGTTTTATATGACAAGTGTGGTATTGCATTAGTTTAGTAACAATGCCAATGAGTTGGGAACTATATAGTTACGGCCTATCGTTCCTGCGAAAATGAATTTATCATGTGGGGCAATGAGCTCATTCTATAAAATGCGTTATATGTTTCTAGGGAGATCATAGAGTCTAAAGATTTTTATAGATTTATCGGGAAAAGATTATGATATTGTATACAGAATATCAAACTCTTATTCATTACATGCTAAAAATATAAAGTACAAATTCTCGGTTTCCATAAATCTTAAATATACAAAAACTGTTCATCACAAAGATCGAATCTTATTTATACACTCGCATTCGGTATCTTTTCTAACCAATCATGTCACCATACTGCAATTCACACCCATCTCTCCACAAAACTTTGACGTAAAATATCCCGTGAAGGAACGCCAGGTTAGTCCCTTTGCATACTCCGTGCTGCCATAGACTCCGTTCAAATTCGAAATGTGGCATTTGTCATACCACCAACCGCCTTTGTAAAGTGAGGCGCAGTTATGAACATAAATGTCATTGTCCCTGTCTTTGGTTGTAAATTTCATTCCGTTATGACGTGATATGAGGTTTTCACCGGCATCACCATAGTAACCGTCGATTGTTAGTTTGTATCGAGATTCAGGGTCACCAACTTTAAATACATTATATTCAGCACGTAATTGGTACCAGCCTTGTGACGTAATCATGTGGATTTGTTGGTTTCCTAGCCAAAAGTTTCCATTCAAATCGCCGAAGCCTGTCTGGTACTCATTCCATGTTTTGTTGAATTCCTCGGCATTTGAGACTCGGCGTTGAATGACAGTCCAGCCATGTCACATCGAACCTTGAACCCGTTGGTACCTTGCGGGAAAACGGTGTAAACTCCGTTCTCATTGTTCCTCAAACCATGTTGAATATCTTGACAGTCTATCGGACCAGAACACATAAAAGCCTGACAAGTAAAAACGGCACTGGCTAATATGCCAGTGAAACACACAATCATTAGAATTAAAGAAGCCATGTTCGCCGATCTCGTATTCATTAGATTTGTGAAAACTAGCTCTCTTTTTATACCTTTAAGAGCATTAAAACTTCCCTTATTTGATTCGTTGTTTTCTACTAACGTCATGTTATGTTTATATAATTATGTTCCTGTTTCAGAAAACCGGGTATTAATTATAAACAGGATTTAAGTTACCGTGACATGTGAAAATCACCGCTAGGACGTTTGACCATTCTCTGTAGTCATTCAAGGAATCAACCAACCAATCAAATTATTTATTCAGCCCGGACCTGAGCTTTCAACTCCAACATTGGACGTCATTTTTGTTGACTTTTTTGTTAGTTTGGCGACCTAAACTTCGTAAATACAGCTTATACAAGCTGTAGTTACGACGTTTAGGTCGGCGGTTATGTCGCTAACCAACTACTCCACTTTTGTTACATGATACTTGCCATAAATTTCTCAAAATAACTGCGTTTAGAATAGAAGCGGAACTTCCTGTCGGAGTCGATGAGCGGGGCAAATGCAGTAAGTAGGCGGGGCCAGCGATTGGTCAATTGAACCTGATGCCGCTGTCAGAGATCACTTAGTCATGTGCATGCTGCGTGCCACTGGTACTGGACTGGGGTACTGAAATCCTTTGCTCAAGGGCATATTTTCGTGACAAGTGACGCGACGGGGAATCAAACGAAAGATGTTCAACCCCCAAGTCAAGGATTCACTGCCGTAAATCAATCAATCGAACAATCAATCAAGCAAGCAAGCAACCAAACCATCGACCAATCGATAGGCCAATCATTGAATTAATCTATCAACCGACCGACCGAACGAACGTTCGATTAACAAACCCACCTCTTATGATCCTTTTTTTTTAATTCATCTACCACGATTTTTTTTCATGGCGCACTACCTCATTTGAATTATTAAGAAATACTTGAAATAGGATCATTAATCTGAGGGGAAATACAGTGTAATTGAATGCTCAAAGAAAGGAAATGCACTTCTAAGTCCGGCGACCACCGCACTGGCATTTGTTTTCTGAACTGTTTAAATCAATCGAACACAACCTTGCTTTTTTTTACGCCACTAAAATCTTTAGAAAGCATTCCGGAAGTTTAAAATGCTTATTATATGCGATTGCTTCATTACCCATAAATGATTGGATAGCGACCTGAACGTCGTACTAACAGCTTGACTAAGCTGTAGTTACGACGTTTAAGTCGCAAAACCAAGTAAATACGCTTTACATGAATGTTGGATTCAAGTACAGTCTAAATAAATGATTAGATTAGCGACAGTTCTATACGGATTGACAGCAGTGGCTCGCAAATCAATAAAATGAAAAAATAATAAGCAATATATAATTATTAAACATATAATCATCCGCATGTTGAAATACGCCATAATTGCCGAGCGTATAACGTAAAAATGATTGAGCTTAGAAAGGGCGCTCATTTTTTTTACCTATTTGCAAGATGGAGGTTTAGAGGCACTCTGCCGTAAGTCCGGATAGAAAATATAGGCACTTACGCAGTGTTGCTCTGAGACCTCGATAGACATCCTATTTATTTGTTTCGTAGCTAGTTTACCTCGCTATAAATTAAGATAAATTGACACAGGTTTCCCTGAATTTATCCTAGTCTTATGTGTACTGAACAAGCTTATGATTATTCTTTTCGTAAATATTTTGATTTTCAGTTTCGTCTATCAAAACCGAGCGTTTTGAATGGCTGAAAAATTCAGTAATACCTCGATGGACAAAATTTTCAGCACGCAGCTATTTCACATGCTTGCTCACAAAATAGTTCCATAAAAATGTATCATATTTGCTTTTTTTTATCGATGTCATTAAATTTTAAGAAATTAATAGAATTTTTTGTTTGTTTGTTTGTTTGTTTGTTTTCATGGAGGTATGACACTAACTTTAGAAAAATCTAATCACAACTTAGAATTGGCGGAACAAATTCACTTGACTAGTCAAACCATTCCTTTGGATCGCATATTATTTTTTTATGGAATTAACGCTGACTGCTTTAAAAACATGTTATTTCACTCCCCGAGATTCTATGATACAACGGGTAGGGTTGACCGGTGAATCTTGACTGCACACTTTAACCCGTTAGCAGACGGCAACATTTTATACTGGTCCATACTCAAAAGAGTTGTGGACGACAATTTTAAATTCATAAAAGGTATACATCTTTTAAACATTTCTGGATAGAAAACATTGTGTAAAATGAAGAAAATGCTTGTTGAAAACAATTTCTACATTTTACACAATGTTTTCCCGAATGATTTTCTTGTGGGGAGGGTGTCAAAAAGCGCCATTGTGTGGAAATGGGTTAATGTATCTTGTCATGACCAACAAGGGTGTTGAAAGCTCTACTTACCTGAGAATGACGTAATAACGCATCTACTGTGACGTAATTCTCGGCGATATAAACATGTTTTAGTGGCAGCCAGTCAACTCTCCTTTCGTTATTTGGAAAACTGAGTTTTCACGCAATAAAGCGAGTAATCTTTTATATGTCAATTTAATTTTGTACAAAAATGTCTTTTTAAATAAGGGATACATTTTGTATTGTGTCATTCCCTTATAAGCGTTTTTACATAAATATGGTACGTGTGATAATTAAAGAAGGTCCAATGTGACAAGGATCATGTTTTGTTTACAATCGCAATTTTACAGATTACAGAATATCCTTTAAACTGTTATTAAATCTAAATTATCTTTATCGTGTAAATTAAGCCGATCGTCACAATTGTAAAATCCCCTCCACTAGTGTTTGAACCCTGGCCTCTCACCTCCTAATGCAGCTAGTGTTCGCCTTAGTGAACTTCAGGGAGTGATAATCGTGTGAGGAACATAGTTGATTTAAAACAGGTCCATTTACGCACGCCGACAATCGAGATTGATATTTACGAGGTAGTTGTCTAATTTCAATATAATCAGTTTGTATGTTATACTTACGTAACCTTTCAATGTTAGTTATTTGTTGTAGAATAAACGATTCCTATTCTAAGATCAAAGTACCTAAGTTCACATAGTAATTTTGCTGCATGTGTGGTCTTGAAAGGGCAATGTTTACCATGTTGCTATGGAGGAACGTGCAGGGTGTCGCGTGACTCTAAATCAGGTACATAACAGCCGATTTGATCAGAGGTAGTAGACCGCAACTGTTCGTCAAACAAACAGGTCGTTGTTAAGGAAGTAAAACGTATAAAATATATTTTAGTCTATGTAAGTTGAGAAATACAGAGAGTACTGCCAAGTTATCAGCAGTAGATCTACTGAAATGCAGAAACAATGGCCTTGTTGATATTGCACATTTACAGTCTGAGCAAGGTTGCCAGACCCGTTTACTTTATCGTAAAATTTGAATAAAGTATAGATGTACTCAGAGAGTTTACGTTACGATTTCTAATGCGACTCAACAGCTGCAGTAACCTATTCCAACTCATTCACTCCTTTTTACGCCCCCTCCCCCCAAAAAAGGTTTGGAAAACATTGTGGAAAATGAATAAATTGCTTGTATCAAGCAATTTCTTCATTATTCACCATGTATTCTATCCAAAAAGACAATAAAAAAAAATTAAATAAACAAAATTCCATCAACATGGAGTTGTCGTCTGCATCTTCTCTCAATTTGGACTAGTCTAAAATTTTGCTGTGTGGGAATGGGTTAATCTCATAAATACAAATATGCTTTAGCCAACATAATTTAAACCATTCCTGATGTCACTCAACTTTTCAATAGGATTAAAAGAGAAATTCTCATGTTACTCCGCATTTTCTCTATTTCCGGCAACCTTTGACCGATGTGACAATGTTCACGGTCAGGGCAAACACCCTTCCAACATTTGTCTCCCACCAACGAGTGGATAATCATAAACCTATGTGGAATGAGCAGTTGGAGGCTCGGAAAGGGTGTAGTGGTGGTACTGGTGTGAGAACTACCAGGGATCCATGGTTAGGTGCTCCAGTCGCCGCGATTCGAGTGAAACTTTTACTATTAAAAGTGGCGTTAAACCTTATAAAAACATTTAACTGGTATAGTCAGTTTTGAGAATAACCTTCTCCTTGACCCCTTTAACCCATTCCCAAACAATCCCGCTTTTACGCGACCCAAGTACAATGTGGATATATGTCGGTGTACACCATTCTCTGACGATCTAAATAAATGACCTGAGTGGGAGGTGTTTTCATGGCCCCCCATGCTACAATGCGCTATATGCATGAGAACATTGAGGGAAAGTAAAATTCGTTTGTTACGGACAAATTTCTATTTTATTTTCGCAAGAAATTGCCGTCTCCGAGAAGAAGTTCCGCTTCGATATTAAGCAAACTTTATGGCTAGTAGCATGTAACAAAAAAAGTAGAATTGTTGGTTGGCGAACGAATAAGCTGTAGTTACGACATTTAAATAAGACCAATGTCGAAGATCATTGTTATTTTCCAATTTAACCCATACCAACTCAATCCCTCCTTTTTACGCACCTCGAGAAAAAAACTTTGGAAAACATTGTGGAAAACAAAGAAATTGCTTGTATCAAGCAATTTCTTCATTATCCACAATGTTTTCTATCCAAAAAGACCAAAAAATTCAAAATACCATCAACTGGAAATTGTCGTCTGCAGCTTCTTTCAATTTGGACCAGTTTAAAATTTTGCTGTGTTGGAATGGGTTAAATGAATGATTTCATTGGTCGACTGATTATTTGACAGTCGCCATTAGTCAATACTTTGTCCTCACGAATATTTTATCACACGTGTATTCAAAGTGGATAAATTTTGTACGCATGCTCTCGTTCCTTTTTCGTTAACAATTGAATGCTTACTTTTGACCCATTTAGTGCGTCAGTCATCCCACTTAACCCATTACTATACAATGAGGCCCCAAGAAGAACATTTCTTAATTTTCCACAATATTTCTTACCCTCAAAGTTGAAAAAAATTAAAACTGAATCAAGTTAAATTTTTTGTCTAAATCTCTATTTAACTTGGTCCAGTCTAAAATTTTGTCGTCTGGTAGTGCTTTAAAATGAATACGGTGTATATCCAATGTTGACATATAGCATTTCACACGTGTTTTGCTGGTTTATCTGAAAGTTCAACGAGTGCAAACTGCTATTGGAGGCTTAACCACTTAAACCATTGAAATAGTTCTGTGTATTACAGGAATATTACAAATACTGCCTGTAACTTCATCACCTGTGTATTTTAGCTCACCTGATCATACAAATGAATTGTATTTAAGTTATAGAAATGTCCACCGAAATCATGTTTTTAACACCTCAGATACTTTCCGTTCATTTATCATGATAACTTTTGTAAAAGAAGATTACTAAACAAAACCATGCTTTGCTAGGTTACAGTATTTTCAGTACGTCGATTTATTTCCCGTCTTGGTACGCGTCATGATCGTATTGGGTATTGTGCTAAGTGGGGTTTACTTCACTCTCCGCACCATATTGTCAATCAATATTTAAATCGACCGATCAAATCATTCATTTGGTCTGAAAGAGAACTTTGAACTTCAACAGTGGCCGATATCTTTGTTCAGCACTTTTATAGGTTTGACTACTTAAACGTCGTAACTACAGCATGTTCGCCAATCAACAATTGTACATTTTGTTATATGATATAGGCCATAAATTTTGAAAGATTAATATCGCAGATGATTTTCCGGTCGAAATCAGTGGGCGGGCTCATGGAATAAGGGGACGGGCTCATGGAATCAGTGGGCGGGCTCATGGAATCATTGGGCGGGGTCATGGAATCAGTGGGAGGGCTCATGGAATCATTAGGCGGGGTCATGGAATCAGTAGACGGGGACAGGGATCTGTCAATTTCAGCGTTTGAAATAAAATCACGGGTATTACGGAGACGAGGACATAACCGTGAAGCAAGGAACACATAATATGATACGGGTTGGTGAAGTCCTTTTGATAGGGAGTAAATGAACAACAAAACATCTATTTGGACAATTATTTTATGTAAATTATGCTTCAGATTTTATCATCTTAACAGTACAGAATGATCTTGTGATTAAATGGATTGACAAAATATACATGTACAATATCACCAACGTCACGGACTGTTCAATGTTTTTGATATGACACGGGTAATATATTACATTAGTGTGGTAACAATGCCAATTAGCTGAGAATTGTAGTAACAGCTGATAGTTGCTGCGAAAATGACGTCATAATGCGTTTAATGAGATCATTTTATAAAATGCAGCGCATGTTTCTATGGATATCATTGATAAAATGATACAGAATATCAAATTCGTATTCATGAAATACCAATTTAATTGAACTCGTTATCTAAAACAGATAAAATCTCAACAAAGCCTCGTTTTCATCTGTTTAGAGAAGATTCGTTAAAAAAAATCGGTATATATGCCAACTAATTCGATATCCTATATTTCCAAAAGAATGGCGATATATATGCTCTCCTTTTATTTGATTTTAATCTAAATACCTAATTGAGAACAATACGATCTTTCTCCTTTTTGATGTTGTTAAGAATAGTTTTAAAACAAAAAGGTCAAACGTAAACGAGTTTATCCCAGTGTTTATCACAAAGATCAAATCATTATCTAGGCACACTAATTCTAAATCATTTCTTACTCAGTCTTATAGCAAAACTGCAATTCACACCCATCTCTTGATTTTCATCTCAACAAAACTTAAAGACGTATAATATCCCGTGAAAGAATGCCAGGTTAGCCCCTTGGCATAATCAGTGTTGCCATAGACTCCGTTCAAATTCGAAATGTGGCATTTGTCATACCACCAACCGCCGTTGTACAGCGTGGCGCAGTTACTACCATAAATATCATTGTCTCTGTCTTTGGTTGTAAATTTCATTCCGTTATGACGTGATATGAGGTTGTCACCGGCATCACCATAGTAACCGTCGATTGTCAGTTTGTATCGAGATTCAAGGTCACCAACTTTAAATACGTTATATTCGGCGTAAGCGCTGGTTCCATTCGAATGCGTCATATCAATACGTAGTCGGTACCATCCTTGTGACGTCATCATGTGGATTTGCTGGTTTCCTAGCCAAAAGTTTCCATTCAAATCGCCGAAGCCTGTCTGGTACTCGTTCCAGGTTTTGTAGAAATCCTCGGCGTTTGAGACTCGGCGTTAAATGACAGTCCAGCCTCCGGTAGTGGTGTCCATGTCACATCGAACCTTGAACCCGTAGGTACCTTGCGGGAAAACCGTGTATACTCCCGTCTCATTGTTCCTCAAACCATCTTGAATATCTTGACAGTCTATCGGGCCAGAACACATAAAAGCCTGACAAGCAAAAACGCTACTTGCTAATATGCCCGTGAAACACGCAATCATCAGCATGTTTAAATTAGCCATCTTCGTTGATCTCGTCTTCATTAAATTTGTGAAAACTCGCTCGCTTTTTATACATTGATGAGGATTATAGCTTCCCCTATTTGATTCGTTGATTTCTATTTACGTCATTTTTTGTGTTTGTGTTTTGGTTTCCGAAAACCGGGAACGGTTTCCCTCGAAAAAATAAACATGTTTTATGAGCAGGCCTGGAGTGGCTGTGGCATGTATAAATCACAACAATGGCCTCCGTTTGTATTAGACTTAATGTCGCTATGAGAAACCTTTAAGATAAAGAAAGGCAACAGAGTACCACTTTTAATAGACAAGGGTAGTGCATTGTTTTGGTCAGATACATTCTTTCATGTCAGCTCACGTGGAATCATACAAAAGACCTCAAACTCCCTAATCACATTTTCACCATCGAAATCAATCAATAATAAAAAAAAATCGATCGATCGACCGACCGGCTGAAGGACATTTCGAGCAAAAAACCTATCTTAGATGACCCGTTTTTTCAAATTTTATATACCACGCTCTTTTTTCATGTCGCATTATCTTATTTGCATAAAATATGATTTACCTAAATAGGATCATCACCGTATAAATTGTTTCACTTCGTTAAAAAAGGAAATGTACTCCTAAGTTCGGCGACCACCGCATTTGTTTTTTGTTTTTGTTTTTTTCTAACTGTTTAAACCAAGCAAACACAAACCCACCTAAACGTTATAAAACATCGAATTTGATTTGTCGACTGATTTTATACCGATTGACAGCAATCAATAATCAAGTAAAAAATTAACGGGCAATGTTCTTTCTAATTATATGAAGGGTGAAATGGACACACATAATCCATTTTAACATGTGTTTTATTAGAAATGACAGAAGGTGTGGTTTGCATTTTGGTACAAATGTATCCAGGTTCGATTGTGCGGCGTTCAGCCCGAGTGGTTTTCATTTACGCACTAGACGGGGTTAACAAACATCCGGGATTAAGCGGTGTTTACATGAAATTCCTCGAAGATATTTTGCTTATCGGAACAACATCCTGCTTAGCTCTTATTCTTAAATTTATTGAGCTTCATTCTGCCTCTTATCAACCAGTTTATTCAGATTTTTATTAATAGGTCAACCACTGACGTAAACATACGCCAATCAATTTAACTTAATGAATGACTATTACTTCGCTATAACTTTTCCCGTTTGACTTTGCTTTTTCCTAGCAGTTGAGCGAAAAAGAGTTCTTTAAAATACAATGAAGCAACGACTGGCCTATCTTGGTGGAAAATGCAAATGTAAATTTAGATAAGTAATGCATTTTAGGTAGTGTTTTAATCCTAAAAATGGATTTTTAATTGTAAATGCTCATTAGATAGAGGGAACTTTAGCGTATATAACAACCATGAACTTTTATGGAGAACATTTGTTAGCTGTCATATAGGTGAGAGCTTACAGGCTCTTACCTAATTAGGTGAAGCTAGCTACATTTTGATTTATAACAATTTCTTATTACAAAAACCACGATATTGACACTTTGAGACCCACATCATAGCAGTTACATTAACAAATCGACGGTGTTCTACCAAAACCTTGTAACTACAGATTGGTACAAGCTGTAGTTACGACGTTTTGGTAGAACACCGATTAATTATTCTCCTAATGTCGTTTGATATCTCAGTCGAACTGTGTTGTCGAAGGTCAGTGGTAGTAGCCAGCGGTCCTATAGCCAGTAACTTTGTCGTATACCATTGTAACTGCGCATAAATTGTGCAAAATAACTTCGTTCAAAATTAAAGCGGAACTTCCAGTTGGAGTTAATGGGAGGGGCTTAGGGGGTCAGTGGACGCGGCCAGCGATTGGTCAATTCCCTAAGTCTGATAAGCACAACCAGACAATGTCCCTTTTTTCTCACAGACCTACAAGTTTTGAAACAGGTCACCCAAAGATCATTCCTGTCGAGTTTGGAACGAATTGGCACAGTGATTTAGGAGAACATTCTTTGCAACCCTCTCTTGTTTTGCAAAGTTTTAGACCTGTCCAAATTGAAAGGTGTTGCATACGAAAAAACACAGTTGATTTGATTTGAAACATGATTATGCGGCAGGGTAGAAAAAAATGTGGAAAAAGGAGAAATTGCTTGTTCTTTTTTTCTACAATATTTTCTCAAATATAAAATCACGTTGACATAAAAACCAGGTATTGGACAGGAAATGGTTAATAGTTCACGATTTCCATAGGTCTTATACCGTTCTGTCAGGACTCTATTTCATCAAGGATCAAATTTCACAAATTTGAGTCTCTAAGAGTCGACCAATATTCCTACCAATTTTGTTACAAACTTGCACAGTGATTTAGGAGAAAAAGATATTTAAAGAATTAATTCATGATTGATTTAAGTCTTATAAGCCCTGATCTGCCAGGCCTTTTTTTCGCGAATCAAATGTTCTCGAAAAAAAAATCGAAAAGGATCACCAAACGACAAAGTTGGTCTAAACTCACCAAGTGATTTAGGAGGAGCAGGTTTTTTTGTGGTAATTTTGGGATTTCATATTTTCTTAATAAGATAAATCCCACAATGTCAAAGGCCATACTTTTTTTTCGAAATAAAAATTCAAGCACAAGTTTCGAAAAGGGTCACTCAAGGAAAATTCCAGCAAAGTTTGGTTCAAATAAGGCAAGTGGTTTAGGAGAAGATGTTCAAATAAAATGTTGACGACGCACAACAGACATTGGATGAACCTAAAAGCTACCCTCGAGCACTTTTGTTCAGGTGAGCTAAATACTAGACCATCGAACAATTACCGCGAAAACCAAAGCATTCGAAATATAGCGATACAAGTTCAATTTCATAAAAATGTTCTTGCAAAAACTGGAGTATTGAAATTTTCAATTATAATACGGTCGCACCATTAACCCATAAACACCAAGCAAAAATCTAGACTGGTACATATTCAGAGAAATTGCAGACAAATCCTAGGTTGTTAGAATTTCACATTAGTAGAAAACATTGTGGATTAATGAAGAACATCTTCATTTTCCACAGTGTTTTCCAAAGTTTTATTTTGCATTTATTTATTTATTCATTTTGAGAGGCATCAAAAATCGTGATTGTGTGGGAATAGGTTAAGCAAGCATTCCAATGCTCGTAGTCGACCTAAACCCCTAAATATAATATATGGAACGAAATAAGACAGATCAGTGGTCACTACCATGGGCTACACAATGGCGAGGGTTAGATTATCGGTAACCGGATGATACTGTTGATGGAAATCTCCCTAGCCAATATAATGTAGACGATATAATAGGAAACATTTACAATGTTGATACGAAACCTGGAAATCGTTTTACGAACAATACCATGTCAAAGACGAAAGCTTTGGCGCATGTCGATTAACTGTAATTTTGGTGGAACGTTTATTGGTGCCTCTAGAAAAGGCTCGTGTTTGGATTGAGATCGGAATTCACCCCCACCCCCCAGCCCCACCCCCATAAAAGGGGGTTTTGTCTATCATAGAAAGTCTAGGAAAAACAACTCTTATATGTCAGTTGTATATGGTGCATCTAGATTATATCCCTTGCCTTATACCCCATTTATTTCAATAATGCCCTATATCATTCTAGTTTCATTAATCAGTCATTCGCATAAGACTCCCAATAAACAGGTCCCTGGTGCGATCCCCAGTCGCGGCAACTATCCTTTCAGACATCTGTCGCCCACCAATGGATGGATAATTGTGAACAAAAGTGGCATGAGATTGAGTAGCAATCTGCAAGCTGAGTTGTCGTTCGTTACTCTCACCAAACACCTCTGCCATGGGCTAAATTATAAGATCCCTTGTCAAACCGAGGAATGAAATATGTCTTGGCAAGAAATACAACGTTAAGGACAAGATACTAATGGTTCAAGGTACATTAAATGTGTAATTTACCTTTAAACCACTGAACTATCTATCAATATATCGAGGGCTTAGAGCAAAAACATAGTATGGCTCTATACTATGTATAGAGCCATACTATGTTTTTGCTCTAAGCCCTCGATATACTGCCCAACAACCATTTCTGGTATTACTGGCAGGTGAACTACTTTTGTTATAAACCGTTTGAAATGCTAACGTAAATTCTTCCCATATTCATGCTCCAGGGTTTGAATTGAAATCCGTTGTGGTATTGATGGTGTAAAAGCGGACTGGTTCCATTACAGAGGTGAGTGGGCATGAACCGAAGAGAGTGATTGATCAGCTGAACGCTCGGAAAAATGTAGTGGTGGTACGAGTGTCAGAAATACCAAGAATTCAAGGTTAGTTACCCCTGCCTCCACGATAACAATGAAATACAGTTAAAACCCTATTCAAACAAACGAATTTAAAAGTTATTGAATAAAAATTAGCTAGACCATTTTTGCAGTTATTACGATGAAATATAACACAGTCCGGTAACAAAGACATTATTAGTTATACGGTTTCTTGCCGGGTATTTTACGATTTATTCCCGAATTGGTAAGGAGAAAATGATGTCACCCGAGCCGCTGGGTAACAAATTTATTACATACTCGTCATAATTTGCTAAGGATCACCTTTTCGTTTAATGATTTAATGCTGAAAACAAGTCGACTCATAATATATTTTTTGTAAAGATTGGTTACTATGAAAAAAGCGCCATGTGAATGTGGATAATGGTGATAAATAATATTCGGACTTGACCCTGAAGCAAACATGTCGATTCGGCATGTATACTATGCACAATGATCTCGGCAAAAAGACATGCCCTAAAACAGTTTCATTTTGCCTTGTATCGTCACGTGCGTTGGTACATTCAACAAAGTTATCACAAAATTTAGAATGATGACGTCATATTAGTCAAGATGGGATGAATAGGGGAATTGGGATGCTTCACTCTGGGTTATCCGAAAGGCATGTTGCTAATGTCCTTAGAGTGTCCCAGAGTGTTATTTCAAGAATGTCAATCCGGTTTATTAGGACCGGAACTGTTAGGCACCTGCATGCTTGGGGAGTGAACGCTTAACCAACTAGCAAAGTTTAGAATGAGCAACAGATCATTACACTTGGCCCGAAAATGACTCGGCCTCAGTCCTGTTTACAGACGAGTTCAGTTTTTTTTTTTTTTTTTTTTTTTGTGGACTTTACCGATAGACGTGCTAAGGAAATTAGTCCCGCCCATTAAAGCCATGTTTTTCATCTGATCAAAATTCTTCGAAGAAATCTGATAGTGTGTCATACAAGACTCATTCCTGTAAAATTTGGTTGAAATCCACCAATCTGTTTCTGAGCAGAAAATTTTTTATAGGTTTTCACCATATATGGTAACTAGTCCCGCCAATTAAAGGGATTTTTGTCATCCGAACAAAATTCTTTGAAGGAATCTAATAAAGGGTCACCCAAGGACCATAACTTTTAAATTTAGTTGAAATCTTTCTACTGGTTTTTGAGAAGAAGATATTAAAATGTGTCACCATATATGGAAATTAGCCCCACCCATTAAAGTAATATTTTTCATCCTATCAAAATTCTTTGAAGGAGTCTGAGAAAGGGTCACCTTAGGAACATAACTGTTGAATTTGGTTGAGTTCTGTTCAGTATTTCATTTACAGAATATTTTTAAAGTAAAAGGTTACGGCCGAACGCACGCATGCACGGACGCAAGGCGGACACAACGCCATGACAATAGATCGCTGGCTTTTAGACAGCGGAGCTAAAAATGATTGGTTGATCTGCGACCCTAACGTCAAATCTACAGCTTGAATAAGTTGTAGTTCCAACGTTTAACTCGCCAAAACAACGAAAATTCGAACGGGTTATTAACCGTTGTGGTTTTATAAAATCCTTTTTTCCTTTTGCCCTATTTGGATTAAAATCAATGGACTGAACAGTACATGGTTACTGGCTTTGAGTCGATATTTCTTTAGAAAATTGATTTCTTAAAGTACTTGAAATGGACTTACATGTAGTGTACACCTAGTTCAAACTGCACTTTTGTGGATGCTGTTCTTTGTCTATCCCTCCACACAAAACAGGGATATTCTGGGTTCAGCATGACACGGTTTAAATAAAACAAAAGCAGTACAGTGAAAGAGAAGATCCTATCATAATTGTAAGCTAAAACCTTGTTCTCCACCAATATTTATTGGCACATTTCTACGGGTGGCCGAGGCAAAAACAAGGGACAAAGGGAAACATCGAATTGACCCTTGTGCGGTCTTTCAAACCATTTCATATGTGAATGCATTATTGAGCAGCCTGGATAACCAATCAGGGCATTTAGAATATTCGCCTATCGTCTAAAGAATCCATAGTAGACTCAGATTAGACTGCGTGGATGCTTGACAGATCTGAGTCATCATTTAGTGCACGTTTGAAATGGTTGGTAATGTCACGCCAACTTTCAAACAGTGAGTGGGCGAGCAAAATGAATAAACTTGAATAAACTTGGGTTTACGATTTTTTGTTCACCCAACAACGAGATGACAGAAGAGATCTAATTGGTCAACATTCATAAATTAATGTGGTGCAGCGTTGTCGGGGCTATATGAAACAGCACTTAGCAAGAGCAAGCCAATATAAATACAAGCATAAGATAAACTACGCCATTAGCTCAGTGCGTTGAACGCTTGACTTCAAAACTGAGCTGCCCAAACTATCAAAACTAATCGTCTTTCGGATGAGACGTTTAACGGAGACCACGGGTGACGATGAAAATCCGAAAACCAGACGGGACTCTCAGCATTTTCGTCCTGTATCCTTCACTATCCCCCGTAAAAAACTAACAGTCCTCTGGGGTCGCCTCTCACATAGGGTTGAGCTAGGATAGCGACGATAAATAATCGAAAATACACATATAAAAGCCGCGCCATTACAGCGATAGATGGTATTTGCGAGAGGCTAATCTTATCTGTGTGAAAGAGAACAATGATCGATCTATATCGTTCCCCTGAGTATGACGGCTTAAAGATTTATAATATAAACAAAATATCAAAGTCCTAAACCGAATTATTTTGGAGAAGATTTTCTTCTTTAGTGCTAGGTACATCGAATTTCCTACCATTTAGAGCTTATTTCCACAGTACAGTAACTCTTTGGAGTTATTTGGTAGAGGGTCAATAGGTATTAACACATACTAAATATCAAAGTTCATGGCCGAATGGTTTAGGAGGAGAAGATTTTCAAAGATATCCTTCTTTATTCCTTTCTAAAAACTTTCTTAAAGCTCTCGTCCTTATGGTTTTGGAGAAGAATATTTTTAAAGATTTCCTTTCTTATTTCTATTTAAAATCAGGGGTCGTACAGAAAAGGTTAAATTTCAGAGTACGGTTATTCTTTGAAGTATTTTGGTAGAGGGTCAATAGATGATGATTTGTACCAAGTATCAAAGCTCTATGCCTTATTATTGGGAGAAGATGATTTTAGAAAAATCCTTCTTTGTTTATATGTAAAATCTGGGATCGTTCAGAAAAGGGCTATGTTTTTAAGTATTTTGGAAGAGAGTCAATAGATGAGGATATATACCAAATATTAAATATCTATGCCTTCCTTTTTAGGAGAAGCAGATTTTCAAAGAATTTCTTCTTTATTTGTATGTAAATTCAGGGGTCGAACAGAAAAGGGCTAATTTTCAGAGTAAAGTTATTCTTTGAAGTATTTTGGTAGAGGGTCAATGAATGAGGATTTAGACAAATTATCAAAGATCTGGGCTGGGAGAAGAAGATTTTCAAAGATTTTCTTCTTTATTTCTATGTAAAATCAGGGGTCGTACAGAAAAGGGCTAATTTTAAGAATACAGTAACTCTTTGGAATTTTATAAGTAGAGGATGAATTACACCAAATATCAAAGATCAGGGCGTTATGGTTTGGGAAGAGAAGATTTTTAAAGTTTATTTTTCACTTGGTTGTAATGGCAACTAAAGATCTCCATGGATTTAAATTCTTTGAAGTTTTTTGAAAGAATATGATCTCAGGGCCTAATTTTTGTGAAATTCGGTTGAATTGACATGGTTAGTTAAGGAGGATAATATTTTTTTGTAGTTGTGAACGGACGGACGTAAGGACGGACAAATTGACGGGCGAACATACGTACGGACAGACGGACGGACGCCCGGGATAACCGATCACAATAGCTCACCTAGAGCACTACGTGCTCAGGTGAGATAAAAAGTCTATTGACAAGGCAAGGACTAGGGTTCGGTCAGAAACGCCTCTTGCTGTAACAAGGGTGTCGTTCCGAAACACGTCTTTCTATTATTTCAGAGATCAACTCATAACGCTGACACGAACATGGTATTTCATTGGCCGATATAATTTCGAAATTTAAAAAAGTGCTCCACCCACGGATGCCTGACGCTCGGCTTTTTGTGCTCGATTATGTATAGGGTCAGACCCCGATGGATTTTCGGCCTTCTTTATTATACATAAAATCATACATATTCGTGACGCTGTAGCAGATTTCAAAACATTCGTTGACGTATTGCCTCTTTAATGCTTCATCTTCATTCATTATCTGTCTTTTGAGACCAAAAATCATAGGTCATAAATGATGGGTTTTAGCGGTTTTGTTAATACAAAACCGATATTTTTAATCGATCCAAACACCGGATGTCCCGCATTTCTGCGCATGATCATAAAACTTGCCCTGAAAATCTACGTGATCGTCTCCATCGTGTTTCGTCGCTGATTTAGAAATAAACTTACATGCCGTATGCTGACAGCCTATTTTGTTGTCATAGGACCCAGACTGTAGTTGAATAGTCAAAATCCCTGTTTGCAACTACTATGCATTTATACTTAATGTTAATTTTATTATCAAACACTCTTTAAGTGACTGGGCCGCGTCCATGGCGCAGTGGTAGAGCGTAGAACTCGTATTCAAGGGATGTCATTGGTTCGATCCCCGGCCACTGCGAGATGCTTTCCGACATTAGTCTCCACCGATCGATCATCGTAAGCCTAAGTGTGGTGAGCAGCTTGAGGTCGGTAAGGATGTAGTGGTAGTACTGGTGTGAGAAATACCAGGAATCCACGGTTTGTTGCTCCAGCCGCCGTGATATGACTGAAAAACTGTTAAAAGTGGCGCTAAATCCCGTTCAACATATCATTTTAAAAACAATATCATAAGCATAAAGAATAAAAAATAGTTTCATTATTTCCGAATCTATAATCGCAAATGTCTTTGGCCATAAATGTCCTTTGATACCGTTTAGATAAATTGAAATAAGAAAGGTGACAAAAACTCGACTTGTCCTTACCCAAGTGAATATAAATGATTTACTGACTACATTATCATGTTTAATTTTACTATTTGTTTTAACACATATATATTATTATGTCAAACTATTGCCCCAATTTTAAGAGTTTATACCAACTATCTCTAGTTATATCATCAAAAGCTTTAGTGAAGTCTATAAATGCTGCATTTTTAAATATTCAACAAGTGGTTACTTATTCCGTGTAGAATAAATATGTTATCTGTTGTATCATATCTACTTTTTAACCAGTCTTAGCTTTAATATAAATGTTTTTTTTTTTCAGACCGTGTTATTAATCTGTTTTTCGAGATTTTGGTGAATGGTTTACCGAAAGTAATTAGAAGTCATATTCCTATAATTACCTTGGTTGTTTGGATACCTATTTTTATAAATAGAAATTATTAAGCCTTCAGACAATTTGCGTGGAAAGTAACATATTGAATAGCTTATTTAAAGAGTTTAGAAAGTGTTTTATCCACACGAAATGTAAGAAACAAACCATGTATGACAAGATTCTTTGTAGGCTTTGCGAGTTTAATTTATCTCTATTCTTCATTCATTGAACAAAATTTGTATATCCCCACTAGAATATATTTTACAATTACATCTTCATCTGGTCACAAAAATTTAGAGTCTGGATTGTTTGTACGCAAAACTATCTGAACTTTTGTAACATTCCTTTATGTAAAGGATAAATATTTCAAAAGTTTCAATAACTCTTTACCATTCTTTAATTTGAGCCCTTAAACTTTCTTCCATCATTTCTCTGATAATTGTATTCCTTACTTCTTATCAAGTTTTTGGAATTGTTCTCATATTAGTCGTTACTAAACACCTTCGGTTTTTCATGAATTGATTTAAACGTTGTTATTCATTACCACCCCCTTTTACATCTTGTTTTAACTATGATTACTAAAATAAACATCCTTTTTAAAAAGATTTTATTACTTTAATACAGTGATAAAATTGTTCAATTATTATACTTATATCATAAAAACATCATAAATTCACATTTTTTAGACATCATTTAATTGATCGTGAGTCAATTCATATGAAAAATATCTATTTAAGAAACTGTGTTGTTATTGTTCCTCTTTCAAAGGTAGGTACCGGATGTTTGTGAAATTGGACAGCGACATCTCAAAAACGGACTAACGTCAACAACGTGATATTGTTACATCCCAACCTGTTACTAACTGTTTGCGAGGAGGTGGACTTCTAGATTGAAGGCCTCAAAATGGACCGATCATTGCACCTTATCATAAGCACAACAGGTTGGCATGTTCCACGCGTAACCTGCGGGTTAATCAAAGACAACGAATTTCTTTAGTGACCAGTCGCAATTTATACCGTAGTTTGCTGATGACAGGGTACTGAAGACGTTGAGAATTTCATGCTCAAGCATGTGTCAAAGATATCGACAGATTTATCCGTATAGTATTGTGGTGTAGCGATGTTTTTGTGCTCAAGGACGTTCCCCCATAGTGTTGTTCATGTCAACTCAACCGCTTACCAATCAGATTTGCAAGTCTCTTTGCTCCCCTCTATGGAGAAACATGGTCCTGGTCTTACGTTTTAATACGAAAATGCTTCAGAATTTCTGAGAATACCGGTATTGAGTCTATGACTTGCCTGCACAAAGCCCTGACCTAAATCCGTTGAGCCTATTTGGGATGAGCTAGGCGCTGTGTCAGCCTGCACGACTTCCCCAGAAAGTGTTTACAAATTCTTTATAAGATCCATAATGAGACGTTTCGTTATTGTTAGAAATGCTAGAGGTGGAAACATATTATGTTGCAACTTTTTATCATCGTTAGAAATGCATTTAGAAGGTTTAATATATTTTGGGTTGTTATCATTATAACAGCTCCCAGCCAAGAAAGGTGTTTTTCTCTATAGCAGCGATCGTTTTAGACTCATGCAATATTTGCGTTGAGTACAACGTAGGACAAATCGTGTTAGAAGTATGTCGTGTATTGGGATTAAAGTTCAATTAACCACTATCAAACGAGGCGAATTGAATCTCTTTTCTATTAGGTTAGTTAAATAAATTTTTAAATTAAGTTTCGATATCTATTATAATAATAATGTAGGACATTCTTAGTTTGTCCTAGCTTTTGGACAGCGAGACACGTTTGCGCAAAGCTAGTTTTTAGTATAGGTAACAAATCTCTCAAATGATCGCAGCTCTAGGCGAATAATTTTGGTCTTAATGCACAAAACATCCTTGAGATATATCAGATTTAAAATTTGGTCCAAAAATTCGTAGTTTCAAGCTTTCAGTTTTTGCACAGTATACTTTATTTTGTTTATTCTCTTTAATCTTCTTAATCTATATTGAAGTTTTGACTTATGATGCGTAAAATAACTTTTTGTAAAGGCAATTTAGCTTCATTATCATTGATTAATAAAGTAAAAGTTACTATGGTAACCAATCCAAAAAAGAAATAAGTTTCTATCAGGTGTTCATCATAACAAGTTAGATGTTTGGAGATTCATAACATGTTTGGTTGATTTTGCAATGTGGTTGAATACGTTTTAACGTTAAAAAATTAACATACTTTTGTCATATTTCATTAGTTTAATATCTACTTTCAACAGTGTAAGTGATCTAGATAAAGCCGCATTTAATACTTCTAAACATGCATTTTAAAGATTGAATTTAAGACCGGCCATTTAAACCATGAGAGATTCCGTACTATAGTGCAAAGGCTATGTGAACAATAAAAAAAAGTAAATGGAAATACTGGAAACAATATGTCTAAAGCTGATTGTAGAACTGACGAGAAAGGTCAATTGCAAAAGCGCTTTTCAAATTAACGATCTAGAGAATGGAAACACTTCATTAAAATCCCCTCAGGATATCGCAGACACATTTTCTAAAACGTTAGCCCAAAAATATTCTCCGGGTAACTATTGCAGGAAAGAAGAAATCAGGGCGTCATAAGAAACCATTTTCCTGAAAAGAACTCAAAATTGGCACGGAACAAAGTCGGACACTCTTCTCCTGGACCTTATATAACAACATAACATTTTCTATGCCACCCATCTTTTACTTCTCTGTCAGTTTTACAAGATCTATTAAATTGTATATAGCAGTCAGGGGAATTTCCCATGCTATGGCGAGAAGCTCTTGTCAAGGTGAGAATGACATTGAGCCATCTTATTACCACCCAATTATCGTCCAATAGCTATCAGCATCCGTCTCTGCAAGACTCTTGACAGAATTGAAAACAACTAGCTGGTGATGTTCTTGGAGAAAAGAGTTTATTCTGTCCTAAATGTACATGTAGTCCCCTTCGAAACATTCCATATGGAATCTGTTTACGATGAAACAACATGGACTATCTCGCTTGTTCACTTGGATAGCGCCAACGATACCTACCTGAAATGCGGAATTCCTACAGACTTGCATGATTCTTTTATTTTATCACTTTTTGGTCCGAACCGAAAGATGACAATAAGCGAATAAGAAAATTAAACAAATAAAATAGCATTTGACATAAAGGAACGAAAACTGAAATCTAAGTAAGGCGCCACCCATCCACCAATATGTCTTCTAATTAAGGATATTGTTATGATTGTACCTCAAATAACACTGAGTTGGTTCTAGCCTGGCGCCTATGACTTAAGTGGATCTTTGATGGTGATTTTCTTCGTTTAAAAAGATATATAACGATCAGCGCATGATATTTTCCTTTCAACACAAGGCTGTGTATATCTACATGGCCGGCCATATTGAAGTATACTCTCTACTTGGATGTCATATCAATATCAACAATGATATCATATCAAACAATCTTCAATCTTAAGGCCAAAAAAGATAATTATTGAACTTTTCCCTTTGTTCTAGACTGAGTCAAAATTGTATCATGCATGGTAGCAAAAAAGAAAATGACAAAACAGTCTTTTATTCCTTGACAGTAGTCAGAGTTACATCATATCCTTTAGGAACTTTTATCATGTTCATATGATTTAATTGTTAATTTCGTCTATCAAAAACAAGCGATCTGATTGGTCGAAAAATTTAATTCATACCTCCATGAACAAAATTTTGAGAACACAGCCGTTTTGTATGCTTCCGCACAAAATAGTTCACAACAAAAAGGTATCAAAATTTGTTTAAGTTGTTGCATTTTTCGCTCGATGCTATTTTATTTAAGAGATGAAGAGAATATTTTTTGTTTTCATGGAGGTATGAACCGAAAAACCTAATCACACAATGTATGAATCCGCTTCGCTTCGCGTATTCATACAGTGTGATTAGGTTTTTCGGTTCATACCTCCATGAAAACAAAAAATATTCTCTTCATCTCTTAAATAAAATTTTCGCAAAGATTGAGCCCAAATTATATCCTGTAGGGTGGTATTAGGACATTTGTCAATCGGTCTCCTTTCCTTTTCATATTTGCTAGAATGCAAACAATCAAAGAGATCTCCATAACCATGCTTATATGTTGATTGATTGAATGGGGTTAAACGCCGCTTTCAACAGTATTGTTGTCATATCGCGGCGGCTGGAGCACCTAACAATATATCCTTCGTATTTCTCACACCAGTACTACCACTATAACATTTCCTAGCCTCCAGCTGCTATCCCACTCAGGTTTACGATTATCCACCCATTGATGAGAGACAAATGTCGGAAAGAATATGTGTAGATTGGAAAACTGTTATTGATTGTGGATTGAAAGCTGAACGCCGAGTGATCCCGATTGGTCTGGAATGTGATTGAAATAATTGTCAATTGAACGATGCTGAACTGTAGAATCTTCAATCATGGGATGCCATGGGTTCGATCCCCGAAGACGGCACATATTCTTTCTGACATTTGTCTCTCACCAATTGTTGGATAATCGTAAACCTGAGTGGGATAGCAGCTGGACGCAAGGCAAGGATTTTGTGGTAGTAATGATACAGGAAACAATAGTGAGTGCTCCAGCTGCCGCAATATGGCTGAAATACTGTTTAAAATGACGTTAAACACCATTCAATCAATCAATCAATCCGAAGAAATAAGTCCCACCCATAATAGCCATGCTTGTTTCCCGTCATATCTTTTAAAATAGAACTATGATAGAGTCACAAAAGAATTTGTGGAATTTGATTGAAATTCCTCATCTACTTTTTGAGATGAGTTCAAAAATGTTCACCATATACCCCAGATACAAAAATGAAAATTAGGTCTACCCTTAACAGGCATTTTTTCATCTGATAAAGTTTTTTGATGGCATCTGATAAAGGGTTCCCTTTAGTATAACTCCTGTCCAATTTGGTTGGAATCTGTGCTTTACCTTTTGAAGAATTGATTTTTGTATTAAAAGTATATGGACGGCGAATGAACGCAAACACGCATGATGGACACAGCTCCATGACAATAGCCAACTAGCTTTCAGTCATTGGAGCTAGAATGACTTTAAATGTGTGTGTGTGTGTTTTTTCTACTTAAAGGTAGGTATCGATGTTTTTTTCATGTCACAGATTTTAATTACATGTATTTCTATTTCAATTCATATACTATTTGAATACAATATGCCTCAAGGAACATTTGGAACAAGAGAGCAAACATTGAAAATAAAGTAACAATAAAAATGGACATGAATTGGTATTTTATTATTTTACCTCTTTTTCCCCCAAATTTTTAAGACTTATCTTTTCTTCAGCTTAACAAAACGTGTGACTGTGTGGTAATGGCTTAAGATGCATTCCTTGTTTCCAAATACTTCTGCAGCTGAAGGCCATCTAGATCCTGCCCTCTTGATCTGTCTTATTACACGTCTATTCTTTATGCAGACCATTTCAGGAATTGTCATCTATCAAATAATAGGTCATACCCTTTTGAAAAGACACTTCATCACTTATGCATTTTAATAAGGATTTTGCCAATGTTCATCCTCAAAGAGATTCTGAGATAATGGCCAATTATTTCTAATTCGACATTAACTTCTCTACCAAAATCCTGTACGGTTTTCGTTTTTAGAGTTTACACTTTCGTTTGTGTGTATGAAAACAAACAATATACAATTTCAGTCCGCTTCATTTAACTATATTCTTTTATCTCGCACCAGTACTAATATTACATCCTTTCCTAGCCTCCAGCTACTATCCCATTTAGGCTTACGATTATCCACCCATTGGTGAACCAATGACAGCACTTTGAGTTACATCAGTATTCCTTTGAAAAGTTAAAAATGTCCTCCCCTCATCCCAATGCTGTGAATACTTAATACTTAAACACGTGTAATAAGACAGATCAATAGGGCAGGATAGAAATCTCTTATTTGGGGTATCGAATGATTTTTTTTAAAACAAAGAGTTTCATAAAGAAAAAAATGGTTTGAAAGTAGCATTACCCTTGTTATCCAGATCACTGAAAAAACATGAAATCTAAGAATTTTTCAAAAGATGGAAAACACACCCTCTCTACTGACATTTAAAGAATCTACCATTCAAGAATGGCGATTGAAAATGCGAAGTTGAAATTCTAAAAAGATACTTTTATAGTTTTATATAAATATGCCCCTTTCCCAGTATTTTTATGGAAATGCAACATTTTGAAAGTGTATTCATTTTAATTGATTGATTTGAGTTTGAAAATCTTTAACATTATTACAGCCAATGCTGGTGCAATCATTCTGTGAAAGTTTAAAATGATTTTAATGACAACTTTGGAAGAACGATTTACATCGAATATCATGATGAGCCCCTTCTTCCGTGTTCATCAATACAATTGACCAATCGCTGGAACCGCCCACATAATCCGTTGGTCCCGCCAATTGACTCCAACGGGAAGTTTTGCTTCGATTTTAAAGGGAGGTATCGATGTTTCTGAAACCTAGATAAGAAAAAAATACCAGGTGCCGAAAAATACACTCAAACGAACATTTAAATACTTTAAGTTGAGTCAGGTATTGTCTTGGTGGTATCTAATAGGCCTAAAGTGGCTTTTGTGTGTGTTTGTGTGTGTGTGTGTGTGTTATAAGAAAAGTTCAGCGGAATTCCAGGTTATATTTAGATATCACGGAATTCGGTTGTAAACATCGAATGACCTCAATTGCATATGACCTAAAGTCATCTGAAGGTAACAAATTTACTAGCGAAACGGCCAACGTTCTAAATCATGTCACATGAAAGGGTTGGGGCAATACAAGGGTAGGTGTTTTTATTCGTTATAACGCTTACGGCAGTTTTGGACTGATCTTAACAGAATTAAAGACCGGCTAGCGAACATAACTCCTGATGACGTAATGAATACGTTGGTGTGATGTAATTTAAATTTAATTCAAGGTTCCAACGGTTATTCGCACCACGTTAATGATCATATATTTTTCACAACTGTTTCGGATTTATCTAAAAATAGATACTCTGCTTTTTTTCTGATAAGCGACCTAAGATTTTTGCAAAACAACTTTTCGGCATATTGTATTCAAATAGTATATGAGAGGAAATGAAATAATTAAAATCTGTGACATGACTGAGAAAAAAATCGATACCTATCTTTAAACGTCGTTACTTTGCAAGGTTTGTGGCCTTTATAATGTAACAAACAGGGGCTAATGGCTCATCTAGTCACGATTGAGATTTATTGTGACATTTTATTTTTAGCAACCAAAATCGTCATCACAAATATGGACTAAGGCACAAACACCAACTTATCATAGAGCCGCCGTCATAGCGCAGTTGGTAGCGCGTCGGACTGTCAATCTAGAGGTCCCGGGTTCGATCCCTGTCGGCGGCAATCATCCTTTCCGACTAATTGTCTCTCACCAATGGGTCGATAATCGTAGACCTATGTGGGATAGCAGCTGGAGGCTAGGAAAGGATGTAATGGCGGAACTGGAGTGAGAAATGCAAGGAATCCATTGTTAGGTGCTCCAGCCGCCGCGATATAACTGAAAGATTGTTGAAAGCGGCGTAAAACCCCATTCAACAAACAAACAAACCAACTTATCATCGTGACAACTTTGTCTTGCTCACTGCAAGTAGGCTTGACAAAAAGGAAGTAATTATAATCTTAAAGGTTGTCCTATTTGCTAAACACTGGAGGTCAGTTGTCGTTTATCACTAGTTGCCCATCTCACTTGCGCATATCATTTGTTTTTTGCCCATTAGTAGGAGACAAAAGGTACTTGTCACAATGATTGTGTCAAATGTCCGATGAAAGTTGATCAAGAACTTCTTTTACATTGGTCGGTCGTATTGTGTAGCATTTAACAATGGATTCCTTGTATTTCTTGCACCACTATTACAATTACATCCTTTCCTAGCCTCCAGCTGCCATCCCATTTAGGTTTAGAATCATCTACCAACCGAGGAGACAAAATGCGTTTTAAAGGATATGTGCTGTCGCCGAGATTCAAACCCACGACACTAAGGGTTCCCACTATTTATTCTTGCAAAGGACTTTTTCCATATTTTTTCCAGGATATTTTTTATTTTTTTTTTTCATCGACATAAATTTTTTAAATTTATTTTTCATCGACATAAAACCACAAAATACATCTAAAGGTTTTTTTTATCAAAAGCTAGTTATATCATGCATCTTTTATTCTTATGAAAATGTGGTTGTTCCCTCTAGTGGAGGAATAACAGTACAGCAAACACTTACTCTGGTATGCAATAGACAACATTACATGGTTAGGGCAACTGTTTTATAACAACCAATGCCGAAGATTAGCGAACATTTCCGGTGAATAATCGGATGCAGTCGTCTCGATCTCAAACTGTAAACAAACACGAGTTGAAATTAATAAGAAAAACACAAAATACTCGTTCCGGAGAACTGCAATCATACCTTCATTTGGCATATTGATATCAAGAGGGCTCTTATTTGATTTATTAATCAAATCACCGATGTATCGTTTTAAGCTGTTTTTCCTTCCTAGGAGGGAAGATATAGCTTTAAGTCATTCCAAACTATTTGGCAAATTTCAACCAAGTAGGTAAGTTTTGGCAATAATCTTTGGATGGCCCTCTTTAACAATTTCAAAAATGATTAAAATTCGTTATAACTCTGGTTGACATGGAAAAAGAATGAGAGTTTAATAGAAGATCCTTATCTATCATCTCCTCCTAACCCAGAAGGCAAAAAGTTTAGATATTTTGCAGGAAGAATTAGTGCACTGACCTCTTTCAAAATTGCTCATATAAATACCTGGTCCTAAGGATCTGAGGCCCAGTAAAGATGAGCTTATATAGAAACAGAGAAGGATTATTTAAAAGACAACTCCTGAAAAACTTCTACGTCATTTACAACAAAGTCTGACTCGAAATTACCTTTGGCTGTCACCTCAATTATGATTTCGAAACCGTTTGTTACCATGGCAAAATAAGTTAAATATGTAAAATTTTTCTCCTGACTTTTTTACTTTGGAATGTGAGAACACTAAATGAGGTTCTAAATGCTGCAAATGTAACTAAAGAAGTTGACTAGTTTAAGACAAAGGTCAAAGGGATGAGTGAAACTAGATGGACATCTTTAAAAAAAATGGCATTGTCTTCCGGGAATACAGTATTCTGGGTTACCAGAGGAGGATTGAAACCACCATAGAGTAGGAAAATGCTTAGTAAGGAGGTCAACATGTGTCTGATGGAATGAGAACCCGTTAGTTAAAAGATAATATCAGCACTCCAAATTTTAAAATACTTCCCTCATTCAATGCTATACTTCAACAAACCTTGCTGATCAGGAAGCAAAAAAGTACGAACAGCCAGAATGCTCACAGAAAAAGTCATAATCAGTAGAGATATGAATGCCAAAGTTGACTCGGACAATACCAGAACAAAATTGTATTGGGAAAAGTATGACATACCACAATATTGAGAATGAAAGACTGTTTGTAGTCCTCTATGGAAACAACGATCTGGTTATTGGAGGAATCGTTTTTCCTCATAAGAACATTTACAATAAGATTAGGGTATCGCCCTATACGGCTACGGAGATCCAGATTGACCTTACAGAGATATTGAGAATGTGGAGAGGATCACAGGCAGATGTAAGTACCTGCAGGGGTTGACGTAGGTACCGAACCAATGCTCGAACTTGAAAATCTTAAAGTAAAGGTTGTCAGAGTGAAGAAAATATTCTTCAAAAGACTACTTCGTTTAAACACCTGTAGGCTGAAGGAGAAAGAAAAATGTCAGTAATTTATATCGCTGTTGCAAACAGGTTCCAGGTCCTTTCAAATCTTAGAGGTAATACAATTGAGGAAAAATGGGACTGAGTGAAAGAAACCTTCAAGAGTTCCTGCAAGGAAATATTAGAGTATAGAAAGTAAACACACAAGAACTGGCAGTTGAAAGATACTTTCAAACTAGTTGAAGAAAAGAGATAAATTAGACACTAGCTACTGCAAGCTAGGATCATAGCAAAAAGGCATTCCCTTCAAGAAGAGTATAGAACAATGCAAAAAAGGGCAAAGAAGAGCATTCGAAGAGATAAGGGCAAACAAGTGAATCAAATTGCTAAACAAGCACAAGTAATGTCAGTAAATAAGGGAGCTGTAATAACAATCTATATCATCAATCAAAAAGGGGAGGCACTAGGTCTGACAGTCCCTAGACGGAATAACCTTGACAAAACTAAAGGACGGACTTTTTAAGATGGATGGACACTTTTCAAATCACCTTTAAAATGTACTTCGGTTGAAAGCCCTCTTCACATTGAGCGAGAGAATCTCGATACAAAATTAGGGCACATCACCGGGGAAGAGCTCATTAAAACAGTGTAGAAAATGCAAAGTAATAAAGCTCCAGATCATTACAACATGCCACTAGAAGACTTGAAAGCAGATACCGCAACAATAACAGATATTCCACTGGGGCATATAATTGACATCTGGGAATAAGAAAAAGTAACATCAAAATAGACAAAAGGTACTAATCGTGAAGCTGTCAAAGAAGGGAGATCTAAGGGACTGCCAAAACTACTGATGCATCCAGCTGCTGAAATACTAAGCAAATTACTCATAGGGATTATCCTTGGGAGAACGAAAGGAGCAACGGTGACCTGGCGTGAGGGTATAACCATTGCTGCAGAGACTGTCGATTTTTATTGACTGCCGTCAGTGTAAATTTATAGATGCTCAGCATAGATCGCGTTAATGTGCTCTCTGTTTTTTTCCAAATTTCGGGGGCAGGGTCACCTTTATTCAACTGCGAACCTAGGGAGATGTCGACACTTGAGGGAGGGGGGAGGGACCACGGAGATATAAGAAGCGGTCTGGAATCTCCAACATCGTGTTCCTTGAGACCGTATTCCTGCATCTTAAGTTTGATATGAGACCGAAACGGTAGTTTCTTTATTCTTGTAAATCGTTTTAAAGGGAGATATCGATGTTTCTCAAACCTAGATAAGAAAAAAATACCAAGTGCCGAAAATAGACTCAAATGAACATTTAATACTTTGAGTTCGGTCAGGTATTGTCTTGGTGGTAATCTAATAGACCTAAAGTGGCTTTTTGTGGTTATATCGGAAAGTTTCAGCGGAATTCCAGGTTATTTTTAGATATCACTGTATTCGGCTGTCGATATGGAATGACCTCATTTGCATATGACCTAGTCAAATTAAGGTAACACATTTACTAGCGAAACAGCCAACGTCCTATATCATGTCACATGAAAGGACTGATCTTTACAGACCGTCTAGCGAACATAACTCCTGATGACGTAACGATGACGTTGGTTTGATGTAATTTGGACTAAATGCAAGGTTCCAACGGTTAGTCGCGCCACGTTAATGCCATGTAATCTTCGTTCCTGTCTCGGATTAATCTAAAAATAGATTAATAGCCTACGCTTTTAGAGAAATACCCAGCTTTTTTTTTTTTTTTTTTTGATAAGCAACCTCATATTTTTGCAAAACTGTTTTGCGGCATATTGTATTCAAATAGTAAAAGAGAGAAAATGAAAATAATTAAAATCTGTGAAAAAAACATCGATACCTACCTTTAATGAAGAAGCCTTTCCCAGCGATAGACTTCACAGGGTTATCTTTTTTACTAGAGATTCACGCCCAGTACCCCAAACTCTGTTCTTCACGACGCAAGCTAAAAGGGGCTATTGAAGACTTTTCTAAATAAGCTGCAGGGATAGCTGGTAGCGCCCTAAGGGCTAAATTCAGATCCTTATTCTGCATCTTATCTAACAATTTTAAATATGAATCTGATGCGCAAGCATAGACTATTGCACCGTAGTCTAGCATTGGACGTATTAGGGCCTTATAAAGAAGTAAGAGGGATTCCTCATTACTGCCACAATCTGTCCCTCTTAACATTCACATCAAATTAAGGTCCTTTTGGCATTTTTCAGCAATTTGCGTGGTGTATGGCAGAAACGTGGACTTCCTATCCAAAGCAAAAAAAGTTACTGTCTCTTGAAAATTTATTTTGGTGCCGCCTAAAGATACGTCCACTTGGCACAAGTTTTCGTTGCCAAAATTGATGCCTACAGTTTTAATGTTAGAAATTTTAAAACCCCAGTCCCTTGACCACAGCCATATTAGATCCAGCCTTGTTTGTGTTTTATTTCTGCAGGGTTTGACCACTAGATCCTTTTAGCCAGCAGCCTTAGTCATCATCAAACTGACTGACTACCACCTGTGCCCTCTAATTCATCAGGGAGGTCATTTACCAAAATCGAGAATAAACGAAGTGGTAATATAGCGCCTTGGGGGTACCTCTAGAAAGCTGTCCGGTTTCCGAGAGCGTATCCCTCACTTTAACTTGAATCTTGCTATCAGTTAGAAAAGGCTCGAATAAACCGAAAGTATCGCCCTGTGATTCCGCAATGTTAAAGCTTATAAAGAACACCTGAGTGTCATACAAGATCGAAGGCGGCCTCTAGGTCGGGAAAGATGGTTAGACCATAACGAATTCTATTTTTATCGTCCAAACGTCATGTTGTAGCCTTACAAGTTGGTCAATTGTACTCCTACCCTTCCGAAAGCCAGATTGGATGGGATTTATTATGTTTGTTAGATTCTTAAATACATTCCTGCCAATTTTTAGGTTTTTTATCCAAATAACTGTTTTCGCATGATTGCATGCATCCTTATAGTTAACCAGGTTGACTTCACTGGGATTTCTTTTAAGAGTCCTAAGCGCTAATTTTCTCCTTTATCGAATTCCGAACTCCACCAGGGGACGCATTTTTTATTGGTCGGAGGTTTTTTGGTGAATGGGATAGCTCGTTTTGCCTTGGCCAGGAATTTTTCTGTTATTTTTCTATTGAAGATATTTCAGTCAGGATCATGACGTCCGCTAAAGAGATCTCGCACAAAGTCTTCCCAATCTGCCCTATCATACTTAAACTTCTCAGAGTTAGTAGAATTTCCTGTTGTTGCAAAGTTTGGTATTGAATTGAGGATATGGAAATGATCAGACCCCCAGATATCATCGATAACTTGCCAAATAACTTTATTGCCAAATCTTGAACTGGTGACGGTTACATCTATGCATGATTATATGCCTCTCGAAGGATCTACCCTGGTAAGGACTATCATCGTTCAGCAGTATAAAATCGTTTTGTTCGACCCACCCTAAAAACTGCTTCCCCATTAGTGTCTGACTTTGTGCCTTCCCATATGGGATGATGTGCGTTTAAATCACCAGTAATCACACAGTCCTTAAACGTACTTTTGACCATTAAAGAGGGAGTGATGTAATCTAGAGACGCTATAAATAAATGAATAAATGTTAGCCATAGTGAAGGAAGTCTTATCTAAATAAATTAAAATACCTGGGTCTCAGTTATCGTGTGGGACGTAAGCATTGAATGAGATGCTATCAATATTCGTCGCCATCGCGAAATTTTATATTTCAAAATATTTAATGTTGTTTTTCTTGCCCCGGGCAGGGGAGCCACGACTGAAACGCCTGACCTCGGAAGGTAGTTTCCTTGGCGAGGACACGATCCCGACTGGGCGTAGTCTTGGATGAGATAGGTCGGGGCAAACTTCTCTGTTTTCTTGGTTCCCTTTTAAGGGCTGGAGTATCGATAGGATGAGTGGTGTCTAAGTGTGCGGGCTGGTCTAGTTGTGGAGCTGCGCTTAATTTTGATGTTGCAGATGACCTAAATTGACTTTTTGATATAGATTCTACTATGTTTAGTCTGACCTCCGTTTCTTGTATTATGAAGCCCTTTGTATGTAGTAATGTCATTAAGTTGTTTACCAGACAGTCCACATTTATTAAGATGAGTCCTGTCTGGACTCTTCAGGTTCCAGCAGAGAAAACCTATCATTAGTAGTGCTATTAAATGAAGGGGTCGTGACTAAAACTTGACCGTCCTCTGCTGATTTCTTGCCCGGAGAAGGGGTATTGATTTCATGCTTTTTTAATATTGGCCATGGTGCACTTTTATAACAGTACATCAGGATGTTGGCCTTGTCTTGGATCTAAAGAATCTGGGACTCTGAAGCTTTTATTGATGTTGGTTTAGGTTCGATGCTCCAAATGGACTTTGGACTAAATGGGATAAGGGGGAATTTTATGGCTGTACGTCGTTGCTATGAGAGGGGGAGGCAGGAGAACTTCTTTTTCTGCAAGAGCTAGACTGGCTGCTGCAGTGGCCCCTGAGCACCCGCGGGAATCCCAAATAGATTGTATACGGGATGCCCGCCTGCACTCCGGGAAATCTATAGACCTAGGGGAGCGGGCCCCTGAGCAGTTAGCGCACTGGCGGGTTCTGTTCCCACATCCCCTTGTATAATTGCTACCCATACACCTAGCACAGGCAGGGTAATTTGGGCATTTTTTAGCTGTATGGCCCAACTGCTGGCTGTTGAAGCATCTAAGCGGCGGAGCCATATACGGCTCCACAGGCATATAAAGGTCTAAGCCGACCACCCTTACCTCGTCGGGCAGAATATCTCGCAAAAATCTAAGGATGACGGCTCGGGTCAGCTGTCCGTGTCGATTAGTGATCTTGGAGGCCTTTATAACTGGTTTTGTGTGTAACTGACCTCGTCCTCCAGCATCAGGAGAATCTCATCAAAGTACTTATATTGTAAAAAACGCCCATGACCGTCACCATGTCCTCTGGGGTGTAAGCTGTGCATGGGATTCCGCAGAGGCTAGGAGACGTCATGTTAAGGAGTTTCGCCAGCAGCTCGGTCGATTTGATTATAGGGAGAAGGCCTCCATCGTGGAGGCGGACTATTTCATTTGTCATTCCTGGCAGGGTAGAGGCTATGCCCCTCGAGAGTGAGACAGGGCTCATTTGTTTGAACCCCTCATTTCTCTCCAAGGGTCTGATAAAGGCTCTTTATGGCCATGTATTCTGAGAGAGCAGGTGCCTCTGGCCTGCGTTAACTATAGTACTGCACATTTTGACAGATCGATAGAGTTAAGGTGTGTATTAAAGTACATTTTTCTCTGTAGATATTTCACACTATATAGTATATTGAGATTTTGCTCCGAACACAATTTTCGCTTAACATACAAATATTTATATGTAATGTATAGTAATACTGTTACGATTCGGTCGCGCACGCAATGAAATTAATGAAGGCTCGTAGTCAAACGCACTATTAACACAGTTTCAAACGTTTGCGAACACAAAGCGCTAGCCTAAATTAATGTTATGAAAAAAAAATGAAGGGGGTATACTGGGCCTCCACCTCTTTGGTTTTACCTTCAATATGTTTTGAACAAATACTTAAATAGGATGTCGTTGGAAAAAGCCACATAAATAAATTAAAGAAGGAAAAAAAAAACAAGAGCCTTATCGGACATGGCCATCCCCCGCCGTGAAAGCTTGATAGTAAACTGAAGCCTTTTAGATTTGGGGCTTTTGTGCAATACATTTCTTATCAATGAAATCGTTAATAGCTATAATACTTTCAGAGATATGCTCTAGATAAAATCTAAGTCTTAAAAATAACAAGGGGCAAAGTTATGGTTCTTGTTCACTTCTACTCAATGAGATCTATCCACTTATGAAGTTTCAAGTTGATAGCGTTTTACTTTAGGAGATATGCTCCGGACAAGCTTTCTGGCGGATTGACGGACGGAGACCATTACTATATCCCCTTCGCCGAAACGGCTGGGTATAAAATAATTGCCTAACTTGAGTAATGAGAAAGAAAAAATTTATACTGCCAGACCCTTGTTTTACACCTGTTTGATTTACTTTCTAATAACTACACATTGCGTGTAGTAATAAGGTGCAATCAAGAGCCAAACCCACTAACTACTTAGAAAACTACAAAAAAAGCAAAAAAAAAAGGGACGTAACTTTAGCGGACGAAAAATACCGAAGGACGAAGGAAGTAGGTTGGGTAGGGAGGAACCCATAATTATGCTTATTACTCTATTCAAAATGCTAAATAAAGCTAACTTACAGTTACCATATAACTACTAGAGCACTTGCCCACGTAGTGACTGTTGATAACAACTAGTTCTATGTCACCTTCCAAAGTAAAGGTATTTTTTTAGGTCATATTTATCCATAATAAAAAAAGTATCAACATTTGTCTTAGCATTTTCAAAAATGGCAAGTAAAAGCGCTGTCATATATTACAATGTGCATTCCACTAGGGGCAAGACCTTTCTGTTGGAACAAAGGTTAAAAGCTGTCAATTCAGGTCAAAGTTAAATATTTAGGTCACATTTGGACTTCACCTTCAAAATCATAAACGTTTTGTTAACTTTTTAAATCAATACTTTTGGAATATCATTAGTTTTTTAGTTGGAATGCGGAGCAATTCCAACTTAGAATTAATAAAACCGCAAAATGAACACCTGACAATTTCATTTCGGGTTTCTTGATGAGACATATCACGTGATCTCTTAGATATGAATACACCTCGGGTTTAAAATAATCTTTAAAAAACTTCTCCTCTTGACCCAGAAGGTGTAGATCTTTAATACTTTACATGAAACATCAGTATATTGACCTCTTTCAAAATTGCTAAAATCGTGATCTTCAGGTCCCAAGGGGCGGAGCCCCAGGGGGATGGGGTTTATAAAGAAATAAAGAACGATTTTTAACTGACATCTCCTAAACTATAGGGCAAATTTGAACCAAATTTGGCATAAATGTTTCTTAGGTCGTCCACTGTGAACATAGCTAAAAAAATTTGAAATCCTTAAAAAAACTCTGGTTGCCATGGCAACAAAAGTAAAATTTTAAAATATTCTTTAAAAAAAGACCTTCTCCTGACCCAGAAGGTGTAGAGCCTTGATATTTTACATGAAACATCAGTTTATTGACCTCTTTCAAAAAAGCTAAAATCATGATTCTCGGGTCCCTAAGGACGGAGCCCCAGGGGGTGGGGTTTATATAGAAATAAAGAACGATTTTTAAATGAAATCTCCTCCTAAACTACGGTGCCAATTTGAACCAAATTTGGCAGAAATGTTCCTTAGGAGGTCCACTTTTAAATTAGCTAAAAAAAATTAAATCCGTTTAAAACTCTGGTTGCCATAACAACAAAAGTGAAATTCTAATATAATCTATAAAAATCTCCTTATCCTGACCCAGAAGGTGTAGAGCCTTGATATTTTACATGAAGCATCAGTATATTGACCATTTTAGAAATAGCTAAAATCATGATCCTCGGGTCCCAAGGGGCGGAGCCCCAGGGGGTGGGGTTTATATAGAAATAAAGAACGATTTTTAACTGACACTTCCTCCTGAACTACTGGGCCAATTTGAACCAAATTTGACAGAAATATTCCTTAGGAGGTCCCCTTTGAAAATAGCTAAAAAAATAAAACTGTTAAAAAATCTGGTTTCCATGGCAACAAAAGTGAAATTTTAAGAATCTTTTAACTCTTCTCCTCAGACCCAGAAGGCGTAGAGCATTGATATTTTGCATGAAGCAGCAGTATATTGACTCTTTCCAAAATAGCTTAAATCATGATCCTGGGGTCGCCAGGGGGAGCCCTGGGAGGGGGTTATAGGCATGAAGCGTCAGTTCACAGACTTCTTTCTTATTTCTGAAATTATATCCCATGGATCCAGAGGGAGAAAAAAGTTAATTTCTTCTTTCAAATTTGCCCCAAAGCCTTGGAATATGTTATTTAGACTTTTGGATCCCCAGATATATAGTCTATATATGTAAGCATGGCCCACTTGTATCATAATCCTTACCTTAACAGGAAATTAGACTGCTGAAAGAAAACGTGCCTTTATCTCAGGTGAGCGCCCTAGGACCAACGGCCCTCTTGTTACAATAATTACGCCGCCCAGTGCTTTGAAACATTCTAGAGCGATTAAGGGGGATTGTGGGATTTACTGATTTTAATCAATAAAAATCAAATAGATGCAGAACGAAAGTAGAAGATTTTGAAAATTAGAATGTAAACATATCAACTTCCGGTTTCTACTTATTTACCAAATAATTAAGCTTTATTATGTCGTTATTAACAAGTTTAAATCAATAATAACACATCAAACTTTTAACAAGTATCATCGAGGTTTCAGCTTGGTCCGTTTTACTTAAGATTTTACACGGAAATCGCGCGACTACAGGGCACCGAAGATAATTTGATACTATCTCCATTATATTATAGGAATTTTTAGAAAAGGGCAAAACTTTTTTTTCTTTTCTTTTGAATTTTACTCACAACGCTTTAAATATTTGTTATTAAGTCTAAACCGGTCTTTCAAATCGATCACCCTGATACAAGTTTCCGCGCATTTCCGCAAATTTCCACGTATACTTATAAACTTGAAGTGAAAATCTACTTGAGTTTAGTACGATCGTTACAAAATTGGCCGAGTTGAGGGTCAAATAATCATCGAGGTCATTGATTTTTTACTGTAGAAATGTTATTCTCTGTTTTCAAGATTCTAAAAGGAGTTCACGTATTACAGTTAATCAAAAGGAGAATGTTATGCTTGAAAATTCTAATCTTGCTTTGCGTGACACGAGCTTATAAACCATTCAAACACGATAAAATTTTAGACTAGACCAAATTCAAAGAAGCAGCAGACAACAGCTGTAAGTTGATGAAATCTTTATAATCCTGGTCTTTATGGACAGAAAACATTGTGGAAAATGAAGAAATTGCCTGTAACAAGCAATTTCTTCATTTTACAAGCAATTTCTTCATTTTCCACAATGTTTTCCAAAGTTTTCATAATGAGGGTCATTTAAAAGCGTCACTGTCTGGGAATGGGTTAAGACAATGCTAGTTTTTTATTTTTGTATGTGGATTTATGTTTTCGTGCATTATTCACGCACATATGTAAACGAATGGGAATTCAAGTTTAAGTTTAAAGGAGGGAGGCTTACTCGGAAAGTAATATGTGAATTTTAACCGAATTCCACAGTTATTAGCCTTTCAGTGCATTCCAACTTCTCAGTACTTCCAGTCCTTTGATTTTTATTGCGCACATGGTTGAGTAAACAAAGTATATCATTGGGTGTGGGAAATGCATACATTTTACGACGTGTTCTTTTGGGGGATAAGCCATGTATTTGAAAAGTAACAAAAAAATGTTGGAAGATATTGTAGGGAAAAAAAATGCTTGTAACAAGCAAACCATTCTCTTCCCACAATGTTTTCTCAATTATGAAATTATACAATCATACGAAAGCTGCAATGGTTTAACCCTTTCCCGTTTATAGCTCATCTGAGCACGTTTAGCGTCATCCGGTGTGCGTCGTGCGTCATCCGGTGTCCGTCGTCCATCGTCCATCGTGCGTCAACAACCTTAAAATGACATCTCCCAAACCTCTGGGCGAATTTCAACCAAATTGAGAAGAAATGTTCCTTCGGGTGCCCTTTAAAAAATGCTGAAAGAATTGAAATCCGTAAAAACTCTGTGCCATGGTAACAAAACTGAAATTTTAATGAAAACTTTAAAAATTATCTCCTCCTGACCAAGAAGGCCTAGAGTATTGATATTTTGCATGAAGCATCAGTTTATTGATCTCTTTCAAAATCTCAAATAACCAACCTCGGGCCCCCAGGAGAGGGGGGGGGGGGCTTTTATAGAAATAAAGACGGATTTTTAAAACGAGATCTCCTCCCAAACCAATGGGCTGATTTCAACCAAAGAATTTAATCAGTTGAAAACTCTGGTTACTATGACAACAAGAGTAAAATTTAAAAAAAAATATAAAAAACATCTCCTCCTGACCCAGAAGTTGAAGAATCTTGAATTTGCATGAAACATCAGTACATCGACCTCTTTCAAAATTGATAAAATTTTAGAGCCGACGGATGATTAGGCTTAAATAGAAATAAGGAAGGCAACCCTTTCAAAACTATTTGGCCAATTTAAACCAAATTTGGCTTGTTGATTTTATTTAAATGTTAAAGGAGGTCTTCTCCCGACCCAGTTTGTATTAGGCCTTGAAGGGAAAAAAGAACCTTATCTCAGGTGAGCGCCAAACCCACTGGCCCTCTTGCTTGAAAATTTCAGTCTCGTCCAATTTAAAGAAGCTACAGACTTATTTAAAAGTGTGTGTAGTTTAACCAACTTAAATGTTAGAAGATATTGTAGGAAAAGAGGAATTGCTTGTAACAAGCAATTCATTCTTTTCCTAAAATGTTTTCTCAATAGTAAATTAAATGGACGTAAAAACAAGGGATTGTACAGGAACGGGTAAGGAGAGTTGTTACTAAGTTAGAAACAATATCTGAGTGTGCGCGTATCGTTTCCCAAAAGGTAGTACAAACTAAGATAAAAAAACATGAAAGCTGAAACTTTATCCATCTGTAGTTGTGACGTCAATTGTTCTGTTTTTCCGCTTCCCCTGAAAACATCTCCTACTACTTAATGTTATATTTAGTTTGTAACTCACATAAACCGCATTGTTCGATGATTTCTAGTTGTCCCCCTTTGAAGTCAACATGAACGAAACGGCGCTGTAAAAGGTTAAAATATCAGTAACAAATAAGGTAGGGGGCCTTTGGCATAAGACGATTTTTTGAGATTATTTCAGGAAAATGGTAGAAAGTAGATTGTGGTTTGGCAACCTAAACGTCGTTATCATAGCATAATAGTTACAACGTTTAAATCGCTAAACCAACAAAATGCTTTAAATAGATTTTTCCAATATCTGAGCTAAAAGTTCACTACCTATCTTAATAATATGATTGTTCTATCACAGTCGCGATTTGTCGATTGTATTGCAGCAAACTTTGCCTATCGGCATTCGTTATCTGAAACAAGTCAAAGTACTGAAAGTACTGTTTGCTAGCAAAGTTGAGTAATCGTTTTTGTCAAAGGTTATCATGATGCATAGACGAGGTTAAAGTAACCAAGGAGTAAACCTTTACCAAATAAAAAATTCTTAGACTGGTTAAAATTAAATTATAGACGACAATTTTAAGTTGGTGAAATTTAGAAAATATTTGCCTTGTAGGGTAGAAAATATTGTTGACATTGAAGAAATTACTTGTTACAAGGAATGGCTTCATTGTCCATTATGCTATCCAAGGCTTTTTTTTAGATGCTTAAAAGAGTGAAGGGATTAAATGGCATGCTTTTGAAGAAGTTGTCTACAATTTGAAAAATAAAAAGATAATTCATGTGGCCATACAAAGCAGTGCGCATAGTGAAGACTTTTATCAGTCTCATTTTGCACTACGTATGCTGAAGTGAGTTAAAAGTAACGATGAGATGCACTCGCAGGCAGAATTTGCAAAATTTCTAGAAAACCTAAGGAGTACTTTATTATAGGGTAAGCAGTCAATGGATTAAGTGGTTAAACCTCCACTGGTCGTTAAACTCTGAGAAGACTTCAAACTTTTGTCTTTTACCTAAAGCTATCAAGCTGACGCTTTGCTAGCTGAAATTTATATGTGACCTTTCAGATGAAACGGGGACTCCTCGGACTGTCGAAAAATATTGCCGTGGACAGAATGAAGTCCTTGCAGAGGGTGACATATAATATAGAGGCCCCATTTATCGCTGTTAAAGGTTTTGTAAAAGCGCCTTTTGTCTCTGTTATCGTTGTAAATTATTTTACAGGCGCCATTTGTCGATATTATCGCTGTAACAAGTATTGTACAGGCGCCATTTGTCGATATTATCGCTGTAACAAGTAATGTACAGGCGCCATTTGTCGATATTACTGCTGTAACAAGTATTGTACAGGCGCCATTTGTCAATATTATCGCTGTTACAAGTATTGTACAGGCGCCATTTGTCAATATTATCGCTTTAACAGGATTTGTACAGGCGCCATTTGTCGATATTATCGCTGTAACAAGTATTGTACAGGCGCCATCTATTGATAGAATTGCCTGAACAGGTAATGAACAGGCGCCAATATTACGATATCATAGCCGTAACAAGTAATGTACAGGCGCCATTTGTCAATATTATCGCTGTAACAAGTATTGTTAAGGCGCAATTTGTTGATAGTATCGCTTAAACAGGTTATGTTCAGGCGCCATTTGTCGATATTATCGCTGTAACAAGTATTGTTAAGGCGCAATTTGTCGATATTATCGCTTTAAAAGGTATTGTACAGGCGCTATTTGTTGATAGTATCGCTTAAACAGGTATTATAATGGCCCCTTTTGTCGATATTATCGCTGTTACAAGTATTGTACAGTCGTCATTTGTCATTATTATCCCTTTAACAGGTATTAAACAGGCGCCATTTGTCGATATTATCGCTGTTACAAGTATTGTACAGTCGTCATTTGTCGATTTTATCGCTGTAACAGGTATTGTACAGGCGCCATTTGTCGATATTATCGCTGTACAGGCGCCATTATGATCTTCTGTCGCATGAAGATCGGGTCTGACCATAAATTAATACGCCCGAGTGAGGCGAAAGGACGCAGGCGAGATATGACTCATTGAAAGCTGTCGGCTTGATGTACAGTACTTTCGTGTGAGTGTTCTGAATTTGGCAAAATTATCAAAACTTGACGAGTGAATGGAAAGATAGAAAGGAGATATATAATATATTGGAAATTATTAAACATATATAATCATAACATATCGTTAAGAAAAAATAAGGTGTTTGTTTCATACCAACTAGATATTACTTAATCTAGAGCAACAATGATAAAACGGTCCGGTTAGACGAAGTTGCTGTATAAAGCTGATAAGCGAAGCTGTCTGTTTTACGCACGAATTGAATGTTTTGTTTAACAAATTAATTGGTCATTCATAGGATCATATTCGCACTGTCTGTAAACAGTTTGGTCGTGCTCGGACTTTGTGTCTATATAATTTTACCTCCGAATTCTACCCAAAGGATGCAACGTCTACATACCGCTTTTGAGGGGTGTACATAATCATGTTAACCTGGTAAACAACCGCCCGCCCTCTCTCGCTCTCTTTATCTGGAGATTATAAAGCACATATTTACATAACGAAATTGGTCTTCGTGGTAGAATACTCACATCGCACGCAAGATCCTCCTAGTTCGAACCTGGCTACACGCTCCATTCCCCCATATCTCTCACTCTCTATCACTGGTTGAAAGCCAACGAGCTTTTGTCATGATGTGGTTTCCGTCGTCCGTCCGTCAACTTTTACTTTGAAAATCTTCTCAGAATGTACTGAACATAATTCAACCAAAATTCACAGGAAGGATCCTTATGTGGCCTTTATCAGATCCCTTCAAAGCATTTTCATCGGGTGAAAAATATGTAACGATATATACGTGTAAATATATAATTACAATACCTCAATGGGATGAAATTATTGCTGCGCATAATCGTTAATAGATTTGGGTCAAAAGTGGCACCTCCGATAATCCGACCATCAAACTTTTTCTGCCCAGATTATATATCTCCTGTATACATATCTCAGACTTTCAGCGCTTTGATTCTAGGAGGTGTCAAAAAGTATTATTGTATGGAAATGGGTGAATCACATGTTGATACCGCTAAACACGTTCCAAAACATTTCAGTCTTATACACACATCAAGACAAAAGTTTGATAAAACCATTGAGGAAAACAAACAATTCCAATTTCTTTATTGTCCTCAATGTTCTTTGGCAATTATCCAAAGTGTTTTCTGGCAAGTTTTTTTTTAATTTCTACAAATTGAAATTGTCGTCCGTAACTTTTTTTCAATATTGACAAGTCTTAAAGCCTCTCGTTTTGTAATGGGTTAAAAGACTTGCTAAAAGGCATCAAGGGTATAGTATCGTTCCAAGTCACACTGCACATACTTGCGAAAATTGACCAGGTTAAATTCGTTGGCTTTTAACGCCGTAACTTGATCTTGAATAAGCTGTGGTTACTATGCTTAAGTCGCCATAAGATATTATCGGAGTTCAAATCACAATACCTGGCAGAATGAATGAGTTGATTTGTCGAATTATTCCAAGATTGAAAGCCGCGATTGTTCAAGTACCATTCATTATATTTGGTTTTACCAACTATTTGTTGGTTAGTCGACTTAACAGTTTCCCATTCAATCCCTGGTTTTTACGTCCCTTTGATTTTGAATTGAGAAAACATTGTAGAAAAAAGAAGAAATACCTTTTAACCAACGAATTCTCCTTTTTCTACATTTTTTCTACTCTACTGAATCGTCTGTTAAACCTTTGAATTTGGACAGGTCTAGCATTGTGCAAAAAAGGAAAGGGTTTCATCTCGTTACTCCAGCTTGCAAGATCATCTTTATCTTTTGTCACAAGCAATTTCTTCAATGTCCACCTACATGACAAATATTTCTACCAACCTTAAATTATCTCCTGCAACTTATTTCCGTTTAAACAAGTCTCAAATTGAATCGCGTTATAATGGGTCAACTCTGGAGATCAAATCACAATTCCTGACAGAATTAATGAGTTGATTTGTCAATATTTTCTACTCTACTGAATGGTTATATTTAAAATTGAATCCACTTCAAATATTCGTCTGCAAAATCTTTGAATTTGGACAGGTCTAGCATTTAGCAATGGGTTAACTCTTTGTTTACTTTTACCTCGTTTATTCATGATAACCTTTGCCAAAGAAGATAACTTAACAAAACCATGCTTTGCTAATCTTCAGTACTTTCATTACTTTAATTTGTAACATGGTACTGGCCATTTAATATGAAATCATTGAGGGAATCAAAGAAGTTCAATTTCTTTACTGTTCACAGCGTTTTCTAGCAAGTTTTCTTTTTTTTTTTAAATCTCTTCAAAAAGAAATTGTCGTCCGTTACTTTTTTCATCAATATGGATACGTCTTAAAGACTCTCGCTTTGTGATAGGTTTAAAGTATATGACCAGTTCGCTAAAGGGCATCAAGGGTATAGTATCGATCCTAGTCACACTGCACGTACTTGCACATAATGACCGGGATTAATTCGTTGGCCTTTAACCCGCGATATGAATGTACAGTCGGAATTGACCAATCGTTGGTCCCGCCTACTTGCTCCTTTGGCCACGCCCACTGACTCCAACAGGAAATACTTTCTTCGATTTCAAAGGCTGTTATTTTGAAAACTTTATGGTCAGTAGAATGTTACAAAAAAGTGGAGCGGTAAGTTCATGGCCTAAACGCCGTAACTTGATCTTGAATAAGCTGTGGTTACTATGATTAAGTCGTCATACCATATTGTCGGAGATCAAATCACAATTTCTGACAGAATGAATGATTTGACTTGTCGATATATTCTAAGAGTGACAGCCACGATTGGGCAATTAAAAAACTTTTTATTTGGTTTTACCAACTTTTTGTTGGTTTGTCGATTTAACGGTTTCCCATTCAATCCCTGGTTTTTTTTCGTTCATTTTATTTCATAATTGTGAAAACATTGTAGAAAAAGAAGAAATTGTTTGTAAGAAGCAAATTCTCCTTTTTTTACAATATTCTCTACTCTACTGAATGGTTATATATGAAATTATTCCACTTGAAATTTTCGTCTGCAAAACCTTTGAATTTGGACAGGTCTAGAATTTTGCAAAAAAGCAAAGGGTTTAATCTCGTTACTCCAGCTTGCACAAGTATCTTAATTTTTTGTCACAAGCAATTTCTTCAATGTCCACAATGTTCTCTATCCTACATGACAATATGAATATTTCTAAATGCCCCTAACCTGAAATTATCTCCATCAACTTATTTCCATTTGAACAAGTGTAGGATTGAATCGTGTTGTCATGGGTTAACTCTTTGGTTACTTTTATCTCGTTTATTTATGATAACCTTTGTCAAAGAAGATAACCTAACAAAACCATGCTCATACTTTTTGCCAAAATTTATCACGAGAAATAAAAGAGGTTAAAGTAACCTAACAGTTAACCCATTGCAACATGACAAAAACTTTGACTTGTTCAAACTGAAAGAAGTTGCAGACGACAATTTCAAGTCCACAATGTTTTCCAAAGCTTTTTTTCTTGAGGTGCGGATCTGAGTGGCATGCTTTTGAAAGAATTCCCAACAATTTGAATAGAGTTTGCAACATTCCTGAAATAAATAAGAACTACGTTTATGGTGAAGGCATTCAATGGATTTGGTGGTTAAGCCTCTAGTAAGAACTACTTTTATGGCGAAGGCATTCAATTGATTTGGTGGTTAAGCCTCCAGTGGCAGTTTGGACTCATTGACCTTTGAAAAGACCTCAAAACTGTGTTTGTTAACTTAAGGTATCAAAGCTGACGCTTTGCTAGCTAAAAGGAACGCCCGAAAATGCGTAGTCGGAGGGCGTGGTCAGCGGAGTCAGGGCGATATGTTAATTGTAGCTTACCATACATTAATTCATTCCCACACATGCCCTCCCAAAAAAAGCTGCAGAAAGCATTGTGGATAACGAAGAAATTGCTTGTTTCTCAAGAAAAATAGCTGCAGAAAGCATTGTGGATAGTGAAGAAATTGCTTGTTTCAAGCAAATTTCTTCATCATCCACAATGTTTTCTATCCAAAATGATGAAAAAAAACACTAAAATTCCATCAACTTGAAATTATCGTCTGCAGCGTCTTTCAATTTGGACTAGTCTTAAATTTCATTTTGTTGGAATGGGTTCAGTTCTGTCTTATCAACCATTTGATATTCAATCTTTTCGGCCGCTAATCAACCATTTACTTTTTTGTAACATGGTATTGGCCATACATTTTACAAAATAACGCCGAGCACTGTCGGAGTGGAACTTCCTGTTGGAGTCAGAGGGCCTTGTCAGCGATCGGCCAATTAATATCAAACCGAAGACGTCCATCAGTGTTACATAGATTGGAAAATCCATTAGGTTGGTACTAAGTTAAAAGAGAAGTAGTACTCAGTACTCAGTAAGGGTTTTTTTAAAACCTGTCTCCCCAAAACAACTGTACATTTGAAAATGGCGTGATATGTGGATTCTATATTATTCATAGAACTCGCAAACATGAAAACACCTGCTGATAACCCGCTTACCGTACATGCGGTCACGGTTTCAATACCTTGCAGTCTTTCAATTATCCAGTGTGTAATTTACCTTCAAGCTTACCAGCTGTATATCGCGGGAGTGATAAGCTATACAATTACATATGCTCAAAGATGTTTATTATTATTTTGAATTAGCCTTTTCATTCCATTACCAAAAGTAAAGATTTACGACTGGTTACAGAAGACAATTCAAATCGCTTTCAAATTGAAAACTAAGGCCAAGATAAGGTAGAAAACATATATAGTGAAACAAACTATATGCTTGTCCAAACTGAAAGGAGTTGCAGACGACTATTAAAAACATATGAAATTTTCGAATTTTTCATTTTTTTTTTTAGATAGACAATATTGTTGAAAATGTAGAATCTCATTTTCTTTTTTTTTTTTTTTTTTGTTCTTGAGGGCGTCAAAAAGCGTCGTTGTGTGGGAAATGGGTTAATGCCATAAAACAGAACAAAGCAAATCTCTAGATTTTAATCAATTTTTATTTATCTACATGTGCATAAACGTTAAAAGTAGTTGGGTGCTCAAAAAATTAAAAAAAGGAATTATGGGGGAAATTCAACTGTTCAAAAGTCTTGAATCTTGATAGAGGAAAGTAAAAATTAAACTATTAATTACCAATTGACCAATCGCTGACTCCTTCACTTACTTCGTTAGCCCCGCCTTTTGACTACGACAGAAATTCCAACTTCGATTTTGAACGGCGTAATTTTAAAAAAAAGTTATAGCCAGTAGCATGTAACAAAAAAGTAATTCAGTTGGTTGGCGACCTAAACGTCGTAACTACAGTTTGAATAATCTGTAGTTACGACATTTCAGTCACAAAACCAACCTTAAAAGTATAAGAATGGTGGCCGATGTAGGAGATCAAAACTTATTTCTGGTGTCAATAAATTATTTCATTGGTCGACTGGTTATATGATTGACAGCTGCGATTGGTCAATACATCATACGCTTACACCAAGAGACCTAATTGAGAAAAGAATAAATAAATAAAATCTATCTTCTTTATATTTGGTTTTGCAGAGAAAAAAGTAAAAAAGGTTATACTTAGATTAATTTAAGGTGACTGAGTATATATTACGAATATAAAGTACGACTTCGTGCACAATCATTCTGTATATTTTCTTCCACAGTTAACCCTTTCCGTGTTTTTACATCCCTGTGTTTTTATACTTGAGAAAACATTGTGGAAAAAGCAAAATTGCTTGTAACAAGCAATGTCTTCATTTTTACAATGTTTTCTACCCTATTGAATGATTATTTTTCAAAAAAGATAGGTTTAATATTTGTCATCTGCCATTCCTTTGAATTTAGAAAGGTCTAAAATTTTGCAAAATAGGAAAGGGTTAAACCACAATGCTGCATTTTATGCTCCTCTCTTGATTTTCATCTCAACAAAACTTAAGGACGAGGTATATCCGGTGAAAGAATACCAATTTAGTCCCTTTCCAAAATCCGTGCTGTCATAGAGACCGTTCAAATTTGCATAGTGGCATTCATTATACCACCAACCTCCTCGGTATAGCGTGGCGCAGTTGTTAACATGATTGTCGTTGTCTCTGTCTGTGGTTGTAAATTTCATTCCGTTATGAGCTGCAATAAGGTTGTCAGTGGCATCGCCCTGGTAACCGTCAACTGTCAGTTTGTATTGTGACTCGACGTCCCCAACTTTGAAAACATTATACTCGGCATATGCATCGGTCCCGTTTGCGTGCGTCATGTCAATACGTAATTGGTACCAGCCTTGTGACGTTATTTGGTTGATTCGCTGGTTTCCTAGCCAGAAGTTTCCCTCTAAGTCGCCAAAGCCTGTCTGGTACTCAATCCAAGTTCTGAAGAAATCCTCGGCGTTTGAGACTCGGCGTTGAATAACAGTCCAGCCTCCGGATGTGGTGTCCAAGTCACATCGAACCTTGAACCCGTAGGTACCTTGCGGGAAAATCGTGTAAACGCCGGTCTCATTGTTCCTCAAACCATCTTGAATATCTTGGCAGTCTATCGGCCCAGAACACATAAAAGCCTGACAAGTTAAAACGGTACAGGCTAATATGCCCATTAAACTTGTTATCATCTGCATGTTGGAATTTGTCATCTGCGTCGTTTTAGAAATTGTGAAAATCCGGCCTTGTTTTATACCTTAAGGAAGGATATCCATGTACTTCCCTACTCTTTCATTGGTTGTTAACTATTTGCGTCACTTAAAAAATGGGAGGGCTTACCTTTTATAGAAGTTATAATCAACATTTGATTGGTATATTTCACCAGTAATTTTTTAGTGTTTACTTACTATTTCGTCACCTAAGTTTTTATTTGTTTATGTTTTAGCTTTAGAAGGTTTAGGAGTTTTTTATAGGTATATTCTATTCGTTATAACTGACTAGGATAGCCTTGAAATGTTTTGCTCAAGGACACAATTTCACAATTACTGGCTCGACACACAATCAATTTCAAAACACAACCTCCCCAGTCTTCGATCCACTGCCCTAACCAAAAATCTTCCAACCAATACCCAATCAACAAACGTATTCCCATTTAAACAAAGAAGATAAAAAATGAAGAAAATAAGATAAATGGCTGACAGTTTTGAAAAACTATCCTCAATTATCCATATTTTCAAATTCATCTAACAGGTGCTTTTTCATGGCTCATAGATAAAAATGGCACCATTTCGTTATAAGAATAATATGCGTTTATTTTGGTCTAAGTTATAAGGCGAAAAGGTGTTTGATATGATGTTCCATTTCATTAAGAAGATGAAAGGTTAATCTATTTCCGGCGTGAACCGCACTGGTATTTGTTTATTTGTTTTTCGATCTGCTACATCTTCCTCTTTAAACACATAACAAAAATAACAAGAAAACTATAATTGAAACTTTAAGATCAAAATAGTCCTGCGAGGTAAGCCTAAAATTCGCGAAAGAAATTTGGGTATTTTAAATTGTGACCCATCACAATTTAACCCTTTCCTTTTCTGTATAATCACTGGTTTTTACGTCCCTATAATTTTATACTTAAGAAAATTTTGTGATAAAAGAAGAAATTGCTTCATACAAGCAATTTCTTCTTTTATCACGATATTTTCTACCACATAGAATGGTTTCGTTTCAAATTGCACTCAATTTTCATTGTCGTCTGCAGCATGTTTCAAATCGGGCCAGTCTAAAATTTCGAGAAGCAGGAAAGGGTAAACTGTCGCTAGTTATTCACACAACTAGTTCGGTCACGGATATTGACAATAGGTCGCCCATTAAGTTAAGTCATAACGTGGGTTTATAAGAGTCAAAGCCGAAGATAAGCGTACAGAATCATGTGAATTCGACATGATTTCAAATGTTAACAACCACGACTGAAAATCAAGAAGAAAAAACACAAAAATTCTTTCCAGAGAACGTCACTCATACCCTCCTTTTGCATATTAATAGTTGTTTTGCAAAATGTATACAGTGAAATGATTGGATGGCGACCTAAATGTCGCAATTATAGCTTACGTGTTGGATTATTGCAATGTTGGAGCTCGAGATTCACTTCCGGTCTAAGTCAGTTATTTGATTAATCGATTAATTCTTTGATTGAAAGGCGCGAAAGGTCAATTGACCAATCGCTGGTCAACCCTTTCTTACTCCTTTGGCTCCGCCCATCGACTCCGACAGAAAGTTCCACTTCGGTTATTATTGTTTTTCAAAATTAATGGCCAGGAGCATGTAACAAATCAAAGTACTGAAAAGTACTGTAAACTAGCAGAGCAGGGTTGAATTTGGACAATATTTCCCTTGTTGGGTAGAAAACATTGTGGAAATTGAAGAAAAACATTGTGGAAATTGAAGAAATTGCTTGTTACAAGCAATTTCTTCATTGTCCACAATGTTTTCCGAAGCTTTTTTCTTGAGACTAAACAAGCGGAATTGATTGGATATGGGTTAAATAGCATGATGTTGACAGAGTTCTCTACAATTTTAATATAGTTTGCAATTTTCCTTAGTTACATAAGAACTACTTTTAATGGCGTAGGCATTTTACGGATTTAGTGGTAAAGCCACCAATGGCAGTTTGCACCCGTTGAACTTTGAGACGACCTCAAAATTACGTCTGTTAACTTAAGCCAGCAAAGCTGACGCTTTGCTAGCTAAGAATTGGAGTAGTTGATTGGCGACCTAAAGACGATGTTGAAGTCGCAAAACCAACAAAAAAGTAGAGTAGTTGATTGGCGACATAAAAACGATGTTGAAGTCGCCAAACCAACAAAAAAGTAGAGTAGTTGATTGGCGACATAAAAACGATGTTGAAGTCGCCAAACCAAAAAAAAAGTAGAGTAGTTGATTAGCGACCTAAAAACGATGTTTAAGTCGCCAAACCAACAAAAAAGTAGAGTAGTTGATTGGCGACCTAAAGATGATGTTTAAGTCGCCAAACCAACAAAAATGTAGAGTAGTTGATTGGCGACCTAAAAACGATGTTTAAGTCGCCAAACCAAAAAAAAAGTAGAGTAGTTGATTGGCGACCTAAAGATGATGTTTAAGTCGCCAAACCAACAAAAATGTAGAGTAGTTGATTGGCGACCTAGAAACGATGTTTAAGTCGCCAACCCCCCCCCCCCCCAAAAAAAAAGATGGAAAAACAGTGTTGGAGCTCAAAACTCACTCTGATTCTAAATGAATGATTTCATTTGACTGATGTATTTGATTTACATTTGAATGATATGCTGATTACCCTTCTTCTTTGTTATGACATTATTGACGAGACTGCGAGTGACATTTCAAATAATTTCGCAAGAGTGTGGAGCACGGACTTTGATCAGTCTGGGCAGCCACTTAGAGAAATGACCAATCGCGGCTGTCAATCTAGGAATAAACCGACCAATCAAATAATTAATTCATGCCGGCTCATAGATTATCAACTCCGAAATTGGCCGCCATTTTTGTTGACCTTTGTTGTTGATTGGACGACTTTAATGTCGTAACAACAGCTTATTCAAGCTGTATTTACGACGTTTAGGTCACCAGCCAACCATTTTACCTTTTTGTTACATGCTACTGGCCATAATCTTTGCAAAATAACGCCGTTAAAAGCGAAGCGGAACTTTCTGTTGGAGGTAAATAGGCGTGTCCAGCAACCTGATTTTTGCGCTGCATCAATCTCAATATTTGATGATCTATTGTCTTTATGCCGGTTATTAGAACAAGAGGACCATGATGGTCCTAGATCGCTGACCCGAACTGTCTGCTGTTAAAAAAATGCAACTAGAGACAGATAACTATAATCAGTTTCATGAATATTGAGGCAAAACTATGACTTCTATATTATAAACATAGAAATTGTCAATATGGCCCTTTTCCTGTGTTATCCTATAGAACCTACCCATAACCTATTAGGTTCATCTTTATGACCCAACAAGTATCCTGGCCAAGTTTCATGAAGATTGGGCCAAAATGATGACCTCTAGAACATTAACAAAGAAATTGTCATTAAGGCCCCTTTACCTGTGTTTTCCAAGAGAAGCTTCCCATAATCACTAGGCTTCATTCTCATGCCCTAATAATTACTCTGGCCTAGTTTGCATGAAGATTGAGCCTAAATTGTGGCCTCTAGACTGTGAAAAAAGCAATTGTCATTAAGGCCCCTTTTCCTGTGTTATCCGATAGAACCTTTCCATAATCAATAGGGTTCATCCTTATGACCTAAAAATTATATTGACCAAGTTGCATGAAGATTAAGCCAAAATTGTGGCCTCCAGAGTGTAAACAAAGAAATCGTCATTGGGGCCCCATTTCCTGTGTTTTCCAATAGAACCCTCCAATAATCGATAGGGTTCATCCTCATGACCAAACAGTTATTCTGACCAAGTTTCATGAAGATTAAGCCAAAATTTGGCCTCTAGAGTGTAAACAAAGAAATTTTCCTATGTTTTCGGAAAGATCCTTTTTATAATCAATAGGGTTCATCTCTATGACCTAATGATTATTCTGGCCCAGTTTCGTGAAGATAGAGCCATATTTGTGGCCTATAGAGTGTTAACAAACAAAATGTCATTAAGGCCCCTTTTCCTGTGTTTCACGACGGACGGCGGACGACAGACATTCAACGATCACAAAAGCTCAACATGAGCACTTTATGCACTGACAAGCGTTCGAAAAAAAGTCGAAAAAAGGGGAAAAATTCGTTCAAAACTTTGAATAATAATCAATCTTATAGCATGGGTTCGATCCCCTGCGGCAGCACACATTCTTTCCGATAGTTGTCTCTCACCAATGGGTGGATAATCGTAAACCTAAGTGAGATAGCAGCTGGAGGCTAGAAAAGTATGTAGTGGTAGTACTGGTGTGAGAAATACCAGGAATCCATCGTTAGGTGCTCAAGTTGCCGCCGCGATATGACTGAAATATTGTTAATGTGGCGTTAAACCCCATTCAATCAATCAATCTTATAGCATAGATTGCTCTTTTGTTTGTGACCATAACTTTTGAATCTAGCGAAAGCCTAGAGTTATCCTAGAGAGATACTGTAAAATGCGCCATTCGCCTTCAATTGCGCAGAGGCAAGGCGAATAAAGGGTCTTCCCTACAAAATCTAGTGACCAATCAGATCACTCAAGTAAACCGGAAGTAGATATTGACCTCAGACATTAATTCAGTGAATTTGCTGTAGATACGATGTTTAAGTCGCCCAAAAATCAAAGCTTGAATAAGCTGTAGGTACAATGTTTATGTCGACAAACCAACAAAATCGTGACGGATCGCTACTCTCTACAAAATATCGTGTAGGATCGCTATTGTCTACAAAATTTCGTGACGAAATCTTCATTTAGGCTGAAATTTTAATTTGCACTCCGACATACATGTTGACCTTTATTTTAGTATGACGATAAAAACGTCGCAACTTCAGCTCATATAAGATGTAGCTGAGACCATCACGTCGCTGACAACACTTTTGATTTTTGCGAAAAATGGCGTCAAACTGCAATGTTTAGACTGGTCCAAATTGAAAGGAGTTGCAGGCGCGTTTTAATGTTTATAAGCATTTAGATTTTTTCAACATTCTTGGTAAAAAGCATTGTGTAAAATGAGGAAACTGCTTGTCACATTGAGTAGAAATTAGAAATTGCTTGTTACACAATGTTTTCCAATTTTATTTTTTTAGATCGTCCTACAGCATCATTGTATGGGAATGGGTTAAAGTTTTTGTCCTACTTGTATTAGTCAGCGGATGCATTGACAGATTAAACTTTTTTTTAGGCGTTAATGGGGAGAGGCCCCTGAAAAATATGCTTTATTTGTATATATATTTATAAAACGTAGACCTTGGGCGAGATACAATCATACAGACGCCTCAAAGCAATGGGTCGTCTGCTCTTTGCTGCAATATCATTTTACACGACCATTGCCGTAGATACAAGGAGATTGGCTATTCCTCCAACGCCAGCGAGCAATTTCAATCTTGCATCGGTAAGATGTTTTTTGTCTATTATTTAGAACTTTTTTCTTCTTTAGACAAACCAATTACAACTCAGTGACAATATTAGATTACCCCAGGAAAAACAGCGCTTCCGAAAACACTGTTGAAAAGGAAGAAATCTCTTGTTACAAGCCATTTATTATTTCCCACATTGTTTTCTACCCGAAAGGTTAAAAAAAAACACAAAAAACAAATGCTTAAAATTATCGTCTGCATCTCGTTTCAAATTCAGTCTAAAATTTTGCGGTCCGGTAATGGGTTAAAGTACTTTAATGCTCATAAATGGTCTCGGTTTCGAAAGAAAGATTGCACTTTTATTGATAAAACAAATGAGTTGGTCTCTTAACCCATTACCACACAATAAAATTGTAGACTAGTTTAAATTCATAGAAGTTGCAGACGGCAATTTTAAGTCGATAAAATCTCTATATCTGTGTTCTTTGGGGGGTAGAAAAAATGTTGGATAATGAAGAAAATGCTGGTATCAAGCAATTTCTTTATTATCCACAATGTTTCCTGTCTAAAAATAAATAAAAATAAATGACATTCCATCAACTTGAAACGCGTCTGTAGCTTCAATCAATTTAGACCAGTCTAAAATTTGGTTGTGAGGAAATGAGTTACAAGATAAACATACTATGGATATGAACATGAAGAATAACGATTTTCTTTCGGATTTGTAATGCTTAAATAAAGGTATCGATGTTTCTAAAACCTAGATAAAAAATTACCAAGTGTCGAAAAATGCACTCAAACGAACATTTAATACTTTAATTTGAGTCTGGTATTATCTTTGCGATAATGTGGTTATATCGGAAAGGTTCGGCGGAATTACAGGTTATTTTAGATATCACGGAATTCAGCTGTCGACATCGAATGACCTCATTTGCATGTGACCCAAAATCAACTGAAGGTAACAAATTTGCTAACAATTTTACTAGCGAAACAGCCAACGTCCTGAATCATGTCACATGAAAGGGTTAGCGCAAAACTACCGTGAGTGTTTATATTGGTAATAACGCTTTTGACAGTTTTTGGGCCGATCTTTACAGAGTTAAAGACCAGCTAGCGAACATACTCCTGATGACGTAACGATGGGGTTGGTTTGATGTAATTTAACTAAACCCAAGGTTCAAACGGTTATTCGCACCATGTGAATGGTCCTATATTCTTTGCAAATGTCTGGGATTAAAGATCGATTAATAGCCTACGTAGGCTATTAGGAAAAACCCTGCTTTATTCTGACAAGCGACCTCATATTTTTGCAAAACTACCTCTCGGAATATTTTGTTCAAATAGTAGATCTATTTGAGAGAAAATGAAAATAATCAAAATCCGTGACACGAAAAAAACATCGATGCCTGCCTTTAATAAGTGGACAGACAAAAAGATACATAGATTGCCTCTCCAAATGACTGTAGCTTAGAGTTATGAATTTGCCTTGGGATAAAGAGGATTCCATCCCCACCCAAAACAAGAGAAAGATTTACAATAAAGTTACATTACGGCATTATGTGAACAAATATTATGGCCATCTATTGAATACTTCATGTATCTGCATGACAAGGTATTTATTGAAATTTAAATCATTTTCTTAACACCTTAAATAGCTGTGTGTGTCATGGCTTCAGTTGATTTTTCCTCTATTTTAATGAAATAACGCATGAATTTGATTCAAGTGGAAGAGAATTTCATGAGCGTCTTGTTGGCGTTAAAGAAAACCTGGAAGTGATAGCTTAATAGAGATGGTTGCTTGAGCAAGATCGACCATACCATGTTTACACCTAGTCATGCATCTATCTAATTTACACATCTTTGTTTTACATCAAAACAGTTTTTTTCTCTTTCATAAATTGTGATCAGGAAAGACGCCCATTTAAACCAAATGTGGCTATCATGTGTCTGGATCGATGTTGTAAAGATTCCTCGGGATGATATATACCTGTACCAGCCAATTTATTTGTAAAAAAAAGATCGGGGCGAATGTTAATAAAAAGTCGATACTCAAACATTAAGATCTGAAGTAATTGATGAGAAGCACTTTTATAGGTTTGACGACTTCACGCCGTAACCACGACTTATACAAGCTTAAGTTACGACGTTTAGTTTGCCATCTAATCAAATATATAGTTTTGTACATGTTACTGACACTAAAGTGTGCAAAATATCGCCGTCACTCATCCGAAGTTACTGTCGGAGGAAAGTAGGCGTGGCAAGCGATCCGCCCTTTTTGACACCCTGGTGCAAACATACCCCCAAGAAAATCTTTTCTTTCACCCGTTCCCACTGAGTCCGGCTTGGTATGCCTTTCAAGAAAAAAGCTTTATGAAACATGGTGATTAATGGAAACATTTTTTGTAACAAAACTCGAAACTGTAGCTTTTACCCTTGCCTATCCAGTCCCTGGCCATAACGTCTCTATGCTTTATCCCCGAAGAAACATTTTGGGGGAAAAGGAGATTGCTTGTGGCAAGTAATTTCTTCCTTTTTTCAACATTATTTGTCTATCCTACTAGTGATTATTTTCAAATAATATCAACTTTAAAATATCGCTTGCAAAATATTCTAATTTTCACATTCCAAATTTTAAAAATGGTAAAGGTTTAACTAAGCAGGTGTTATGGAGTTTTGGTCCTCTATTAACGATTTGCTGTTTTAATGTTAGGCCTTTTAAAGATGGTATATGTACAACTGTGGATTTCGACTTAAAGGTAGGTATCGATGTTTTTTCATGTCACAGATTTAAAGGGAGGTATCGATGTTTCTGAAACCTAGATAAGAAAATTACCAAGTGCCGAAAAATAGACTCAAAAGTTAGGTCAAGTACTGGTCATGCGATGTCGTCAGTCGAATTCCGTGATATCTTAAAATAACCTGGAATTTCGCTGAACCTTTCCGATTTAACCACCAAAAGACAATTTGGGTCTATTAGATTACCACCATGACAATACCTGACTAAACTTAAAGTATTAAATGAATGTTTTAGTGTATTTTTCGGCACTTGATAATTTTTTCTCATCTAGATTTCAGAAACATCGATACCTCCCTTTAAACTGCCTTCCAATTGTAATGCAAAATTCCTACAGAGGGACCCTATAGGTAAGATCGCCTATGGGTTAGGTAAGTATCCGGTGTCATATAAAGAAACTGTCTGGGAAGTGAAATAAAGTATCACCTATGGTCCGGCTGCATAGAGTGCGCAGTATAACCGGGCGGCGAAATCTTCATGCGATTCAGATTTTCTGAATATTGAAAAGATATTATATTATCCTTTACCATACGATTCATATAGCGCTTATTTCATTCGGAAGTGCGCCAAAGCGCTTTACAACATCTTAATCAACTAGAATATACATTTTAACAAATAAAACATGATAAAATGATACATAATCAATTAAAAAGACATTAAAAATAAAATACTTTTTTCTCTCTTACTCTACGTGGCTTTAACACTTTTCAGTATTATCGCAGCGGCTGGAGCACCTAACAATGGATAACACCAGTACTACCATTACATCTTTTCCTAGCCTCCAGCTAGTTTTCCACTTATTTTTACTATTATCCACCTGTCGGTGAGAGGTAAATGTGTGTCGCCGCCGGGGATCGAACACTTGATTACCCATGATTAAAGATTGGGTAGTACGAAATAATTACTAAAACACCAATATACATTGACTAAGGCACTTCGATAGCTTAGTGTAACAACATCCTAAGTTTCTATACTTTTTATGGACATCATGATGTTTTTACACTAAGCTGCCGATTTGTCTTAAAAAAGGGGGACGAAAAACAAACAATCAAACAAAAAACTACAATTATTGTTCGAAAAACGAGTTATCATTGATTGATAGATTTAAAGGGGTTTTACGCCGCTTTTAACAGTATTTCAGTCATATCGCGACGGCTGGAGCACCTAACAATGGATTCCTGGTATTCCTCACACCGGTACTACCACTACATCCTTTCCTATCCTCAAGCTGCTATCCCACATAGGTCTACGATTATCGACCCATTGGTGGGAGACAAATAGTCGGAAAGGATGAGTGCCGCCGTCGGGGATCGAACCCGGGACCTATAGATTGACAGTCCGACGCGCTACCAACTGCACTATGACGGCGTCGTAAGTATGATGAGCGTTCATCCGGACGGAAATGATCTCTTAACCCATTAACAGACAAAATATTAGAATGATACAAATTCCAAGACGGTGCAGATGTAAATCTAAAGTTGATAGTATTTCAAATATCTTTGTCTCTGTGGGTAGAAAACAATGTGAAAATGCAGAAACTGCTGAACTTTTTACTTGAGTGATTGTGTGGTAATGGGTTAGAGCCTCTATCCCCGAGAACTACGTTATGTCGAGAGATGTTTCCGAATGATAGCACCAGTTTTTCTTTAACACTTTCCTGTTCAAACCCTTGTATTTACGTCCATGTTTTATGTTTGAGTAAAAGAAGAAATTTCTTGTAAAAAGTAATTTCTTCTTTTTTCCACATTTTTTTTCTACTGTACAGTATGATTATTTTTCAAATAAAATAAACATTTCATTGTCGTCTGCAAAATCTTTGAATAAGGACAGGTCTAATATTTTGAAAAACAGGACAGGGCTACATAGTTATCAAACCAGAAGCAGTTAATGGCATGCGTTCACTAGCAAGCGATTACTTTTTGAGTTCCGGTTTTGCATTAGCAAAGCTTGGTTTAAGTCTTTAAAAATGTGCATACTTTGAGAAAGCAGGGATGCTATGTTGCATGTACACTAGATATATATCACTGTAATATATTATCGAGCAGAAACACACTATATCTCTCTCAGGTAGGTATCGATATTGTTTGTTTGTTTGTCTTTCTTTTTGGGGGGGGATGTTAACAATATTATTTCTATAAATTTCTTTTGTATGTCACCGATTTCGATACTGTTTTAATACAATATTCTGAAAAAGTAGTTTTGCGAAAATCAGAGGTCGTTTATCGGAAAACAAACCCAGGGTATTTCCCTAATAGCCTACGAAGGCTGTTAATCTATTTTTAGATTAAGCCGATAGAGTTGCAAAGAATATTGGGTAATTCTTGTGGTGCGCGTTACCGTTGGAATCCCGCATTCACAATGAATTTGCTCAGACCAACGTCATCGTTCCGTCATCAGGAATTGTGTTCGCTAGCCGGTCTTCGATTCTGCCGAGATCATTCAAAACTGACACGAATATACTTACCGTAGCTTTGCGCTAACCATTTGGTGTGACATGAATTAGGACGTTGGTTGTTTCGCTTGTCAATTTAATACCTACCGCTGACTTTTGGTCATTCAATTGATTTTAATGCGGTGACGGTAAGTGAATTCCGTGATATCAAAAATTAACCTGGGAATTCCTATATACCCCCCCCCAAAAAAAAAAAGCCACGGTAAGCCTATCAGATAACCGCGAAGACAATATCTGACTCAAAAGGAAGTGTCAAGCGCCCGTTTCAGCGTAGTTTTAGGCATTTGGCATTTTTTTCTTATCTAGGTTTCAGAACCATCGGTATACCTCCCTTTAAACGAAGTTGGGGCCGCAATGTAATCTTTGGGGCATGGATCTAAAACTTTTCTGAAAAAAGTTACGCATTTAGTATCGGGATCGAACAAGCAAATTCCCAATTATCGACAATGTTTTCTTCCCCTAAAGAGTTTTTAAATTGCTCCAAATAAAATTGTCATCTGCAACTTTTTTGAATTTTGATCGGTCTAAACAATTCAAATGCTATCATGGTGTAGTCGACGGAGCACAGCTTTAAATCACAAATATCAATCCAAGTACTGATAAGTACTGTAAGCTAGCAAAGTATTGTTTTGTTAAGTACTTTTCTTCGTGAAACTTTATCATGATAAAGAAACAAGGTTAAAGTAACCAAGAAGTTAACCCATTCCCACATAACCCTTCCTTTTTACACCTTAAAGAAAATAGTAACAAGCAATATCTTCATTTTCCATATTGCTTTCTACCTAGAGATAAATATTTTAGAATTTTCTACAATTTGAAATTTTAGCCTGCAACTTCTTTGAAGACTTTGATTAGAGTCATTTTGAACACAATGTGCTAAGTGAGCTAAACACCCCCACCCCACCTAGAAATAGGAGATGAACGTTTATGCAAAGTTTGCAATATTCTTGAAATGCATACTAACTACTTTTTATTGCGTAGGCATTTAACGGATTAAGTGGTTAAGCCTCTAGTTGAAGTTTGCACTCGTTGAACTATGACGCGATGACGCCACCTCAAATTTTTGTCTGCTAACTAAGCTTTGCTAGCTAAAAACGATTGACCAATCAAATATATCATTCATTTAGAACGGGAATAAATGTTGACCCCGAGACCAATATGTCAACGCTTTTTGTTTGTTTGGCGACTAAAACCCCTAAAAACCAGCTGATACGGCGTCGAAAATGAAAAATCCTAATTCGATTTATGCTCTATGTCAATAAACTAAATGTTGACCCCAAGACAAATATTTCAACCCTTCTTGTTTGTTTGTTTGGCGACTTAAACCCCTAAAAACCAGCTGTTACGGCGTCGAAAATGAAAAATCCTAATTCGCTTTATGCTCTATGTCAATTAGAACGGAAGTGAATGTTGACCCCAAGACAAATATTTCAACCCTTTTTGTTTCTTTGGCGACTTAAACCCCTAAAAACAGCTGTAACGACGTCGAAAATAAAAAATCCTAATTCGCTTTATGCTCTATGTCAATAAGAACGGCAGTGAATGTTGACCACAAGACAAATATTTCAACCGTTTTTGTTTCTTTGGCGACTTAAACCCCTAAAAACAGCTTTTACGACGTCGAGGTTGTAAACTTTCAATTCGCTTTATTCTCTATGCCAATAAGAGCGGGAGTGAATGTCGACCCCAAAACAAATATGTCAATCCTTTTTGTTTGTTTGGCGACTAAAACCCCTAACAGAGCTGATACGACGTCGAGGTTGTAAACTTTCGATTCGCTTAATGCTCTATGTCAGTTTGAACGGGAGTGAATGTTGACCCCGAGACAAATATGTCAACCCTTTTTGTTTGTTTGGCGATCGAGAATGTAAACTTTCGATTCGCTTTATGCTCTATGTCAGTTTGAACGGGAGTGAATGTTGACCCACTGATAAACGGGAATGCATGTTGACCCCAAGACAAATATGTCAACGCTTTTTTTTTTTTTTTTTTTTTTTTGTTTTTTTGGGGTTTTTTTTGGGGGGGGGGGTTTCGTGACCTAAACCCCTAAAAACAGTTTTTTGACGTCGAAGTTGCAAACTCACTATCGCTTTATGCTCTATGTCGATTAGAACGGGAACGAATGTTGACCCCAAGACAAATATGTCAACCCTCTTAGTATGTTTTGCGACTTAAACCCCTAAAAACAGTTATTACGACGGCGAGGTCGCAAACCTCGATTAGCTTTATATTCTATGTTCCTGCAAATTTCGATTGGTTAGCGGCAAATACATTGGAAGTGTCTATGCAATGTACAGAAGCTTACAGTGTTCACTAAGCAGTCGATATAAAGCGAAAATTCAAATCGTTTAATCCTCTCACTGTAAGTGGGGATAGCCAGTGATTCACTGATCCATTTTTCATGGGTGAGAATTTCGGCTGGGCCAATATTATATACTTGTCAAAAGTCATCATAAATGCAATAAGCGGCGATTGACCAATTACTCCGTTAGCCATGGTCACTGACTCCGAGAGAATGTCCCACTTCGATTTTAATATTTATGACATTAACATGTAACAAAAAACTAAAATAGTTGGTCTACGACCTAAACGTCGTAACTGCAGCTTGAATAAGCTGTAATTACGACGCCTAAGTCGTCAAATCAACAGAAAATTCTTCTCATAAATTGCAGCAAATGTTGGAGTTTTAAGTTAACTTCGAGTCGAAATAAATGATTCTTTTGATTGTTCGATTGACGACTTCGATTGGTGAATGGTCTCTTGCCATAGATGATAAGTAGTGTACCAGAGTGGGATGAACAGCTAGTGGCTAGGATGTATTGTTGTGGTTTTACCGGTCATAGAATTGAAAGGAAATCATGGTTAGGTGCACTAGCGATATTATTTACAAACAGTTAAATGTGACGTTGATCCGTACAATCAATCATTTAACACATTCCCTTACAAAAACGCTTTTTGACGCCCCTGAAGAAAACATGTTTTACATCAAGCAATTTCTTCATTTTACAGAATGTTTTCTACCCAGAAAAAAAAACATCTGAGAGTTCATATACCTGAAATTGTCGTCTGCAAGTCCTTTCAATTTGGACCAATCCAAAATTTTGCCATTTGTAATATGTTAAAACAGACTTCCTAAACTTCACTAAAATTACGTTCCTTTTTTTAATGTAAATTCTGGTTGAACTGCATGTGAAGAATCGATCTGTTTTCCAAATATTTGTTTTTTCTACATTCCTTATCCAGTGACGGACCTCGTTTAAAAAATCTATTCCAACTTGCTGAGTTATCTATCCATATGACTGACTGGTAAGAAATAGATCCCAAACTACTATATACGAACACATGTATATTAAAGTGGCTCTTGGACAGAATTTGAAAGCAAAAAAAATGGTCTAAATTTTCCAATTTCTAACTGAAATACTTTCAGACATTTGAAAGAAGGTGATTAAGCTGATATTGTACTGTTCTTAACTATAAAAAGGAAAGAAACGAAACAAAAGTATTTCGCGTTTCTACACAAAACAGGCAGCGAAGTACAACCCGAATAGAACAAGGATTCATCGGATATAACCGAGATCTAAAATCTGCGACAGTTAAAATGGCCGTTATTAAAAATTGTGTTGAAGTTTTTAGAGCTCCAACGCTCTTGTAGACAATTTATACATACCAGTAGAACACGTACGTTTACAATAAGTGGACTAGATGAAGTAGACATTTCAATAAATTGGGTAATTTTTGGCTAAGTTCCAGTATACCCCTGGTTAATGACGCAGAAGGTGCTCAAATAAATGATATGGAAAACAACCAGTGAACTTTTACACATTAAATGATCACAATCCGCATTGTCAAAATCGGAAACGTCAGACAAAAAGATAAAATGAAAGTTTACCTGTAAACTTGTTTTAAATTGAGTGTCATTGTTTATTTCCACACTTCCTGTTTATGCAGGAAGTTGTTTTTCTAGACTGGTATATGAAAAAGAATTAGACTGGAACAGTGTTTTCTTTTTAGACTGATTACAATTTAATTGATTTTGAAAAAAGGGGAAAATCTCTTTGCCATTATTATCTATATTAAACTTGGTCAATTTTATGAAACCTGGATACATCCACTATTTGCTTGTGTATATTATTTTCTTTGTTCACCTGAAAGACGCTATATCACATGATCAAACTGACCAATCAAAAGGCGAGTTTTGTAACAGGTTAAATCAAAGTTGTTTTGATCATCAAAACAACTTTCTAGACCAATCAGATTTAAGCATTCCCGCATCTGCAGATTTTCAAATTTTGTTAGCGTCACTTTTAGCTTTGCACTTGCTTTGTTCGGAGTGTTTTTCAATCAATATTTACTTTCCTAGTTTTGAATCTAAGTGATCTTTGTTTTCTCTTTGTTTTCTTTAACTATTAAAATTCCGAGTGATTCATTATAAACAATGGACTAGATTCTTCTGTGCTATGGAGAAACAAGAGAAAATAGTGAGATTTGTTTTCCAAATCCCAGACTGGTATGTCCTTTCAAAAGTTGAATGTGATAGATTAATCGTGAACTGTCAAGAAGCTACGTCAATCCAGCACGCCCGATTTATCCGTGAGCTAGACTGTTCAACCATGTGTGACCAGAAATTCTGCTTTTTCTGTTCTGACATTGAGAAATTGTGTGGCACAAACATGCGATCATTGAGAGATTAACTTGCTACCAGATTTAAATTGATGCACTGTAAAATAAAAATGACTTCAGAAGAGCAAAATTGTATTTCCCCCGATGAAATCGCATCGGGCTCATTATCAACAATGGGCGATTCAGACAAAGTGATCGAGTTTTGCCTCAAGCACAAGATCGACCGGGGTGTAATAGATGAAATAATAATCAGGGGCTACTCTAGTCTCGATGCATTGGCCCTTATTGATATTGCTGACCTCCAGTCGCCCAAGATTCGAAAAGGCCAGAGACGACTCCTTCTTCACATTGCTAAAAGCCTCCAGGGCAACGAACAATCAGCACCGTCAGTCCCATCTACCTCCAGAACTGCCCAAAACAGCCAACAAGCCCAGCCAGAGATCCAGCATGCACCCGCACAGATACCCAGGGACAATACAAGTGACATTTACAATCAGTGTCTGATTAATTCATTACTTTGCCAACAAAAGCAAATGGCAAGTACCAATCCCCGTGTGACACCTAGTGAATTAAGTAATCAAGCACCCGATCATTCTTGGAACGACCCTCAAATTCATCTGGCGTGTGCTGCAGGTAGGTCCCTCACACCTTTATTAGATGTTTGCGACTTTGTGCCGAGTACACTTCAGGAAGAGGTTTTGATTGGTAGTAATGGGGACCAACAAATTGTTGTTAAATCAGGACCTAAAAAACCCGTCCTAGAAAACCTGACCCTTTCCCAATGGTCCATTGCTAATATGGCAATTTTGTACAAGCTACTAGGAGATGGGAAACTACAGGGGGCCTCCCTTCTTGATTATTTGTCCCACACAACGAAGATGTATCAACTTGTACAAAGGTTTAATCTCCCTTCAGTTCTGCTTTATGACAGGGAGTATAGGAAACTTCAGGCAAATATGAATTTTCGTTGGGGCACGGATGTGCAGCACCTGCATAGATTACATTTGGTCCCGAGAGAAAAAACCCTCACTCATTCAACTGCCCCTTTGCGTAAGCCGAATAATATAAATTCACAACATGTGCCCCAAAGGAGGAACTTAAGGAGGGAGGTTGATATCTGTCGAAATTACAATTCTCACAGGGGGTGCACTTACCAAAATTGCAAGTTTCGGCATGTTTGCATCCTCCCTGAATGTAATGAAAGCCATTCAGCAACATTTCATTCCAACCCAAAAAACTAAAATTTGAGGTCAATCCCCTTCCAGGTTTGTCCCTGTCAGCCTGGGATGCAGAGTTGGGTGATGATCCTGATAGGGTTTTTCTTTTAGAAGGTATAAAAAATGGTTTTGACATTATAGATCGCGATATAATCGTTTCGAAGGCCTTCAGTGATAACCACCCTTCTACAAAACCTGGAGCTCCACTCTATGATGCAGCTTCAGCACAAGTTATTAAAGAAATCGAAAATGGTAATTATGTTCTTTGCGAAAGACAACCACTTATAGTCAGTCCAATGGCAGCCATACCAAAACCAGACGGTGATGTAAGGCTTATCCATGACTGTTCTCGCCCAATTGGCGAAGCTGTCAATGATTATTGTTCAGCTGACTGGAACCTGAAATTTTCTAGGGTAGATGATGCCGCTAGCCTCATGACACCGGGGTGCTTCTTTGCGAAAGTGGACTTAAAGTCTGCTTACCGCAGAATTGGCATAAGCCGGGCTAGTCAGGAGGATACGGGTTTGCATTGGACTTTTCGGGGTGAAACGGTGTATATGCGAGACACAAAGTTACCTTTCGGAGCAAGGCTAAGCGTTGGTATCTTTCATCGCCTCACCCAGGCTGTCAGAAGAATGATGGTCAGGAAGGGTTTTGACCTGACTATAGTTTATTTGGATGACTTCCTTATCATCTCTGAATCAAGGGAAAAATGTGCCGAAGCACTTGCAATGCTTATCGCACTGCTTAGGAAATTAGGTTTTTTAATTCACTGGGGTAAGGTCGTTGATCCAACAAATATTATAACATTTCTAGGCATTGAGCTTGACTCTGTCACTATGAGTCTTCGGCTCCCTAAGACAAAGCAAGAATTATTAATTGAGCAAGTAAACGGGTTTTTACACCTCAAGCGCGCAACTAAACGACAACTACAGTCAATTGCAGGGCGCCTTTCATGGGCAGCTAGTGTTGTTAAAGGCGGACGAGTCTTTCTTCGCAGAATTTTCAACCAAATAAGTATGCTCAGGCACGCATCACATCGCGTTATAATTTCTAATATAATAAAACATGATTTACGTCGGTGACTTAACATTCTTGGTGTTTTTAATGGTCGATCCGCCATACTTGACAAGCAACCAATAGAGACACTTAACACAGATGCCTGCAATGATGCGACAGGAGGAGTATTCGGCAATGACTGGTTCTATTTCAACTTTCAGGCCGACTGGCCAGAGGCCAGCCATTTCCACATAAATGAAAAAGAAGTTATTGCTATTTCTCTCGCTGCCCAACGATGGGCTCCAGTCTGGGAAAACAGACGCATAATTGTCTACTCAGATAACAAAGTTTCAGTAGCTTCAATTAATAAGGGTTCATCACGAAATCCTGTCATAATGAGATGTTTAAGGAATCTTTTCTGGCTCTCTGCACGTTTTAACTTCCATTTAACTGCATATTTTATTCCTGGTTCTAGGAATGTCCTCGCGGATAGTGTTTCAAGGTTGCATTTCAGAGGCCACATAAACAACTTGATCCCATATCTTGCAAACACACCGCTTTTTCTTCATGCACCTTCTAAAAGCATCCAATTTTTGCTCTACAGATTCACAAAGTGGCAGCACTAGTTTTTCAAGTCCACCTTTACAGTCTTGGCCACCTACAGAGGAATCTACCCTCCCTTCAACACTGGATGCTGAGGTTACCTTTTATAGGACTAAAACCTTTGCCCCATCAACATTAAAGACTTATTCCACTCACCAATTCGCTTACTTGCAATTTTGTCAACAGTTAAATGTATCGCATGTTCCCATTTCGCAAATTGACCTGGGTCGGTATATCGCCTTTCTCTCTAGGCGTTTATGTTTTAACTCCATTCGACAGTACCTCAATATTGTAAGACTTGTCCACTTAGAGAATGGGCATCCAAACCCCCTTGAGGGAAACTGGTATGTAAATGCCATACTGAAGGGAGTTAAACGAGTTAAAGGGAACCCTTGTAACCAAAAACTACCTATCACTCTAGACATTCTCCGTTGTATTTTCCTAAAACTTGATGTGACCACACCCCTAGACCGTACCTTTTGGGCTTCTTGTCTCGTTGCCTTCTTTTCCTTCTTCAGGAAGTCAAATCTACTTGTCCCGTCAATTTCAGAATTTGACCCTAAGCGTCATCTTTGTGTTCATGATGCGAGGTTTACCCCAGAAGGTGTTATTCTAACGATTCGTTGGTCCAAAGTTATACAATTCAGGGAGCGCATCTTGCATATTCCCTTACCAAAAATTATTAACTCCCCTTTTTGCCCATCGACGGCCTTACTGCAGTTGGTTTCTTCAATAGGCTATACCTCGAATCCCTTACCTTTGTTTAGTTTCTCATCACCATTGAGTGTGAGGCCTTTGACACAACCCCTGTTTCTCCAAAAGTTACATCATTGTTTGTCGTTAGTGGGGGTCCCCCCTGTACTTTACTCAGGTCATAGTTTTCGAAGAGGGGGAGCTAGTTTTGCATTGCAGTGTGGGTTACCTATTGACCTTATTGAGCTCCAAGGGGATTGGAACAGCAATGCCTATGAACGTTACCTTCATCCATCCCTTGGCTTGCGTACGCAGGTTGCAGAGGTGATGGGCAAGGCAACAGCATCAAGTTTTCCCCCTAAGCATTAGTGATTGGCATGGTCGCAGTTATCGGTTGGTGTGAGGGCCCAACACGCATGTACATACAGATGCGGAGTAACTTTTGTTTCTTTATGTATTTATTTTTCTATCTGCAATAGTGCCTTAAGTTATTCATGGTGTTCACAAATATACATTAAATTCTCACATGCCTTATCCACCTTAAAAAAAAAACAAAAAAAAAACTACCTACTACCTACAGTGCTTGGATTTTGGTACTTTTGCGGCTTGCATACATTTTAAATGTAAAAGCAAGTTTATTGCATCTTGATTTGATTGTCATTATATGTGCTTGAGTTTCTATGAGACAAGGTCTCAGGAAAATACATGGTCAATTTTATCCCAGAGACTGTTGTTGTGTTCTTCCTTCATCCCTAGAGGTTAATCATTGATTTGTTAAAATGAAGTCGTTTCAGGATTCCATCTGCCGGCAGCCTTGCGGATGGATGGCTGATGGGAGCCTGCATAAATGAAAGAAGATTTAAAAACTTATCTGAGTAGTCTTAAATGACGTACCAATGTCGATGAGCGAAATCAGAATGGTAAAAAAGACAGGAAAATCATGTAGGAGTATAGATTTTTTTATTTTATTTAATATATTAAAGAAAAAAAGATAAATGTTAAGTGGAATACTAAGTTACAACAGCGATACAACATCTTGTATTTTCTAACCCACATACTTGTGTTGTGTAATTGACCGATTGCGCCTGTCAGTCAAAGAATCAATCGACCAATCAAATCATTCATTCAGACCGGAAGTGAATTTTGAACTCTAACATTGGCCCATATTAATGCGAAGCATATTTTGTTAGTTTGGCGACTAAAACGTCGTAACTACAGCTTATCCAAGCTGTTGTTACGATATTAAGGTCGCCAACTATCTATTTTACTTTCCTTTTTACATTTTAAGGGTCATAAAGCTTACAAAATAACGCCGTGTAATTCGAAAATTGAGCCTCTGTGGAGTCAGCGGGTTGGGCCAGCAGAGTAGGCGGGGACAACGATCCACCAATTAAAAATGTACTGATGTCGAATATAGAAGATTCGTGGAAGAATCTTGATCGACGACCATTCCTACAGGAAATAGAACTGGGGTAATAAATGTAATCATTTTGTTAATGATTTAAGAGATGAAGAGAATATTTTTTTGTTTTCATGGAGGCATGAACCGAAAAAACTAATCACACTGTATGAATGTTTGCTGTTGTCGATAGTTGTTTGGCGACCTAAACGTCGTAACTTCAGATCTAATTAGACATGGTTACGACGTTTTAGTCGCCAAACTAACAAAAACGTTTCACATAATTGGCGGCCAGGTTCGATGTTCAAATTCTATTGGCAGCCGCGTTTAATCAATAACGCTTCTCTTCAAGTGATCACTTGCTTGATGTCATCAATGATTGTTCAGGTCGATTCGGGAAACGGATTGACATTTAACGCTAAAAATCAAAAATTAAGAACGAACTAGAACGGTCGTCTGTAAGGGCTGACGAATACCCCCCACTACCGCCTCTTTTTAATTGCCACATACCAAATACAATCATCAAAGATGTAGGCCTTTCTGTTTTGGAGAAGAAGATTTTTAAAAGTTTTCACTTATATGCACCTATGTAAAACTTCAATTACTTGGGATCCCCAGGGGCGGGTAAATTTTGTCCTTAGGGCCATAATTTGAACAATCTTGGTGGAAATCCACCAGATGATGCTACATACCAAATATGAAAGCTGTAAGCCTTATGGTTATGGAGAAGAAGATTTTATTAATTTTCCCTATATCTGCATGGAATTAAATTCTTTGAACAACTTTGGAAGAGCTTGACCAAAGGAACATTCCTGCTAAGTTTGATCATATTTGTCCAGTAGTCTTAGCTGCAGAGAGAACACCATTTTTTATAAACTATTTGGGATAATTATATAAAGGGCATAACTCCTGAGACAGTTGATTAATAATCATTATAAAAATTGCAGGTGTAAACGCTTCTAATTGCAAGGAAGATTTCGGTAAAGTTTCAGCAAAAATTGGTCTGGAAATGTGAGAGGAGATTAGGACACAAAATTATGTCCACAGACGGACAGACAGACAGACAACCTGCTTACAGTAAACCCCCGTAACTTCGTTGTGAGGGAGCTGCTATATACCAAATATCAAAGCTGTAGGCCTTATGATTTCAGAGAAGATTTTGAAAGATTTTCTGAAATTTGCCCTTTTTGTTTTGTCGTGGCAACCAGAGTTCTGCATAGAAAAATTCTTTGAACAACTTTTGGAGAGCTTGACCAAAGGAACATTCCTGCTAAGTTTGGTCAATATCTGTCGAGTAGTTTTAGCTGCAGAGAGAACACCATTTATATATTCTATTTAGAATAATAATTCAAAGGGGCATAACTCCTGAAACAATTGATCAATAATCATTATGAAAATTGCAGGTGTACAAGTTCCCATTGCAAAGAAGATTTCGGTAAAGTTTCAGCAAAAATTGGCCTTGAAATGTGGGAGGAGGTGAGGACACAAAATTAAGTCCACGGACGGACGGACCAACATTGGGCCATTAGGTGGAATTCTGATAAGGGGCTAACAAGCTGTCCAAAATAAGGAGCTTACCATTTTTTACCAACATTCAGCTTATGAGCTAACAGTGTTTTTGACAAAGAGCTGTTGATCTAAGAATTAAGTATCAACTATCTAGTTTCCTGTTTTTAAATGGATTTTGCAAACTTCATCTTATTTAGGGTTCCATCAAGGAATATTGTTAAGTTTATAGAATAAAAGAATAACATTTTTGAAATCAATAAAAGATGTCTTGAATAGTAAAATTTCTTGATGTAATGCAGACTTGATTTGCTTTCAGATTACTGCAACCCACCGCCAACAGGTTGCTCCTATTTGGGGGACGCAACCGAGTATTCTACTCCCATCAGTAGGAGATCCATATTTTTAAGAGCATTCATTTATTAAGATGACCTGATATACCAAGACGAACGAATACCTAATACAGTAAAACTTGTGTAAAGCGACCACTAAGGGGACCACCAATAAGCTGTCGCTAATGGAAAAGGTCACTTAATACAATATTTCACGATAAACAAGACAGGTCATGTGATAGCATATAGAGATTGTAATTCTTTAAGATCACATGATGTTCGAACTCATTAGAATCGTCTCATTAGACAATTCTAATAGGTTCCAACAACATAAGATTCACTATTAAACTTTATTTTGTGTTTAAAAATGTTGATTTTTGCAGAGATTTTGCTTACGATGAAGGGACTTTTTATGATGGTCGCTTAGTAAAAGTGGTCTCTTAATACACGTGGTCGCTCGAGCAATATTAACTTTATATCCATTTTTAATCACATTGATATATTTGATGGGAATAATTTAATTATGTAACCATAACTTTGACAAACTAGGTTAACATCTCTTTGTATTTCACCTAAACAGTATTCCAGTGTACTTACACCATTGCATTGCTTCACAGGTACCACACACAATATTCTTTGTAAGCCAGTGACAGCTATTTTACATAGACAATTTGACGTTCATCAAATTTCAGACCGCTTTTGTAGCAGTTGTTCAATTAGTGTCTTCTGTTTGCTCATTCAGTGTAATAGATGAGACTTTACTTTATCAATATGGCAAACAAAGTTTTTATCTAATATTCTGTTGATTTAAATATATACTAGATCTCTAGTTGTATTTTTTACATGAATTATCATAAGGTAAAAGGTTATAATGATGGGAATATTTTCATATTACTTCTGTTACAGACACATACATATTAGCATGCATTATATGCAGATATATACAGCAGATTATGTCCAATCAATTTTTTTGAGCGAATCTGAAAGAGCTCAATAAAGAGAGCATTCATACCATAAAAGAATGAAATTTAATGACCTTCAGCTAGTGGAGCTAAAAACCAAACAAATTTTCATTCAATTGCATCATACAGCCAGTCTTTGTTTCAATTTTTTTTTTTTTCATTTATGAAAAATTTGACCAATGGACCAGGATCAGTAGGTTGAAACTAGGTAGAGGTTTTGTAATGTCTTGGCAAAGAAAACTTTGAGAAAAACCCAGCATACAAGCATTTGAAACCCTGTTCACTAATGGGTAATGCAGAAGCCAAAAATCAGAATAAGGCCTCCCTGTTCACTAATGGGTAATGCAGAAGCCAAAAATCAGAATAAGGCCTTTTTCCAATAATTTTCCTTTTTGTTGCAATGACAAGCAATGATTTTACTTTACATCCTTTCTTTGACTTTTTTATTGCAACCATTTTGATTTTTTCCATAACATACCATTGACATCATCACCATGGTTTACGAAAAAAATTGATCATAAAGTTCATCTAACTTATACCGGTTAAACAAACTCTTGAAGAATGGGAAGTTAAATAAATATTTCAAAAAGGTACACGAAGTTCAAACGCAAAGATTTATTAAAAAAATGACAAAGAAAACAAGTTGACACTACTGGTCCTGAGCCCTTTCCCTGATAAAGATGACAAAAATAACACCTATGCAGCAGTCCATTTTGAAAAAGCTTGGTTTCGTTTGTTTGAGTGGGGCTTTACGCTGCTTTTATCAAACTTAAAGTCATATCGCGGCAGCTGGAGCACCTAACAATTGATTCCCGGTATTTCTTACACCAGTACTACAACTCCATCCTTTTCTAGCCTCCAGCTGCTATCCCACATAGGTCTATGATTATCAACCCATTGGTGGTAGACAAATAGTGAAAAAGCTTGGTGACAAAAGAAGAAATTGCTCAGAATTTCTCCTTTTATCACAATCTTTTCTACTCTTCATCATCTGTCCAGGCTTTAACATACAAATATTTTACTGGTATTAAATCCAAGACATAGAGAATAATTGTTTGTTTCAGTGCAAGATCGATTTATATTTCATTGAGTAAACAACAAAGTATATATTTTCAAGAGTGGTAGAGCAACAATTGAAAATAAAGCTTTTGTTGCTCATGAAATAAAATATTAATAATCCATCTTACTCCAAAAACAAACGATTTTTCAATTTCTTTATTGCAAGAATAATATACAATAAATCCATTGAAACCATCTTGCCAAATGATGAAATAATAATAAAACCTCCATAATAATAAAATTTGTTCCTCCCCTTTTTGTTTATGGCGATTTGATTAAAATGTACTACGCAACAAAATTGACTGACTTCATTGATTGACTCACAACTCACTGGAGCTAGAGCCATTGGATGAAAAATTAAGTTGGTCAGCAAAACAGTTATTGAATATTTACGCGTATAACCCTGCGCTCCGCTTAGGTTATATTGTGTAAATTATCAGAAATGTACAATTATTATTACATTTGATTGAAAGATAGCATTCCCTTTTGCATCTCAAACTGTTCTCCATTTTAACACTTGTCATGTTGAATGAAAACCTTTGTAAATTAAAACTCAAATCAAAGTGCTGAAGGGTCTGAAAGTAGACATTAAGTGCCAATTTTTATCTTGAAAATTAAGTCTCTACACAATTCTTGGACAATCAAGACAAACAGGTGGTATAGACTAAGTTCAGACTGCACGTATTTGCAGGCTGATCTTTGTCTATACCTCCTGCCAAAGCCGGAATATTCCGGGTTCAACATGACCAGGGTTAAAATTCTCAACTGAGATTATATGCATACATCTAAGTATCATATTATATTGCTTTTTGAGGAGAAAAAGTATACCTTATTCAATATAAAATATTTTAAGGGTGTAAAATAATCTAAATTATCATTTGTTTCATCAGATTTAAAGTCGAGGTCATTACATATATTATGGACGTTTATATCAGAGACAAAATCATCTTTAAACTCTTCCCCTTTGTCACTTTCAGTTTTGGGATTTACAGAGTTGATCAGCTCGTCCTGTTCATTAGAGTTATTCTGCTTTGTATCAAGTTCACTAATAGACCTCACAGACTTTGGCTCAATCTCATCATCCTTTTTACTGTAATAGTCATCAGAGGTGTCAGAGACAAAATCATCTTTAATCTCTTCCCCTTTGTCACTTTCAGTTTTGGACTTTACAGAGTTGATCAGCTCGTCCTGTTCATTAGAGTTATTCTGCTTTGTATCAAGTTCACTAATTGACCTCACAGACTTTGGCTCAATCTCATCATCATTTTTACTGTCATAGTCACCAGAGGTGTCAGAGACAAAATCATCTTTAAACTTTTCCCCTTTGTCACTGTTAGATTTGGAATTTACAGAGTTGATCAGCTCGTCATTCTGCTTTGTATGAATACCAGTAATGGACTTAACAGACTTTGGCTCAATCTCTTGAACATCATTATTTTTACTGCAATAGTCATTATGGGTATCAGAGACAAAATTATCATTTAACTCTCGTCTTTTGTCACTTAGAGTTTTAGAATCTACAGAGTTGATTGGATCATCCCATTCTTTAGAGTCATTCAGCTTTGTCTCAAGTTCACTAATTAAGCTCGCAGACATGGCGAAGATCTGGAAATTTCTGTCAGACACTCGGTCTGACAGTGCTAGATAATCTGTCAGACCGAATGAAATTCTGTCAGACCGAAAGATCAGAATAAAAAGACACAATTTGCGATATTTTTCAAAGTATTTATTAACATATTTTGTGATCCTGACTGCTGCTTGGCAATGAGTCTCTCACTTGCCTTCATGTGAGCAGAAGAATGCTCACAGGGATGTGGAAATATGGATTTTCTCTACTTGTCCATGGACAAGTAAAATGTGATTTTCTACTTGTCCAGGATCAAAATGGACTTGCCCGTGAAAAGATGAAGAACATAAATTTTGAGAAAACATTATTTTTAAAGAAGAAAATGCTGGAACTAAGCATTTTCTTCATTAAAAACAATATTTTCTAGCCTTAGATACAAACATTACACTCATAAATCCCTTCTATCTATGTAGTACCATTCCAAGATTTGCCGATATTTACTTGTCCACGGACAAGTAGCCTTGAAAAATGTACTTGCCCGCAGGTAGAAAAGCCCGTGTCGGACAAGTCGGGCATGGGAATTCCACAACCCTGGCTCATGATCAACAACTGTGGATGCCCTAAAATTCGTGCAACCGGTTATGAATGAATTAGTGTTTTTCAGATTGGAAGACACTGGTTTTTCTGAATTATAGAAGTCAATGCACACCTGACATGACATAACACCTTTTTCCTTGTTGTATACCAACCAGGAACGGTTGTTTTGCCACACCACCTGAAATGTTCTGTCAGGTCTGGTTGCCAAATACTTTTTTTATTTTTCCTTGCGCTTGTCATCACTGTCCTCCGTGGACTCAGATTTGCGCTTAGAACCAGGTCGAGCCCCGGAAAAATACTTCATCTTATCAAAAAAACTCATTATAAATGCGTAAAAATACTTATCTAAATCGGTTCTGTCTGAATCAGCTGGCGAAGAGCGAAAGAATAAGTGGCGAACCAAACGGACCGGTGCTCAAAAAACGAACGGCGTGAGAAACACATTATCATAAAAACTATCGCGAGGAATGTTCTAGAAACTGAACTGGGTCCAACTCGATTATACACGTTGCATGCTTTTACAGCCTAGATGTACTTTGTTCGATTAATATTTTCGGTAGTATTTCTTGCTACCAATCAAGTAGGCATAAACAAAATAAAAGTAATTTCCGGCGACAGTCTCAAATTTTACTTGGGTAAGTTTTCAGTTCTTGTTAGGTAGATTTGCCAATCTTTTTTATCCAGACAATCATCAAAATTATTATCGGGCAGTGGGACTGACGGACAGGAAAAACATGTCGGACATTGTGAAATTTCAGGGTGTTTACTTTCTTTTTTAGTTTCACTGAAAAAAAAAGAGACAATTTTATGGATTAAATTCAGTGTCAACGTCATTGGAGGGTTCATACAGGAACGTAATAGTGATAAAATTCAAGGACTTTTTAAGGAATTATCAAGATCATAAATAGTCATTTTCAAGGACTTATTCTTTCATCCTTTCCTTGACATATGCTCGCTTTATGATATTGGATAAGGTCAGAAAACATTGTGGGAAAAGGTGAAAATTGCTCATAATGACCATTTTCACCGATCCCTCAATGTTTTCTGCCTATCAGTTTGTTAAATCCCTATATAAACCATGCATTCTTTTTGTTTTAAGTTCTTTAAATTCAGTTCACCTTGAGACCAAAAGCATTGAAATTGAAGTATTTTTCAAGATGTCTCATATTTTTCAAGTACTGTATGACCCTTTCATATTTTACATGACAAGATTGAAATCTTTGTGTCCATTATCATGTAAAGCTTACTAAAACTATTGAAAGCAAAAGTTTTTCTAATTACTCAATTACAATCTGACTGCACTTCTGTTCTATGCATTCTATACAACACATCCTTTTATCTAAATGTTTTCTTAAAATCTTTACAGTTCTATTTTCCAATTCAGTCGTCCTATAAAATGCTTTGACACAGCTTTTTGTTTAATTTGGTTAAAGTTTCACTTTGGCTAAGAGGTTGCTTTCGTAAGTTTTCATACTGTTTTTACCACATAAGCAATGTGAAACTTTTCGAATTTGAAAGGATTTGCAGACAACAAATTTTAAAACTAAGATCTTCTTTCTGGTTTTCTGATAGAGTAGAAAACATTGTGGGAAAAAGAAGAAATTGCACATTCATTAGGTTTTACACCGCTTTCAACAATCTTTCAGTTATATTGCAGCAGCTGGAGCACTTAACAATGGTTTCCTGGTATTTCTCACACCAGTACCACCAACACAACCTTTCCTAACCTCCAGCTGCTTTCGAACATAGGTCTATGATTATTGACCCATTGTTGAGAGACAAATAGTCGGAAAGGATGAGTGTCGCCATTGGGGATCGAACCCGGGACCTCAAGATTGACAGTCCGATGACTACCAACTGCGCTATGACGGCGGCACTGTTCAATTTGAAAGGACAGATTCGGAGCTATACGTAGGGCTCATCAGACAATTATAACAACAGAACTATGATGGTCCTGAATTGCTCACTTATGTTCACATTCTTAAGCATGAAATTTAATTTCAGGCTAATCTGTCATTAAGTTTTCATGCTACCACTATTCTAAGAAAGTTTGGTGATGACATATTCAAGGATCTCAAAAGTTCATTAAATATATCCAAAATGAAATCTATCGCAAGGTTCTTGTACTGTCATTTATTAATTGATTATTAGTGGTAAGATACCTGCTGCTATGCTCAGGATCATTTTGGGGCGAGATAGAGATTCTCCCATTTTTCTGCCAGAAATCTTATTGAAACTGGCTTTTTGAGAGAAAAATCTCATGTAAATTAGTCGAGGATTTGATTTATAGGATTTGATAAAATTTCTCATTAAAAATTTCTTAATTTCTCGATAGATGTGGCTACATATTTTTGCACATGATATTCCGAGCCAGAATTATCCCTGCATGCTTCTAGCTTTTGTTTCCATTCAATAACACGGAGAGCTTCACCATTACCACTTTCAAAAGCTATAAGGTATTTATCAAGAGTTTCTTACAATGTCCATTAAGATACACATACATAATTGTGGAAAACTTTTCATTAAATATGGACACATTAAGAGCTACACCATGTCCACTATAAAGAACCAGTTAGTGTTCTTAAACTATTCATCATAAGGAGACATGTATATAATATGAAAAAGTTTTAAATCTAACTTTTCATTAAATATGGACACAATAAGAGCTACACCATGTCCACTATAAAGAGCTAGTAAGTGTCCATAATTGGGTTTTTAAACTGTTCATCATTAGGAGACATGTATATTATTATGAAAAAATGTTTGAACGCTAATTTTTCATTAAATATGGACACATTAAGAGCTACACCATGTCCCATTTAACCCATTACAACTCAATCCCTCCTTTTTATGCCCCCCAAGTAAAAAGCTTTTGAAAACGTTGTGGAAAATGAAGAAATTGCTTGTATCAAGCAATTTCTTCATTATCCACAATCTTTTCTACCCAAAATGACGAAAAGGTTTAAAATTCCATCAACCTGAAATTGCCGTCTGCAGCTTCTTTCAATTTGGACCGGTCTAAAATTTTGCTGTATGGGAATGGGTTAAAGAGCTAGTAAGTGTCCATAATTGGGTTTTTAAACTGTTCATCATTAGGAGACATGTATATAATTATGAAAAAATGTTTGAACTCTAATTTTTCATTAAATATGGACACAATAAGAGCTACACCATGTCCACTATAAAGAGCTAGTAAGTGTCCATAATTGGGTTTTTAAACTGTTCATCATTAGGAGACATGTATATAATTATGAAAAAGTTTTAAATCTAACTTTTCATTAAATATGGACACAATAAGAGCTACACCATGTCCACTATAAAGAGCTAGTAAGTGTCCATAATTGGGTTCTTAAACTGTTCATCATTAGGAGACATGTATATAATTATAAAAAATGCTTTAAATCTAACTTTTCATTAAATATGGACACATTAAGAGCTACACCATGTCCACTATAAAGAGCTAGTAAGTGTCCATAATTAGGTTCTTAAACTGTTCATCATTAGGAGACATGTATATAATATGAAAATGTTTTAAACCTTACTTTTCATTAAATATGGTCACATTCAGAGCTTCATGATTTTAAAACATAAAAAGCCGTCATTGCCCAGTTGGTAGCTCTTCAATCTGTCAATTTAGAGGTCCTGTGTTAAATCCAAGACGGTGGCACTCATCCGTTCCGACTATTAGTCTCTCACAAATGGGTCGATAATCGTAGACCCATGTCGGGTAGCAGCTGGAGGCTAGGAAAGGATGTGATGCTAGTACTGGTGTGAGAAATACCAGGAATCCATTAGTAGGTGCTCAAACCGTCGCTATATAACTGAAATAAAGTTGAAAGCAGGGCAAAACCCCATTCAAACAAACAAATTGAAATCATAGAAAACATAATATACATACATAGCATTGTCAGAGTCCACATATACATGTACATGCATCTGATCACCACCATCATGTCTTTTGACAGGCCACATGATTCCCTGAATCTTTGCCCACATGGACCTGAAAGTCAATCAAACAAATAATCTTCATCCTCTTAGTATCTAAGATATAAATATATGCTCTTTTCTCCCATATTCCTGCATCTTAATGATAAAACCTGTGTCTGCATTGATTTAAAATGAGCATCAAATTATTTACCTAATATTCTATTGCAAAATCATATTATCTAATGTAAAATAAATAAAAAATAATTATGTTCAACAAATTCACTTCAAAATCTTATTCGAAAGTGGACAGGGGTGGCCGGTCTAAATCTAGAGTTTCTCATTTGATTTGTGTGCAAAGTTGAGGGAGATTATTTGGGGATTTCACAGAGAATTTGTCTCATTCTTTACTCTCTTTACTATGAATAACAAAAAATTAGTTCACTTGCTAATTTTCATCACTCAGAATTGCCCCAGTTGCAGACACAAACATTCTTTTCAAAGATGGTATGACGAAGTTAGTCGGCCATTAAAGGAAAGACTGTAATATCCTAAAATTCATGACTTAGTTGCTTATATGATAAAGGAAAACATAATTCCAGTTTTGTTCCTTCATTTTTTAAATAGAAGAAAAAAAGCAACTATTTGTTTTTAAAAAAATCCTCGTACCAATCGAAATTTCAGGGTTCGACACTAACAGTGTCCCAGGATCCTGAGAATCCAAAAATATTTGGAGAGATCTCATTAGTTCAAAGCAAGGGATTCCGTCAGGATCCTTCTATCATTGTAAAATATTGAAACTTTTTCAATAAGAATGCTTTTCATAAGACAAGGTACTAACTTCACTTTGTTTCTTACATCTATAAGGAACAAAGTGAAGTTGGAACCTTTCCTCGGAAAGATATCCCAGTATAATGTGCATACTGCTCTTTGGTTCAATAATGGACCATTCTTTCAAATTTTACGTGTATAAATGAACTAAGAGAGGGATCCCTGGTTTTCAAGAGGGATCCTCATAGTAACAAGGAGGGATTTCGTTGGGACCCCGCTGAAAAATAATAAGTGTCAACCCAAGAATTGATGAGAAACAGGGATAAATTGTGAAAAATCAAAAGACGCCCAGGCTCGGCTCCTTAAAATTCCACTCGTCCGCTCACCACGGCGAGTTGGTTAAGGACGAGTGATAATTACGATCCATAAATACGATGTGGTCGTTTTACAGGACGAGTTAAAAACAAATTTATGGTTCAGAATTCAGGTTTTCCAAAAACTTACTCATTTTCTGATATACAGCACCGACTTCATAAAAAATCATCAAAACAAGACCACAACAAAATATATTTCTGAAATCCAATTTAATTGGCTTTGAGTCGGGCAATACATCTCCGTTTTTTATCTTTAGCCAATGACAGTTGCCGTTACAATCGATAGATAACCTCTTTGATAATTCAAGTGAAACCCCCGGAGTGAACGTAAACAACTGGATTCGCCCAAGAATTCTTCGTACATATAACCCGGTGATTTCAGTTTTACCGCACTGAAAGACCTATGTTACAAATTTACACGGGACCGTTTCAATTTTCATAGTGCCGAACGTTATCGGCAGAACCTAGGATAAAATTTGTGAGCTTGGGAATATCCAATTTTTGTAACTCTTTATCAAGATAGAATCTTATAATAAAAAAAGTTGTCCCTCCAGAAAATATCACTAAGTCTATTTACAGTTGAATTCAGGCGAGAATTGTTTGGATTTTATTTCTTGTTTTCCGTTTGTTCTTTTGAATTACCATTTTTTCTAAGGACAAGTGAAAAATAGGAAGGACCAGTTTTAACTTTTCAACTCACTTGTCTTGCATAACATGGGAATTAAAGCCCGCCAGATTATTATCCGACTCGAATAGTAAATAATGCAGAAGTGTATCGTTCACTGATGTATTTTGTCATGAGAAAACTTGGTTTTACATATTCTTAGCATTCAAAATTTGAATAAAGTCTAGTGCCATAATGTGAAGAGTCTTGGAGCTCTAGAGTGTTCACAAGGTTTTTCTAAGATAAAGAAAACTTATAACAGTCTAACACCATTCTGCCATCCACGATAAACATTAGAAAGGGAAAGTAAATCCAATTTTTAATGTCAACTATTCAGAAAATTGCAAGTAAATCTGAATTATTTTCAACAGGGTTCAAACTCACTACTACAAATGATTCTGTCTACCTTTTAACACAACCATGTCATTAAATGAACAATTAACCCGAAAAACAAAAAGTGACAGTAGCAAGTTGAAATAGCTTCTTTTACCAAGCTGGTTGGCAGAATCAAGCTTTCACAATTATTTATACAATTTACAAATATCAAATATTGTCTGGGTGCCCATTCACATACTGCAGTACGTATTCACGTACAAATGGTACTTGGCACGCACAAATTACTAAGGACTTGCATACATGTACGTACAACACTCGGTATGACACGAACTTTATTTCGCCATAGGCATGTTAAATAAACATTTCAGCAGTCCTTCTCCATAATTTAAGGGCCCTCAACGATTCCAACGCTATGAATTACATAGGCATAAATATATCATATTTGAGACAAATACAAATATGAGAAAAAAACTTTGTGAGAAAAGAAGAATTTGCTTGAAAAAAGCAATTTCTTCTTTTCACACATTTATTGTCCTGGAAAATATATTCATATTATTGTTTTATGCGTTAAATGTGTATCTCAGCAATAAAAGATAATGTGAAATTACTGATTGAATATAATTTACAGCCTGCAGGACCTGTAACATTTAAGGTACTGAGAGTCCTTCCTAAAAAATCACAGGCCTCAGGCCCGAGGTCTGGTGTTAGTGTCAACCCCTGTTGAGAAAAGCTGTTCATGTATGCCGGAAATGCCTTACGTACATGTAGAAAATAAATCAATGCTTACACTTTATTATAAAAGTTAAGAAAACAAATTACCTTAAAACCAACATTTATTAACTTTAATGAGGGATAAAACCACTTCTAACTGGAAAGTAGCACCTTCAAGTTAATTGATTGACAGTCATGGGTAATCGTAAAATGACAGGTGACAAATACTAGCTAGATAACCTTTATTTTGCTGTGAAAACGGAAACTTTTCATTTGAATTTAGGTTTTAACAAAATTAATTCAACAGAAGAGTCTTTAAAGGTTGTTTAGTGTCACAACAGTGGATAAAAGAAAAATATGAAATTAAAATGTAATAGGTTTTCGCAATCTCAAACTCGCCCGTTAGACTCTTTGAAAAAAGGTACACAAAAAAGAATAGGTACAACTAAATCTTTACAAAAAAGTTCTCTGTAATTTTTCCATTAGATTTGCTTATAAAATAAGTTTGTTTTTAAATAGATACAAAATACATAACCAAGTTGAATTTTAGAAATGGAAAAAATGGAACAAATAACTCAGTAATAATAATAATCTCATTCAATATTAGTTGCTTTCTTACTGATAAAATGAAGAAGTGAATAAAGATATTGATTTTCTTTTGAAATCTTAAAGGAATTTTGAAGAAAAAACTTGCAGATAATAAATAGTCCTGAAAAAACATTTTTATTGAATTGCATGGTATTTCCCAAGCAAGATAGTACATTTGTCTACCTCAGACTAGTTTACAAGGAATATACCAGAAGTTCATTAAGTGCACTATTAAAATGAATAGTTAAGAGTACATTGTACCCCCCCCCATTTTTTGTGTGTACCCCCATTTTTTGTGTACCCTAAATTCTGAATCCAGGGAGTGCATGTACCCCCAAAATTGAAAACCCAGTGGGCATGCTGATTCTTAAAAACAATCTACAAAATTTCAACAAAATCAGAAAGAATTAACAAATTTAACTGTGCAAGTTAGGCATGTGATAAGCAAAATTAGACAATAATCATTGGTTTTAATAATCTGTGCCAGTTTTTTCCAAACAATTAACACAAATGGAAAGAAAAAACTGAATGCTCCTTTTCCAAAGTCGTTTTCACAATATATATCACTTTTTTCCTGTGTTGAAAGCTGGTAAAAACAATCTGTCCACATTTCTAAACAGAAATAATGATTTTAACTTTTTTCACATTAAACATTACCAAACAGCAAACCAACCATAGAGGGCAATTCAAAACCTTCTTCTAATGAGATGCAGTTCTCTTTATGGAAGTACACATCATAGAATAGGAGAAATTGTAAATAATTCTGACAGACGTATTTCCGAGCAATATTGCAAGACATGAAAAAACAACAGATAGATGCCCGTAGTTTTGAAGATTAATTGTACTCACTCTGGTACTGCCTTTTTGCAGCCATCTTCAGCCACACTGAAATATGTAAAGAAATTATACATGTATCGATATCCTTTCTACTCTCATCTTAAGATTTTTGTTTTAACTCTTGTTGGGCTACCGTCATAGCGCAGTTGGTAGCGTGTCAGGTGTCAATCTAGAGGTCATTGGTTCGATCCTCGACAGCTGCACTTACTCTTTCGGACTATTTGTCTTCCACCAATGGGTTGAATATCGTAGACCTATGTGTGATAGCAGCTGGAGGCTAGGAAAGGGTGTATTGGTAGTACTGGTGTGAGAAATACCAGGGATCCATAGTTAGGTTCTCCAGCCGCCCAGGTAATACTGCAATAATTTTGATAGCGACGCTTAACCCCATTCAATCAATCAATTTAACTCTGGTTGTGTGTAAAGGGAAAGTCATAAGTGTTCCCACTACATGCAAAGACAGGGTTTTAGAACGCATGTACGCAAGGAAACAAAGTCTGAGAGCTTTACGGTCAAACTGGCCCCAAAGTTTAATTAGAGAATCAACAATATCAATTATTTTGTAGTGTGACTGTCGTAATACTTTCAGTGATTGATGAAGAAAAATTGACAACTAGAAAGACATTCTCATGTATCCTGGATTACTTGGTTCTCAATTACACCCAAATCTTTGAAAAATAAACTATCAGATAAGGGCCGGTTTTACTGATTAGGGGCTGGTTTGACTGTTCTTTTGATTGCAGGGGCTGGTTTGACTTTCATTAGCTACCGATTTGACCGTTTTGAAGCTAGTTTGAACAGGGGCCGGTTAACAAGGACCAGTTTCACTGGTTCCCTTCTGTGATATTATTTTAAAATGTGACAAGTTGTTTAGACATTATTTAATTAATTTTTCACCTGCCAAAATTTAGGGATGCAAGATGGATACCAGTCCATCACAAAAGCTCACTAAAACATCTTGCTCAGGGGAGCTTTCAAAATTCATTCTTTCTAGTATTTATTTTGGCCAAACTTTGTTCTATGTGGAAAAGGGAGGATAAGTGTATAAATATTTTCACAATTCCTGCAAGGCAATGCAAAAACAAACAAAAATGGAAAACCTCAACATTTCCAAAGTTAAGTATCATGAGCTGTACAAACCTATCCAAGTGCATTAAATTTTGAAGGAAATTTCGTATCCGAATTATAGTTTGTCCGGTAAATGGTATATTTAGGTTGCTGCTTCCAATTTTATTCTTGGCAGTAATTGACAAGCCTGCTTGCTTTTGAACAGTAAATTGACGCATTTATTGCTCTTTCTGATAGAAGAGCTTCCATTTACTTGTTTTTTAAGTCAAGAGAAGATGATTTTCCCCCGAGAATCGGTGTTGACGATCGCGCAATTAGACAGTTAACAAGAATCACATTTCGGCATTTTTTGCAATATTTCAAATATTCTTGCTAAAACATCGAAGAATCGCGGCCTTAACTGAACACTGGTAACAATGAAATACATAAATCTAAACTTATTTGACTTACTTTTTAATACTTTTTACCCTTTTTCTTCGCCGAGGCATTTTCTTGGGTAAACGTAGGTCCTTCGTGTCACTGCGCAGTCGCAGTACACCGATGTCGTAAAAACCCGCGAAATTCGAAACTGCCGCTATTTCTTGGACACGGATTACTTCATTCGGATCCCTTCGGAATATACGAGGGGAATCGATGTTTGCAGAGCAAGGGAAGTAACTCAAAACCAAGGCATTGGACAAAGTGGACATTCGGTGTCAGTTGGATAATGGGCTAATTTTGTTAGGTCTTAAAATGCTATTTCAGAACATAATCTTGGACTTCCGCCGTACTTGAAAAAAATTAGGGGCTAATAGCCCTCAATCCGAAGTAGGACATAATCCTGTCCTGTACCAATGTTTTAGACCATTATCTGGAAATGTTAGAGCGGACGGACAGACGGACAACCTGGTTCCAGTATACCCCCATAACTTCGTTGTGGGGGATAGAATTAAATTTAAACGTCTGAAACAATCTTATTTACCTATGAAGCCAAAGAAATACTTTGTTCTAGCCAAAGGCTTATCCTATATTATGATCCAAATTCTCCACGATCGACCCCTATTTCCGTCACTTTGATATTTCTTCGAAAAAAAAAAATAAATAAATCTAATACACAATCTAGTTTTTGATGGAAAAAACGATAGACACGGTACCCCTCAAATCTTATGTGTCTTAAGAAATGCACATATATATCTTTGGGGTCAAAACGATGTTTATAGAAGAAATGTGATGCAAAAATACGCACACTTTAGGATATACGTGTATAGCACGGTAACAGAAAAAATCTACGAATATGAATGACGTCATGTGTGGTGTAATGTGTTTTCAAGTGAGAATATTGATAAATCTATAATTGTTAACATAAACCTGATTACACGTAACCTCGATAACGAATTATTTTACCAATTCTCAACCATTTAACAACCCAACTGTTTCTCGTACAGGGAGGTATCTATGTTTCTCAAAGAAAAAATTGCCAATTGTCTAAGAATACGCACAAACAGACGCTTCATACTTAAAACTTGAGTCAGAATTAATTGTCTTCTCGGTAATCTGATAGGCTTAAAGTGGTAGGGAAGGTTCAGCTGAAATCCAGATTATTTTTAGATATTTAAAGGGAGAAAAAGATTATCAATCCATTATTTCTTATACGATTTGAATACAATTTCTCTAATATCTATTTCAAACATTTGGCATTTGTGCATCCTGAGGGACCCGGTTATTCAGAAAGATATCAAAGTAATATCTTCCCCCAAACACTTAACAAACTTTACTTGGGGCTTAGAAACACAAATAAATATGACGATTGAATCTATAAGATCAAAATAATTCTACGCACAGGAACTTCTCACAATTGATATTCTTTTAATAGTATATACATAAATATACCCAAGGGGTTGAACTTGACAAAAGTAAAAAAATACCTGGTACGAATGAAGTCCCCTTTCTGACGTCGATTTCTGTCATTTTGTGTTGAATGATGAATAACTGTGAAGGAAAATGAATAATCTATACGATAAATAATCATATTAGAACTACGGCGATATAGATATTGAAATACATACTGGAATATCAGGCGAATCGATCGTAATTTTGTTAGTCGGACAAAACTGTGCACAGCTGAATATGGGGTTTCACTAACCGTACAAGGCTAAATATCACCGTCAAATATAACATCGACCTGTTTCACACCACTTGCATTTAGAATATTCATTTGATAAAGATTGCTGAAAGGTACGAATCTTTAGTCAATTTTACGTCACACTTTCGCTTTGTGTGAAAGAAGTCATTTGATGGGTAGAAAATCAATTTGGCATAAACCGCGAAACTGCGCCACCGTAAATGTCCAATGAAACTTGCTGTAAGACAAAGGCTAAAAGGTCAATGTGCACAGTTAGGTCCGACTAAGAAAAATGACATCAGTTTGCTCGACAAGCCGGTCTGTAATTCACGTTTGATCAATATCACTTTTGCTCAAAATCGTTGTTTTTCCCGTGTAGATTATTTATTTACAATTACATTAGAGTATTGTTTAGCAGTAAATCTCAAAATTTGACTTCAAAACGGCGACTTAATTCGTACAAGGTATGGTCGTAATCTTTATCAAGTTCAACCCCTTGACTATATTTAAATAAAGTATAAAGGTAGGTATCGATTTTTTTTTCATGTCACAAATTATAATTATTTTTATTTCCTCCAGTATACTATTACAATACAATATGCCGAAAAGTAACTTTGCAAAAATCTTAGGTCGCTTATCAGAAAAAAGCAGGGTATTTAATCTACTTTTAGATTAATCCGAGACAGTTGCGAAGAACATACGATCATTCACGTGCTGCGAATAACCGTTGGAACCTTGCATTTAGTTTAAATTACATCACACCAATGTCATCAATACGTCATAAGGAGTTATGTTCGCTAGCCGGTCTTTAACTCTGTAAAGATCAGTCCAAAACTGTCGTAAGCGTGATTAAGAATATAAACATTTACCGTAGTTTTGCTCAAACCCTTTCATGTGACATGGCTGTTTCGCTAGTAAATTTGTTACTTTTAGTTGACTAGGTCATGTGCAAATGAGGTCATTCGATGTCGACAGCCGAATTCTGTGGTATTTAAAGGTAGATATCGATGTTTTTTTCACAGATTTTAATAATTTTTATTTCTTCTCGTATATTTTTTGAATACAATATGCAGAAAAGTAGTTTTGCAAAAATCTGAGACGCTTATCAGAAAAAAGCAGGGTATTTCCTTAATAGCCTACGTAGGCTATTAATCTAATTTTAGATTAATCCGAGAAAGTTGCGATAATATATGATCATTCACGTGGTGCGAATAACCGTTGGAACCTTGATTTTGGTTTAAATTACATCACACATACGTCATCATTACGTCATCAGGAGTTATGTTCGCTAGCCGGTCTTTAATTCTGTAAAGATCAGTCAAAAACTGTCGTAAACGTTATTACGAATATAAACACTTACCGTAGTTGTGCGCTAACTTATTCATGTGACCTGAATTAGAACGTTGGCTGTTTCGCTAGTAAATTTGTTACCTTCAGTTGACTGGGTCATATGCAAATGAGGTCATGCGATGTCGTCAGCCGAATTCCGTGATATCATAAAATAACCTGGAATTTCGCTGAACCTTTCCGTCCATATTTTATGTTTGAGTAAAAGAAGAAATTTCTTGAAAAAAGTAATTTCTTCTTTTTCCACATTTTTTTCTTCTGTACAGTATGATTGTTTTTCAAATAAAATAAACATTTCATTGTCGTTTGCAAAATCTTTGAATAAGGACAGGTCTTATATTTTGAAAAACAGGACAGGGTTACATAGTTATCAAACCAGAAGCAGTAAATGTCATGCGTTCACTAGCAAGCGATTACTTTTTGAATTCCGGTTTTGCATTAGCAAAGCTTGGTTTAAGTCTGTAGTATTTTCCTATCCAAGAACACTTACTGCACACTTGTTGGTACTTGTACACCCAAGATGACAGCCTTCTAGGTTCGATGTAGGTTTGTTATTATCACACTGTTTGATGTACGTCTTACTAAACTCACTGATGAAACCGGAAACACAACAACTCCTCCCAGAATGCTTTGCGTCTCCTCCGGGTACCAGTCAAGCTTGTTCGTTCTCGGTTTATCCGGGCCTGACTGATTACGTTCTTACTACACTCTCCCCTGTTTTATAAGTTGCCAGTGTATCCCTAAGTTATCAAAACATTGGTTAGGTATCAATAGGGACCACAAACTCACTAGAAAAAAAACGGCTATCTCTGGTTTTTATTGTCCATAGAGGCGCTGGCCATTCCTCGTGGTGGCTTGTAACACCATTGCTACCGGCTCCTGTCTGACCTTGGCTACTTCAGCGGCCACATCTCCAATATATGCCGGTGTGTTTACTGGTTGTCCTCTATGTACCGATAAATATGGGGAATCGGTTTCTAGCAGGATCCTGTCCAGAGGAATACTTCTTAATGCCTCCCTCTGAGGTTTTCTGAACCTTATGACCTTTCCTGTAAAACCAAAACAACAATCGGGAAAGACCCTCCGCCACTCCCGAACTTGTTCCATACCTCCTGAAAAGCAGTGTAAATGAAGTTTCTGTTCCATTGGACAAACACTTTTAATTATTTCCGGGAGATCTCCTGATGGTTCCCTTGCATAGGTGTCTTTTTCATTTCCTCTTAGATGTGTTACTACAACTTTGTCCGGACGACTTAGTGCCAAGATTTCGTTTACCATCTTCTTTTGTACCTCCCTTGTGGGGACCTCAACACTATAATCTAATCCGATTTCTCCCAACGCAGCAACCCTCGGATTCATTATCATTGTTTTCAACACCTCCTTATCCTTGCTATTCAGCTTGTGAACCTTTTTTGGGTGTACTCCCACTGCAATTCTCCACTTATTTTCGGCTTCCAGAAAGATTTCAGAGTACCTTTCCGGGTCACAGTAGACCATTACACCTCCAACCAGATCAACCTTCTGGGCTGGTTCTATTGTTGAAATCTTTTGTGCCATCCTATCTACCTCCCTGACACTTACATCTATTCTTTCTCCTAATCGGTCTGGATGGAAGTGGCTGTCAAATGCCTTTAAGAGATGCCCTACCTGAGCCACTTGGTTTATTTTGGGGCTGGTGGTAGGCTTCACAATTCCCACCTTGGTTATATTCCTTACCACCTCTGCATAGGAGGGTATATATTGGGGTATCTTGGGGCTCAGTTCCTCAGTACCTGCCTCTTCTCCTTGGCTTGCTGGAGCCTCCGTATCTGACATTAATAAAGCTTCTTCTTCTTCCTTTGTGAGAGAACCTCCTTTATCAGGGCTGGGACTACAGTGATAGTCCAATTCAAGGGACCTCCTGTCAGGTGACTCCTCCAGCACCAATTTCAGTATCCCTCTTTGAGCCTTTGCGCCCTTGAACGCTTCTAAAGAATTCATGGAAATGTTACCTGTGTCACTCACAACCGAGATTACTTTTGTTTCGAGTCTTTTTACTACCTCGGAAGCTACAGAAGAGACACTATGCTCAATTTCCATTGGAACCGACATTTCTTGTTTAAGCTGCTCTTCCACTCCCTCAGTTCCCTGTGTAGTCTCCTTTATAGATTCTACTTCCATTGGATGAGAAGTCAAAAGTTCTGATCCCCTTCTCCTTGTCTTGTATCCAAATCTGTCAAACATCATGGTGGTGTTTCTTTTATTCAAGTGTTCCATGATGAAAGCCATTGGTCTCCAGTGCATCAAAGCTGCTGGAGAATTGATGGGAACAAGGGTAAAGCTCTTGGGTACTTCCCATCCAGCATGTTCACACAATAGCCTCATTGCCTTTTGAGTAGCCGGGGTGATCTCTGAAGATGAATCGATACAAACATTCCAATCCACCATTTTTCGTAAAGACTCTGGGGTGGGGTCTTCTTGGTGAGCCATTACCTTTTCTGCCAGGATTTGCAGAGCTTCCAAACGTTTTGCCTGGAAAGCTTCAATTCGTAATAGATCCTCACTTTCCAAATCATGAAAAACGGCCGGAATATGCTGTTGTTGCACATGACGCTTGACTCTCCTGGGAATAGCATCACACCCCGCAAATGGGCACTTGGTTCTTTTTGGTTTCTTACATTTCCTGGAACAAGGTACCTCATCCTCTAGCCTTCTCTTTTTTACCATCCCAACTGATCGTCTGCCTTCATCTATCTTTATTGTCAACTCTCTCACTCCCTCTGGTGAAGTCCTTGAATCACACCCTGACCTGTAAAATACCAGGGATTCTGGAAGTTGAAACTCTTGATCAAACTGCTGCTCCCCCATCCCAAGACTCTGCTGCCTTGGATGCCACTCATCTTCTTCAGATGTTTCCGGACTTTGAAACCTTTTAGATCTCCTTTCTTTTCCCTCTAGACTACCTTGTCTTGAACCAAATTTTACTCCCTTTAATCTTCTTTCTCTAATTGATCCTCTATTGTCCTCTCTTTCCTCAGGACTCCTCGGCCTCGCGTAATTTATTGTCTTGTTTCGTCTTCTTTCAGCACTCCTGCTCCCTGAATGTCTTCTTTCTGTGTGTCTTCTTTCTCTCCACAATCCTCTATCCTCCTCTCTTTTCTCAAGACTTCTCTGCCTCGAGTAAGTTATTGTCTCTTCTGGTCTTCTTTCAAGGCTTCTTCTCCTTGAATGTCTCCTTTCTATGACTCTTTTTTCTCTCCATGATCCTCTATCCTCCTCTCGTTCCTCAAGACTTCTCTGCCTCGAGTAAGTCATGGTCTCTTCTGGTCTTCTTTCAAGGCTTCTGCTCCTTGAATGTCTCCTGCCTGTGAGTCTCCTACCATTTCTTTCCTTTTTTGATCTTCTATCCTCCTCTCTTTCCTCAAGACTTCTCTGCCTCGAGTAAGTTATTGTCTCTTCTGGTCTTCTTTCTAGGTGTTTTTCCTTCTTACTGGTTTCAGTCTCCATTTCTTCAAGACTTTTTTGCCTTGAATCCTTGGTTTCTTCCCGAGTATCTCTTTCTCCCCTTCTCCATGGACATGGGAAATGTTTATCCATAATAGCATCTTCCAGTAAAAACGCTCCAAATCTTCGTAACTCTTTCCACCAATTCCATGCCTTCCTTTTCACTGCTAAGTAATACTGGCCTTTTATTGCCGAGATCACAGCCTCAGTTGACAGGTTCCGCACCAGATTCAGGTCATGGATAAGCTGTTTAACTTGTAGAAGAATACCATTCCTTGATGCTACTTCAATAGCCTGCTCTTTCTCTGATACCTCCCTATGTCCTGCCATACCTGCAAACAAGAGAATTAGTTTTGACTGATGTTCCCTAGACGGGAGGGGTCTGCCTCACAATCAGGACATTCATACTCTCCCATCCTAGTTGCTTGACGTCGGGTTAAGCCCACACAAGCTGCATGAAACCATTCTAGACATATATTGCACTGTATCATAAGCTTTCCATCGTCTGGCCTTCTACATGTACAATACAGAGTTCCTTGCTCTCCTTTAGCTGCTTTTAAAGCTTCCTGTAAAGCTTGTGGGTTGTTCTTTAATTTGGACACCCAAACAGGTAGTACGCGATCTTTACAGAGCTTAATCCTGTCATGATTGACGGTTTCAACTGCTTTACCTAATTTTACTCTGTAAATGGAAGAGGACATCTTCTCTAACAAGATCCCTGGACCCTTCCAGGGTGCGCACAACTTTTTACACTTTCCCTTCCCCGCTGCTTTATCTAGAACATAGACCACATCACCTACTTTATATATGTGTACCAACACCCGCAAGTCATAGTTCTTCTTCATCCGAAGTTGATTAGTTTTTAAATTTTGTCTAGCTGACTCGTGGGCCTTTTCCATATTTTCAGCCAATTCAGCTGTATAGTCCTCATGAGAGTCCCATCTTCTTTGGCATTCCTCCAAGGGAAACATGAGGTCTGCCGGTATGTTAGCTTCTCTCCCAAGCATTAGCTTGTTAGGGGTATAACCTGTTTGCCTATTCACTGCTGAGCGTATTGCACTTGATATCTGTGCCAAGTGTTCATCCCATTTATCGTTCTTGGTGAGAAAACACCGCACGGCGTTCATCAGCGTTCTGTTGAATCTCTCAACTTGACCGTTTGCCGAGGGTCTATAGGCAGTTGTCCTTGTCTTATGTATACCCAGTAATTCACATACTGCTTTAAACAGCTGGCTTTCGAAATTTCTGCCTTAATCGGTGTGAATATAGAATGGGTAACCAAATCTGGCAAAGAATTCACAAACAGCCGCATGAGCTTTGACTTCAGCGGTCTGGGAAGGCAAGGGGACACATTCTATCCACTTGGTGAACTGATCCACCATAACCAATATATATTCGTTGCCCTTGGAGGACTTAGGTAAAGGACCTAGGAAATCCAAATGAACTCTCTCCATAGGTGATCCAGCCTGGTATAAAGAAAGAGGGACCCTTGAATGTCTATTTGGTTTTTTGCTTTTACTACACACAGGACAGGTTTGAACGTAATTCTTTATATCATTTGACATATTGAACCAGAAATACTTATCTTTGATACGAGATCTGGTACGATCAATACCCTGGTGACCGGCTGAGGGCAAATCGTGATTACCTCGCATCACTAACTCCTTTGCTTCCTTTGGTACAACCATCTGCAAGCCCTGATCTGGTCGTTGAATCCATAAAATTCCATTGTTCAATGCCATTTCCTCTCGGTGAATCCAATAATATTTGGCAGCGGGGCTGGCCAAAAATATTGTGCCCTCAAGAGGGATCTGCTTGTTTGTCAACCATGGAATTATCAGATTGAAATCAGTGTCCTTTTCAGTCAGCATAGCCATATCTTTTTTAGCATCTGAGGTCTCACATACTTTTGCTGAGTGTACCTTCAGGCCCTCTTCTGATGGCTTGAAATGTATTTCCAGCGTACTATGCCCTATTGCACCTTGCTCTGGTAGATGTTCCTTTTCAACCTTCCACACAAACTTTGGTTCATTATCTGATCTACTTTTTATAGGTAAAGCAACAGCATAATCTACTTGGTCTGCAAATTCTGCCCAATTTTGGTGTGCCCTGGTGCAGTATCGACATCCCATGCACGGAAGATCCTGTAATTTAAAACCTAATCTGTACTCAGAGCACTGAATTTGTCCTTCAGATTCACATGGCCTCCGTGACAGTGCATCTGCATTTAAATGCTTCTTCCCAGGTCTGTGCTGAATAATAAGGTCGTATTGCCCAAGTTCTTCAAGCCATCGAGCTAATTGGCCCGTTGGTTCCTTGAAATTCAACAACCATAACAGACTATGGTGATCTGTCCTAATCGTAAATTGTCGACCGAGAAGGTAATGACGGTATTGTCTGGTAAATCTGATCACCGCAAGTAACTCTTTCCTAGTTGTACAATAACGCCGTTGTTCACTTGACAGAGCAAGACTTCCATACGCTATAACCCTCTCTTCCTTGTCTTGTACCTGGATTAACTCTGCCCCAATTGCAAAATCTGAAGCATCTGTGTCGAGTATAAATGGATCCTTACTATTTGGTAACGCTAACAAGGGTGCTTTTGTCATAAGATCTTTGATGTCACCAAACGCTTCCTCCTGTTCATGTTCCCACTGGAATTTGTTTTTCCCCGTCACGTTATACAATGGCACGGCCACCTTGGCAAGATCTTTAAGAAACAGCCTATGGTAGTTCACCAATCCCAAGAACTGTTCCACCTCGCGAGTATTTACTGGATGTGGCCACTCAAGCACAGCTTTTATGTTTTCTTCGGAAATCTGTAATCCATTACTATTAACTTTACGACCTAAAAACTCAACCTCTTTTTGAAAGAGAACACACTTCTTTGGTTTCAGGTGTAGCCCATGTTCTTCAAAGAGCTGTAGAACTTGCCTTAGATTCTCCAAATGAGCCTTGAAATTTCTTCCCAAGACTAATATGTCATCTAGAAAAGCTAGCACAATGTCCCAGTTAAGTCCCCTTAGCACCAAGTTCATTACTCTGCAATAGGTTGCTGGCGCATTACAAAGCCCAAATGGCATCCGGCGAAGCTGGAAAAGACCATATTTGGTGATGAATGCGGTCTTTCTTTTATCCTCTTCTTTTATAGGAATTTGCCAATAAGCCGAGTTTGCATCCAGCTTTGAGAAGTAAATGTTGCCAGCCAGGGTATCTATACAATCTTCTACTAGGGGTAAAGGGAAGGAATCTTTCGCAGTCAGTTTGTTCACTGCCCGATAGTCCACACACCATCTAACTGATCCATCCCTTTTCCGAATAAGAACTGGTGCTGATGCCCATTCAGACTTAGACGGTTCAATGACCTTTGCCTTGAGCATCTTGTCCAAGTGAGCCTTCTCTTCTTCAGCGAATCCCAATGGTGTTTTCCTCATGCGCTGTTTGATTGGCTTGGCCTTCCCTGTGTCTATTTGATGCTCTATATCCGTAAAATCCCCGAGATCATACTCATCCTTTGCAAATACCCCTTGAAACTCAAGAATCAAGTCCTCGAGTTTTTCCCTTTGGCTTTTGTTCAGATGTTCTTTTGACCTTTTTAACATATCTTTTAAATGGTCAGGTATTTGCGTTCTAGCTTCTTCATTTTCATCCTCCTGCACTTGAACTGAGTTTAGAGTGATCCGACCTCTCTGGGATACAGCAGAGACTTCATGTGCCTCTCCCAGTATTTCACGGGGTTTCAAGACCACATACCTATCACTTAAATTCAGTACACACATCTTTGGTTCATCACCTTTTTTGTATAGCGACCGCGGGATAAATGCCTTTTCAGAGGGTACTGGTTCAACCATGTAATCACCCATTTGTCCTTTCATTTTGCATTTGACTAACTTCACAGTGTTGGGTGGAATGACAGTCCTCTTACTGACCGATACTCTGGAAACCACTAGGTTTGTCTCTGAAGAATCCTTTGACATGTCCAACGGAATTTGTAGTTTGTCAATTTGCAGATAGCCACTCTTCAAATTGATGATGATGTCATTTTTACTCAAAAAATCCAAACCAAGAAGCATGTCATCCTGTATCGGGGCTACATAAACTTCTTCTTGGTAAGTGTTGTTCCCTAGCTTAAGTTGCAGAGGGCCAACTATAATACCTTGGATTTTCAGTTTTCTTCCCGCAGTCTGCAAGGTAATTTTCTTCAATACTGGACCCGTCCAATTAAGTCTCTCAAATAGTTTGTCTGAGATTATAGTCACCTGAGCTGCAGTATCCACTACTGCTTTCACCTCTTGTCCATCTAATAAAACTGGTACATGAATCATGGAAGAAGACCTTAATTGATTTATTGTTATGTAATCGCCTTCATGACTTGAGTCATTATCCTCAAGCTTCCCTACTTTGTCACTACCTATAACCTCCATACTGACTTGTTTCTGATCAGAACATGGAGTCTCTGATATATTTTCTTGTGAAGAGTCACTGTCACTCTTTATTTCTAGTTCGGTTGCCGTCCCTGGGAAGCTACTCTGAACAGGGAAGTCGCCTGCCACATTTAAATTACACATCTTACCAATGAGGTCCCACACCGATTCATTTTGTAGGCCTGACATCTTTTTCTCTTCGGTCGGATCTTGGCCTACAGCTCCGACCCCTGCCAGTTTAAATCCTCCTCTTCATCTCCTATCATTTTTGACACCTTTTTAGCCTTGGGACAATCCTTTTTGAAATGTCCCAGGTCCCCACACTCATAGCACCCCCGGGCCGGAGATCTAGACCTTTGCCTGGATCTGCTTTGTTGAGTGCACATCTTGCTGAAGGCTTCTTGCATCCTTTTAAACCCTTCAGTTAATTCAGTCATTTGTTCTTGTAAACCTTTTAACTCTCCCTCAACCTTCCCAAGACGATCAAGTTTTTGTTTGGATTGGCCATCTTCTTGGAATTTAACACTTGGTTTGCTTGTGGGCACCTCTACAGTAGATTTGGTAATTTGTGGTTCATTCACTTCTTCTGCTTGTACATTTCCTTCCACCTGCATCTTCCGAATTTCCTTTTTCTGTTTCCCATAGATGACCCTGTTGGAATGTTGGAACCACCTGACCTTGTCGACTGCATCTTCCATTGATTCCGGTCTGCTTGTAAGTGCGTAATGCCCTGCATCCTTATCTGTGCAGCCCTGGCAAAAACGGAGAATGGCCTGTTTATAAATGTGGGTGTCCGAAAGATCTGGATAAGCTCTCATAGCCAATTGTACCACTCGGCTTGCCCATTCAACAACTGTTTCTTTTGGCCCTTGCGCGGCATAAGTAAAGAACATCTGAGTTGTTTCTGGAAGGTCCTTTAAGTCAAATCTTTTCTCAAGTCGCTCCATTATTTCATAAAAGTCTACTCTAGGCTCTCTTTTAACTAAATTTGCAAAAAATTCACTAGCCACTCCTTCCAAGCACCAGCATAGATTATTTTTCTTTTCCTCCATATTCCAGGTTTGGCCATCAGCAAACATCATAAATTTTGTAGAGAAGCCTTGCCAATCTCCCTTGCCATCAAAGGAGATAGACTTTGGTAAGGGCTGAGAATTGGTTCTTCTCTGACCCTCCCTTGCATCATGTCCCCTTCTTTCAATACAACGACGTTCCGGTGGATGTATTCCAATCATGTCCTGGGGAGTGCCATCATCCGAATCCATCCTTGTTCTCCCAGTCAAACTATGTCTGTGTCCGTCCCTACGTCTATTCCAATTGGGTTCCACCTCTTGATCCATTACTGGATAATTCAATCTGCGCTTGGTTTGTGATTGATGAATATTAGTTGACTCAGTCCTAGTGCCCTGTTGTTGTCTAGTATTATAATAAAATTCATCATTTTGATTGACTTCCTTTTTCATCGTCTCCTGATTATTAGTAAACCCAGACTTGTAACCTAGGTTCCTCTGTCTTTCTGTCCTTTCAACGTCATCCTCCGCCCTAAACATCCTTTGGCGATTCTTTCTACCATTCGTGTCAAACATCTCATCACGAAACCCAGACCTTGAGCCTAGATTTTTATGTATACCCGCATTTAACTGAAATTCCCTATCTTCAAACCTAGACTTCCTGCCTAAGCTATTCCTCACATCCTTTCTTTCTTCCATTTCATGTGACTCACTGTATTTTGACCTTATTGGTGGCCAAAGGCGCTGACCTTGATTACCATGCCTATCGTCTTGACCATCCTCATCATATTCATAATGATGAGTATCCTGTGACCTATCATCATTCTCCTCTTGATTTTCCTCATACGGAAAAGGGGTGAAGTCAAAGTTATTGACCAATGATTCTGGATTCCTAATTCGTAAACTCATGAAGATGTCCTCAGTCAAATTATCACACTTATCTCTAGCATCAATGATGGTTTGAGCTGACTTCTGACCAACCCCATAAATAGCAATCAAATCATCATAGGTACAGTAATTTATTCTTATTTTGGGATTATGAGGCAGACCCCTATCCATGATTAATGTAATTAAAGTACCTTACTAAAAAGTAATGTAACACTAATGCATTAATTATCTATTTATACTAACATTAATTGGAAAGTTATGGCTACCTTCCAATGTCTGTGAAATTAATGAAGTACTCTGAGATACTTAAAATTTCAATGAGAAAAAATTATCAGTCCTAATCAAACCCCTAAATTGTAACGTAAAAACCTTTATTAACTATAATTGAATGACATGCCTGTCAGTGCTTTTAAAATTCTGAAGGGTTATAAAACTAAGATAAATTCAAACTTCAGAATGAAAATACATTTTTTGAATAAGCGGCAGTAGAATTTGAAAGCATTATTGAAAATAACTGATTTCAGTCATGTCAGACTCTCCAAAGCTCAAAAACCAAGCTAAATTGAATTTTCAGGAAGGAAAATTTATGCTAAGATTAACAGCTGTAAAGTTCTAAAGTATTAGTCTAAATAACCGATCTCAGTCTTGTCGGTACTTTGAAATCTCAGAATTATACAAAAAGTATGAAATTCATAATGTTCAACATGAATTATCGTATCTACAGCTGACGGGAGAAAAAAAAAAAATTAAATTTTGAAAGTTATTTTTGGAAACATGTCCAGGCCTTAAAGTATTTGAAATCAATGTATCAATAAAAATAATTTTGTTAATTAAGTCCAGAGATGAAATTTTTAAACCACGAAGGCGACAAACCGAGATTTGAAAGTGGAATTTTGAAGCGTCCTGTTCACCCAAACGAATGCGCAACAAGATGGCGCAGGGCGGAAGTGGGCCAAAATTTCCGCGGGCTTTTGCAAAGCAAAAGTAGAAAAACACAAAACGACACAAAAACGCAAACAACACAAACCTGCAATAAATCCTTTGCAGAAACCTTGCCGATTTGACCTGGAGGCACTATCAAGTTACCGCGCAATATTCGTTTGTCACCCCCGCGTTCAAAATTTCATCCCCGAAATTCGAAGCGAGTTGGACGTATGAAGTGGCCCGGGATTCCCCAAAAAATGCGTCCAGATAAGCGCCGACAACGCCAATGTAGTATTTTCCTATCCAAGAACACTTACTGCACACTTGTTGGTACTTGTACACCCAAGATGACAGCCTTCTAGGTTCGATGTAGGTTTGTTATTATCACACTGTTTGATGTACGTCTTACTAAACTCACTGATGAAACCGGAAACACAACAACTCCTCCCAGAATGCTTTGCGTCTCCTCCGGGTACCAGTCAAGCTTGTTCGTTCTCGGTTTATCCGGGCCTGACTGATTACGTTCTTACTACAAGTCTTTAAAAATTTGCATACTTTGAGAAAGCAGGGATGCTATATTGCATGTACACTAGATATATATCACTGTAATATATTATCGTGCAGAAACACACTATCTCTCTTAGGTAGGTATCGATTTTGTTTGTTTGTTTGTTTGTTTTTCTTTTTTGGGGGGGGGGGGGTTGTTAACAATATTATTTCTATAAATTTCTTTTGTATGTCACCGATTTTAAAACAATATTCTGAAAAAGTAGTTTTGCGAAAATCAGAGGTCGTTTATCGGAAAAAAAACAGAGTATTTCCCAAAAAGCCTACGAAGGCTGTTAATTTATTTTTAGATTAAGCCGATAGAGTTGCAAAGAATATTGGGTAATTCTTGTAGTGCGTATAACCGTTGGAACCCCGCATTCACAATAAATTTGCTCAGACCAACGTCATCGTTACGTCATCAGGAATTGTGTTCGCTAGCCGGTCTTCTATTCTGCCGAGATCATTCAAAACTGACACGAATATTCTTACCGTAGCTTTGCGCTAACCATTTGGTGTGACATGAATTAGGACGTTGGTTGTTTCGCTTGTCAATTTAATACCTTCCGCTGACTTTTGGTCATTCAAATGATTTTAATGCGGTGACGGTAAGTGAATTCCGTGATATTTAAAATTAACCTGGGAATTCCTATATACCCCCCCCCCAAAAAAAAGCCACGGTAAGCCTATCAGATAACCGCGAAGACAATATCTGACTCAAAAGGAAGTGTCAAGCGCCCGTTTCAGCGTAGTTTTAGGTATTTGGCATTTTTTTCTTATCTAGGTTTCAGAACCATCGGTATACCTACCTTTAAACGAAGTAGGGGCCGCAATGTAATCTTTGGGGCATGGATCTAAAACTTATCCGAAAAAAGTTACGCATTTAGCATCGGGATCGAACAAGCAAATTCCCCATTATCGACAATGTTTTCTACCCCTAAAGAGTTTTTGAATTGCTCCGCATAAAATTGCCATCTGCAACTTTTTTGAATTTGGACCGGTCTAAACAATTTAAATGCTATCATGGTGTAGTCGACGGAGCACAGCTTTAAATCACAAATATCAATCCAAGTACTGATAAGTACTGTAAGCTAGCAAAGTATTGTTTTGTTAAGTACTTTTCTTCGTGAAACTTTATCATGATAAAGAAACAAGGTTAAAGTAACCAAGAAGTTAACCCATTCCCACATAACCCCTCCTTTTTACACACCAAGAAAATAGTAACAAGCAATATCTTCATTTTCAATATTGTTTTCTACCTAAAGAGATAAATATTTTAGAATTTTCTACAATTTGAAATTTTAGCCTGCAACTTCTTTGAAGACTTTGATTAGAGTCATTTTGAACACAATGTGCTAATTGAGCTAAACACCCCTCACCCAACCTAGAAATAGGAGATGAACGTTTATGCAAAGTTTGCAATATTCTTGAAATGCATACTAACTACTTTTTATTGCGTAGGCATTTAACGGATTAAGTGGTTAAGCCTCCAGTTGAAGTTTGCACTCGTTGAACTATGACGCGATGACGCGACCTCAAATTTTTGTCTGCTAACTAAGCTTTGCTACCTAAAAACGATTGACCAATCAAATATATCATTCATTTAGAACGGGAATAAATGTTGACTCCGAGACAAATATGTCAACGCTTTTTATTTGTTTGACGACTAAAACCCCTAAAAACCAGCTGATACGGCGTCGAAAATGAAAAATCCTAATTCGATTTATGCTCTATGTCAATTAGAACGGGAATGAATGTTGACCCCAAGACAAATATCTCAACCCTTTTTATTTGTTTGGCGTCTTAAACCCATAAAAACCAGCTGTTACGGCGTCGAAAATGAAAAATCCTTATTCGCTTTATGCTCTATGTCAATAAGAACGAGAGTAAATGTTGACCACAAGACAAATATTTCAACCCTTTTTGTTTCTTTGGCGACTTAAACCCCTTAAAACAGCTGTAACGACGTCGAAATGAAAAATCCTAAATCGCTTTATGCTCTATGTCAATAAGAACGGCAGTGAATGTTGACCACAAGACAAATATTTCAACCGTTTTTGTTTCTTTGGCCTAAAAGAGCTGATACGACGTCGAGGTTGTAAACTTTCGATTCGCTTTATGCTCTATGTCAGTTTGAACGGGAGTGAATGTTGACCACAAGACAAATATGTCGACTCTTTTATTGTGTGGCGACTTAAACCCCTAAAAACAGCTTTTACGACGTCGAGGTTGTAAACTCTCAATTCGCTTTATTCTCTATGTCAATTAGAACGGGAGTGAATGTTGACCCCGAGACAAATATGTCAACCCTTTTTGTTTGTTTTGCGATACGACGTCGAGGTTGTAAATTTTCGATTCGCTTTATGCTCTTTTTCAGTTAGAACGGGAATGCATGTTGACCCCAAGACAAATATATCAACCCTTTTTTTTTTCGTGACCTTAACCCCTAAAAACAGTTTTTACGACGTCGAGGTTGTAAACTCTCGATCGCTTTATGCTCTATGTCGATTAGAACGGGAACGAATGTTGACCCCAAGACAAATATTTCAACCCTCTTTGTATGTTTTGCGACTTAAACCCCTAAAAACAGTTATTACGACGACGAGGTCGCAAACCTCGATTAGCTTTATGTTCTATGTTCCTGCCAATTTCGATTGGTTAGCGGCAAATACATTGGAAGTGTCTATACAATGTACAGAAGCTTACAGTGTTTTTTTTTCACTAAGCAGTCGATACAAAGAGAAAATTAAAATCGTTTAATATCAAAGTCGAACTTCCTCTCACTGTAAGTGGGGATAGCCAGTGATTCACTGATCCATTTTTCATGGGTGAGAACTTCGGCTGGGCCAATATTATATACTTGTCAAAAGTCATCATAAATGCAATAAGCGGCGATTGACCAATTACTCCGTTAGCTATGGTCACTGACTCCGAGAGAATTTCCCACTTCGATTTTAATATTTATGACCAGTAACATGTAACAAAAAACTAAAATAGTTGGTCGTTAAACGTCGTAACTGCAGCTTGAATAAGCTGTAATTACGACGACTAAGTCGTCAAATCAACAGAAAATGCTTCTCATAAATTGCAGCAAATGTTGGAGTTTAAAGTTAACTTCGAGTCAAAATAAATGATTTTTTTGATTGTTCGATTGACGACTTCGATTGGTGAATTGTCTCTTGCCATAGATGATAAGTAGTGTACCAGAGTAGGATGAACAGCTGGTGGTTAGGATGTATTGTTGTGGTTTTACCGGTCATAGAAATGAAAGGAAATCATGGTTAGGTGCACTAGCGATATTACTTACAGTTAAATTTGACGTTTATCCGTACAATCAATCATTTAACACATTCCCTTACAATAACGCTTTTTGACGCCTCTGAAGAAAAAATGTTTTACATCAAGCAATTTCTTCATTTTACAGAATGTTTTCAACCCAGAAAAAAAATCTGGGAGTTCATATACCTGAAATTGTCGTCTGCAAGTCCTTTGAATTTGGACCAATCCAAAATTTTGCCATTTGTAATATGTTAAAACAGACTTCCTAAACCTCACTAAAACTACGTTCCTTTTTTAAAAGTAAATTCTGGTTGAACTGCATGTGAAGAATCGATCTGTTTTCCAAATAGTTGTTTTTTCTACATTCCTTATCCAGTGACGGATCTCGTTTAAAAGATCTATTCCAGCTTGTTGAGTTATCAATCCAGAATGACTGACCGGTAAGAAATAGATCCCAAACTACTATATACGAACACATGTATATTAAAGTGGCTCTTGGACAGAATTTGAAAGCAAAAAAAATGGTCTAAATTTTCCAATTTCTGTCTGAAATGCTTTCAGACATTTGAAAAAAAAAGGTGATTAAGCTGATATTGTACTGCTCATAACTATAAAAAGGAAAGAAACGAAACAAAAGTATTTCGCGTTTCTACACAAAACAGGCAGCGAAATACAACCCGAATAGAACAAGGATTCATCGGATACAACCAAGATCTAAAATCTGCGACAGTTAAAATGGCCGTTATTAAAAATTGTGTCGAATTTTTAGAGCTCCAACGCTCTTGTAGACAATTTATACATACCAATAGAACACGTACGTTTACAATAAGTGGACTAGATGAAGTAGACATTTCAATAAATTGGGTAATTTTTGGCTAAGTTCCAGTATACCCCTCGTTAATGACGCAGAAGGTGCTCAAATAAATGATATGGAAAACAGACAGTGAACTTTTACACATTAAATGATCACAATCCGCATTGTCAAAATCGGAAACGTCAGACAAAAAGATAAAATGAAAGTTTACCTGTAAACTTGTTTTAAATTGAGTGTCATTGTTTATTTCCACACTTCCTGTTTATGCAGGAAGTTGTTTTTCTAGACTGGTATATGAAAAAGAATTAGACTGGAACAGTGTTTTCTTTTTAGACTGATTCCAATTTAATTGATTTTGAAAAAAGGGGAAAATCTCTTTGCCATTATTATCTATATTAAACTTGGTCAATTTTATGAAACCTGGATACATCCACTATTTGCTTGTGTATATTATTTTCTTTGTTCACCTGAAAGACGCTATATCACATGATCAAACTGACCATACAAAAGGCGAGTTTTGTAACAGGTTAAATCAAAGTTGTTTTGATCATCAAAATAACTTCCCAGACCAATCAGATTTAAGCATTCCCGCATCTGCAGATTTTCAAATTTTGTTAGCGTCACTTTTAGCTTTGCACTTGCTTTGTTCGGAGTGTTTTTCAATCAATATTTACTTTCCTAGTTTTGAATCTAAGTGATCTTTGTTTTCTCTTTGTTTTCTTTAACTATTAAAATTTCGAGTGATTCATTATAAACAATGGACTAGATTCTTCTGTGCTATGGAGAAACAAGAGAAAATAGTGAGATTTGTTTTCAAAATCCCAGACTGGTATGTTCTTTCAAAAGTTGAATGTGATAGATTAATCGTGAACTGTCAAGAAGCTACGTCATTCCAGCACGCCCGATTTATCCGTGAGCTAGACTGTTCAACCATGTGTGACCAGAAATTCTGCTTTTTCTGTTCTGACATTGAGAAATTGTGTGGCACAAGCATGCGATCATTGAGAGATTAACTTGCTACCAGATTTAAATTGATGCACTGTAAAATAAAAATGACTTCAGAAGAGCAAAATTGTATTTCCCCCGATGAAATCGCATCGGGCTCATTATCAACAATGGGCGATTCAGACAAAGTGATCGAGTTTTGCCTCAAGCACAAGATCGACCGGGGTGTAATAGATGAGTAAAATAATCAGGGGCTACTCTAGTCTCGATGCATTGGCCCTTATTGATATTGCTGACCTCCAGTCGCCCAAGATTCGAAAAGGCCAGAGACGACTCCTTCTTCACATTGCTAAAAGCCTCCAGGACAACGAACAATCAGCACCGTCAGTCCCATCTACCTCCAGAACTGCCTAAAACAGCCAACAAGCCCAGCCAGAGATCCAGCATGCACCCGCACAGATACCCAGGGACAATACAAGTGACATTTACAATCAGTGTCTGATTAATTCATTACTTTGCCAACAACAGCAAATGGCAAGTACCAATCCCCATGTGACACCTAGTGAATTAAGTAATCAAGCACCCGATCATTCTTGGAACGACCCTCAAATTCATCTGGCGTGTGCTGCAGGTAGGTCCCTCACACCTTTTTTAGATGTTTGCGACTTTGTGCCGAGTACACTTGAGGAAGAGGTTTTGATTGGTAGTAATGGGGACCAACAAATTGTTGTTAAATCAGGACCTAAAAAACCCGTCCTAGAAAACCTGACCCTTTCCCAATGGTCCATTGCTAATATGGCAATTTTGTACAAGCTACTAGGAGATGGGAAACTACAGGGGGTCTCCCTTCTTGATTATTTGTCCCACACAACGAAGATATATCAACTTGTACAAAGGTTTAATCTCCCTTCAGTTCTGCTTTATGACAGGGAGTATAGGAAACTTCAGGCAAATATGAATTTTCGTTGGGGCACGGATGTGCAGCACCTGCATAGATTACATTTGGTCCCGAGAGAAAAAACCCTCACTCATTCAACTGCCCCTTTGCGTAAGCCGAATAATATAAATTCACAACATGTGCCCCAAAGGAGGAACTTAAGGAGGGAGGTTGATATCTGTCGAAATTACAATTCTCACAGGGGGTGCACTTACCAAAATTGCAAGTTTCGGCATGATTGCATCCTCCCTGAATGTAGTGAAAGCCATTCAGCAACATTTCATTCCAACCCAAAAAACTAAAATTTGAGGTCAATCCCCTTCCAGGTTTGTCCCTGTCAGCCTGGGATGCAGAGTTGGGTGATGATCCTGATTGGGTTTTTCTTTTAGAAGGTATAAAAATGGTTTTGACATTATAGATCGCGATATAATCGTTTCGAAGGCCTTCAGTGATAACCACCCTTCTACAAAACCTGGAGCTCCACTCTATGATGCAGCTTCAGCACAAGTTATTAAAGAAATCGAAAATGGTAATTATGTTCTTTGCGAAAGACAACCACTTATAGTCAGTCCAATGGCAGCCATACCAAAACCAGACGGTGATGTAAGGCTTATCCATGACTGTTCTCGCCCAATTGGCGAAGCTGTCAATGATTTTTGTTCAGCTGACTGGAACCTGAAATTTTCTAGGGTAGATGATGCCGCTAGCCTCATGACACCGGGGTGCTTCTTTGCGAAAGTGGACTTAAAGTCTGCTTACCGCAGAATTGGCATAAGCCGGGCTAGTCAGGAGGTTACGGGTTTGCATTGGACTTTTCGGGGTGAAACGGTGTATATGCGAGACACAAAGTTACCTTTCGGAGCAAAGCTAAGCGTTGGTATCTTTCATCGCCTCACCCAGGCTGTCAGAAGAATGATGGTCAGGAAGGGTTTTGACCTGACTATAGTTTATTTGGATGACTTCCTTATCATCTCTGAATCAAGGGAAAATGTGCCGAAGCACTTGCAATGCTTATCGCACTGCTTAGGAAATTAGGTTTTTTAATTCACTGGGGTAAGGTCGTTGATCCAACAAATATTATAACATTTCTAGGCATTGAGCTTGACTCTGTCACTATGAGTCTTCGGCTCCCTAAGACAAAGCAAGAATTATTAATTGAGCAAGTAAACGGGTTTTTACACCTCAAGCGCGCAACTAAACGACAACTACAGTCAATTGCAGGGCGCCTTTCATGGGCAGCTAGTGTTGTTAAAGGCGGACGAGTCTTTCTTCGCAGAATTTTCAACCAAATAAGTATGCTCAGGCACGCATCACATCGCGTTATAATTTCTAATATAATAAAACATGATTTACGTCGGTGACTTAACATTCTTGGTGTTTTTAATGGTCGATCCGCCATACTTGACAAGCAACCAATAGAGACACTTAACACAGATGCCTGCAATGATGCGACAGGAGGAGTATTCGGCAATGACTGGTTCTATTTCAACTTTCAGGCCGACTGGCCAGAGGCCAGCCATTTCCACATAAATGAAAAAGAAGTTATTGCTATTTCTCTCGCTGCCCAACGATGGGCTCCAGTCTGGGAAAACAGACGCATAATTTTCTACTCAGATAACAAAGTTTCAGTAGCTTCAATTAATAAGGGTTCATCACGAAATCCTGTCATAATGAGATGTTTAAGGAATCTTTTCTGGCTCTCTGCACGTTTTAACTTCCATTTAACTGCATATTTTATTCCTGGTTCTAGGAATGTCCTCGCAGATAGTGTTTCAAGGTTGCATTTCAGAGGCCACATAAACAACTTGATCCCATATCTTTCAAACACACCGCTTTTTCTTCATGCACCTTCTAAAAGCATCCAATTTTTGCTCTACAGATTCACAGAGTGGCAGCACTAGTTTTTCAAGTCCACCTTTACAGTCTTGGCTACCTACAGAGGAATCTACCCCCCCCCCTTCAACACTGGATGCTGAGGTTACCTTTTATAGGAATAAAACCTTTGCCCCATCAACATCAAAGACTTATTCCACTCACCAATTCGCTTACTTGCAATTTCGTCAACAGTTAAATGTATCGCATGTTCCAATTTCGCAAATTGACCTGGGTCGGTATATCGCCTTTCTCTCTAGGCGTTTATGTTTTAACTCCATTCGACAGTACCTCAATATTGTAAGACTTGTCCACTTAGAGAATGGGCATCCAAACCCCCTTGAGGGAAACTGGTATGTAAATTCCATACTGAAGGGAGTAATACGAGTTAAAGGGAACCCTTGTAGCCAAAAACTACCTATCACTCTAGACATTCTCCGTTGTATTTTCCTAAACTTGATGTGGCCACACCCCTAGACCGTACCTTTTGGGCTTCTTGTCTCGTTGCCTTCTTTTCCTTCTTCAGGAAGTCAAATCTACTTGTCCCGTCAATTTCAGAATTTGACCCTAAGCGTCATCTTTGTGTTCATGATGCGAGGTTTACCCCAGAAGGTGTTATTCTAACGATTCGTTGGTCCAAAGTTATACAATTCAGGGAGCGCATCTTGCATATTCCCTTACCAAAAATTATTAACTCCCCTTTTTGCCCATCGACGGCCTTACTGCAGTTGGTTTCTTCAATAGGCTATACCTCGAGTCCCTTACCTTTGTTTAGTTTCTCATCACCATTGGGTGTGAGGCCTTTGACACAACCCCTGTTTCTCCAAAAGTTACATCATTGTTTGTCGTTAGTGGGGGTCCCCCCTGGACTTTACTCAGGTCATAGTTTTCGAAGAGGGGGAGCTAGTTTTGCATTGCAGTGTGGGTTACCTATTGACCTTATTGAGCTCCAAGGGGATTGGAACAGCAATGCCTATGAACGTTACCTTCATCCATCCCTTGGCTTGCGTACGCAGGTTGCAGAGGTGATGGGCAAGGCAACAGCATCAAGTTTTCCCCCTAAGCATTAGTGATTGGCATGGTCGCATTTATCGGTTGGTGTGAGGGCCCAACACGCATGTACATACAGATGCGGAGTAACTTTTGTTTCTTTATGTATTTATTTTTCTATCTGCAATAGTGCCTTAAGTTATTCATGGTGTTCACAAATATACATTAAATTCTCACATGCCTTATCCACCTAAAAAAAAAAAAAAATACCTACTACCTACAGTCCTTGGATTTTGGGATGTATTTTCTTGATACTTTTGCGGCTTGCATACATTTTAAATGTAAAAGCAAGTTTATTGCATCTTGATTTGATTGTCATTATATGTGCTTGAGTTTCTATGAGACAAGGTCTCAGGAAAATACATGGTCAATTTTATCCCAGAGACTGTTGTTGTGTTCTTCCTTCATCCCTAGAGGTTAATCATTGATTTGTTAAAATGAAGTCGTTTCAGGATTCCATCTGCCGGCAGCCTTGCGGATGGATGGCGGATGGGAGCCTGCATAAATGAAAGAAGATTTAAAAACTTATCTGAGTAGTCTTAAATGACGTACCAATGTCGATGAGCGAAATCAGAATGGAAAAAAGACAGGAAAATCATGTAGGAGTATAGATTTTTTTATTTTATTTAATATATTAAAGAAAAAAAGACAAATGTTAAGTGGAATACTAAGTTACAACAGCGATACAACATCATGTATTTTCTAACCCACATACTTGTGTTGTGTAATTGACCGATTGCGCCTGTCAGTCAAAGAATCAATCGACCAATCAAATCATTCATTCAGACCGGAAGTGAATTTTGAACTCTAACATTGGCCCATATTAATGCGAAGCATTTTTTGTTAGTTTGGCGACTAAAACGTCGTAACTACAGCTTATTCAAGCGGTTGTTACGATATTAAGGTCGCCAACTATCTATTTTACTTTCCTTTTTACATTTTAAGGGTCATAAAGCTTACAAAATAACGCCGTGTAATTCGAAAATTGAGCCTCTGTGGAGTCAGCGGGTTTGGCCAGCAGAGTAGGCGGGGACAACGATCCACCAATTAAAAATGTACTGATGTCGAATATAGAAGATTCGTGGAAGAATCTTGATCGACGACCACTCCTACAGGAAATAGAACTGGGGTAATAAATGTAATCATTTTGTTAATGATTTAAGAGAATATTTTTTGTTTTCATGGAGGTATGAACCGAAAAAACTAATCACACTGTATGAATGTTTGCTGTTGTTGATAGTTGGTTGGCGACCTAAACGTCGTAACTTCAGATCTAATTAGACATGGTTACGACGTTTTAGTCGCCAAACTAACAAAAACGTTTCACATAATTGGCGGCCAGGTTCGATGTTCAAATTCTATTGGCAGCCGCGTTTAATCAATAACGCTTCTCTTCAAGTGATCACTTGCTTGATGTCATCAATGATTGTTCAGGTCGATTCGGGAAACGGATTGACATTTAACGCTAAAAATCAAAAATTAAGAACGAACTAGAACGGTCGTCTGTAAGGGCTGACGAATACCCCCCACTACCGCCTCTTTTTAATTGCCACATACCAAATACAATCATCAAAGATGTAGGCCTTTCTGTTTTGGAGAAGAAGATTTTTAAAAGTTTTCACTTATATGCACCTATGTAAAACTTCAATTACTTGGGATCCCCAGGGGCGGGTAAATTTTGTCCCTAGGGCCATAATTTGAACAATCTTGGTGGAAATCCACCAGATGATGCTACATACCAAATATGAAAGCTGTAAGCCTTATGGTTATGGAGAAGAAGATTTTATTAATTTTCACTATATCTGCATGGAATTAAATTCTTTGAACAACTTTGGAAGAGCTTGACCAAAGGAACATTCCTGCTAAGTTTGATCAATATTTGTCCAGAAGTCTTAGCTGCAGAGAGAACACCATTTTTTATAAACTATTTGGGATAATTATATAAAGGGCATAACTCCTGAGACAGTTGATTAATAATCATTATAAAAATTGCAGGTGTAAACGCTTCTAATTGCAAGGAAGATTTCGGTAAAGTTTCAGCAAAAATTGGTCTGGAAATGTGAGAGGAGATAAGGACACAAAATTATGTCCACAGACGGACAGACAGACAGACAACCTGCTTACAGTAAACCCCCGTAACTTCGTTGTGAGGGTGCTGCTATATACCAAATATCAAAGCTGTAGGCCTTATGATTTCAGAGAAGAAGATTTTGAAAGATTTTCTGAAATTTGCCCTTTTTGTTTTGTCGTGTCAACCAGAGTTCTGCATAGAAAAATTCTTTGAACAACTTTTGGAGAGCTTGACCAAAGGAACATTCCTGCTAAGTTTGGTCAATATCTGTCGAGTAGTTTTAGCTGCAGAGAGAACACCATTTATATATTCTATTTAGAATAATAATTCAAAGGGGCATAACTCCTGAAACAATTGATCAATAATCATTATGAAAATTGCAGGTGTACAAGTTCCCATTGCAAAGAAGATTTCGGTAAAGTTTCAGCAAAAATTGGCCTTGAAATGTGGGAGGAGGTGAGGACACAAAATTAAGTCCACGGACGGACGGACGGACAGACAGACGGACAACCTGGTTTCAGTATACCCCTATAACTTCGTTGTGGGGGATAAACTTAAATTTAAACGTCTGAAACAATCTTATTTACCTATGAAGCCAAGGAAATACTTTGTTCTAGCCAAAGGCTTATCCTATATTATGATCCAAATTCCCCACGATCGACCCCTATTTCCGTCACTTTGATATTTCTTCGAAAAAAAATAAATCTAATACACAATCTAGTTTTTGATGGAAAAAACGATAGACACGGTACCCCTCAAATCTTATGTGTCTTAAGAAATGCACATATATATCTTTGGGGTCAAAACGATGTTTATAGAAGAAATGTGATGCAAAAATACGCACACTTTATGATATACGTGTATAGCACGGTAACAGAAAAAATCTACGAATATGAATGACGTCATGTGTGGTGTAATTTGTTTTCAAGTGAGAATATTGATAAATCTATAATTGTTAACATAAACCTGATTACACGTAACCTCGATAACGAATTATTTTACCAATTCTCAACCATTTAACAACCCAACTGTTTCTCGTACATGGAGGTATCTATGTTTCTCAAAGAAAACATTGCCAATTGTCTAAGAATACGCACAAACAGACGCTTCATACTTAAAATTTGAGTCAGATTTAATTGTCTTCTCGGTAATCTGATAGGCTTAAAGTGGTAGGAAAGGTTCAGCTGAAATCCAGATTATTTTTAGATATTTAAAGGGGAAAAAGATTATTAATCCATTATTTCTTATACGATTTGAATACAATTTCTCTAATATCTTTTTCAAACATTTGGCATTTGTGCATCCTGAGGGACCCGGTTATTCAGAAAGATATCAAAGTAATATCTTCCCCCAAACACTTAACAAACTTTACTTGGGGCTTAGAAACACAAATAAATATGACGATTGAATCTATAAGATCAAAATAATTCTACGCACAGGAACTTCTCACAATTGATATTCTTTTAATAGTATATACATAAATATACCCAAGGGGTTGAACTTGACAAAAGTAAAAAAATACCTGGTACGAATGAAGTCCCCTTTCTGACGTCGATTTCTGTCATTTTGTGTTGAATGATGAATAAATGTGAAGGAAAATGAATAATCTATACGATAAATAATCATATTAGAACTACGGCGATATAGATATTGAAATACATACTGGAATATCAGGCGAATCGATCGTAATTTTGTTAGTCGGACAAAACTGTGCACAGCTGAATATGGGGTTTCACCAACCGTACAAGGCTAAATATCACCGTCAAATATAACATCGACCTGTTTCACACCACTTGCATTTAGAATATTCATTTGATAAAGATTGCTGAAAGGTACGAATCTTTAGTCAATTTTACGTCACACTTTCGTTTTGTGTGAAAGAAGTCATTTGATGGGTAGAAAATCAATTTGGCATAAACCGCGAAACTGCGCCACCGTAAATGTCCAATGAAACTTGCTGTAAGACAAAGGCTAAAAGGTCAATGTGCACAGTTAGGTCCGACTAAGAAAAATGACATCAGTTTGCTCGACAAGCCGGTCTGTAATTCACGTTTGATCAATATCACTTTTGCTCAAAATCGTTGTTTTTCCCGTGTAGATTATTTATTTACAATTACATTAGAGTATTGTTTAGCAGTAAATCTCAAAATTTGACTTCAAAACGGCGACTTAATTCGTACAAGGTATGGTCGTAATCTTTATCAAGTTCAACCCCTTGACTATATTTAAATAAAGTATAAAGGTAGGTATCGATTTTTTTTTTTTTTCATGTCACAAATTTTAATTATTTTTATTTCCTCCAGTATACTATTACAATACAATATGCCGAAAAGTAACTTTACAAAAATCTTAGGTCGCTTATCAGAAAAAAGCAGGGTATTTAATCTACTTTTAGATTAATCCGAGACAGTTGCGAGGAACATACGATCATTCACGTGCTGCGAATAACCGTTGGAACCTTGCATTTAGTTTAAATTACATCACACCAATGTCATTAGTTATGTTCGCTAGCCGGTCTTTAACTCTGTAAAGATCAGTCCAAAACTGTCGTAAGCGTGATTAAGAATATAAACATTTACCGTAGTTTTGCTCAAACCCTTTCATGTGACATGGCTGTTTCGCTAGTAAATTTGTTACTTTTAGTTGACTAGGTCATATGCAAATGAGGTCATTCGATGTCGACAGCCGAATTCTGTGGTATTTAAAGGTAGATATCGATGTTTTTTTTCACAGATTTTAATAATTTTTATTTCTTCTCGTATATTTTTTGAATACAATATGCAGAAAAGTAGTTTTGCAAAAATCTGAGACGCTTATCAGAAAAAAGCAGGGTATTTCCTTAATAGCCTACGTAGGCTATTAATCTAATTTTAGATTAATCCGAGAAAGTCGCGATAATATATGATCATTCACGTGGTGCGAATAACCGTTGGAACCTTGATTTTGGTTTAAATTACATCACACATACGTCATCATTACGTCATCAGGAGTTATGTTCGCTAGCCGGTCTTTAATTCTGTAAAGATCAGTCCAAAACTGTCGTAAACGTTATTACGAATATAAACACTTACCGTAGTTGTGCGCTAAATTATTCATGTGACATGAATTAGGACGCTGACTGTTTCGCTAGTAAATTTGCTTCCTTCAGTTGACTTTGGGTCATATGTAAATGAGGTCATTCAATATCGACAGCCGAATTTCGTGATATCTAAAACTAACTAGGTTTCAGAAACATCGATACCTCCCTTTAAAAATAACCTGGAACTCCGCTGAACCTTTCCGATATAACCACAAAAAGTTACTTTAGGCCTATTAGATTACAACCAAGAAAATACCTGACTTAGCTTAAAGTATCAAAGGTTCGTTTGAGTGTTTCTTTCGGCACTTGTTTTTTTTTTTTTTTTTTTTTTCCTTAAACATCGAAACCTTCCTATAAAAACCAATTGTGACAAACCCTGTGATTCTACGCGGTAAGCCCACAAATCGTGAAAGAAAATTTGATATTTTGAATTGTGACCGATCATAATTTAAGGTTTGATTACATGAAACTATGACATCATTGATGTGGTTTTGACTTCGCTTATTATTAACGCATTTAGCTAGGTCACGGAGATTAACGAAATCTGCACACGGGCCGAAGATTAGCGAACATTTTCGGTAATGAGTCGAGTGCATTCGACTCGATTTAGAAATGTCAACAAACACTAACAAAAACAAAAAATTCTATTTCCAGAGAAATTCAATTTTACACTCCTTTAGCATATTAATATAAAGAAGGCTCTTGTTTGGTTTAGTGGACTATTTTTTCCGTCTCCGGAGGGAGGAAAGGACGTTATTATGCATGGAAGTCTCGCATCCTTTGAAGTCAAGATTGCACCCATCTCTGGACTTTCATCTCAACGAAACTTAAAGACGAATAATATCCCGTGAAAGAATGCCATGTTAACCCCATTGCATACTCTGTGTTTCCGTAGACACCGTTCAGATTTGAAATGTGGCCGTCATAATACCACCAACCGCCTTTCCATTTAGTTGCACAATTTTCACTTGATATATCATTATCCCTGTCCTTAGTTGTAAATTTCATTCCGTTATGTTGAGGAAAGAGATTGTCACCTGCGGTACCATGGTAACCGTCGACTGTCAGTTTGTAGTTTGACTCCAGGTCCCCAACTTTGAAAACATTATATTCGGCGAAGGCACTGGTTCCATCCGGATGCGTCATGTCAATACGTAATTTGTACCAGCCTTGTGATGTCATCATGTGGATGTGCTGGTTTCCGAGCCAAAAGTTTCCGTTCAAATCCCCGAAGCCTGTCTGGTACTCGTTCCAAGTTTTGTAAAAATCCTCGGCGTTTGAGACTCGTCGTTGAATGACAGTCCAACCTCCGGTAGTATTGTCCATGTCACATCGAACCTTGAACCCGTACGTACCAAGCGGGAAAATGGTGTATAATCCTGTCCCGCTGTTCTTTAAAAATTGTTTAATGTCGTGGCAGTCTATCGGTCTAGAGCAAGTTTGAGCCTGGTAGGATAAAAATTATACATGTAACTATTATATTTGTTCAGCGTGAGAACGTATGTGCAAGTTTCGATTATTTACCGTTTCTACTATAGAATTTGCCTTTCTTAACGACACACCAAGAAGACGGGTAGTTGTTATCCTGGATAATTCAAGGATGCAGGCCGAAACTGCTGGTAGCTACGCCTGGTTCTCGATTGTATGTTGATGCCAGTTCCTTTATATGTTTATATCAGTTGGCATATTCAAAGCAACTTAAACAGATTATTATTATTATTATTTTAATAATGGTCGTAACAGAGTGATCAGTAACATAATATTCGTAATTTAGTAAGATGAAGATGACTTTCATATTAGATCAACAGTCGTATAAAACAAAGTAATTTCAAATTTGAAATGTGTGCTAAACATAAATCATGCTGAAATACAGAGCAGTATTTCTTAAGTTTTCTTGAGTAAATACATAAAGCACTTAAGGTTCTGATGTGCCAACCTTTTTTTATCAGTTATTTTCAGAATGTATTTACGAAGTCAATATTAACCAAAGCTCCAAGAAAAATAAAAATACGTATTTTTCTCACTATTATTATTACAACTAATACTTTTTAGCTCACTTGAGCACATAGTGCTCATGGTGTGGTATTTTGATCGTCCTCTGTCCGGCGTCCGTCGGGCGAAGTACGTCGTCCGTTGTGTCGACAATTTCAAAACGACATCTACTCCCAAACCACTGGGCGGATTTAAACCAAGTTTGGCAGGAATGTTCCTTGTGTGGTGCCCTTTAAAATTGCTAGAATAATTGAAATCCGTTGAAAAGTCTGGTTGCCATTACAACAAAACTGAAATTTTAATAAAATCTTTAAAAAAATATCTCCTCCTGACAAAGAAGGCCTAGAGTCTTGATATTTAGCATTTATCATCAATACATTGAGCACTTCCAGAATTGCTAAAATAATCACCCTCGGGTCCCCAGGGGCAGAGCCAAAAAGGCGTGGTGCTTATATAAATATAGAAGGATTTTTAAAACGACATCTTCTCCCAAACCATAAGGCGGATATTAACCAAATTTTGCAGAAATGTTCCTTGGGCGGTGCCCTTAAAAAATTGGTAAAAGAATTGAAATGCATTACATCTCTGGTTGCCATGGTAACAAAACTTAAATTTTAATAAAATCTTTAGATTTTCTCCTCCAGACCCAGAGGGCGAAAAGCTTTAATATTTTGCATGAAGCACCAGTACATTGACCTTTTCAGAATTGCTAAAATCACCACCCTCGGGTCCCCAGGTGCGGAATCGGGGGGGGGGGGGTATAAAGATACAAAGAAGGATCTTTAAAACGACATCTCCTCTCAAACCATTAGGTGGAGTCCAACCAAATTTTGCAGAAATGTTCCCAGGGTGGTGCCCTTTAGAAATTGCTAAAACAATTGAAATCGGTTTAAAACTCTGGTTGCCATTGCAATAAAACTGAATTTTAAAGTAATCTTTAACAAATGTCTCCTCCTGACCCAGAAGTCGTAGAGCCTTGATATTTTGCATGAAGCATCAGTACATTGACCTCTTTCAAAATTGATAAAATTTCAGAGCCATAGGGCAATTGGGCCTAAATGGAAATAAAGAAGGCAACTCTTTCAAAACTATTTTGCCAATATAAACCAAATATTTTTACGTTAGTTTTCCCCTTTTAATAATTACTAAAAGATTTGAAATATGTTGAAAGAACTGGTTGGCATAGCAACATAGGTTGATTTTAGATAAATTTTAAAGGAGGTCTTCTCCCAACCCAGTGAGTATTAGGCCTCGAAAAGAAGAGCCTTATCTCAGGTGAGCGCTAGGGCCACTTGTATATTGTTCATTTTGTGTTTGTTGTTGTTTACATGCGGTGCTAAAATTTTGTCAGAATATAATGAATTGAATCAAAACTTTGAAGGCAAGATACTACATAGAAAGATTGTTTTTTAATCTTGTGTTAGTTTTTTTGTTTGTATGTTTGTTTGTTTCACAAAAGTATGGCGCACCGGACAGATCTAATATATGACCTCTGAAACATTACGTGAAAACCCAGCAAAAGTCAATCAGGAGATGCTACAAATTACAACATCACCAACACAAACGATTCGTGTTTCGGATTTTAAAATTGTACATTGTGTGATTCAAACTCAAATTTGAAATAAGACGCGCTAATGTTAGGCCCAGCTAATACACGAGAATCATCACATGATGTAAACTAAGAAATGGTTCAAAAGAGTTCAAATTTTAGTAGATTGTGTAACATTCCCCATCTTTAGTCGCCGTGGCTACTGCAGTGAATGGTAGAATTGAATCGTTTGCAAATTTATGTAGAATATAACCCGAATGAATATTCCTGCCGGGTTTCATAAATATTTCGTATACCCTGAAAGCTTCTGTTACCGAATAAAACCAGGGGTTTTTCGTCCGAATTGAACATTTTTGAATCTTTGGTAGAGCGTGACCCAAGAAGCAATCCTGCTTGATTGGCGCAGTAGTTTTTAGAGAAGACTTGAATTTTGGACGGATGATCGACGAAGGGCGGAAGGACAAGCAGCAGACGATGACAGAATAATTGTTTACGCTTTTCGAGCCTAGAGCTTGACCATCGGCTTTTGGATATCTAAAACTGTACATGACATACAAAACCAAGTAAAAGATTGCTTTAACGTACTAAAAAATAAAAATATTTTGCCTTTAAAAACGAACGCGCTTAACATGTGACACATTTTTTAATTAAGTAAAATACCTGATAATTGAGATGACAAGCACTATCTATTTCGATTTTAAAAGGACTTGTCAGGATTTTTTATTTCCAATGTACAATCTGAGAAAAGTTTAGCATTTCTAAACTCAAACATTCTTTTTCTTGTTTTTTTTTATTCATCCATAACACATTATTATATTCACAATTTTTCATATTAAACATTTCAATTCTATATAGTAAATATGTATTTTGTGTTTGATTAAACTTAATTATGCAATATCTAGGTATAATAAATATTTATCCAAGTGAGTGACATGAAAACATGAGCATAGTGACTTTTAATCGCAACCTTTTAGGAGCGATTAGTGTCCTTGTTCTCGAAATTCACTTGGTGACCCTATTTCCCAAATGTTCCTTTATTTTAACCGGACGCATAGAATACTGAACATTCTTGGTAATAAGCAGTTCTAAAATCTGTCAATAACGGAGCATCTGAATTTCCTTGAATGTTTACTCTGGAATATCTTTTTCCGAGCATGTCATGATGCTTTAAACACTAGATTCCTTTAAAGTTGATTTGAAGAAGTAGAATTACAAGTTAAGAAATCACCAACGTAGAGAAAAGGGAAAATGGAGGTCCGGAACCGTTATAAGCTAAATAAAAAGACGCTTTGATTGGATCATCTACCCTAATACGCGTCAATCATCTTGGAAGGAGAATTATTTAACAAATCGGTGCATCATGCTTGTGGTACATTAGAACTAGGGGCTCCTCTTCTCACCGTGTATAACCGTACAGTGAGCCAAATCGGAAGTGACACCGACTGTACGCTAAATATATCACTAGTGAGACTACACAGTTTAATGGGCGGAAATTTCTCAATCGAGGTAAATTTTAGTCTTCAAGACGGCTGTAAACGCGGTTTTCGATATATGTAAGAGCTAATGTTACTTGTCTCTCGTTTGTGTGTCGTTCTGTGTTATTGAGTATACTTTCTGGTAAAATCCATACTTTAATCGACGAATCACTAATTTTTCTTTAACGTGATCCGTCAGACTGGCGAATCCAAAATCTTTTTGCGTAACTGAGAGCATTAATTGTGACCTAGTCTGTGAAGAATGATATAAAAATCTTATTTCTTGAAATTTCTTGAATACCTATACCATGTTATACAGCAATGCATTGTATGTAGCCGGGTACGACTGAGGAATTGCAACCCTGTCTTCCGATTGACTGTACGAATTAGTGACATTCATACAGTATCAGTAGTGACAGAGGTCGCAGAAAAATCTGTTCGATTAGTGACAGTTTAAATCATAATTCCCGGCAGCTGTTTATTTGGATTGTCTTTGGGTTCGTAGGCCAACAATGCCAAATGCCGATCCTAAAAACCTTTGTAAATATAGATGCACAGAATAATACCGTTATACGAGCTAACTCGTGGGGTTAGTTTGTCTTTAAGAGCTTCTTTAAATTCTGCTATCTGACCGTTTATCGCTAGTTTTCAGGAGGACAACATATTTCTCACGAGTACCAGTCTTTCATGCGGTCCTCTTACCTGGTAAATAGGCCTTTTGAATACAGAATGCCGGTGGATATGCTTAGCAACGCAACCGTGGGCATATTTATATCAAAAGCACACAATAGACCTGATGTCAAAAGTTTTTGTCACTGCACTAGTCTGCTCATGATTGCGATCGCACGCATAACTGCATTAATAAAGGTTTCAGAACTTGGGCTTATTTGAATACTTTGAAACTTAATATGAGAGATAAGTATTTTATCCCTGTACATAATTCTTTAAGAAGAGTACATGTACTATGCCAATTTAGAGGTGCACTACTAGTGGCATAATCTATACGATATAATCGGCTGAACCTTGCATATCATTATAGGTCGCACAATTTGACGTGTGTGTAAATGAAGCGCAGCCCGATTGAGACTATTCGCACGGCTGTCGTATAGATTATCAGCTTATCCCTCAAGTCAGAGCAGCCTGGAGAACCTCACTGCATAATTGTCACATCTCGAACAGGACATTGTGATCAGTGCGCGTCTTTTGTCTTTGTGTTTGATCGGGCCTGCAAAAATTACATGATTCATATTGCTCCAATTCTTTCATCTTAGACGCACCTCACAGAAGTTCTAGTATTGAACATGCGCTGATCCAGAAACTTTTTCCACAGGGAACAACAACGGAGGATTTTCATTTTTTACAGCTGGAAATTGACTGTATATTGTATAGGCGTGTTTTCGTAATGGAATTTGATTATATATGTTTAAAACATTGGTCCCAATGAGCAACAGTCACCTTCTTTCCGCGTGTATTGTCGTTTTTTATTTTGTTGTTGTTTTTTTTTTTTTTTATGTATATATTAATATATGACAAGTGTCGATTCAGAGAATATGATAAACCTCAAAAATAGAAATCCTAGTTAACTTTCAGTGAACCTCAAACACAAGGGAATCACTGAGTAAAATTTTGTATAAACGGTGGATACGATTTGCAAACAAATGGAACATATTGCATCTAAACGTCTCCAATCTAAGAAATTTACTGTTAACAGTTGACTTAATGTGGCTATCTTTTTCGGAACTAATCGTACAGACTTTCGGAGCTAATCGTACAGACACGAAACATGCATAGGCCACTGTTCGTACAGATGCTCTAGGCAGGGTGGTTCTTTTCACGAGAATATTATCTAAATCTTCAGGGCATTTTCACCAATCGGAGCTCGAGGTTTTCATTACTAAAGACAATAATGTATTTTACCAGTGGAACTCTACCGGAGAAAAATCATTCGCATCCTCGGACAAAAAAGTAAAACTCGCTGATTGCCTGTGATAAATTCCGATTTGGGGATAGAAGCACAGTTCCACAATTAAATGTAAAACAGACATGAAAATTGCGTTCATTTCGCAATTTATTATCGAAAACCGCGTTTCAATCCGTCTTGAAGACTAAAATCTACCTCGATTGAGAAATTTCCACCCATTAAACTGTATAGACTCACTAGTGATATATTTAGCGTACAGTCGGTGTCACTCTCGATTTGGCTCACTGTACGGTTATACACAGTGTTTCTGGTTTGACCAATAAATTCAAGCAGAATTTAGCGACTTATGTTTTTCTTGAAATAAATGCGGCTAAAATTATAGAGGAAAAACAGGGAATTCAACAAATTTATCATAACGCCCCCTCTCTCCCCCTCTCCTTCTCCCTCTCTCTCTCTCTCTCTCCATCTATCTATTTATCTATATATCTTCATTAGTCTTTCTCTGTCTGGCTGTCTGTCTCTCCCTTTCTCGCTCCCTATTTCTCTCCTTTCCGTTATCCTTCTCTGTTTATCCCTCTTTCTCCCTCCCTTTATTTTTTTCTTCTCACAAATATGTACAATAAAATCAGTAGACTATTAGCTAAATAGAAAAGTTATAATCCAATTTTCGGCCCAGAGCTACCAATAATCTCGTAACTTCAGATTTTAAGCTGCAGTACAAATTTAGCTTGAAAGATAAGTTATCATTAATTATAACGAGAAAGAATCGATAGATTTCGTTTTTATCAATCAACAATTTGAGCTGTGTGTATTTCAGACTGAGCCCTAATATTGTCTGTATTACCTTACAGAAGAGAAAGCCAAGAACTATTGATAGTTCCTTCTTTCCATATCCCCTCTCAAAAGATGGGGACATATTTTTTAATAGCTGTCCGTCTATTAAAAATATAACTCATATACACATTCAATATTACTCTACAATACTATGATCATATCTGGTATGTAGGTAACTTAGATATATGTGCACCTGCCGATGACAATTTTAATCCATTCCCACACAACAAGTTTTTAGACCAGTCCGAATCGAAAGATGTTGCAGACATTAATTTCTAGGTGATATATTTGTCTATTGGGGTTGAAAGCATTGTGGATAATGAAAAAAATTATTGATACAAGAAATTTCTTTATTTTCCACAATGTTTTTTAATCCTTTTTTCAAGAGGTGCGTAAAAAAGCGGGATTGTGTGGGCAAAGATTAAGGGCCATTATTACGGGAATGATACCTTATATTGACTCACTTGGGACCAAAGTGTTTTACTAACGTCTGTGTTAAAAAATTTGTCTTAAAAAATAATACTTTAGGAGCTGAAAACAATCGATTGTCTATTGTATGGTAGAATATTGATTTGACAAATTCTGATAAAGAAATCTTATTCAATCAAATGCCTATTTTCAAAGAAATATACAACGCTAAAAGTCACGACAGTTCTCAATTATTCGGTGGCGAGCGATTATTGTGCTGACAGCTCTTTGATTGTTTTACGGTATACGTTAAGGTTTCATATGACAATGGAATAATTGCGAAATTTCGCTAAAAGTATTAAATTACATTTTTCAGCATGGCAAGAATGACAAGATTTCTACATATTGTTCTCAATGGTGGTTGTCAGCTGGAAATGATTCTTTCTCAAAAAGAAATCTTAGGGGAAATCGCTTCTCTCGCTACTTCTATATCTTCTGCGATATTACATACGAATTAAGGGTTTAAATAAAGTTAGATAAAATTTAGTAATGGTTACTTCGACAGTATCCGTAACCCTTGTCATGCTGAATTAAAATCCTATATTACTATATTGCAAACTAATCGAGTATTTTCACTGATACAACTATCTTTTATTTAGCCTGTCTGCTCTTTTCAAACAAGGTAATCTAATGTTGACTTGAGTCTACTTGCAATGGAGCCAGAGGCTAGTTTATGGAGAAAATTCAAAGAAGTTATGGGCCTCCAATTTATATGGAATTGCTTTGGTTTATTTTCTTTTGGTGTACATAAAATGTTTCCGAATTTGATGTTTTTAGAAAATTCACCTGGTAAAAATGCAGAGTTTAACGATCTGACGACAAATTTTCCAATCTTATTCAAAACCTTTAAAGAAGTCGGAAGAAAATCCGTCACAACCGGAACTTTTATCGTTTATTCATGTTTCTTATGTTTGTGACGCTTCTTGAAATGTTCAAGGTCCTTCTAAAGATTTTGGTGTTGATTAAATTTAATGTATTGTACATTTTCGAGATCTTGTTTTAGATCAATATTTTCATAAGTTTTGCGATCATCGTATGTTGTTCCAAAAAACAATTTAACTTCTTTTAAAATTTCACTCTGTGATATATTTTAGACCCATCTTCATTCAAACAACTAGTAAGCTCACGAAGATAAACGAAATCGGCCGTAAAGTTCAGTCATCAGCACCTGTCCATATAACAGTCAATGCTGAAGATTAGCGAAGATTTCCGATGACCAGTCGGGCGCATTCGTCTCGATTTCAAAATGCAAACAAACACAAATTGAAATCGACAAGGAAAAAAACTCTTTCTAGAGAACGTCACTCATATCGAGCTTTTGTATATCGATATTAAGAAGGCCCTTGTTAGATTTAGTGACCTAATAAGAGATAGATTATTTCAACTATTTTTTTTTCTTCCTCGGAGGGCAGATATAGCTTTAAACAGGGACTGAGAGCCGCTGCTACACCATTACCGTTCATTGTGTACCAAGCAGTATTTGAAATGAAAATAAATACATAGTAAAGGTTTCACAACTTGAAAAAACTGATGTTTTTATCATTCAAATAAAGCACTTGCCAGCGTGACGTCATTGTCCTGAAAGTAACATAACAATATCCGCATCAGTATATGTCTGGTACTTGTTTTTCTGTCTGATGCAATTTTGTCCATGTACAGTGAATGTATCTTATACGGAAAATTGGTAGGTATATTGAAATAATTTAATTTGTGGTTTTGTCAAAAACGGACTGTCAATCTAGAGGTCCCGGGTTCGATTCCCGACGGCGGCACTCATCCTTTCCGACTATTTGTCTCTCACCAATGGGTCGATAATCGTAGACCTATGTGGGGTAGCAGCTGGAGGCTAGGAAAGGTTGTAATGGTAGTACTGGTGTGAGAAATACTAGGAATCCATTGTAAGGTGCTCCAGCCGCCGCGATATAACTGAAAGATTGTTGAAAACGGCGTAAAACCCCATTCAAACAAACAAACTAAACAAATACAGTGAATGTATCTTATACGGAAAATTGGTAGGTATATTGAAATAATTTAATTTATGGTTTTGTCAAAAACGGTCAAAAAAAATATTCATACCTCCACGAAGAAAATTTTGTGCACAAGTTCCATACATTAAAGTATCAAAAGTTGTAAATTAGTTGCTTTTTCGCTCGATGGTATTAAATTATAAGAAATGAAGAGGATATTTTTTGTTTTCATGGAGGTATGGACCGAAAAACCTAATCACACTTATTCATACAGTGTGATTAGTTTTGCGGTTCACACCTCCATGAAAAGAAAAAAATATTCTCTTCACCCCTTAACCTATTCCCACACGAGCCTTCCTTTTTACGCCACTCAAGAAATAAGCTTCTTTCAATTTGGACCAGTCTAAAATTCTCTTGTGTGGGAATGGGTGAATTGTTTTTTTAGACATGTGTATGATGTTAACGAAAGCGAAAGGGTTTGACTCTTAGAAAACCGATTGCGTCAATTGCGGATCACATTTATAGTCATTACAAAACATATATATTTATGAATTTAATATTCAGTTATAAAGGACAAACCCTACCTTGTCAATGAAGTAATATACGCCACCAACGATAATGGCAGTATACGCTAACAAAGAAACTAGGCCACCGAAAATCCAACATATCGATGGACTTCCAGATGGTTTGTCATGCTTGAGACTCCCGACTTTGATTTCTGGCTGTACAACCGGATTTGGGTTTTTATTTATACGTTATGGTTGTATGGGTTGGTTCACGTTTCCAGTTTGCGACTGAGCCGTTTGGTTAATTTTCCCTAGAACTGGTTTTGGTATTATTGGTTGTTTCGGGCCTTGATGTTGTATAACCATTCCACTGACCTGTCCGGCATTTAACCGCCTCCTTAGTCCATCAATTGTCCCAGAAGGGTCAGCAGATTCACTACCATCGGTCGAACAAAAACTTGCCATTTGAGAACAAGAATATTTTTCAAAGTCTTCGAAATACCTAAAAATAAAAAGGAGATATTTTAAAACCATTTCGCATAATCGGATAGAGATTAGAGGACTACCAGAAGGTTACCGGAAATATCCGAGGAATGCTCGAGTCCGTAGGTTCGTTTCATATTATGACAATAGGTTATATTATCTTTCTCGAGAAATTACATCAATCGTTTGGATGGGACTGCTCGTATCTAGGATTTATTACTACTGATAAGAAGCTTGCGTTGCTATCTCAAAGTTTCGAACCTAACGGTTCTTGATGCACAACAAACAGCAGAGTATCTGACGGCAAACGGTCTCGATTTATTGACTGGCTATTATTGAAGTAAAAAGAATCTTAACCCTTTCCTGTCCAATCCCTTCTTTTTACGGCCTGTGATTTCATAATTAAGAATAAATTGTAGAAAAAAGAAAAAAAAAATGCTTGTAACAAGCATTTATTATTTTTTTCTTTTTCTACAATATTTACTACCAATTGGAATGGGTATTTTCCAATTTAAATCCAATTTAAACTTGTCTGCTATTCCTTTGGAATTGGACAGGTCTAGAATTTTGAAAACAGTAAAGAGTTAAGCAGCACTAGAAAGCATGACGGAAATCCATTACTGATAAGAATATTTTGTGACGTTAATTATTACAAGTATTGGAATAAGAACATTTTAATCATCTAATAAAACCGTAAAAACGCATTAGCTAAGTGAATTACGGTATGCGTTTAGCTAAGTGAATTACGGTATAGGTATCGATGTTTCTGAAACCAAGATAAGAAAAAAATGCCAATCGCCCAAAAAAACGCTAAAACGGACGCTTAATACTTAGATTTGAGTCAGATAATGTCTTCGCGATAACCTGATAGGCTTAACTCGGCTTTTTTGGGGGTTGTATAGAAAAGATTTTGAGGAATTCCAGGTTAATTTTAGATATCACGGAATTCGGTTGTCGACACCGCATGACTTCATTTGCATATAACCCAAATAATAGAAATAATAGATATGATTCAAGATACAGTATTTGTGCATCAACGTACTACTTTTGTTTATAGCAAACACCTGTCATATTCATGCGACATATTCTAAATGGAAAATCAGTTGAGGTGAGTGATGAATTGATGACGTATTAGCGGATTATTTACTTAGCCCATTACAGAGGTCAATGGCCCGACGGCGGCACTCATCCTTTCCGACTATTTGTCTCCCACCAATGGGTCGATAATCGTAGACCTATTTGGGATAGCAGTTGGAGGCTAGGAAAGGATGTAATGGTAGTACTGGTGTGAGAAATACCAGGATTCCATTGTTAGGGGCTCCAGCCGATATAACTGAAAGATTATTGCAAGCGGCGTAAAACCCCATTCAAACAAACAACCAAACAGAGGTGAATGGGAATGAACCGTGTGCAAGAGAGTTGCTATATTGATACCTTTGGGGTTTTTACAATGAATGCATAATCATGAAAGATAATACGCAAAAACAAATATCATATCTTATTTCAACGCATTCTTATTTTCATCTGCGTCTCTTTTTCCGGTTTTGGCTGTGTAGATATTTTAATTTCTTAGTTTGTCGGAAAGGATACATGCCGCGGCCGATGTTCGATCCTTTCCGACATTTGCCTCCCACCAATGGGTGGATAATCGTAAACCTTAGTGGAATACCATCTGGAGGCTAGAAAAGGATGTAGTGGTAGTACTGGTGTGAGAAATACCTGGAAGTCATTGTTAAGTATTCGAGCCGCCGTGTGTGACTGAAATACTGTTAAAACTGGAGTTAAACCTCATTCAATCAATCAACTGTATTTTTTTGTCTATCTCTATCTTACCTTTCTTGATTTTGACCGGTCGCAGCTGTCAATTGACCAATCACTGGCCCCGCCCGCTTACTCCTTTGGCTCCGCGCACTGACTCCAACGGGAAAATCTGCTTCGATTTTAAATATAGTTATTTTGCAAAATTTGTAGCAGGAACCATTAAAAAAAAAGAGTTTGGTTGGCGACCTAAATGTCAATCTACAGCTTGTATAACAACAAAAATGTCTAAAACAAATCACGGCTAATGTTGGAGTTTAAATCTCAATACCGGGCTGAGAGAATTATTTGATTAGTCGAAATGTTCTTTGATTGGCAGCCACGATTGGTCTATTAAAGGATCAATCGACTAATGAAATCAATTATCTATACCGGAAGTGCAGTTTGAGCTCAAACATTGGCTGTTATTCATGTGAAGCATTTTCGTTGATTTTTGGACTTAACTTGTTCAAGATGTAGTTACTACATATATGTCGCGAACCAACCAAATTTCCCCTCTGTTACATATCTCACGCTGTCGTTGGCTTTTAGACGATTGACATTTATTTGGATATTTTTGAAATTGTTCAAAGTTTCCCCTGATAGATACACAGGTTTTTACGCATTGACTCCTCTTTGGTACAGCCGAGGAATAACCATTATCTTTACTTCTTGTAAATAGCCTCTCAGACCAATTGAGGGAAAATCAGTGATATGTTAACAATAGGGATACAACATCTTGTTTTTGCTTTCAGCTAAGGACGAAACGTTTGATATTTCTCGAGACTGAAGGTCGAGTGGATATTAAATCTTCCTCCCCAGCGAGAAGCAAATACAAGATGATGTATCGTAATCATAACGGAATATTCTATTCATTATATTCATATTTTAATTAGATAAATATGAAGAAATATTAAGAAAATCTGTAATACAATATGTATTGACCTTCTCCTTTACAATTCTGGTTACGTTTATTTGCATTATAATTTAATTCTTAGTTTCGTCTATAAAAAACGAGCGTTCTGATTGGTCGAAAAGAATTATTCATAACTCCATGAAGAAACTTTTAGCATGCAGCGATTTTGTATGCTTCCGCACAAAATAGTCCAATACAAAAAGATATCAAAATTTGTAAAGCATTCGGGTTTTTTGTTCGATGTTATTAAATGATAAGAAATGATGTGAATAGTTTTTGTTTTCATGAGGGTATGAATCGAAAAACCTAATCACACAATGTATGAATCCGCTTCGCGTATTCATACAGTGTGATTAGGTTTTTCGGTTCATACCTCAATGAAAACAAAAAATATTCTCTTCATTTCATAAATGAAAATGACGTCAAACGAACATTTGATACTTTAAGTTGAGTCAGGTATTGTCTTGGTGGTAATCTAATAGGCCTAAAGTGGCTTTTTCTGGTTATAACAGAAAGGTTCAGAGGAATTCCAGGTTATTTTTAGATATCACGGAATCGGCTGTCGGCATCAAATGACCTCATTTGCATATGACCCAGTCAAATGAAGGTAACAAATTTTCTAGCGAAACAGCCAACGTCCTGAATCATGTGACATGAAAGGGTTAGCGCAAAACTATTGCAACTGTTTATATTCGAAATAACGCTTTTGACAGTTTTTAGACCGACCTTTACAGAATTAAAGACCGATTAGCGAACATAACCCCTGAAGACGTATTGATAACATTGGTGTGGTGTAATTTAAACTGAATTCAAGGCTCCAACGGTTATTCGCAGCACGTGAATATCATATGTTCTTCGCAACTGTCTCGGATTAATCTAAAATAGATTAATAGCTTATGTAGGCTGTTAAGGAAATACCCTGCTTTTTTCTGATAAGCGATCTCAGATTTTTGCAAAACTACTTTTCGGCATATTGTATTCAAATAGTAAACGAGAGGAAATGAAAATGATTATAATCTGTGACATGAAAAAAACATCGAAACCTACCTTTAGATAAGGGAAAAATGGTATGTTTCTGCTAATGTGCATTTTACATGAAATGGTTACTGTAAACGTGTGATAAAGTCAAATTGTGTTTACAAACTGAAAATACAGATGATAGAAGGTAGCTGTCAAAAATTCCGTTTTTTTTTTTAATCTAACTTATGTTTATAATGTAAATCAAGCTGATCGTCACACATGTAAGATCCTCTCTGATAGGATTTTAACTCATACTATAGAGAAGTGAGTGTTCGCCCATGAACTTCAGGAAGTGATGACTCCAAAGCCCTATTAATTTCACACAAATGCTTGAAGCTGAATTTGTCACCAATTTTCTCCAGCCGGGAATATATCATCATATACCACGACAAGAAAACTTATATATAGTCCTCACAGACGCCAGCGCCATCTGACTAAGTTAACGTTTATTTTTACTCTCAACCGGGATGGTCTTAAATTTGATACTGTAAAACATGCATTAACCATGTCCATGTTCCTGTTTGGTAGGAGGTATATCAAAGAATAGCCTGCACATAAGCGCAGTATGATCTTAGTCTGCACCACCTGTTTATCTCTTTTTAGTAAAAATTGTTTTTAAAATTGATTTTCAGAACAAACTTGACCAAAATCTAGTACTTAGCGATGTAAGCCTTTTGGTTTTCATGCCATTTTGAAAAAAAAAGAATTATACAGCATGACTATGAAAATGCGACCACGAGAATAATCTCGTAGCCCTTGTCATGCTGAATAAAAATGTCTACCAATTGACATTAAAATCAAAGGGCTGAAGGCACAGAAAACACTAATTAGAGGGGAATAATTATTTCAACAAGAGCCATGTCGGACATGACCATCCCCCGCCGTAAAAGCTTGATAGTAAACTTAAGGTTGTTAGATTTAGGCTTCTTGTGCACTGCATTTCCTCTCAATGAGTTCGATAACAGCTGTTATACTTTCAGAGATATGCTTAAGACGAAATCTAGTCTTTAAAACAACAAAGGCAAAAACTCCACAATTATGCAAGCAAGAGTTGTTGTTCTTGTGCACTGCACTTCTCCTCAAGGAGATTTATCCACCTATGAAGTTTCAAGTTAATAGCTAATATACTTTCAGAGATATGCCCCGGTCAAAATCTTAGTCTATAAAACAACAAAGGGCAATAACTCCAAAATTATGCAAGCAAGAGTTGTGGTTCTTGTACACTGCAATTATCCTCGATGAGATCTATCGACCTATAAAGATCCAAGTTGATAGCAATTATTTTCAGAGATATGCTCAGGACAAGTTTAGTGACGGTATGACGGAAGGACGGACGGAGATCATTACTATATCCCCTTCGCCGAAACGGCTGGGGATAAAAATGTCTATTGTAAGCAATACTGGCACATACTTGCAGCCTGATCTTTATCTATACCTCCTGCCCAAACGAAATATTCAAGGTTCAGCTTGACAAGGGTAACTACACTTTTTTGTTTTATATTGAGGGATCGATTTGACTGGATACATAAATTCTGATAAAATTCTCGCTAAATCCTATGATTTGACCCATTAGAATCGTCTCTCTAGACTTACAAACGCGAAACGTTACAAAATTATTGCCAGTGGTCCAGATGTGTGTGTCACGGCCATAGCGGAGTTGGTAGCACTTCACACTTTTATTCAGGGTTCGATCCCCGGTCTCGGCAAATATCCTATTCGACATTCGTCTCCCACCAATAGATGGATAGTCGTAAACATAAGTGGGATGCGCAACCGGGGGCTTAGTTAAGATGCTTTAGTAGTAATAGAGTGAGAATTACTATGAATCCACGGTTAGGAGCCCCAGACTCAACGATATAACTGAAATACCGTTAAAACAAACAAACAAACAAACCAAGTAATTTGGGTAATATAGATCAACGTCAAGATCACAATTATATAACTTTGATTGAATACCGTTTCTGTACTCTAACTAATAAACCATTTAAAACTTTAAACAACGACTATTTATGGCCAATGGAGGCGCCCTTTTGTTTGCGGATAATGAAAGTCAAAGGTCAACTGTGCTACTTTAGTGACAAAAAACAGGTTCGGGTATAAAAGCACCTTGCGACAATATTTGATAGCCTCCTAAGGCGTCCATAAGTGTTACCCAGTTTGGAAAATCCAGCAGAGTGTTACTATGCTAGAAGAGACGTGGTGCCCCGTTAGGTTCGAGACAATAACATGTGTAACAATGGTACTTTTTCCGACTTTGTGATCGTGTTTAGGACTCTAGAATAGAAACTGCCTATATTTGTCGCATATTTTGATTATTCTTATTCCCTCTTATATACTATTTCAATACAATATTGTGAAAAATAGTTTTGAGTAAAGCAGAGGTCGAATTAACCAGGGTATATCCGTAATAGCCTACGTAGGCTGTTAATCTATTTTTAGATAATGTCGAGGCAATTGCAAAGAACATTGGGTAATTCATGCGGTACGTTTAACCTCAGGCGAAAACACCGGTGTGAAAGTGCCAATACTCAGCAATACATTGAAATATCCCCGATGTTAAACTCAAACCGAATCTTACTCATTATTCACAGCACCAATAGTAACATCGGCAATGACGTTAACCATTCAGATCTTATAGAATTGAACCGTTTGGGAAATTTGGTAAAAAGCTACCCAAGAGATATGCTTATTGACCAACTCCTTCTGGATTACAATTACTGTAATCCAGAACACTTGAACACACGAGAAATTTCCTATTCTAGACAATCCGCAGTACAAACGACTTTCTATTTGGCACTAACTGCGTAATAAGATGCGGTGTCATGACAAGATAAAAAAACGGCGATAGTCTAGCGATTAAATTGGCTACAGGCGTTCATAATTTATCAATTGCAAATGAAGGAGGAAATCTGTCAACCATCAAAGACTTGATAAGTGTTTCAAAGAAAACAAATCGCTCTACCTCCTCTAAACAGACAACAAACGTGCCAATTTTAGAACAAAAGTGCCACTGGAATACAGAACTGACTGTACTGAAGGATCAGATTAAAACTTTACAGCTGACATACTCTTGGTTAAACAAAGACAAATATCATCAGAGAATGACAGACAAAACGTAAAAGACTCGTCTGAGAGCCGCGTCACCGCAGTGCGTGACAAGATGACAACGACAACGGATAAAATCAACGTTGACGTGACGACGATGCGGTCTATTGTTGACCTTCATTTTACACAAAATGAAGCTCTTTCTTCATCACTGTCTTCGGATATGCAAAAGCTAAGAGATGAATTGGCCCTCAATTGCTTTAATGTTTCGATCTTATAAAACACTATCTCCGAAATAATCTCAAAACATGAAACGCAAAACAAAAACCATATCGAAACGTATCAGGAACTACGTGCAAATGCTCCTAAAGATACACAGCCTATTTCCAAAGGTTGTAACTTAAATTTGACCGAAACTGGTTCTGTTAAAGTTTTCTCAGCCGGTGATCAATCAGACGTAAATACTGATACCAATTGTGTATTTACTGCAAGTACGCGTGATATAGATATAGTGACTAATTATTAGGATGAAATGAAAGGTGATTCATTGTTTGGTAACATGAATATCCCAACAGTAGGTAACAGTGTGTGGTTCTTCACAGAGATCAAAATCAAACAAGGATCGCTATTATCCACATAAATGAAAAGGTAAAACCTACATTGGACGCAAGGTTGATTTTACAATAACAAATTAAGAAGTGCAGTGAATGAAGCGTAATCGCGAACATCCAAAACACCAACCTATACATGGCTACGCGCCACCGCCAGAGGCCTTAGCGGAAGATGATAACGCTGGTTGAGTGATTTTGAGAGCCATATAAAGCGGAGAACTAAAGGTTATTTCGTGGGCGGATTTGTGCCTTCCATAACTGTGTTGCATATAGCTCAATATGTCAGCGAGCGTAATTTGAATGTAAAAATAGTGTCCGTATCTAGAAACTATAAATTGCACAGAGCCTCAATAAAACAAACGGTCGAGGATAACGGCAAAAGTGACTGTCTAACTGAGGATCAGTACTTCTGGCCATGAAGCATTACATGTTACCCGTGGATACCAAGAAGAAGAAGACTAGACCAACAGTTTACATACCATGACAGCTATACTGACGATGCATATGATGAAAATGTATAGACTGATAACCACAATAGATTCAATATACTTTATAAACACCAAGAGCTGGATTAGTATTACAGCGAACTTCTTGTTCCCTAAGTATAGTGTACATACATGTTCTAATCATGGGTTTGTCTCGCTTTTTTACGACTTGGAATGCATCCGGCATTATGTCGAGTTGTAGTTATTTGTTAAAAACAGTGTAGACATATGTGGTCTAAGTGAACAATGGCCATTTAGACGCGGCATTAGTTTATTTGATTCAGTCAATGCAAACTACTCCTATTTCGCTGTGTCACACCTGGACTTTGTATTCCTAGTAACCGCAAAGTTGGAAAGGGTTGTCTAGCTATTATGTGGGAAAAAAACTAGATGATGCCATAATTCCACTTCAATTAAACAGTAAATATACAATTGGTTTTCAGTCAAGACATAGCGCCGGAGAGTATATTTTTATATTTCAAGTTTACATACCATGTAAAAAACTATTCTATATACGAATATCAATACTGTTCAGAAGAAATAGAGACTCTTTTATATTGTTATCGTGGTCTCGTTGAAATTTTAGTAATGGGTGACTTTAATACAGAGTTTCCTCCGTGGGATGCCCTAACAACAAGAATTTTAGGTTAAACGGGTAAATTCCTTTGTCAAATCCTTAATAACATGGATATGATCCCAGTGAAATATCTCCTTTTTGCACAGGTCCTAAATTCACAAATTTCCCATATAACAGTAACAGGAAAACTCTGATAGATTACATTTTTATTAACTCAAAATCTGTTTCGAATTTAGAGAGTTGGATGAATTACTTTACTGATTTATACTCGTCCAACAATACCGTAGAGACTAAAATAATCGAAGCGATACACTCCGTCCCCGAAACGCAAAAAACAACCAGTAAGAAGCTTACTTTCAGCAATGACGATATTTTATTAGCTCTAAACACCTGTAAAAGAAACAAAGCCTGTGGCTATGACGGCATATATTATGAGCATCTGCTTTATGGTGGAGAACGACTCCTGTCAGCTATCACTAACCTTTTTAATGCTTTGGCGAATTTCTACTACTGTCCAGTTGATTTTAAAAGGGGGGTAATTTCAACACTTTACAAGGGAGGTAATAAGAAAAACGACCCTGATCCTTATCGGGCTATATCCCTATGTTCCACCTTACCAAAACTCTACGCTAGCATCACTAATAATTTAATACTTCATAATTTACTGGATGGATTTCATGAACAATTTAATTGTACTTTCACTTCTTTCGTTTTACGGGATTCGGTTAATTTCGCCATAAAAAATAATTCGAAACTATATACCCGCTATCTTGATTATAAGAAAACATTCGATCAAGTAAGTCATAGTTTACTTTTTGCGAAATTATTTAAGAAGAATATCGATAAATCGGTACTTAGTATTATCGAAAATTTACTTGTAGATGTATTAGTTGTGTCCGTACTGACGGGATATACTCTAAGTGGATCCCTACAGAACGGGGCGCCAGACAAGGTCAAATTATTAGTTCAACTATGTATTTAGTTTATATCAACGAACTTATGGAAATGATTAACCAAAGCAACGACCGCTTTCCATTTCAAGGTATCAAATACAGTTGTCAAACAGTTGCTGGTGATATGTTGTTGTCTTTCACAAAAAAAACGGACTTAAGCGTTTGACGGACTTGTGCTACAATTATTCGATTGAAAACTTGTATTCATACAATCCTACTAAATGTAAAATGATCGTCTATAACGAATCTTTATCGGACCATTTAAAGTCTGAAAGAATATGCTGTTTAGGTGAAAACAGTGTAGAATTTTTGCATTTGGTTAATGAGAAAAATGGTCAACTAAGTAACCCTATACAACAGTGTTGTAGCAAATTGCGTAGCACTTTCTTTAGTCTGAACGAGAGCGGTATAAATCGGCACTGTCTACATCCAATAACATTAAAGCATGTCTATGAAACAATCGTACTTTCGACAACGCTCTATGGCAGTGAACTATGGAACAGTCTTTCAAATACACAACTCTTAGCACTAGAGCGTTAACATAAAGAATGAATTTAGCATATACAAGGTATGCCTCGTTGTACACCTACACCAATTGTACTTTGTTGTCTAAAAATGTTCCCTCTATAGTCATACAAAGATAAAAGAAAACTTACACTGTTTGGACAGTTGTGTAGACCAAACGCTGATATAAGAATCAAACTTCGGTCTGCTAGTAGATTAACACCGTTTTGAAAGAGCCACACTCATTCATTGGTTGTTTTCCTGATATTTGTCGTATCCTGGGGAAATACGGATTGAAAAAATTCTTAATTTCTTATTTATCAGAAGCAACTTTCCCGTCTAAAGTAAGCTGGAAAAACATCGTCATCATCTCAATCGAAGCATATACAAAAAAAAAAAGAAACAACATTTTTCTACATTAGTAAACACCCAAAGTCTTTCTTGATTCAAACTAATACATAATGATTTTAACCCATGTACTTTATGGATATTTAGTAGAATTTATAGGAACCTGTTGAAAAACTGTCAAAGTACAATAGAATATATAGGGACTAGTTGAAATACTGTCAAAATGCAATCCGCCTAGTCACGAAATTTTTTTCGAACAAATTCCCAATATTATGTACTCAGTGCAATATAAATTTAGTGTGTATATTAACTCATTTGATACTTTTTTGTCCCTTCAGCGGCGGTGAAATTAGGGACCATTTATGGTTAAGCCTATTAAGAGGACTAGGGGAAGATAATTATGTTAAGTTTTGTGAGTTTTCCCCTTATTTTCAATTAATTAATGAACTAGTTTTGATGTGCACGATAACGAGCGAGCAATATGTTTTAAACAGATCTTAAAATTTGTCCATATATTAGCAAAAAGCTTGTTCGTATATAGCACCTGATATATTAAGTACGGATATAAAAAACTACTGATTACTTGTAGTTTATCCTTTCGTCGACCATTTATGGCCCTTGCTCAAAATACTAATGAATTATTATTTTTTCATCAATTAGCGACCGAGACACGGTAATCACATCTTGGTTAAGATGATTTGAAGCGTTCTGGTCCCTATAACGTTTATATGATATCACAATTTGAATAAGTGTATATTTGTTTCGTGTATGTTTGACTATCTATATGTTTTCTCTGTGTTATTTATCTATAACCTTGTTTGTATATCTATGTTTCCTGCATGTAATGTGTCCCCGATTGTACACATATGTTCTTTCTTTAGTTTTCATGACAGTTTTATAACATTATTGTAATCTTCATATCTGGAGGAAGCAAAGATTATCAATTTATCTATCTATCTAGTTAAACAGTGGTTGGTAGGTGCTCCCAATCATGGCTTCCTGTCATTTTTCACATCAGTAACATGTACATACGCAACTCTTTTGGGCCATTACATGTTTAGCTGCTCAGCCAACTTAATAAGCAAATTACTTGTCATATTTCATTTGGTGAAAGACAAATAACATGTGTAACAATGGCACTTTTTCCGAATTTGTTATCGTGTTTAGGACTCTAGAATAGAAACATCCTATATTTGTCGCATATTTTGATTATTCTTATTCCCTCTTATATACTATTTCAATACAATATTGTGAAAAATAGTTTTGAGTAAAACAGAGGTCGAATAAACCAGGGTATTTCCGGAATAGCCTACTGAGGCTGTTAATCTATTTTTTTATTTTGCCGAGACACTTGCAAAGAACATTGGGTTATTCACGCGGTACGTATAACAAGGCCATATTTCTTCCATTGACAGCAAGTTCCGCTTCGATATTTTAACGGCGTCATTTTGCAAAATTCATTGTCCAATAGCATGTAACAAGAAAATAGAATGGTTGGATGGCAGCCTTAATGTCGTAACAACATCATTAATAAGCTGTAGTTACGACGATTAAGTCGCTAAACCAATAAAAATGCTCGACATAAATGCCGGCCATTGTCAAAGTTTAAAGTTTACTTCTAGTCTAAATGAATTATTTCATTTGTAAATTGATTATTTGATTGACAGCCACGCTTTGTCAAAAAAGTCACCTCAAAAGACAAATACTACTGATAATCATGAAAACAAGAGGACCATGATGGTCCTAGATCGCTCACCTGAACTGTCTGAGACAAATAACTATAATCAGTTTCATGAAGATAGAGGCAAAACTGTGACTTCTATATTGTAAACAAAGAAATTATCATTGTTGTCCTATAGAACCTTCCCATAATCTATAAGGTTCATCTTAATGACCTTTCAAGTATCCTGACCTGGTAACATGACAATTGAGCCGAAATGATGACCTCTAGAGCTTAAACAAAGAAATTATCATTAAGGCCCCTTTTCCTGTGTTTTCCAAAAAAACCTTCCCATAATCAATAGGCTTCATCCTCATGGCCAAATAATTATTTTGGCCCAGTTTCATGCAGATTGAGCCTAAATTGTGGCGTCTAGTCTTTAAACAAAGAAATTGTCATTAAGACCCCTTTTCCTGTGTTTTCCGATAAAACCTATCCATAATCAATAGGGTTAATCCTTATGACCTAACAATTATTCCGACCAAGTTTCATGGAGATTGGGCCAAAATTGTGGCGTCTCGAGTGTAAACAAAGAAATTGTCATTAAGGCCCCTTTTCCTCTGTTTTCGGAAAGATCCTTCTAATATTCAATAGGGTTAATCTCTATGACCTTATAATTATTCTGGCAAAGTTTCATGAAGATAGAGCCATATTTGTGGCCTCTAGAGTGTAAACAAATAAATTGTCATTAAGGCCCCTTTTCCTGTTTTCAAATTGAACCCTTCAATAATCAATAGGGTTCATCCTCATGACCTAACAATTATTCTGACCAGGTTTCGTGGAGATCGGGTCAAAAGTGTGGCCTCTAGAGTGTAAACACTTCAATTGTTGACGATGCACGATGGACGACAGACATCCAACGATCTCAAAAGCTCACCTTGAACACGTTGTGCTCAGGTGAGCTAAAAAAATCATTACCTGCAAAATCTTTTAATTTGGACCAGTCTAAAAATAAACTTAGTTGTAATGGGTTAAGAATATCAGAGTCTTTTCCGACTTTACCTAAAATTGCAAAATGTATGAAATTTACCTGTCCTCTTTCCCCTCCAAACCTTCCGTGTAGATAGATCAACTTAAATGCCATATGATACGATATGATAGTTGGGCTTGAATTTCTATTGTTTAACCCTTTCCTGTTTTTCAAAGTTTTAGACCAGTCCATTTGAAAGAAGATGCAGACGAAATTTAAAAGTGTGTGTAATAGGAAAAGTAAGCAACTTATATGTTAGAAAATATTGTGGGAAAAGAAGAAATATTTTCTCAAGTATAAAATCATTGGGACGAGAAAACAAGGGATTGTGCAGGAAAGGGTAAAACATAGGTGTAGATATCCATTCACTCCTTACCTCACCAATAACCGGTGTACCATGTATATCTTTATAACTTCTTGACTGAATTGTACTATAAAACATGGAACAAAGAGTGAGAATAAGGACTGTTCTAGTTTCAATTAAATATTTGCAAGAGGGAGAAACGAATGAATGAGAGAGAAAATGAGAGAGAAATGTCAGAGAATGAGAGAGAAGAATGAGAGAGAGTTTTAAGGCAAAGAGAAAGGCAAGGATGGAGGGGGAGATTCGGGACAGACAGGCACACACACACACAGAGCGAGTTGTCATAAACTTCCTTTTGCACCCACTTTCGCCGAAACGTAATGTGACGCTCGGAATATTTTCCAGCATTCTTTAAGGGAGGTATCGATGTTTCTCAAACTTAGATAAGAAAAAAATACAAAGTGCCGAAAAATACACTCAAACGAACATTTAATACTTTAAGTTGGGTCAGGTATTGTCTTGGTGGTAATCTAATAGGCCTAAGTAAAGTGGCTTTTTGTGGCTAAATCGGAAAGGTTCAGCGGAATTCCAAGTTATTTTTAGATATCACGAATTCGGCTGTCGACATCGAATGACCTCATTTGCATATGACCCAAAGTCAACTGAAGGTAACAAATCTACTAGCGAAACAGCTAACGTACTAATTCATGTCACATGAAATGGCTAGAGCAAAACTACGGTAAGTGTTTATATTCGTAATAACGCTTACGACAGTTTTGTTCTGATCTTTAAAGAATTAAAGGCCGGCTAGCGAATATTACTCCTGATGACATAACGATGACGTTGGTGTGAAGTAAGTTAAACTAAACTCAAGTTTACAACAGTTATTCGCACCACGTGAATGATCATATACTCTTCGCAATGGTCTCGGAGTAAACTAAAAATAGATTAATAGCCTACGTAGGCTATTAAGGAAATACCCTGCTTTTTTCTGATAAGCGTCCTCAGATTCTTGCAAAACTACTTTTCGACATATTGTATTAAAATAGTGATCGAGACTAAATTGAAAAAAATTAAATCTATGACATGAGAAAAACATCGATACCTACCTTTAAAGGTGGGTTTCGATGGTTTTTTTCATATCACAGATTTTGATTATTCTTATTCCCTCTCATTTACTATTTTGATACCATGTTCTTAGAAGTAGTTATGCGAAATTCAGAGGTTGTTTATCCGAATAAACTAGGGTATTTCCCTAATAGCCTACATAGGCTGTTAATCTATTTTTAGATTAAGCCGAGACAGTGGCAAAGAATATTTGGTCACTCACACGGTGCGAATAACCCTTAGAATCCAGCATTCAGTTTGAATTTGCTCAAGCCTATGTCTTCTTTATGTCATCAGGAGTTATGTTCGCTCGCCAGTCTTCAATTCTTAAAATATCCGTCCGAAATTGCCATAAGCGTCGATACGAATAAAGACACTTACCGTAGTTTTGCGCTAACCAATTGGTGTGACATGATTTAGGACTGGTATTTTCGCTTGTTAATTTGTTACCTTCCATTTGCTTTTGGTCATATGCAATTGAGGCCATGTGGTGTCGACAACTGAATTCCGTGTTATCTAAAAATTACCTAGAATTCCGCTGAACCTTTCCTATATAACACGTACCACAGGGACTTGTCACAATTGATGTTCTTTTAATACTATATACATAAATATAGACAAGGGGTTGACTTTGACAAAAAGTACGAAAATGCCTGGTACGAATGAAGTGCCCTTTCTGATGTCGATTTCCGTCATTTTGTGTTCAATGATGCATTAATGTGAAAGACAATGAATAATCTACACGATATTTAATCATATTAGAACTACGGTGATATAAATATTGAAATACATACAATGATAATCAAATCAATAGTATGGAGCAATGAAAGCTGGTCATATCATCCCTTTTATCAAGCTTTTGTTCAAGATATCTAGGCTGTTGGTCAAATCATTCCCTGTATCAAGCTTTAGTTGCAGGCTTCTGTTCTATTCATCCCTTTTATCAAGCTTTTGTTCAAGATATCTAGGCTGTTGGTCAAATCATTCCCTGTATCAAGCTTTAGTTGCAGGCTTCTGGTCAATTCATACCTTTTATAAAGCTTTAGTTCCAAGCTGCTAGACTGCATGTCAAACCATTCCTTTTATCAAGCTTAAGTTCCAGGCTGCTAGGTTGCAGGTCAAAAGCATTCCTTTTATCAATCTTTAGTTCCAAGCTGTTAGGCTGCAGGTCAAATCCTTCCTTTTATCAAGCTTTAGTTCCGACATTAAAGATACACACTTCTTTTAACCCCAAGTAACATATTCGTTTACAATATTTTTGACCCTGATTAAGGACAAGATAATTAGCCGGTTGGCGTACAAATATGAAAAAGCTGTATTTACGACATTTTACGCGCCCACCGGCGATATACGATGTGAAATATCATAGGTTTCTCTAAACCTGACTTATAGCACGTCTAAAAACGATCATGGTAAATACTCGTTTTTGTCTCATGAGAATTCTGTCTCATAGAGAAAAGTATCTTTAACACACAAAAAGATAATGACAAATAAATCCTAACAGGTACTCGGCTAATGTTCATCAATCCATCACTTTTGTGACAAAGTGATTCAAATCTCCATTTTTCGATTCGTAAATGCTCCATTTAAAGCTTTGTATGAATTTTTTGTCGAAAATTTCGAAAGCATTTTACTTTTTCGATGTTTTTGAATTATGAAGCTGTGTCTTACACTACTTCTGACTGTTGTTGTTATAACAAACTCTGTGGATAGAAAGAAGCTGGCTAGATTTCCTAAACCAGACAAGAACTTTGACCTTAAATTGGTATGTTTATCTTTTTATATCATTACACTAGTTACATTGTCGTTGGGCAAATAAAATGTCGTGAATAAAGCTTGAATGAAGCTGTATTCACGACATTTTGGTCGCCAAACGACATTATTTGATTATTTCATGCATTACAGAGTAATCGTATCACTTCGTTTGCTACAAGCCAGATATTGATGGCTCGCTAGTCACGTCGCATTCCGACTGAGGCGATTATGAGACATTATTTGTAAAATATAAGGTCGGGACATAAAAAAGCAAAGCATTGGTTGGTGTATAGTTTCATATGTCGATGTAAATTAAAACTATTCACTTCATATTTTTATTGTCGGCAGTTTGACTTAGAAGATAATGTAAAATATGTGATCTGGGACATAAAAAGTAAATCATTTAAGAGATGAAGAGAATATTTTTTGTTTTCATGGAGGTATGAACCGAAAAACCTAATCACACTGTATGAATACGCGAAGCGGATTCATACATTGTGTGATTAGGTTTTTCGGTTCATACCTCCATGAAAACAAAAAATATTATCTTCATTTCTTATAATTTAATAGCTTCGAGCGAAAAATGCAACAACTTAACAAATTTTGATACCTTTTTGTAGTGAACTATTTTGTGCGGAAGCATTCAAAATGGCTGCGTACTCAAAATTTTGTTCATGGAGGTATGAATTAAATTTTTCGACCAATCAGATCGCTCGTTTTTGATAGACGAAACTAACAATTGAATTATTGGATGGTGTTCAGTTTCTGAGTTTGATATGTCGTTGAAAATTAAAACTAAAACATGTATTCACTTCATATTTTTATTGTCGGCAGTTTAACTAAGGAGATAATGTAAAATATGTGAACAGGGACATACGAAAAGTAAAACATTGGTTGTATGTCCATGTAAATTAAAACTATTCACTTCATATCTTTATTGTCGGCAGTTTGATTTAGGAGATAATGTAAAATATGTGATCAGAGACATACGGAAGCAAATCATTGGTTGGTGTTCAGTTTCTGAGTTTGACATGTCGATGAAAAATAAAAATATTCACTTTATATCTTAAATGTACGCCAAGAAAAAACAAAGATCGGTCGACATATCCACGCAGTCTGATTATAGTCTCTAGTATGCTGTATGCACGTAGAAACTGCGTCAAAGATTCGTTTATACCATCAGCGAATAATTTGTATTCTAAATATATTGTATGGAAGTATGGAAGAGCCCACTGAAATCGGATATAAACTTTACCGTAATGGTTTATTTAGCGACCAAATTGTCGTTCCTACAACTGGAAAAAAAGCAAGCAAGGAGTCAGTGGGAGTGGCTAGCGAAGTAATGGGTTGGGTCAGCGGAGTCATTGGGCTGGGCCAGCGATCCAACATTTATCCAACACATACATACATGCAGTGCTCTTGTTTAAGTTCCCTTACAAAGTGAAAGAGAACTTTCAGGTTGCTTTGGTTGAAGAATGGGATTTAACGCCACTCTTACATATCGCAGCTGCTTGAGCATCTAACAATTGATTCCTAGTATTTCTCACATCAGACTACCACTACATCCTTTTCGAGCCTCCAGCTGCTTACCCACCTAGGTTTGCGATAATCCTCCCATTGGCGGGAAACAAATTTCGGAAAGGATATTCGCCGCGGCCGGGGATCAAACCCAGGACTCCATGATTATGAGTCTGCCGCACTGCCAACTGCGCTATGGCCGAAGTAAGGTTGCTGTACTCGTGTGCAATATTAATTACCAGGACTTTTTTACAAACAATAAGAAATGTTAGCCTTATCTAAGAATTTGAAATATCACACTGAATCGTTGATCAAGCATGACATTTATTACATTCGACATGTTTCCAATGCAAAAAAAAAAAAAAAAAACAACCTAAAACTTGTATGTAATTAAAAAAAATCTTCCCTTTGGCGCTTTAAAAGCTTGAATTCTCGGTCAGAGGAAGTTTTTAAATTTCCGTATACTTTATACTCCCCATGTAGCGAGTTTATTTTTAAAGTAAAATGGAATAATTATGATGGTCTTTTTCTATTTTGAAGGGAATATGTTTCAGTAATTGGAGTGACACAGGCCCATTTAGGCCTCTTTTTTTGACTTTTTTTTATATATATTATCTTTTTAATCGTTTTCTCCTTACTTTAATGTATATTTATATTTTCATATTCATATATATATACACGCAACTGTATCAGTAACTTTAAAAAGGCTTAATCCACGTTTCCAGGGGTTTTTTTTAAGTTTGAATGCGGGGCAATTCCAACTTCGATTTAATAAAAAGAAAGACAAGACAATTTCATTTCGGGTTTCCTGATAACACATATCATGTGATCTCTTAGATATGAATACACCTCGGGTTACTTCTCATCTCAACTTGCCACGGACAATCAGTTAGTTGTAGCCGAAGAAAATAATATTGCAAAGGATGATATAAAAATTCGTTTAGAGACTTCTAAACATGCTTTAGTTTGCTTTAAATTATTGAAAAATAATCAGCGCAGTAATTTGTTTTTTGTGATTCGCCGTCCCGTGTTTGGTAATCACGTGATCTCAAATGAAATGTGGTAGTCATGTGACCATAGATAGGCAATGTTTACAAATATGGCTCAGGTCGCAAATGCACTTTTACAATAATCACGCCCCCTAGTGCTTTAAAACATTCTAGCGCGATTAAGGGGGATCTTAGGCATCAAGCAAACACGACTATTGTGGGATTTACAGCTTTTACTCAATAAAATCAAAGAGATGCAAAACGAAAGATTTAGAAAATTAGATTGTAAACATATCAATTCCGGTTTCTACTTATTATACTGCAACAGATTTCCGCGCATACTCATAACTTTAAGAGAAAATCTACGTGAGTTAGTATGATCGTTACAGAATTGGCCCAGTTGGGGTCAAATAATCATCGAGGTCATTGATTTCTTACTGTAGAAACTGCTATTCTCTGTTTTCAAGATTCTAAAAGGAGTTCATGTATTACAGTTGATCAAAAGGAGAATTATATGCCTAGATATTCTAATTTTGCTGTGCGTGACACGAGCTTATAACCCATTCCAACACGATAAAATTTTAGACCAGTCCAAATTCAAAGAAGTAGCAAAATTGATGAAATTTTTAAAATCCTTGACTTTTTGGACAGAAAACATCGTGGATAATGAAGAAATTGCTTGTAATAAGCAATTTCTTCATTTTCCACAATGTTTTCCATAGCTTTCATAATCAGGGTCATTTAAAAGCGTCATTGTCTGGGAATGGGTTTAGACAATGCTAGTTTTTGATTTCTGTATGTGGATTTATGTTTCTGTGCGTTTTTTACGCACATATATACACTAATGGGAATGCTGGTTTAAGTTTAAAGGAGGGAGGCTTACTCGGAAAGTAATAAATGAATTTGAACCGAATTCCACAGTAATGACCCTTTCAGCGCATTCAAACTTTTCAGTATTTTGATTTTTTTAAAATTAAGACTGGTCGAAATCCTAAGAGGTTTTAGACAAAGTAATAATGGATGCAATTTGAAATGAAACTATTCTATTGCGTGTTACAAGCAATTTCTCGTATTTCCTCAATATTATTCCTAATTTTAAAATCAAAGCGACGTAAAATTATTGGTCTTCCACTTGCAACAAGAGCAATTGACGGTTCGTTGCCGTCATTCAAAAAATCGATTGATCAATCAGCTGATTCATTTAGACCGTAAATGGTCCGTCAGGTAAGAAGTAAACACACAGAAAATACAATCTTTACTCTAGTGGTCGAGCGGAACATGGTACACCCAGGCCAGGTACGTTCCTTGTAGTTTTTCTGGTTCCAGACAATTCTCTGATGTGCGAGTCGTTGGTCAGTTGGATGGGAACCTCGTGAAACAGAGATTCATCTGGAGGTATATTTTTTCTGTCTGACTTAGATAGTTAACGCCGTAATTTTGCAAATTTGATAGCCAGGAACAAAAATAAAACGGATTGTATGCGACCTTAACTTCGACAAGGCAGCTTTGATAAGCTGTAGTAAGTAGTTTAAATTTTCCAAACCAAAGACACTGCTTGACATAAATATTAAAGTTTAAGTTCACTTCCGGCCTAAATGAGTGGTTTGATTTATGAATAATCGTGATGTGTCAAAAGAAAATTCAAACACATCGAAGAATTCGTAGTAGAGGAGGAAATATATCCCTTGAATGAAACACTGTTGTCCATTACAACGATATATATTCACTGCTAGAAAGCAACACTTTTAAAGGGAAATACTCAAAAAGGACTGTGACTTTAGTTTGACTTTTCGCACACAAACTTTATCAAAACGGGCTCTGCAATTTTGGATTCTTAAAAATCCTTTCAGGTTTAAAAATAAATAGATGATTTATAATAAATAATTAATATTAAAAAAATCCCAGGCAAGCTAAATACAAAAAACTGCTCCGGAAAAAAGATTATACTAGCTGACCTTTAAAAAAAAGTAGTACCGTAGAATACTTCTGTTAAAAGCAAAATGGAAACGTTGTTACATGTATCGACCGGAAACTACCCCGTCACCGAGAAGGATAACAATAAGAGCCTGATTTCATACACAATCAGGACACTAAAAATTAGTCTATAACAGCCAATTTAATTTGAGCGATAATAAAAGGTATTTTAAAAATGTTCAACAAGCTCATTTTCTATGATGAGGTTCTAACCTGTGACCTTTTTCTCGCCCACTTAGGCTTAATTTGTTCATTGGGGTGAATAACTAAAACGTCACCATACTTTTTCTGGAATTCTTGAAACTAAAAATAGGATTTCAATAGATAACACCGCGAGAAGAAGTCATAAAGAACTGTAATTATGTTTATTTATTTTCATTACTAAATTAAAACAAATATTATCTTGTTGATCTCTTAAACCAATCCCACACATTTTTTTCGCGCCTCAAGCGAAACGCTTGCTAGTAATGGAAAAATCGCGAAATTGACTCAAGTTTTTTCGGTTCTTTTTTTTCATTTTTATAGTATTTCTACCCCCCAAAACAACGATTGTCCAAATTTCACTAACCAAAACTTGTCGTTTTCAACTGCTTTGAATTCGACCAGGCTAAAGTTTTGTAGTTTGGTAATGGGTTTAATTTGCTTTCAGAGACGGTGTTTGCTCGGATGTACTGGTTCTTCTTGAAATTCTAGATCATGGTAACGGAATGTTTATTCAAAAAGATCCTATTGGTAAGATTTTTGAAACATTTTGATTTTAGTTTCGTCTATCAAGATTCAAGCGTTTTGATTGGCTGAAATCTTTTATCATAATTCAACAAACAAAACTTTGAACGAGCAACTGTTTTTTATGCTTGAACACAAAGTAGATCCATAAACTTTTAATGAAAAAATTCATTCAAAATATTTGCTCAGCAAAAATGAAAACTTTCCCTTTATTTTTGTTCTCTTGGGTAAAAATCATTCTAAACTATGGCGTAGCAAAAAGAAACCACATGCCAGCATGAAATGCTCAAATTATAAAAGCACGTGTTTCCCCTAACCCTGAAGAATATGACAACAGAAAACAGCTGTTGCACGTGCATACCATAAATCTTGCTCTCATTTGGTAAAAGTTACTTTAAATAAAGATACACGAGATATAATAAACTTGATTTTCGGCCTTTACTATATTGTGAAAATGCCACGTCAACGTCAAGAAGACATTTGAAGTCTTTTGGCTGGTCAGTCTTTGACCGCTGTTATACTACCAGAACAATTAATCGAATTACTTTTAGAACTCGTGAATACCAAATTGGTTCAGTCGCTGACCGTCCGAGACCCGGAGCGGAACGAGTGTATTTATAGCAGGATGATCGTGGAATACGACTGCAACATCTTCATCAGCAATATTTACTAGAAGAGCGATGTTTTGCGGAAGGGTTACAGCAAAAACTATTGGGAACCGTTAGCGACCTATTTTTACACCTTATCATAGGCGCAAGAGGATGGCATGAACCAAACGATAGCTACATTGCAATCAAAGGTAGTGGATCTCGATCGTGATCACATTTTTGCTAATAGCAGGGTACGTGTATAAAGCAGGCCTGGAGAACGTCATGCTCAACCATGTAACAAAGATGTGGAAAGCAGTGGCGGTTGAGATCATGGGGTACAGGAATGTTTTATGCTCAAGGACTTTCGCGCCTTGTTGATGTTCCAGGCAACTTAACTGCTAACCGTTACAGGGTCCATACTTTACAATCCTATTTACTTCTCTTTATGCAGAGACAGCGCCCTGGTCTTACGCCTCAACACGATAGTGATAGGCTACACACTGCATTTCTAACGCAAGACCTTCTTAGAAATGCCGTTATTGAGGTCTTAGACTGACACAACCCTGTTCTCAATCCGATTGAGCTTGGCTGCCGTTTCCGTTAGAAAAATAATCCACCTCAGACGTTAAAGGATCCTTAACCTACCCTTGTTTTGAACAATAGAGACGTCTACGTTAGATAGTGTTCACAAATGCTCTAAGATCAATGAGGAAGAGATGTGTTGCTGTTAGAGATGCTAGAGGTGGACACAAACGATATTGAAGTGTTTTCTTTTGATCATCATCTGATCATCATGTTATTCTTATTTTGAGGTTATCCGGACTGTTTTGACGTTTATCAGTTTAAGACCCTTACCTGAGTAGGTTGTATACCTCTACAAATAGCTTGATAAATGGTTTGTGGTCTTAGTGCACAAGATCCCCTTCGGTATATCTAATACTAAGTAAAATTGGTCGTAAAAGTTCGGAGTGTCAATTTTTCGTTTTTGCTCAGAGTATAAGAAATTAATAGAATATTTTTTTCATTGAGGTATGAATCTAACAAGAGGGCCGATTGCCCTGGGGCGCTCATCTGAGATAAAGGCACTTTTTCTTTCAGGAGTCGAGTTTCATGTTAAGGTTAGGATTATGATACAAGTAGGCCATACTTACATAACAAAGACTATGTACCAGGGGTTCCAAAAGTCTAAATTTCAAATTCGAAGGCTTTAGGGCAAATTTGAAAGAAGGAATGAACTTTTTTCGCCCTTTGGATTAATTGGTTATAATTTCGGAAAATAAGAAAGAAGTCTGTGACCTGACGCTTCATGCCTGTAACCCCCTTCCCCCTGGGGCCCCGCCCCTTTAGACCCCAAATCATGATTTAAGCTATTTTGTAAGAGGGCAATATACTGACGCTACATGCAAAATATCAAGACTTCCGGGTCAGGAGGATAAGATTTTTAAAGATTATTTTAAAATTCCACTTTTGTTGCCATGGCAATCAGAGATATATTTCAATTCTGTTAGCAATTTTTAAAGGGGACCATCAAAGGAACATTTCTGCCAAATTTGATTCAAACTGGCCCAGTAGTTTGGGAGGAGATGTCATTTAAGAATCGTTCTTTATAACCATATAAACCCCATCCCCTGGGGCTCCGCCCCTGGGAACCCGAGGATCATGATTTTTAACTTTTTTGACAGAAATCAATATACTGATGCTTCATGTAAAATATCAAGGCTCTATGCATTCTGGGACAGGAGGAGAAGATTTTAAAAGACTATTTTACAATTTCACTTTTTTTTCCATGGCGACCAGAGATTTGAACGGATTTCGATTCTTTTAGCAATTTCTAAAAGGGACCACCTAGGGAACATTTCTGCCAAATCTGGTTCAAATTGGCCCAGTGGGTGGAGATGTCGTTTAAAGAAATTGTTTACGGACGACGGACGGACGCTAGACGAAAGGTGATCACAATAGCTCACTTCAGCACTTCGTGCTCAGGTGACCTAAAAACCTAATCACAAGTATGAATCTGCTTTTTCGCATTCATGCAGTGTGACTTAGTTTGTAGGTTCTAATCTCAATGAAAAGAAAGCACTATTCTGTTCATATTTTTAATTAATGATATGTATTTGGATGAAATTGGCTGATCTCTGGCGACATCTCTCAACAAGTAAGTTTTGAAACATTTCAAATTACAATACATATGTCCGGCTTCAACTTGTAGTTGTAACTTCAGATCGAGTAATGTGTAATTGCGAAGTTTACGTGGCACAAAATAAAAACATAAAATCATTCAACATAATTGTCAGAGGTCAGTAATCCACTTGATCAAATGATTTGACTGGTCAATTGATATTTTGATTGACAAATCGATGCGCCAAATTTAAATTCTACCCCGACTGATAAACTGATCAGGAGAATACAAAACGGATAAACATGCAGAGTAAACGTTCATTGAATGAATAGCAAAATAACTGTGGAGCCGCAAGTGAAACAAGTTTCGCTTATATTGTTCACAAAATTATTGCCATTGTCAAAAAAGAAATCCAATCACTCGATTCATTGAGACTAGAAGAGAACTTGTACATAGACATCTGTTAAGTATGTTTTACTGGTATGTTCATTTAAGCTGTATTTACGATGTTTAGGTAGCTTAGTGGTTTGATACATTGTGATTAGGTTTAGGATGAATAAAAAAAACCTATTTCCATCTCTTAAATGTTTTATTAACAAAAGAATGGTAAACAATTTCAGGAGGGATGTTCAGCGGAAACCAAGTCGTAGTGGAATATAGCATTGACAAGGGCTTTGAGATATCTTGGGGATGTACGAAGAAATCTCTAGAAGGCGATTGTAGTGATCCTTTTGTTGTCGTCAAAACAAGAGAACAGTTTCCTGGTCGTTATGTATGGGAATGTGTTGTTAGAAGTTTGAAGCGTTTGTTTGACCTTTCTCTGTCTGAAATGGAAATAGTTTCACACAAAAACCGTAGGTGTGTCGTAATACTATATTGATAAGTAAACATAATTTGATTTAAGTTATATTGATAATAGTAAATTCTGATTGGCTGAAATACTTGCAAATACCTGTACAAAAAGAATTATAAGAAAGTAACCAGTTGATTTTTCTTTTCATTGCATTTCAAACACCTTTTTTCATTTCTTTCTAGTTTATTTTCAATGATATTCTTCTAGTTCGGCCGGTGGGAACCGTGCTCTTTTACATTAACCAATTTCATTGCAATAATTTCTTTCGAAATCTTGAATTTCTTTTTTTGAGTGGCCAAAGGGTGTAAAAAAAGAGACACTAAGATATTTGTAGTGTCAGGAACGAATGTGATTCGGACAAAATATGATAACTTTATCGTCCCTTTTAAAATAATCAAACTTAAAAACTTATATTCCTTTGAACTAGATGGATTAGAATAATTTTAGTCAAACGACTTCCTCGGTTATTTGATAAGCGAATATCAAAGTAAATAATCGATCATTATGAGATATATCCGGTGTATAACCAAAATTTAACCTATTGGCTATTGCGCAATCAAAGATACCGATTAGAAGCGTGTAAAAATAGGGTAGCATTCACCTATAAAATTAAATTTCCTTTTATCCCTTAACAGAAAAAGTTATCTCAGAACGAAAGAAGATACAACCGAAATTTTAATAGACCATTCGTATCGAAATTAATGCATCTCCCAGATTTGAATGTGTGAAAAACAATCTTTTTATCATTTGGCTCTCTGTTATTGTCGTTCAGTTTACTTGTTTTAATAAGTATTTTCAAGCCAAGGATGTCGCTACAAAGGATGTCTTTGCCAATTTTGCGTCGAAAATGAGAATTAAATTTGAAATCTAGATGACAATGAAATTGGTTTCATAGGAAAAGAAGGCGATTAAAAATATGTACATGTCAATTAAAATTACATTGTCTAAGAGTATTACAAGAGTTATCATCATTTTTCTGTATGAAATCCTGAAAAAATATCTGATTCTCCTGAAAACAGGACCATTTAATCTCAGCCCTTATACACTCTATGTAGCAAATTATAAACGGAACTACCCAGTCTAACGTTAGTCAAGGAAGTAAATTAAAGGGTAATTTTCTGGACAACTCCGTATATCGGTAGGGCCCATTCGTACTTCGACTGACCATTCAAGACATCGACAGACTCGGGAGTGAAAAATAAGCGTTTGATATTTTTGATATCACATGGATTATATTTCACTAGAGGAAAACTGTGGAAAGGAACTGAAGCCAAAGTACCGCGTTATCGTGACCGCGAAAATGACGTCACGTACTGCATTAATGACGTCATTTTAAAACCAGCATCTTGATTCGTGGAATCTTATATCGATGAAGTTCGGGATTTCATTGATTTATTTGAAAGAATGATTATGTCATCTTTTAAAAGAAATACCAAATTCGTGCTCATGAAATACCGAATTTAGTAGACTTGTCATCTAAACCCGATAAAACTCGACAAATCCTCGTTTCCATCTGTTTATAGAAGACTCGTTGAATGAATTCGGTATCTTATGACCATTCATAAATAATTTAATTGTTAGTTTCGTCTATCAAAAACGAGCGATCTGATTGGTTGAAAAATTTAATTCATACCTCCATGAACAAAATTTTAAGTACGCAGCCATTTTGAATGCTTCCGCACAAAATAGTTTACTACAAAAAGGTATCAAAATTTGTTAAGTTGTTGCATTTTTCGCTCGATGCTATTAAATTATAAGAAATGAAGATAATATTGTTTGTTTTCATGGAGGTATGAACCGAAAAACCTAATCACACAATGTATGAATCCGCTTCGCGTATTCATACAGTGTGATTAGGTTTTTCGGTTCATACCTCCATGAAAACAAAAAATATTCTCTTCATCTCTTAAATATCTTGTATTTTCTAAATAAATATTCAATTTCTCTATTTCAGCATGTTGAACTGTACAGTGGACGGAATGCGTCTTCGTCTCACAGATATTGCAATTTGTCAAGTAAATTGTAAATGGTCACCTTGTAAGGAATAAAGTTTAAAAGAAATGTAATATGTTTTAAAATATTTGAACCGATTACTTTAAGCAGAAATGGATTCTACCCCATTCGTTGGAAGTCGGCAGGTCCTTTGTAATTCAATACTATCTTCGTTCAAAAACAAAGCTATGCAAATTTGACATGTTTAGTTTTGAGCTCTCGATCATTGACTTACATGTTGGCTATTCATAAGTAAGTAGCTATATTCCTTTATTTGATAAAACTTTAAATTTCGAAGAATTAGTGTGAAACTATTGAAATATCCTATCAATGTTGTTGAAAAGACCAGCTGTCAATTAAATAATCAGTCGACCAATTTAATCATTTATTGAGACCAAAAATGAGTTTGGAACTCCGATATTTGCCCCTTTTTTTGTTAATTTTTTTTCAGTTGGGCTACTTAAACTCAAAATATACTTAAAATGCAATCAGTAGTTACGACGTTTAGGTCGCCAACCAACTGTTCTACTTTTTGTTACATGCTACTGACAATAAACCTTGCAAAAAACAATGCAAAGAATCCGAAGTGGAACCACCTGTCGGAGTCAATGGGCAGGGCTAATGGAGTAAGAGGGAGGTACTTTTTTAAACCTTAGTTGTTTTTTTTTTTAGCTCACCTGAGCAAAAAAAGCTAATGGTGAGCTATTTTGACCATCCTCTGTCCGGCGTCGGTGTGTGTCAACAAAATTAAAACGATATCTCCCCCCAAACATCTAAGCCAATTTCAACCATATTTCGCGGAAATGTTAGGTGGTGCCCTTTACTAAATGCTAAAAGAATTGAAATCCGTTCAAAAATCACGGTTGCATGGCAAAAAAGAGAGTGATATTAATAAAAACACATTTTTTTTAAATTATCTCCTACTGACCAAGAAGGCATAGAGCCATGATATTTTGAACAAGGCATCGGTACATCGACCTCTTTCAGAATTGCTAAAATCATGATCTTCGGGTCTCAAGGGGCGGAGCCCAAAGGGAGTGAGCCTTACATAGAAGGATTTTTAAAAACGAAAACTCCTCTAAAACCACTGGACCAATTTTAACCAAAGAATTTAAACCTGTTCAAAGCTCTAGTTGCCATGACTACTAGAGTAAAATTATAATAAATAATAATAAAAAGCATCTCCTCCCGACCAAGAAGATGTAGAATCTTGATATTTTGCATGAAGCATCAGTACCTCTTTAAAATTTGCTAAGTTACCAGAGACCCAGGATGATGGGCCCTATATAGGATTAAAGATTGCAAATTTTTCAAAACTATTCTGCCAATTTCAACCAAATTACTCAGATATGTTCCCTTTCAAAAATTACGAAAATATTTGAAACCTATTGAAAAAAATGATTGTCATTGCAACACGGGTTGAATTTAGTTAAATTTCAAAGGAGGTCTTCTACAGACCCAGTTAGTGCAAGGTCATGAAGAGAAGGAGCCTTATCTCAGTTGAGCGCCAGGGCCACCGGCCCTCTTGTTTTCTGTCAAGGTGACCACAACAATATTTTGAATAGAATTTTTTTTAGAAGAAAAATGTGGAAAAAAATACCGTGAAGCAGGATGCAACTTAAGATCACCTAAGCAATATTCATGCTTCATCAGGCAAAGCCAAGAAGAATGTAAATTCATTAAACTTAATTATAGCTTCAACTTGATTGTTTCTAGAAATATTTGCTTGTTAGTTTGTCGGTTTTGAAGGCATTTTTCATTACACATTGTAAACGGTATTAAGAATTGAGCCGAATCTTAGGTCTTAAAACGTAAACAAAATGACGCAAGGGCAACTAGAATTTCAAAGATTTTAACCCTTATCAAACTGAACCTGGAATATCCTGTATTGCCAGTAGGTTGGTTGGTTGGTTGAATTGGGTTTAACGCCTCTTTTAACAGTATTCCAGTCATATCGCGGCGGCTGGAGCACCTAACAATGGATTCCTGGTATTTCTCACACCGGTACTACAACTACACCCTTCATATAGCCTCCAGCTGCTATCCCACGTAGGTTTACGATTATCCACCCATCGGTGAGAGACAAATGCCGGAAAGGATATGTGCCGCTGCCCATGACAACCCATGATAGAAGGTTAGGAGTCTGACGCGCTATTGCCAGTGGGTATAGACAAATATCAGACAGTACATTTATATGCACAGTCTGATCTTAGTCTAAATCATCTATTTGTCCCTTCTCAAATAAATTTGTTTACGAAATTAATTTTCAAAAGAAAAATTGACGCTTAATTGGTGCTTTCAGCACCTTCAGCTCTATCATTCAAATGTAATTATGGATAAAGATTTTAATCAGCTTGGCAAGGGTTATATCCTTTAGCCTTTTTGAAGGCGTACGACATGGCAATCATGTACGTATAAAATTTGGTGAATTTCTCTGTCTAATGTTTATAGAGACCTGTTACTATCTATCATAAATTGCTTCTGATTTAAAGGGAGGTATCGACGTTTCTCAAACGTTGATAAGAACGAATTGTCAATTGTCTAAAATTACACTCAAACGGACGCTTAACACTTAAACTTGAGTCAGATATTGTAATCGTGGTAATCCGATAGGAATAAAGTGGCTTTTTAGTTGTATAGGAAAGGTCCGGCAGAATTCCATTTTTTTTTTATATATCACGGAAATCGTTTATCGACACCGCATGACCTCATTTACATATGGCCGAAAGTCAACGGAAGGTAACAAATTGACAAGCGATAAAACCAACGTCCTAAATTGTGTCACAACAAATGGTTAGCAAAAAACTCAAGTAAGTGTCTTATTCGTATTGACACTTACAGCTGTTTTGGACTAAACTTTACAGTATTGAAGACCGGCTATAGCGAACAAAACTCCTGACAACGTAACGATGACGTTGGTATGAGCAAATTCAAACTTAATGCCAATATTCTCTGCAACTGTCTCGGCTTAATCTAAAGATACATAGGCTATTAGGTAAATACCCCTGGTTTATTCTGATAAATGACCTCTGATTTAAAAAAAACACATTTCAGAATATTGTATTGAAATAGTACCTGAAATAGAATAAGAATAATCAATATCTGAGACATGATAAACATTGATACCTACCTTTCATACCATTCCCAGACGAGCAATGCTCAAATGAATCACTAATGCCTACAATCGAAATTGAAGTTTTACCTTGTAAAAAACTGATGAGGATTTCCGTGTTGGCATAGTAGAGTGATCTGCCCGTTTGGGGTACAAAAAAGGCAATTTTCATAAAGATATTTTTTAACCATAACCTCTCGCCTAGCCTGATTTTTTTTTAACTTGTACGTGTAATACAGTATAGTCTTTAGCACGATCACAAGTTCGGAAAAAAGTGGCGTTGTCGCACACGTCATTTGTCTTTCACCGATGATAATATGATAAGTATGTTAAGTTGGCTGAGCAGCTACTCATGCAATGACCCAATTTTGCAGTTGTACACCGACCGCTGTTTTACTGAAATACTACACTGAATTCACGATAAACAAGTCTAATTAGCTCTCATTTTCCCGATATTATCCTTTTTTCCGAAGACATTCCACAAATAATTAAGATATCATTTAAGAAACCTGGACAATATGAGATTAGCAATACTCATTGAGGATTATTACCTATTTGAAACAAAGGAGATATTTTGTATATTGTTTAAACCTTCCGTGATATTGTAGAAGCTTAGCCCATTCCCACACAGTTACGCTTTTTACGCCCCTGGAGAATTTCGTGAAAGAAAACATTGTGAGAAAAGGAGAAATTGTTTGTTTTATAATGTTTTCTATCCTATCAGGGCCTTAGTTTACAAACTCAAAATGATTTGAATTGTCGTCTGTAACTATAGTCCAAAATTTTGTCAATTGGTAATGGATTGAAAATGCTAATTCAAAATAATAATAAACATCTTTAAATATATGTAACTGTATAGCTTATCTTTCCCAAGATATACAGCTATTATGCTGAATTCTCAAAATAGAAGGCAAAATACCCACTTTATAAATGAAAGACTCTGCGTTATTGAAACTGTTACCGCATCTTCGCTAAACGGGTTATTAGCAAGGTTGAGGCTTTGAAAAATTGATAAATCGAACCCAAAATGGCACTACTTCTTTTCTAACATAATAACATCCTACTGGAATTTTCAAAGTGGGTAACACTGATAGACGCATACGAAGTTTAACAAAAAATCGTGCTATATGAGACAATGACACTTGAAGCTCGTTTACGGCTTAGTATAAATAGATAGAAATGCAGTATGGAACACCGTTAATTTGAACACCCGATTTTAACCTTATTGATTGAATCATTGAATCGGGTTTTATGCCACTTTTAACAGTATTTCAGTCATATCGCGGAGGCTGGAGCACCTTACAATGTATTCCTGGTATTTCTCACACCAGTACTATCACTACATTCTTTCCTAACCTCCAGCTGCTATCCCACTTAGGTTTACGATTATCCACCTATTTGTGAGAGACAAATGTCGGAAAGAATATGTGCCGCCGCCGGGGATTGAACCCATTACATCCCATGATTAAAGATTAGGAGTCTGACGCGATACCGACTGCGCTATGACGGCGGCCTTAACCTAAATGAATGCCGAACGCTATACAATCAGGGTTAAATGATTGTGATTGAACGTTGATATCTTTCCGTTTTGATCGGATTTGGTCACCAGATCATCTGGGCCACAAGCGATTGTTCAACCAATGAAATGTTTCATCCATTACTACAACATCGGGAATCAACTAAAATGAAACCTACTTTTCATTAATTTTTCGAAAGAAAATATTAATTTCCCGAAATGAATGAACAATGTGAAGCTTAAGAGTTGACCAATCGCTGAACCCGCTCACTTACCCCAATGAGCCCGCCCAATGACTCCACAGAAAGTCCCGCTTCCATATTAACGGCGTTATTTTGCAAAGTTTATGGCTCGAACCGGGTGACAAAATATTAATGAGGTTGGTTGGCGACCTAAACGTCGTAACTACAGCTAGAATAAGCTGTATTAGCGACGTTTAGCAACAAATCAACACTAAAGCTTAACAAATATGGCGGCCAATGTTGGACTTCAAGACTCACTTTTGGTCGAAATGAATGATTTCATTCGTCGACTGATTAATTGAGTGACATTCGCGATTGCTCAATTAACGATCACAGATTAGAAAACCGTGATTGCTAGCGAATTGGGTTCTGATTGAACGCGATTGTCCAGAACTTCATTGAAATGAATGTCAAATTAACGATATTACGTGTCCCGGTATTTCATTTTTTATTGAATATGCGAATTGATGTATGTTTACCTAGAGATAAACAAGGCACAAATGTAAGTGATGAAGGCAATGACGGATTTGATAATTACTAACGATCGGATTTTTCAATTTGGATCTGTGCTAGTAAGGCTATTGCTCTTTCGATTTCTTTGTTGCAAATAATTGAAATTCGTCAGGCGAAAAAGATCCATCCGGGCTCTGGCTGACAAATATTGAAAAAAAAACGAGTTAGATCGAGCAGAGGATAATCAGAAATAGTAATTTCAAAATTAAACAAACGGATATGAAGATTGCACCATGACAAGATTGTTCGGCTGAGAAATGAAACGCCGCAAGTTAGAAACAAAGGCAAATCGTTGGTGGCGACCTTCTCGCTAACGTTTTGACTACAACTTGAAAAGGCTGTAGTGCTTGTAGTGCCTGTAGTCGTTTGTATAACCAGTGAAAGTTAAAACATCACTGACGTCATAATTATATGTAAACAAACCTTAAATTGTGATGAGTCACAAGTTACAATATCAAAACTGTTGGCTTACCGCTTAGAAGTAATTTCAATTGTCATATTTATTTATGCTTTTTGGGCCTCGAGTATGTTCTTATTAATCTTGTAGTGTGTTTTGGGGGAAGGTATGGCTTTAAATTTCGAGCCGAATGCCTAAGAATTGATTATGCGGACTGAAATACCATTCCCGAATTATATACAGAAAAAGAACTGTAGATTTTCATAAAGTTAGCAGAAACCAACTTATTGTGTATGTCTAGGGGAAAGCGTTACACGCTTAGGTAAACGTTACGACAAATTAACCATATTTTTATTTACAGTTGCACCAATTCATCACGAATGATTCATATGGCCGCCTTTTAATGAAAATCTCTGCTATGGACCATTGTGCCGAGGGTTAGGATAGCAATGAAGATAAGTTTGCTGATTTTGACAACCGTCTTCGTGGCAATACATTCCGTGGATAGAAAGAAATTGGCTAAATTTCCGACGCCAGTCAAGAATTTTGATCTAGAGCGGGTAAGTAAAGTTTATTATGTAATTATTTCATTAGTCTGCTTTGACTATTTTGTACCCAATTGATAATACTTTGAACTAATGCTTCTAGTGTGTTGTATGATTAATTCTTAAAATTCTTCAAATTCATCTTTTCTTGATACCCACAAAAGGTCTATTTGTTCATTAAATAACAATGAAGACAATATCTGGTTCATATTTAAGTTTATTACCTTGTCGTCAATCTGATAATTAAGCTTCTGTGTCGTGTCCGATCTTCTTTGTTTCAAAACTAGTACTTTTTAAAGGAGTTGATTTTTCATATCGTTGCATCTATTACTGATTATTCTGTTATCTACTAAATCTATTACCAGTCGACATTGCTTTTTTTATATTAGTCTGCTCCAAATTGAAATATGATGAAGATTGAAATTTTAAGTTGAGGAAATTTCAAAATCTTTGTTCTTCTGTGTATTAAATGCTTGTCACAAGCAATCTTCTTTACTTTCCACAAAATCCTTCGAGCTTTTTCTTGAAAAGCTCTAAATGGGGGGATTGTGTTGGGATAAGTTAACTTGGTCATTGGTCTCTTTTAATTTCAGTGGTCACGTGGAACATGGTACACCCAGGCCAGATATGTCCCTTGTAGCTTTTCAGGTTCCAGAAAATTTTCAGACATTCAAGTTATTGGACAATTAGATCGAAACCTTCTAAAGCAAACTTATATTTGGAGGTATAATTATAAGAAGAGATTCAAGATTTTTGTATTGTCATTAAAGATTAATGTTGTTCTGCCTTTGAGTTTTAGCACAAAAAATATTCAGGAAATATTTAGGAAATATAAAGCATAACTACAATGTTTGTCATTCTTTTATTTATATGTCTTCAGAAAGACCATATATTGGAAGAAACTGTTGAAAGCGGCGTAAAACCCCATTCAAACAAACAAATTCGAAGAAACGTACTCAATCATTTACGGAAAATCGATGCATCGTTTTGCAAAACCTTAAAGATAGATAAAAATGAGAAAAAAAGATTATCAATAAAAATGAGAAAAAAAAGATTATCAATAAAAATGGTCTTGCTCTCTCATTACGCACTCTAACTAAACTCATCCTCTTTGCTTTCAGAAATCGAGTTTGCTCGAAGGTTTATATGCTTCTTGAAGTTTTAGACAACGGTAATGGAAATTTCTTCCAGAGAGATCCTTTTGGTAAGGTTTACTGATTAAAATGTACTTATATTGCAATAAAACCGAAGTGATGAAAATGATTAGAATGGGTGTTATGCAAAGATTCTTTTCGCATTTACAGACAAAAACAAACAAGGGCTATCTTTTATCACCCGTCGGTGATTTCATTCAAATTTTTAAGTTAAAGAGTGAAAGTATTCTGTTTCTTCGAGTATTTGCACTCCCGATTAGCTTTGTCAATGTACATGTAATAAATGTATTACCTGCTTTTCAAACGACTAATCTGAGAATTGATCAATGTTACAGGAGGCATGTACACCGGAAACCAAGTCGTTGTGGATTATAGCATTGAAAAGGGCTTTGAGATATCGTGGGGTTGCACAAAGAAATCTGTAGATGGCGATTGCAGTGACCCATTCGTTGTTGTCAAAACAAGAGATCAGTTTCCCCAACCTTATCTATGGGAATGTATTGTGAGAGATTTGAAGCATTTGTTTGACCTTTCTCTTTCAGAAATGCAAATTGTTTCACAAAAACACTGTAAGTTAGTCAACATATTTACCTAAATAATTTGATATATTTTTCCTGTAAATAATCTGTGTTATACAAAATGATAATAAGAGCGGTAATTAAATCAATTTTATTATTTATCTTAAGTACACATATGTAGCGATTATCATTTAATATGACAGTTATTTCTTTACATTTTACGGGAAAAAACTACTCTTTTCTTTACAAAAATATTAATTTGCACTATTCTTGCAGGTGAGTACATTTAGAAAAAAAATGATTTCGATACACAGGGTTCATTTGAGCACATTTTGTTTGTATTCATCTTGTAAACGAAAAACTTCTTTCAGAAAGATGAAAACAGAAAATATTTTTTGTTTGAAAGGAATCTTAGAATACCTTTGGAATAAATATATTAAATATATAATATATTATCCATCGTCAAGGACCATCTGCCAAAATGACATTTTTATGCCCCGCATCGAAGGATCGGGGCATATTGTTTTACCGTTGTCCGTCATTCAGTCTTGCCGTCTCTCGGTCTGTCTTTCCGCAAAACTTAACCAAACAACTTAACATTGCCAATTACAACCAGCCAATTCAAGATACAATGCTCATATTTTGCATGATGATACATCTCCATAATTCGCATCTCCTCATGTCAAGGCAAAGGTAATGTGATAAGGTCAAGGTCACACACTAAGGTCAAATGTTTAGTCTTGTTGCGGGGGCATTGTATTTCACAGACACAACCTGTTGTTTCTTTTTTCTCTAAAAAATCTAAAATAAAAGCAGTCTATGTTTCTAATTCATAAAATGTAACAAGTAATTTCTTCATTTTTAAAGTTTCCTTTTCTTGGAGAGGGTTACAATTATCCGCCAATTGTTAAGTCGTCAAATATCGGAATTCGAAACTCAAAAAACAATGCCATTTAGTAGGATTTCCTGGATAACTATATATATATGTTTTAATATTTCAGCATGCTAATCCCATGAGATGGCCACACGAAAAACAGATTTATTCCTTGCATTTCAAGAAAACTATCGATTGTCGCATGCTGTGTTGGTTCACATTTACAGTTTATTTAAAAAAGTATAAGACTTTGAAAAAGCGTTTAAAATATCTAACCCCTTAAAAACAAATATGCGCCACTCTGTGTTTACCACCTTTAAGATGCCGCCGTCATAGCGCAGTCGGTAACGCGTCACACTCCTAATCTTCAACTATGGTATGTCATGGGTTCGATCCCCGGCGGCACATATTCTTTCCGAGACTTGCCTCTCACCAATGAGTGGATAATCGTAAACCTTACTGGGATAGTTGCTGGATGCTAGGAAAGGATGTAGTGGTAGTACCGTTGTGAGAAATACCAGGAATACATTGTTAGGTGCTCCAGCCGTCGCGATATGACTGAAATACTGTTAAAAGCGGTGTTAAACCCAATCAAACAATCATCTTTTAGATGCACGTTGTACCAACGAGTTATGCAATTAAACGGGTGTTTTATTGATTGTTTTCGGTTTCACGCCACTTTCTTCAGTTTCTCAGTTAATTCGCGTTGGCTGGAGCAACCAACAATAGCTTCTTGTCTCTTCTCACACTTATAAAATCATAATACTTGATCTGAACCAGCAGCTGATCAACCTAATCAGGAACACTACTTATTTCTCGCCCATTCGTGCAAGACAAATGGCTCGACAGGTTTTAGCATGAATAAGCCGACCCAGGGTTCGAGTTCACGACATCAAGATTGAGTGTATAGCGCATTACAGACAGAACTAATATGCCACTTTGCAGTTACAAATATCTACCGGGGCATAGCAGAGATCGACATGTGGCAAAGAAGCGTCATCTAAGTTTTGGGGGCAATCGGTAATGAGACCTTAGTAGGCTCACGGCTTTCTGGGTATAAAGTGGAGTTCATCAACATCTTCAACCTATGACTGCGATCGATGTAGTTCAATGTTGTTCGCTCATTCGTGAATTATTTTTTACACAGTGCTAGTGAATCTACCTACCCACCTTCGGACGAAAAAATCATTGCCCTTTCGTTTCGAAATAGTTGTTTTTGTCCCTGAACAATGTTTTTTTTTCAGCTTTTATAATCATCCTACCGATGTGAGTCGTCCCGCGTCCATCAATACTTCATTCAATAACAGTCTGTCCAACAAATTTGACAAAGTTGCTTTTAGCGAAATCAGGACATAAATAGACCAAGGTTGCATCAGTGAAAACTTATCAAATGGTTATACAGGCTTCCTCTAACATAAGTAAACGATCTAGGTACCAGCGATTTTCTTGAAACTGAATGGCCACCTTCCTGTCAAAATATGCAATAATTATTAATGATATCACAAAGCGGGAGGTCTAAATTTCCATACTGACATTCCTACTGATCGAAATGCTGCACGATTTGCGAGTGATCTAGAGAGTTGCGACCCTAAAACAGTATGTTTTCCAACTAACACAAATGGTGGTCACACACAAGACGTTATCATTACTAGAGTTTCTAAAGGTAGTTTTTCAAACATAGCATTAACTTTATTTTAGCTCTGTTTAAATCAATTATTTTAAAGCAAAATATCTCTGATTCAGATTTCTTACGCTGTGCTTTGCAATTAAATAATGTTGACACCTGACGTGGAGCTTATATACTTGAGTAATTTCACTTGCTGATAACCATTCTCCTTTAAAGACAAAACTATTGTGTTATGTCCTAGATGTCTGGTTTTTACAGAGGTTTTGCATGAGCGTAAGGTCTTAATACGGAAAATTTAACATAAGTGGCGTATAAGCAGTTAATGTGTCCACCAAGGAAAAGCTTTGGTAAACTGTGATAAATGAGGGAATTGCTTTTATCAAGCGATTTCTTCATTGTCAACAATGCTTTCTATTCAAAAAGACAAAAACATCCAAAATCCGTCAACGAGAAATTGGATCGGTCTTTAATATTGTTCTGTGAGAATGGGTTCAATCAACTGAGCAGATCGATTTAAAGTCAAAGATTTAGTATCGAGGAATTGGCCAGAAACAGCTTTTCAAACTGATTAACCATCTGCTTTGGGTCACAAAGATGTTTGTCTTACATCTTCCTCACCAATACAAATTCTCGCTCAAGGATTTAGTTATTATTTCTTGAACAAAGTTTGAACCATTCCAAATAGGATAAATTCTGTTTCATTCCCAACAATATCGTCTGATGCCGCAGAAGTGGAGTAATCGTCATCTTTGGATGTTTTTAACAAATTTTTACCAGTAACAGCCGTTGAGGTGAAACATATCATACATCAATCTTCAATCAAATACTGCGAGTTGGGTCCAATTCCTACATGGCGTCTTAAACCATACGTTTATGAATTTTTTGAACTTATAACAAAACTTATTACAGCCATATCTTCCTCCAAAACACATAACAAAATTAATAAGAAACCTATACTTGAAGCCAAAAAACATAAATAAATATGATGATTGAAACTTTAAGATCAAATAATCCCACGCGATAAGCCTTCAACTCGTGAAAGAATTTAAGGTTTGTTAACGTAAAACTTTGACGTGAATGATGACGTTTTAGCCTACGCTAGACACTAGACAGTGATACAACTAGCTAGGTCAGGGACATTAACAACCGACGTTATAGCGCAGTTGGTAGCGCGTCGGACTGTCAATCTAGAAGTCCCGGGTTCGATCCCCGACGGCGGCACTTATCCTTTCCGACTATTTGTCTCTCACCAATGGGTCGATAATCGTAGATCTATGTGGGATAGCAGCTGGAGGCTAGGAAAGGATGTAATGGTAGTACTGGTGTGAAAAATACCAAGAATCCGTTGTAAGGTGCTCCAGCCGCCGCGATATAACTGAAAGATTGTTGAAAGCGGCGTAAAACCCCATTCAAACAAACAAACAGGGACATTACCGAACTCGTCCGTAAAGTTTAATTATCAGCACACGGAAAAATAACAGTCAACGCCAAAGATTAGTTTTACGATTATCTACCCGTTTGTGAGAGACAAATTTCATTGAGAATATGTGTCGCCGGTGATCGAACCCATGAAAACCGAAGATGGAAGATTGGGAGTCTGATGCGCTATGAAGGCGTTTTTTCATATTAAGAAAGCTCTTGTTTGGTAAGATGACCAAATAACCGATATATTACTTATGCCGTGTTTCCTCCCGTGGAGCGAAGATATGACTTTAACTGTAAATTAGAGCTATCATTATATACGCAGGACATTAAAAGCTCCCGTGTAAGATGAAAATGAACCAAAGAATTATAGACCCGTGTCCAATCTAACAAAATTGTCTGAAAATCTTTTGCTTGAATTGCAGCAATATGCCTATAGAAAATCCACCTGACGGAAACAGCAATACTTAAAGTAAATGCTGATATTGAAGTTCATGATGGAATTTCAAAATTCCTATGTATTGGTAATATCACCGTCTTTACTACTCGATCTGCCAATGGCGTGTGATACAAATATCCACGATATTCTTCTTCGCCGTTCAGAACTTCTCGGAGACAGCTTGCCTGGATGAAGAGATGAAGCTGTCAGGCGCGTTAAGCTGTATTTGAATATAATTAATTGTACATGTAGCGATATGTCTCTCAAATATTATTGATATAGTCGATAGAACTGGAATTGGTCTATAGATATTTGGATCGTCCCTTTCATCCGTTTTGAAAGTGCTAATTTCATTCCATCTTGGAAGAGTCCAGTACAGACACTGTCATTTATAATGGATGCGAAAACCGAAGTCATGTCATCTCCACATTGATTCGAAATTCTAGGCACTAAGTAATCCAGACGCGTAGCCTTTTTTCCACCAAGTTTATTTTATAATTGAGTGTACTTCAAAAGCAGAAAAAAACATCTATGGATATTTCGCTATTGCCAAGATTTTGAACAAGTACATCTTTCGCTCACCTGAGCACACCGTGCTTAAGGTGAGCTATTGTGATCGGTAAATGTCTGTCCGTCTGTAAACAAAAAAGTCTTATCCTAAAACATAAGGCTAGAGCTTTGATATTTTGTATATACCATCTTCTATTGACCCTCTTAAAATTAGCCGTTTTCTGTGCGATACCTAATTTAACAAAGGAAATATGTGATAATCTTCTCCTCCTAAACCATCAGGCTAAGAGCTTTTAAATTTGGTACATATCATCACCTTTTGACCCTCTACTAAAATATATAAAGACTTACAGTATTCTGAAAAGTAGCCCTTTTCTAAATCCCTGATCCCTGATTTTAGATATAAATAAAGAAGAATATCTTTGAAAGTCTTCTTCTCTCAAAAATAAAGCTAAGAGCTTTGGTATTTAGTACATGTCATCAGCTATTGACCCTCTACCAAAATACTTCAAAGAATTACCGTACTCTGAAATTAGCCCTATTCTTTGCGATCCCTGATTTTACAAAGGAACAAGAAGGAAAACATTGAGAATCATCTTCTTCCAAACGATGAGTCCTAGAGCTTTGATATTTGGTACATATCATGACCTATTGACCCTCTACCAAAATATTTCAAAGAATTACCGTATTCTTAAAATTAGCTATTTCTGTGCGATCCCTGATATTAGATATTAATAGAGAAGGATATCTTTGAAATCTTCGCCTCCTAAAACATTAGGCATAGAGCTTTGATATTTGGTATGTAATAATGTCTATTGACCCTCAAATAAAATACTACAAAGTATTGCCGTATTCAGGAAATTAGCGCTTAATGCCAGGATCATCAATATACCTAGAATAAAATGAGAAAATATTCAAACATCTTCTCCAAAATAATAAGACAGAGGGCTTTGCTATTGTGTTTATATCATAAAGCCTTGAACCATTATACTAGGGGAAGCAATTTAGGACCATCATGATACTCTTGTTTTGGAAAGCAAAAGTGTTATTTAACAATCTTGTCTTGGTAACTTTATCTGTTATACTCACAGAATGTGTATTTAATTCATTTATTACGTTGAGACTTCCCTCAATTTAACGTCGTTTGGTAATATATTGGCACTATAAATCCATTTGAGTGGTTAACATTTGGTACATCTTCGGGATTTTTCCATAATATTTTGGATATTCCTTATTTTCTAAATGTTTATTGAAAATCGTTTCTGGTATATCTTGATCATATCAGAAGTCTTATTTCGTAGAATTCTAAATTTCCCTTTCATTTTGCAAAATTCCTTTCATGCATCATTTTCTGAATTTCTCTGTTGAGCCAGGTTAGTTGATGTGAATGCCTCCCCCTTTTCTAGCTCATCTGATCACAATATGCTCCAAGCGAGCTTTTAGGTGCACCAAATGTCCGTCGTTCGTTGTCAACATTTTCTTCAATCATCTTCTCCGCCTAAACTACTTGGTCAATTTGGACCAAATTCGTCATGAATGTTCATTGGGTGACCCTTTCAAAATTATTCTTGAAAGTTTGATTCGCAAAAAAATGGGCGTGGCAAGCCGTGCTTATCTGACTTAGAGAAATCGGGGAATTATATATTTTTTCCTCTTAAACGATTTGAACCATTACTTGGCAGGTATGTTCCTTAGGTGACCTTTTCCAAAATTAATTGTGAAATTTTGAAAAAACTTGGGCGTGGTAGGGCGGAGCATCTGAGACTGTGATAAATCATGAAATAACTCTTTAAAAATCTTCTCCGCCGAACTACTAAGCCAATTTTGACCAAATTCGGCAGAAATGTTCGCTAGGTGACTGTTCCAAAACTTGTTCATGAAATTTTGACTTGCCAAAAATGTGGGCGTGACAGGGCGGGCTTAACAGACTAAGTGAATTCGTGAAATACTTCTTTAGAAATCTTCTCCTCCAAAACCACTTGGCCAATTCGGACCAGATTCGCATGAATATTGCTTTGGTGACCTTTTTTGAAAATTTCGTAAAGTATCGATTTTGCACAAAGCTGTGGGAATGGTAGAACGGTGTTTTCCTTAGGTGAACCCTTTTAAAATTATTTGAGAAATTTTTATTCGCAAAATATCGGGGACGTGGCATGGCGGCCTTTTCAGACTTGGAGAAATCAAGAAATAATTCCAGTAGGCTGATTTGGACCAAGTTTTGCATGAATGTTCCTTGGATAACCTTTTTTCAAATTTCTATGCCCCCGCATCGATAGATCGGGGGCATATTGTTTTACCGGTGTCCGCCTGTCTGTCTGTCTGTCTGTCTGCAAAACTTAACCTACCAACTAAACATTTTCCTATAACTTCATCCCTAATTAAGTTACAATGCTGAAACTGGGTATGTAGATAGGTCTCAACAAGGCGCAATTGGGGAAGGTCATTTCATCAAGGCCAAGGTCAAAATCTTAACCCTTTTCCTCAAAACATTACTCAAAAACTTAACCTGCGAACTAAACATGTTCCTATAACTTTATCCCTAATTAAGTTACAATGTTAATATTTGGTATGTAGGTAGGTCTCAATAAGGCACAACAGGGGAATGTCATTTCATCAAAGTCAAGGGCAAAATTTTAACCCTTTTCCAAAAAACATTACTCAAAAACTTAACCTGCCAACTAAACATTTTCCTATAACTTCATCCCTAATTAAGTTTAAATGCTAATATTCGGTATGTAGAAAGATTCCAACAAGGCACAAGTGGGAATGTCATTTCATCAAGGTCAAGGTCAAAAATTTAACCCTTTCCCTTAAACGTTACTCAAAAACTTAACCTTCCAACTAAACTTTTTTCCACTAACTTCAACCCTAATTAAGTTACAGTGCTAATATTTGGTATGTAGATGGGTCTCAACAAGGCGCAACTGGGGAAGGTCATTTCATCAAGGTCAAGGTAAAAATTTTAACTCTTTTCCCTAAAACAAAGGGGAAAAACTACAAAAACCATCCGTTTCTTAAGAATTACTGTTTCGGGGGCATGGTGTTTCACAAACACATCTTGTTTCTTCAAGTTTTGATTTTGAACAAAAATGTGGGTATGACAGGTATGGCTTATCAGATCAAATCATTTTCAGGTAAGCGTTTTAACGCCTTTTGCCCTCTTTTCTCCAATTGCTTTCAAGTGGCATGAATAAATAAAACCGAAATTACAATTGTATAGATTTAAGTTAAAGCTTTGGTTGGGTCGGTATCGTTTCAACACGTTCAATCCCACATATTGATAAATCATGATTTAATTTTCAAATCAACCTTCTCAGAACACCTATATTCGACAGTTATATGTTTCTAACCTCTCTTGAAATTTTCTGAAGCCATGTACATTTTCCTAGTAAAGCAAATCAGAAAGTGATCGCTTATCGATAACTTCACACGTATACTGTACGGAGTTAGTGTAAATGTGATCAACTGTACGTGCACTCTTCTTTGTCAGCCTCGTTGGACACTTAACTAGTTTTTTTACACGAAAAATTGATACAAAGTTTTCCCATTTAATATTTTCGATCTTTTCTATATCATCCTTCATGTAGTTTATCAAAGTTACCTTAGAAATGATATACCCTATTTAGTAAAGCTGCATTTGGTAAAAGTCAATCCTTGATAGAGCTGAGCTTGAATGGTGGTAAACAAAATTGATATGGAATGCATATTTATTTGAATAAAAAATTTTAATCCAGATTTGCTCAACTTCAGGCGATTCTAGATCAAAGCGACTTATATATTGCAGTTTTTTTCTGAGAAATACACTATGATGCAACCGCTTAGTTTACCTTTTCTATCTTGTATCTCTAAAACATATGTTGATACTTTTAATGAATCGCAATTTTCATCGTAAAATGTTTTCCACATTCCTAATGTATCGGGCGATTGTCCAGAAAGCAAGTGAAATTTAATTCCTTTCAATTTCGGAAGCAAATAGTTAACGTTTTAGCTTGATATATGCACGCTCCTCGAACTAAAATAAAAGCAATCTCATTTACTAAAGTATTTGATTGAATGGGGTTTAACGCCACTTTTAACAGTATTTCAGTCATAACGCGGCGGCTGGAGCACCAAATAATTTATCCTTAGTATTTCTCACACAAGTACTACCTCTACATCCTTTCCTAGCCTCCAGCTGCTATTCCACTTAGGTTTGCGATTATCCATCTATTGATGGAAGACAAATGTTGAAATCGACATTACATGTATCCATGCTAGTAGTTAAATTTTGGGTAATGAGGAGTTATTTGACTAGGTGAATTATTTCTGTTGCAACTTAGAACTGTTGACGAAATGGAGACACCGCCTTTAAGAAGTCATTTCGGCATCGTATATAGATTTCACCGAGCCAAACTCATCGTTAAAACTATACATGTATAGTATTAGACAGAACGATTGGATACATTCTTCATTACATCTAATAGAGTATTCGCATCTCTTTTCATTCATTCAAATGATGATAAAACGGTCTCTCCATAAAGAGTCGTTCAACGTTTTTTTCTGAACAAAAGCCCATTGTATTTTTCCTAACATTGTGCGGTACATCGATACTTGTTTTAACAAACAGTGTCTTTGTCGGTAAGACATTTAACCTTCCCCAAACGTCAATTGATGTTCACGTGAAACGCATGGCTTGCATTCAGACAAAAATACAATACTTGCGATTAATAGCCTATAAACGATTCAATTTTTATTATAAAAGATGTATCTGTCTGCTTTGATTCAATTCAAAATTCGAATAACTGAAATACCACGAACTCGAAAAATAGATCCTACACAAATTAATGTCTATAATTTAATATATTTTTCGTTAAAATGTTTAAGAGATGAAGAGAATTTTTATGTTGTTGTTTCCATGGAGATGTGAAACGGCAAAAATAATCACACTGTATGAAAACGCGAAGTATGAATAGCTTTCTCGTTTCATACCTCTGGAAAACAAAAAGTATTTTCTTCATATCTTATCAATCAAGCTATAAAGGAAATATTTTACAATCTTTAATTCATTTTATATGGAACAATTTTTTTTATCCTTTTATTTTTTTATTTTTTTTATTTTTTTTTGCGCAAGCATACAAAATAGCTGCTTGCTCAAAATTTTGTTCGTGGAAGTATAAAATATCAGCCAACCAAAACACCTGAATCTTGATCGATAATTTTACTAAAAAAAGGCTCAGTAATACATTACCATAACTTTGGTGATACATTCGAACAAAAAAAGGTAGTTCTAGCTAATATAAGTCTTTGAAATGTTTAAATTTCTTCTAGTTAAAGGATGATCCTGTATATGCTTACAGTGTGTGTGTTCGTATTTACGACAAATGCGTTGGATAGAAAGCGCTTGGCTAATCTACCAAACCCAGATGGAAATTTTGATTTGGTCTCAGTAAGTTATTTTTATTTTGAATTACGGCATATTAATAATACTTCATTTTCATCATAGATTGACAAATAATCCCAATCTATCATTGTCCTTAAAGTGACAATTTCGATGAAAGTGTGCTACTTCTGAGTAGGCAGCGCTTAACGCACAACTTTACAGAGATAATAGTCAATATTTCATATATTTTAATAAAGTCATTTATAAAAGATTTATAAAGATTAATAAAAGATATAATTATATATAGATAATTGCAAATAAATATTCGACTCCTTTGAGATTTTAACCAGGGACCTCTCTGTCTCGAAGTAAGCACTCTACCACTTCGCTATATAAGTAAAGCTAGGCCGCAAGCTACTAATGTCACCCCTCATACACTAGCCGGCTACATATATTTGACGTACAAATATGTTGTTATCTTTTAATCTTTTAAGGTGCCAAACAGCAAAACAGCCTAAATATTTTTGAAATGTTATTAATTTTCTCTATGTATATATCATCCTAGTGGTCGAGAGGAAAGTGGTACACCCAAGCTAGATATGTCCCATGCAGTTTCAGCGGTTCCAGAGCCTTTTCAGATATAGAAGTAGTGGGTGCACTTGATGGCAATCTCGTAAAGCAAGTCGTAAGTTGGAGGTGAGCTTTTCTTCTTATCGTTATCGTTATCGTTTGAATAGCTTGAATACTAAAGGATTTTTATGTTAAATTGTGAAATGTTCTGTTTGAATTGGATTCCAGTCACGTAAGAAAATTCATATATTTATCGAGACCTTCGGTAATCTAATCGGCCTAAACATACTGATGACGTCATAATGTTGTCATTAAGATTACGTGTCAAATGACACGCATTCGGCAATTCTGTACACACAATTTCTTATTTGGCTCTTTAACCAGAGAAATGAAATTCTCTTACATTAAAGAAATAGAATAGTGAATCGTTTTGTATGTAAGGCCATTTTATTCATTTTGTGAACAACAAAATCTATATTTCGCCCATGACTCCATCATTCGTGACAATATATCGTTGTTCACTCAATGACTGATAAATTGATTTTTTACATAAAATGTACATCTATCCTTTATCTGTTTATATGATTTATCCGTTATCCAAGAATACCTGATTAAACAAGAGAGATTCTTTTTCGGTTCTAGAATAAATTATCATTCTGATTCCCCAAAATTAATACAATGTCAAAATTTAAATGCGGTTATTGCGAAAATTATGCAAGAAAAAATTTTACTCTCAATTTTAAAATTTTTAACTGGTAATTTCAGACAATTTTAAAAAGGTGGTTAAGTTATTTTATAACAATTTAATTTTTAGTTCCGTCTACAAAGTCGGGCGTTTTGATTGGTCGAAAAGAGTATTCTTACCTCCACAAACAAAATTTTGAGCACGCAGCTATTTTGTAAGCGTCAGGAATTCATACAATGTGGTGAATTTTTTCGGTTCATACTTACATGAAAACCAAAAATATTCTCTTCATCTCTTATATAAAAAATAACTGTTAATAACTTTAAAAATGCATGGAAAAGAAGCAAAAGTATTAAGGGTAACGAGACGCCAAATAATTCAGCGAAGACAACCGGAATGGAACCGGAACTCAGTTGTATTCGTTATCTGTCGATTGCACCGAAGATTTCCTTATTTGTGGTTTCCATGACGTTATAGTTATGTCATTGGCTTCCGTTCACAATATTAACGACATCACCCTATAAATATGGATGTTTCAAAAGTAGGACATTGTGAATATATAGTTAATTTTGTAGATTTAACATGAAGAAAGAATATTCACCATGAAAATAAAATTGATAACTTTTGTAAAACCAGACAGTTTCCCTGTATCACATTTTCATGAAAATTTGTTTAAGAGCCGCTTTAAAAACGGACAAAGTTTCAAATGTTTTGTAAGTTTACCAATTACTAGAAGACACACTTTTAGACTGGTCCTGATTTAAAATAGACTCTTAGTTGATACTCATTTCAAAATCCGTAATTTAGGATCAAAACAAAACAAAATCGGGCATAGTGACGAAACGGCTTGAATTAAGCATTTTCCACAATATTTATCCAAGTTTTTCTTGATGGTGTAGCAATAATCAGACAACTATGGTCTCTTAAAACACAAAAATTTTCTAAGATTATGATTTAATGTCATTTATTCAGATTTTTAGCTAGCAAAGCGTCAGCTTTGATAACTTAAGATAACAGACACAATTTTGAGATCGTCTCAGAGTTCAACGAGTGCAACCTGCCACTGGAGGCTTAACCACTACATCCGTTAAATGCCTAAAACACAAAAAGTAGTCCTTATGTATCCAGGAACATTGCAAACCCTGCATGCAAGTTCATTACAAATTATCTTTCTCTTTAGGTGGAAAACAATGTAGAAATGAAGAAATTGCTTGTAACAAGCAATTTCAACATTTTCCACGTTGTTTTCCACAATTATATCTTGTGGGCGTTAAAAGGATGGATTGTGTAGGAACGGGTTAACGCCTTGGTTACTTTAACCATGTTTCTTTATCAGGATAACGTTTGATAAAGAAGATTACTGAACAAAGCAATGCTTTGCTAGCTTCCAGTACTTTTCAGTACTTTGATTCTGGATAACGGATCATAAATATACGATGACGTCATCAAAATATTTCAATTCTCGAACGGCATAAAGTTACTTCATTTATTGATATTTTAGAGACGGTGTATGTACCAAAGCAACGTCGCTCCTCAATATTCTTGACAAAGGATGCGGGAATTTTATTCAGCGAGATCCTATAGGTAAGCCTGTCATAAAATTGATACAAAAACCTTTCATTGGTCCCCTATAGCCGAGACCAAACATAACTATGAGTTAACACTCTGACTGACCGTCTGCGTGTGCATTTTGTTCTTTTTTTTTCTGTCTGTATGTCTGATTGTCAAAGTTATCGATTTCCGGAATTTTTCGTAGTGAATGAAATTATCTAGCTGAATATCGCAGATAAAGTTTGAGCAACGTCCCAGCCAGCTAATTTTCAGCCTAAATGGACCACCATTAAACTCATATTTTATAAACCCTTGTCATGCTGAACCCGGAATATTCCGGTTTTGGCAGGAGGTGCAGACCAAGATCAGTCTGAACATAAGTGCAGTCTGATCTTGGTCTACACCTCCTGCTTGTACTTTTCTTGCCATAGTTGTTTATGAAATTGATTTCTAAAAGAAATATTGATTTTTGAACAACAAGTTCCATCAGTGCTTTCAGTCCTATGATTTTACAGCTATTCGGTGAGGTTGTTAATACAGCATTACAAGGGTAAAGATATTGTCGATGGAACCTCATTTTTTATATTGAAAAAAAATCGTTTTAAGCGGAAAAGTCTTTGAATTTTAGATAGAGTCGGTACTCCTTTCTTCTTGGTATGAGAAATAGTTTAATTTAATTGATGAGGCGAATACATTTTCTTTCATGGAGGTTTGAAACAAATCAAAGTACTGAAAGTATTGTAAGCTAGCAAAGCATGGTTTTGTTATGTAATCTTCTTTGCCTTTTGTAGGGTAGAAAATATTGTGGACACTGGAGAAATTGCTTGTTACAAGCAATTTCTTTAGTGTCCACAATGTTTTCCAAAGCCTTTTGGGGGGATTTTTTTTAAAAACGGGATTGAATGGGAACGGGTTGTATAGCATGCTTTTGAAGGTGTTCTCTACTATTTGAATAAAGTTAATTCATGTGGCCAGTCATTTTGAACACAATATGCTCGAATATACACAAGAACTATTTTTTTGGCGAAAGCATTCAGTGGATTTAGTGGTTAAGCCTCCAGTGGCAGGTTGCACTCGTTTGAACTCCGAGAAGACCTCAAAATTTTGTCTGTTAACTTAAGCTATCAAAGCTGACGCTTTGCTAGCTAAAAAAATAATCACAATGTATGAAGTATAATTAGGTTAGTTTTTATACCTCAATTAAAAAAATAATATTCTTTTCTTCTTTTACAATTTAATGACATCAATCCAAATAGCAAACATACAAATTTAGATGCATTTTTATGGGACTATTTTGTGCGCAAGCATACATAATGTCTGCGTGCTTAAAATTTTGTTAATTGATATATGAATATTTTTCCATCAAACAGAACGCTCGGTGTTGATAGACGAAACTAACAGACAAATCAAAATGCAAAGAGGTTTTAGTGCTACTTATCCAGATCGATTTTACACGTTTACTTATTTTATACTTTATTTAAGTATTGTACCAACACATTGGAATAGATATAACTTCAGCTGTCTGTTTATATGTTAAAATAGATGTAAGTCTCTAAACTCATTTTATTTTAGTCTTTAAAAAGGCGGTATGGCTTCATGTGCTTCCACCCCCCCCCCCCCTAAACGATCGGTTCAGATTGATTTTCCTTCAACTTTGATTGGGTTCCGGGTCCTCCTCGGTTTCATTCTTAATGTTCAACATTTGAGAGTAAAAGAGAATAACTTCAATTGTCGCGGCTGTCAGTCAAAGAATCAATCAATCGATCATTCAAATCATTTTTAGATCGGAAGTTAACCTTAAACTCCGACATTGTACGACATTTGTGTAATACATTTTTCGTCTGTTAAGCGACATGATCCTAGTAACTACAATTTACTCAAGCTATAGTTATGACGTTTATGTCGTTAAAAAAACATTTTACCTTAATGTTTTGTTACATGCTATTGGCCATGAATTCCTGTAGTAGCCCAGTGGGTCTGGTCAGCGATCCGGTACTTGGGAAAAATTAGCAACGTGAAATTTGAATTCCTACTACCTAATAACTTACTAAGAGACGTGAAGGTCAGGGATTTGTAATAAAGCTATTTCATGTTATATATCGTTGTTGCAATAAGTTCTCCTAACCCTTTCCTGTATGATAACATTTTTGACCTGTCCGTTGTCAAAAGCTTTGCAGAGAGAATTTAGAGTGAATTTAATTTGAAAAACAAGATATGTTTGTGAATCACAATGCCCCCGCAACAGGACTAAACATTTGACCTTGGTATGTGACCTTGAGCTTATCACATGACCTTGACATGAGGAGATGCGTATCATGACGATGTATCATCATTCCAAATATAAGCATTGCATCTTGAATAGGCTAGTTGCATTTGGTAATGTTAAGTTTTTTGGTTTTAAGTTTTGTGCAGACAGACATGACAGACGGACAACGGTAAAACAAAATGCCCCCGATCTTTCGATGCTGGGTCATAATAACCACACAGTAGGGTGGAAAATATTGTGGAAAAAGAATAATTTGCTTGTTACAAGCAATGTTTTCTTTTTAGCTAACCTGAGCACAATGTTCGCATGTGAGCTATTTTGATCACATGTCGTCCGTCAACACTTTCTTTAAGAACATCTTCTCCCAATCCACTTGGCCAATTTTAACCAAATTTGACAGAAATGTAACTAAAGTGGTCCCCTTCAAAATTTGCTAAAATAATTGAAATCCGTTGAACACTCCGGTTGCAATGGCAACAAAAATGAATTTAATAAAGGATATTTTAAAAATCTTCTTTTCTTGAGCCAGAAGGTCTCGGGTCTTGATCTTTTTAATGAAACACTAGTATATCGACCTCTTCAATAACAGATAAAATCTTTACCCCTGGGTCATTATCCTAGCCTCAACATTAAAATTGACTTTTGAGAGAAAAAGGGCTTTTATCCCGGGTGAGTTCTTCAGGACCAGTGACCCTCTCATTATAGAATGTCTTTTCAATTATAAGTCACAGGGACGTGAAATTAAAGGATTGAATAGGAAAGGGTTAACTTCAGGTGGCATGATGACTGGAAACCAAGTTGTAGTGGTGTACAACCCGAAGAAGGGCTACGACATTACATGGGGGTGCACAAAGAAGTCTGTCGATGGGTATTGTACTGATCCCTGGCTACTTGTCAAAACAAGGAAAAGGTTTCCCGGACGTTATGTCTATGAGTGTATCGTCAGAGATTTACGTAATCTGTATGATCTGTCGCTCACTGAGATGGAAATAGTCTCACATAAACGACGTAAGTATTACACAAAAATAACTAATTTAATTAGAACAACAGATTCATATCTTTAGAAATAACTAATCTTGAGTTAATTCATATTAAAAGACTATTAGCATATTTAAATAATTAATAAAAAATATAAGATAGTGATTGTATTATCTTGATGTGTATATTAAAATATTATATTTGTATGGCGTTGAAAAGTTTCATTTGATTTCTCTCCTATTCGGCCATTGTTCTATAATCAAATTCAGTTCAGTCTATGAAGATTCAAGCCTTTTGATCAGCTGATATTTTTCAAACTACCGTGAATAAAATATGAGCCCGGAGCTTACCAAGTAGATCAATTTACTTTTGCTTGGTGGCATTAAAACTTGAACTTTTTTAAGAAATGAAAGATTTTTTTTCATTGACCTTTGACTTTGAAACTTAATCACTGTAATGTATTAATAAGATTCGCGTAAGCATAAAGTGTGATTAAGCTTGTAGGTTCATACCTCAATGAAAACAAAAAATATTCTCTTCATTCTTAAAACTAATCAAGTGTTTGAATGCGCATTCTGTGTACTTTTATATAGATTCCATTAAGAGTTTCTAGGTAACTACTTACACCAAGGTCATTGAGCATTTCTACAAAATTCAATTAAGATTTGAAGAGAATATTTTGTGTTTTCATTGAGGCATGACCGTATAAACTTCATCGCAGCGAAGCGGATTCATATATTTGTGTTATTATGTCTTTAGGTTTATTTTTCAATGAAAACAAAAAAAATATCTTTATTTCTTATAATTTAATGCCAACAAGCAAAACAAACTAAACGCTTTATTTTATTTAGTTTTTTTTTTATAAAATGATCCGATGCGCGAGTATTGCGTGCTAAAAACCTTATACGTGGAAGCATGAAAGGGATAATTTAATCAATCAATCTTGTAGAACGAAGCTAAAATATAATTATTTCTCTTAACAATTGCAGCCTGCTGATGTGCCTTTCTTCCCCAGACCTGTGATAAGATGTGTTTTCATAATGTGATGAACCGGTATTCTGTTTGTTTAAGGTTTTGTCGTAAAAATTTCAACAATACATTAAAATTATACCACCTTGCGTAATTATTGCTTTAATCCCTAACCAGACGGCAGAAATTTTTGTCTTGACCAAAATGAAAGGAGTTGCTGGCAACAATTTTAAGTTTATGACATTTTAATTTTTCCTACATTCTAGAAAGAAAACATCGTGGGAAATTGAGAAATTGCTTGTTGCGAGCAATTTCCTCATTTTCCATAATGTTTTCCCAATGACATTTCTTGAGGGGCGTCAAACAGCGCCATTATATGGAAAAAGGTAAAGGTACTTATGAAAAGTTATTTATGAGCATAATGCTCATAGTGAATGAAACCAAGAAATACAGCGAATTACAACAACGCAAATTATCTCACAATAATGGTATTTAACAACTTAATCATCAATACTAGGTTCGAACTTTTCAAAAATATAAAAATAGATACTTCACTTGCATATAAACTATTTTCATCATTTCTCAAAGAGAAGGTCAGAATCTTATTTTTTTTTCAGTGTCTCTGCATTACAATATGTCTTATGTCGTTAGAGGATTATGTTGAATTATTTTTCTTTTCTTAGAGTTACATACCCACTACCAGCAAATGTTAGGAAAATGTACGTTCACAAATGTAAAGAATATGAGAATTAATCAAATGACTTCTCGAAACTTCTGGTCCAGTTTTTTGTTTTGAATGTAACAAGATTTAATAGTTACACCAAGTCAAATTAGCAAAGAGCTTCGGCTGAAATAACAAGTTGTTTATGTTTTCTTTAAATAGCATTAACACGCTTTGAGATGCGACATATGAAAATCGCTCTTAGATTTCTGGTTGAACAAAAGCAGGTGTTTTCTTCTTTGTTTCTGTGTAATGTTGAAGTGCCCGGACAGAGATCATGTATGACCCCAAAAACAAAGTACAAGAACAATAGTCTACAAGGATATGCCAAAAATTACCAAATGTCTGATATCGAATCAGAAGCTTTTTGAAGATTTCCTTCTGTTTGCTTCTATATAAAATAAGACACGCGCCTAAGTGGAGCACAACTATGCAACCAGGAACACCACATGGCCACAGGATCATCAAATTCATCAAAGTAAATAGTTTTAACAAATTCCTACATAATCCAGGATTTTACGCCCCTCTAGAAAAGCTTTCGGGAAAATAATATTTAAAATGAAGAAATTGCTCGTTTCAAGCAATAACTCCATTTTTAAAAGTTGTTCTATATCCCAAAAGACAAAGATTCGGAATTCTTGCAACTTTAAATTGTCGTCTGCAACACATTCCACACAATCCCATTTTTCTACTCCCCTCTTGAAAAGATTTCTTGAAAATAAGGTTAAAAATGAAGAAAATGTTAAAAGGACAAAAATATTTAGAATTCTTGCTACTTGAAATTTTCGTTTGCAACTTCATTGAATTTAGACCAGTTTAAAGTTTTGCCATGCGGTAATCGGCTAAATACCAAAAAATATTTACTTTAGTCCATAGTATACGCAATATATAAATAAACATAAAAATGCCCGTTCCTCCCAATCATCATGTCAATCTGGCCCAACTTCACAAACGAAACAAATTATGAACCAAATACAACCTACAGTATTATGAATCGGAACTCCTCTTCAATTCTACCAATCAAACCGCGGATGTACTTCTGTGGACTATTTTTAAATCGGACAAACTTCAAAATGGCGCTATCCGCTACGGAAAGCAATTGTTGTAAAATACATTTCACAGAGTATCTCTCATAGTTCTGTTAAGTCTTCAAAGGAAACTTTATATCAGAGCAAAATATGGCAAAATAATTATCAATTAAATGAATTCTACATGTGTTAGCCATATTGAGCCTTCCGAACTATCCGGCTTTGCTGAGATTACCTGATTATGAGGTACGTTTTCTTAAACTGTTCCCGGCTTACTAAATTCATTGATTTGTTAGATAATGCTCCGCCTGTTATACGTCTGAGGTATACGAGAATGGCCGAGTGTCTTCCGATTGCCATATTAAAAGACGGCTACAAATCATATTCATATCAATAGACTTTCTCCCGAAACATCAGCTGTACCGAAAATTCGGATCTGTCCGTGTAGCCCTTGCGTGACGTCTTCATGACAAGATCGACCTAATTTATGATTTTGTGAAATTATTATATAAATTTAGAAAATTCAGATGTAATCTGAAGTTTAAAAACAAGAAAGAATGAAAACATGTTGAAATCCCCCCTTTTTTTATTCAACAAAGATATTGAACAAAAGGATGTAAATGTTTTGTTTTATGGCTAAGTAAGCTATTTCAAAAGTTTTTTTAACAAACCGTTTTAGTACTTATTCCTTGATGATAGTCGCTATTTCCCTGTAACATATGTTTATATTTGTTTATTTATTTTTGTTTCGTTTTCTATAAATTATGCAATTATATACAAACATCAAAATAGACATCGTATGGTCTCAAATCTAACTCTATAGATATTCGTTCCGATTTTCGTCATGTGTGACGTCACTAATAGGCAACCGCAATCGTAATGTAAAAAAATCTTGTCAGTACTGATGATTTGAAAAGAAATGATAAATGTTTCATGTAAACTTGATGTTCAAACCAACGAGATCTTAAGTTATATCTTGATAATTCTTTGTGCTAAATTGTCTTTCCTGACAAATACAAATACATTAGATTTCGGAATAGAATATTTTTTAAGATTTTCTTCCCCATTTTTCTGTTGTAACTTAAAGCAGATAGATTTAATATCTTTATATGCCCCGGCCATGTAATGGGGACCGGCATATCGAGTTAACTCTTCCCAAGTTTAATGCTTGGCATCAAAGTCGGATTTTTTCTTATAGCTAATGTTGTGATTCGACTTGATAAAACTCAATTACACGACTCTTATCTTTAATCTATTTACCAACCTGGGTAACATTATTGTAAACATAAATTATTTGAATACAGTTATAGTCGGAAATCATCAATTTAAATACAACTATGATAACTTGCTTTTCCATGAGATAATCAATTGTAATTATTTTGAGGAAAGTAATTAATCATTTTCATAATTTTTTTTGATCAATATTCTATCCACAAAATGAATAAGAAACTTTTAAGAAATTTTCCAGTCTGAAATTTTCAAAGCTTTATTAATACACGATTGAATCTTACATTTCATTGGTATGTATCACTTTTCATTCAATGCGGCAAAAGGGGGTAAAATTGTTTGCCTGCAAAGAATATTACCCAATAACATCATTTAAGAATTATATTAAGAATGTCGACAAACGGATTTAAACGAGATTTCCTGATGCAATCAATCAAACTATATCCAGACGATAATTGTTCAGACTGGTCAAAATTTAAAGAAGTAGCATACAACTATCTTAGTTGAAAGAAAATGATTTGGAATATAACGAAATTGCTTTTAACAAGCAATTTCTCCATCATCCACTTATTTCCTTAAATTGTTTTCTACAGGGTCATACAAGGGCGGGATCGTGTTTGAATGGCTCTAGGTGGACCTATACAATTAACCTCTTGTTGCAATCTTAATGAAACTAATAATGTCCATACTACACAAATAAGGCAATATGCCGAAAAAAATTAGGATGGCTTTCTACGCATTTCTTTAGGGGAATTTGTAGTTTTTGAACGTTCGATTCTTTACTGAAAAATGGCAAAAATGGACCAAGGAACTAGATTAATTAGTAATATCTATTGAAATTATAAACATTTCATTAAAAAAGGGTAGCGGAAAAATATTTCATACAATACACTAACATGGTGAAAAGCGAATGAAACACTGTCTTAGAAATGTATTGTATTCAAACAAACAAACGTTATCTTAATTTTCAGAACTTGAAAATATGTAAAATGATATCAAATGATATATTAGAAAAAAAGTTCAACACAGGAAGAAGTATAAGAAATACAAGAATGATTTCCAACTAAAACCTTCATCAGCTTAACTATATCGTCTGCAACTTCTTTATCATTAGACTAATCTAAAATTTTGTCGTGTGGTAGTTGGTTAAGGGAAAAACTATTGAAAAAAGTATGGTACGTAAAAAGCCACGACTCATTTTCAAAGTACAGTCTAATTACTTTTATTGCCCATTAAGAAAGATAAATTGAGACGTTATTGGTAATATAATGTGCACTCCATTCTATTCAATTATAGCGCATGTTCCTTCAGTCACTGACAGAGAGACATGGATACGGTACAGATCGATAATTTGATTGATGGTTTATGAAGACATTTTATTGATTTGGATTGTTTTTTTGGATGTTTCTACTTTTTTTTAAGCTAAATATGTTGTGCGATCCTCAGACATTATGGGGAGATTTTTCACATCGGGTTAAATTTAATTATCCTTTGCTAATGAATTCATCCTCCGGATATGTTTTTTTTGTGTGTGTGGGGGGGGGGTGTTTTTGTTTTAGTTTTTTTTACAAGACAACACAATTTTAGACTCATCCAAATTCTAAAATATTTCAGACGGCAATTTTAGCAGATTATTTATTTATTTATTATCCTCTCTCTTTTTGATGTCATTTGGATTATTAGCAACTCGCTTATCAAAAGCAATCTTTTGATTTCGCACATTGCTTTTTCTGGTGAGAGGGTCATAAAGCATAATTGTGTCGGAATAGGCTAAGCAATTCGAGACTCATATTTACAGGATCTTTTTTTAGAAAAGGAAAGATTCAAGACAAGCAGATTTTATCTAATTGGCTTTTGAGCTTAATTATGCTTGAAACGTTAGTACAATGAACTTTAAACTCACGAAGGTTTTAAAATTTTGAGTCAATTGACGGATCCCGGCTATATATTAAAATAATCGGTATACCAGTGTGGATATCAACTGTCACTGCAAAATGTCAAGAGCTAATTTAGATACACTATACGAGTAAATTGACAATCCTAGCCTTGAAAATTACCTACGGGCCAACTGGCCAGTTTGGAAAAATAGTTCCCAACAACGCAAATCTCTGAAGGTCCTCGAATCTCCTTTTACACACTTGCTCACTTGAAAAAAAAGGCATACCGCGAAAAGAACATCTTAAAAGCAAAATTCGAAGATATTGATGCGCACGGTTCCCGAAAAAGACGAGTTTTATTGAAATAAAAAGGTTATGAAAATAAAACAGTTTCAATCATAATAGTTACAATGAGCAGAATGATCAACGGATAAATTTTCGTGTGAAAAATCTCTCACTCGAATACGTTGTTAGGCATCAAGTGAGAGATTTTTCATATCGAAAATAACCAGTTGATCATCTTCCAAGTATGACCCTAATATGTGAACCTAGATGAACCTTGCCTTCGGCATTTTTTCATTGACGAAATGTTTCCTATTCTTTTTAAGAGGTCTTTGCATGTCTTTTTCAAAGAAGTCCATTTAGGAGTTAAAAACCACTGTCACAGAAAAAATTACTGTATTAGTGTAATATTAGAAATTCCTACTCGACTCTAGAATGGTTCATTAACTGGGCCACCATTATATTGTACCGGAAGTAGAAAGCGATCGCTCGGTTCGAATCAATACTTCTTCTGATTCAGATGTTAACGAATGCAACCGGGCTAAAATTACCGGACCGGAATAGAGTAGTTAATATGTCTCATCATGCACTTCTTTTAGGAACGTTCATTAAAATTTTACAGCGGTTTCAGAATTGCGTTCTACATAATTTTATTAGAACGCAAGTAACAAATTACATCTCAAAGTTATCTCTGCAATTGAAAAAAACGTAAAACAAAAACAACAATAAAATATCATGTTCTTGTCAATGTTATAGAACTTTTATCACGACTCAAGGTAAAGTTAAATCACGATTTGATTAAGTTTTACCTTAAAAATGAGTACGCGTATACTTAGAGGATATCGCACTTGCCAGGAATTTGTTTTGTGAATATATCGCTTTGATATTGAAATAAATCAATTTTTGTTTTAAGGAATGTCAGTTATTTTGTACGAAAAGTTGGCGTTTGAGTTGTCAACAATGAGAACAAGACATTGATAGATTACATGCTTGAAATTCAATCTGCAAGAGTCGTTTTGAACGACTTCCAACTTTTCTCTCCGGAAAACTGGATGGCTGCTGACCTATTCCGGTACAACGACAGACCAAGCAGTGGTACACCCTAAGATTAAACGCCATGCTTGAATGGAGCGATAGTCCCTCATCGGATGAACCGATGTCATACAGCAGCCGAGTCTGGCTGAAATGTCCAACGAATACACCATTTATCAACTAATTATGAAACACCGTATACTGACTACCAGAAATCTAAGATGTCGCCGACCAGCCAATGACCTATTCTTACACATGGACACCAACAAGCTTGTTGTCACTGGGCTTTGTCGAAACAAACCTGGTTTAATCACAGACGTGAAAAAATAATGTTTTCTGACGACAGCCGATTCTGATTGATTAAAACCACTTTAAATGTAGTGAATGGGGTTCAACGCCACTTTCAACAGTATTTCAGTCATATTGTTGCGGCTGGAGCACCTAACCATTGGTTTCTTGTATTTCTCACACCAGTACTACCACTACATCCTTTTCGACTCTACAGCTGTTCATCCCACTTTGCTTTACGATTATCTACATATTGGAGGTACAAAATGTTAGAAAGAACATTCGCCACGACCGTTGATCGAACCCAGGTGCTAGCATGATAGTATTGGAATTGAATGTAACCTGAAACTTGTACCAGATGTCTTAAGAACTTTGGTCCAGGAATAGTCAAAGGCGCGTTATCTGCCTAATACATAGACCACTGTTTGAGAGCCACCGTTATTAAAGATTTCGCATGTTATCCAAACTTACCGATAACGCACACAAGCACTAGACAAGGTTCAAAAATACCCTTTTTTCACATCGGCATAATACAGATGTCAAAATTTAGTTGGTTTTGAGTCTGTTTTTTATTGAATTAAATTTAGTATAAATATATTATATTTGTATATACACATCAGAAATGTGCATAATGATTTATAATGCTTAACAGTGTCATGCAAAAAGGATTAGAACGAAAGCAGAGCTTATCAAGTTCTTCTCCTTGATGATATCTCAAGATGAGTATATATACATATTACGTTTAGAAATTATCAAATAGTAGTTAAGAAGAGATTTTATAGATAGAAGAGGAAATGTTTGAATCCATGACTGAGAGTAAGTGTATTTCTAAATTGGGAGATAAGAAATTACATAATTGAGCCAAGGATGTCATCCTAATTATTCTTTAGTATTTCATGTGCATGCAAGTTACAAGATGCACACGAAATCCAACAACAACAACGTAAAACAGTAATTTGCGTTGAATTAATTACGACAAAAATAACATTGAACCTCACAGGACATCGTTGAATTATGTTCAAATGTTAGATTATCTTTTCAATAGAAAAGTGTTTCAGTATCAATATTGCCAAATAGTCTGTCGATGTTATTACTTTCACAGAGGAAATGAACACTCGTCTCAACCACACCACAAGTCAATAATAGTTTTCGTTTATAATTGGTGATTGATAGAGCTACATTTGTTTCTTATCCGAATATGAATGACATTTAGCTTCGTTTGTCAAATAAAGTACAGCTTATTTGGATTTGGTATGCTACTATTTAACTTTTGAAGTAAGACTATCGTATTCGATATGGAATATATGGAATCGTTCCAGTCCTGAATGACTGTGGGGAAAACGATCTTTTATATAGTTCTGTTCTGCACCATAGAAGTCTACATGGTAACGAGAATCGCGCAGGCTGTATGGCGATGTGCTTCCAATTGTATCAGGGCTAATGACCTTATGTTTTTGTGACTTATTCCCTTTACCATTTTAAATTACAATTCATGTATTTTATCGCCTTCTTTCTCCGAGAGATTCCGACACCGTGACTCCTTTTCAAGATCATCAAGTGATTAATTTCGAGCAGCAGATTTGCCGCCTTTTTATAAATTTTGTTTATTTCATCTGTCATTTTATTTGTACAATAACCTCAAACGACACCTGCATATTGAAATACTACAGACTATTTTAAATGATAACTCCAAAAATCATCGGCTGATATAAACATCCCTAGATGTCTATGATTCTCAAGATTTGGAATTTTTGCAGATGGCATGTATAAGCCGAGATGATGAGGTTTATTTAATTTACGAGTGATTATTAATAATTACGATTTCAAAAGGTTGAATATCTTAATGCATTTATCTGCTCAATTATCAATAGCATTTACATTCTTTCCGACATTCGTCTCTCACCAATAGGTAGATAATCGTAAACCTAAGTGGGTTAGCAGCTGGAGGCTCATAAAGGATGTAGTGGTAGAACTGGTGTGAGAATTACCAGGAATCAGTTGTTAGGTGCTCCAGCCGCCGCGATATGACTGAAACTATTAAAAGCGGCCTTAAACCCCATTCATTCAATCAAGCAATATCTTCCTAAAATTAAACAATTCAAGTTCTAAAATAAATTTGGAGCAGCTTAGACCGACAAAATGATTTAGGCAACCGAGTTTTTAAAGAGTATTGGCTGCCATTCAAATAGCATTCATTAGATGACTAATCAGTTCAAAATTGAAGAAGGGACCTGTTTGTAAAAGAGTCCCCCCCCTCCCCCCCCCCCCCTTGCAACAATTGAACAGAGAACGGTGCTCTTTATTACTGATTCAATTTACTGTATCGAACTTCTATTTAGCAAATAATTTTGAAGAGGTAAAGGCGTGTAGCATTCAAGAAAAAATATCAAAAAATACATAACAAGGCCTATCTACCGAATGTCAATATAGTAGAGCTCAAGATTGATCCTGGCCTTAAACCTATATATGAAAATCAAGAGGTAGTACCTTCACTCAGAGAAAAGTATGTGCCAAATTTGGTGATTTAACTTTTTTTTTCAAGGTGTCGCCCGAACAAAGCTTGAAAAACTGAATGTCAAGTGCAAGGTCATAGTGAACCTAGCTCTATTTGTCTTAAGTTATCATCAATGCGGCTTGACAGATCGACTGAGTGACATAAGAAATTTAGTATACCCCACTTTTTTGAACGGGGTTAACCAATACTTTTATGTCCTTAGTAATGTCCAGATCCATTAAGAGTTTCATTCAATGACGTTAAGTAAGTTCAGTGAATAAAGGTCACATAAGTAGAGATATTTTAATTTGTGCTTTTATATTGCATTTCTTTTGCAGCCAAGCCCACTTCATTCACAACTAATTTTTACGAAATTGACTACAACTAAAAATAATTCTCAAGTATTCAAAAAAGTATTTCAAACTATTTTTAGTTATTGTTGAAGATTTTAAAAAGAATATTTTTTCATAATTTTAACTTTAAAAATTTCAACATTTTGGGATGTACCCTTTGAACAAATGTGATTAACCTGTGTAGTACTATATGATAGTTTTACTAACATAAAAACTGATTTTGAAAAAAGTCCATTTTGATGCAACTATAATTAACTTCAATAAAGGAGGAATGCGACATTTTCGTAAAACATTGCAGATTGTGAATTACTCTTTTTTGAGCATGTCATGCCTTCTTACAGGAAGAATCAGATCGTATTCTATCTCTATCTCTTATTGCAAACAACCAGAAGTTCAAATTTTGACCAAGTGCCAGAAAAACCTTGATATTTTTCGTTTCTATAGAACTTATTTTTTGTTTCAATATAAGTAGGTCTATCGTTGATTAACTCTAAATCTATTTCAGTTTGACTTCATGCTTCGCTTAAGACCAAAACATTTTAGACTGGACCAAATCGAAGAAGTTGCAGACGACATATTTCTTCCTTTTCTACAAAGATTTTAATGGCTTTTCTCTTGGGTGGGGCGAAAAAATGGATATGTATGGAAACGGATATTGCCTTTTGATGATATTGTTGTTTGTAAAACATCATTCAATTCGTTTGGTTCTCGCTTGTGATGTTTCTTTTTGAAGCATGCTATTACTTATATATTACTTATGCCTATTACGTATGGAAGAAAGAAAGGTCTTAAATAATTGAATAATAGAATCGAGCGGTTTTTGTCTGAGAATTCGTAATTGAACAATACCAAATGTAGTTATTAATGAAATCCAATAGATAAGTTTAAGCTTCGTGGGCAAATCTTACTCTCAATTTTGTATCATGAATTGATTAAACAAATGCTGGTAGATACAATGTGTAAGTACTCGAGGTTAATTAATTATACGTATTCCTGCCTTTTTGGTGACATCTTTTCCATGAAAACCTTTTGAAGAAATGTTAAATTCTAAAGATCGTACAACGTGTTTGTCCTATCAATTAGGTAATGACACAGAACGGCAATTGTCATGTGAATATAAATTATACAAAAGTTTGTTACCGAAATTGATGGATTACACTAATTAGTCCTAAATCTAATTAACTTTCTACAAAAAATATAGTAGTATATAAAGTTGAATAGATTTTTTGAAGATGATATAGTTTAATGTTTTCAGAATAAAAATGTTGTTACATATTTACAATGTTCATAATTTTAATGAACGATGTTGTTGAAAGACCGAATGTTGTTGAAAATGTTGACAAACTTTCCTATGCTGGCTAGAAATTTCGATCTTACAGTAGTAATTTCATTATCAATTATTCGTCTCTAAAATACATCAATCTTTCAATAGTTTCATTTAGTTTTGCCTATGAATATTCGTCTTTAATACATGGTTGAAAAATGTATATACATTCATGAAAAATGATTACCAAGAATTTGTTGTTAGTCTATACACAAAATAGTTGGATAAAAAAAAAAAGCTTCGTACTCCTAATTTCATTAATTTCTTGATGACTTTTGTGGAACAATCTCTGTCATAAAATAACAAGAAATGAAGCTTTTAAAGGTAGGTATCGATGGCTTTTTCATGTCACATTTTTTAATTATTTTTGTTTCCTCTCGTATACTATTTGAATACAAATGCCGAAAAGAAGTTTTGCAAAAATCTGAGGTTGCTTATCAGAAAAAAGCGGGGTATTTCCTTAATAGCCTACGTAGGCTATTAATCTACTTTTAGATTAATCCGAGACAGTTGCGAAAATTATATGATCATTCACGTGGTGCGAATAACCGTTGAAACCTTGAATTTAGTTTAAATTGCATCACACCAACGTCATTGTCACGTATCCGGGCGGATGTTGTTGAGTAATCTGTTGATTTTCAATTTTAAGTGGTTGATTTATCTCCATGTTTGTTGGTTTGATATGTTGTCTATTTCGTCGGTATTGAGCGCCAGAGTCAGATTCTACATTGTAAGATCGAGGAGATTCATGTTTGGATAAAATGTGTCCTGGAATCCAGTTATTATTATGTTTGAAAATGATTTTGTCCCCTTGGTTCATTGGTTTGAGTTCATTTCCTGAATGTTTATCATGATAGAGTTTTTGTTTCAATTTTCTGGTTTTCATTTTCTTCACAACATTTGATGACTTTTTTTGTGGCTTGAGAAAACTTGAAGTACATGGTAGATCTGTTTTTAATTTTCTCCCAAGAAATAATTCAGATGGCGATTTTCCAATTTTTTCAATTTCAGCATTTTTGTAGTCCAAAAGCGCCTTGTGTGGATTGTCAGCCTTCTTTAACAAATTTTTGACAGTTTGGACCGTTCTCTCTATCTGACCATTCGAACGTGGAAAATTTGGACTTGATGTTACATGAATAAAGTCATAATCTTGCACAAACTTTCGAAATTGATCACTAACAAAATTGGTGGCATTGTCAGTTATGAGTTTATCAGGTATACCATATCTTGAAAATTGTCCTTTGAGATAACTGACTGTTGTACTTGATCTCAAATTGGTAAGAAGTGATATTTCTGGCCATTTCGAGTAATGATCAACAGTTAATAAATAATGATTACCTTTCAGTTCAAAAACATCACTCGATATTATTGACCACGGTCTGTCCGGTGTTTCAGTTTCCAGCAACGGTTCGCGTGGGTTTGAACGCGAATACTTTGCACATTTTTCACATTTCGAAATCAGAGTTTCTATGTCTTTCGACATTCCTGGCCAAAAGACAGCATCGCGTGCAAGACTTTTGCATTTCACAATTCCTAGATGTGACTTATGAATTAGTTTCAATACGTATAAACGCATGTCTTGTGGAATAATAATCTTTTGTCCCTTGAATAGTATTCCATCAATGCAAGAAATCTCATCTCTAATGTTCCAATATGATTTAACGCTCGGTAAACATTGCGATTTCTTTTCTGGCCAACCTTCATTAATGATTCTTTTCAAATCTTGAAGATTTTGGTCTTTCTGAGTGCATGTCTTCAATTCAGCATATCTATTTTGGGTTATAGGTAGATATTCTATCAAAATGATTTCATTGACAGCTATGTCAGGTACCAGTTCCTCTTTTGTTTCATTCAAAAAGGACCTACTTAATGTATCTGCTACTACAAGAGTTTTTCCTGGCCTGTAAATCACATCAAGATCATAACATTGTAGAGAAAGCAATAACCTCTGTAATCTAGGCGGTGTTTGGTGTATTGGTTTTTTCCGAATACTTTGTAACGGCCTATGATCAGTTTCAACAGTAACCTTTCTCCCAAAAATATATTGATTGAACTTGTTTACACCAAAAGCGATTGCCAGGGCTTCTTTTTCTATTTGCGCATAGTTTTGCTGAGTTTGAGTCAAGGCTCTAGAGGCAAAAGCAATAAAGTTACCCTCTTGCTTTATAGCACACCCAAGACCTTTGCTTGAAGCATCTACGGTAAGCGTTAGTTCTTTTTCTGGATCATAGTAACTTAAAACTGGAGCATTTGTAACTAATGATTTCAGTTCTTGGAAACTGTTTTCTTGTTTTTGACCCCAATGCCATGAAACGTTTTTTTCTAGTAATGTTCTTAAAGGAGCACTTACTTCTGATAGGTTTTTTAAAAATTTGCCAAGATATTGTATTAATCCAAGAAAACTTTGAAGTTCTTTGACATTTGTTGGCTGCGGCATTTCCAAAATAGCTCTTACCTTTTCTTTGTCAGGCTTTACTCCATTGCCACTTAATACATGACCAACGTATGTAACTTCTGGTTTTCGAAATTCACATTTTTCTGCTTTTAGCTTCATATTATTTTTATGGAGGACATCAAGAACACTCTTCAGCCTAGCATCATGTTCCTCCTTGTTTCTTCCCCATACAATTATGTCATCTATAATTGCTGCGCATCCTTGCATATTTGCAATTAAATCCGAAATTATCCTTTGATAGATTTCACTCGCAGTTACGATTCCAAACGGTAATCGCGTAAAAGAATATCTTCCGTATGGCGAATTGAACGTACACAATTTCGTGCTTTCTTCATCTAACTGAATCTGCCAAAATGAAGAAGTACAGTCTAGTTTAGTGAATATTGAAGCCTCTGGAATCTGTTCAATAACATCTTCTACCGTTTTTAAAGGATGATGTTCTCTCAAAATTGCTTTATTTAAGTCTCTCGGATCAATGCATATGCGGACTTGGCCTGACGGTTTTCCAACAGAGACCATAGAATTCACCCAGGATGTCGGTTCTGTTTGTTTAACAATCACACCCGAACGTTCCATCCTATCTAATTCTTCTTTCACTTTGTGTCGAAGTGAAAGTGGAACTTTTCTTGGAGCATGTACCACTGGTATAGCCTTAGGATCAACCTTAATTTTGTATTTTCCTGGTATGCATCCTATTCCTTCAAATAAATCTGGAAATTCTTTTTGTACGTCTTTTGGAACACTGTCTGCAACACTGTTCAATCTCTTGATTAGATTTAATTCTTCACAAGAGTCAACACCTAACAAAGGTTTTGATTTCATGTCAACAACATGGAAAGTTAAGACATAAAATTTATTTTTGTGTTCACAGTCCAACGTAACAATACCTTTAGAATCCAGTTTGTGACCTGAGTAAGATTTCAATGGAATGTTACTCTTACGTAATTTCATATCAACACCCAACTTCTTTGCGAGATCTAAGTTGATCACATTGCACATTGCACCTGTATCCAACTGAAAATTAACCTTTTGGTTTTGCACAGTAATGTCCTGTGTCCACTCTTTGCGTACAGTATTCACAGCGGTATCAACTGAAGACATAAGCAATGATGTGTCAGAGGACTCTGTATCTGAGCTGTCGGAGTTGGTGTCACACATATTTACGTTTTTCTGCCTATCTGCTTTACAAACACGAGCAAAATGGTTTAACTTTTTACACTTATGGCATTTTTGACCTTTGGCTGGGCAAGTTTCATGAGACGAGTCTAATCCACAGCGAGAACAAGATGATTTAGATTTTTTCTTTTTCAAATTTCCTTTCTTTTTGGGCGGTTTCTGTTTTTTCACAAAGTCAACTTTTTCTGTGGACATTGATTTTGCTTGCATAGCTGATTGTTCATGTAATCTAGTTATGTCCAAACAGTTCTTCAAAGTTAAGTCTGATCCTTGATTTATTAACTTTTCTCTGATTTTAGCACTCTTAATCCCAAAGACAATTCTATCGCGGATCATTTCTTCCTTGTTCACGAAGTTACAGTCCTTTGCGAGAATTTGCAGATCAGCAAGAAATTGGTCAAAGCTTTCAACATCATTTTGCACCCTGGAATGAAATTTGTAACGGTTGTATATGACATTTGTACGTGGCTTGACATATTCTTCAAATTTGTCATAATGAGCTTGAAGAGATTTCTTTTCGTCATTCGTCAAACCCCAAGTTGAGTACAAACTTCTTCCTTTTTCACCAGCCCACAACATTAAATACGAACATTTATCCTCCTCAGATTTAGATTTAAGCGGACCCGAAAAGATAAATCCAATGTGTTCTCTGAAATTATTCCAGGTTCCTTCTAAATCATGACTGTCCCAGTCCATGCGAGGTGTTGTGCCAGAAATATTCATATTGTCCATATTTTCCTCTTCCAATAATGATTCAGTCCATCTATTGAAGATTCACTTCTGACACCATGTCACGTATCCGGGCTATTGATGAGCAACACGAGTTATACAATTATATGTTTAATGAAGTATTCTCATACAATGACTTGCTCTAAGTGCCTAAACAATACCAAGGTAGAATACTATATAGGGTACTGCAGCAGTAGAATGTATATACCAGCTTATAAGACAATAGCTATTACTGAATACATCACAGTCATCGTTACGTCATCAGGAGTTATGTTCGCTAGCCGGTCTTTAAATCTGTAAGGATAAGTCCAAAACTGTCATAAGTGTTATTGCGAATATTAAAACTTACCCCAGTTTTGCGCTTACCCTTTCATGTGACCTGAATTAGGACGTTGGCTGTTTCGCTAGTAAATCTGTTATCTTCAATAGACTTTGGGACATATGCAAATGAGGTCATTCGATGTCGTCAGCCGAATTCCGTGATATCTAAAAATAACCTGGAATTTCGCTGAACCTTTCCGATATAACCACAAAAAGCCCATTTGGGCCTTTTAGATTACCAACAAGACAATACCTTACTCAACTTAAAGTATTAAATGTTCGTTTGAGTGTATTTTCGGCACTTGATATTTTTTTCTTATCTATGTTTCAGAAACATCGATACCTCCCTTTAATTCGGCTGTCGACATCGAATGACCTCATTTGTATATGACCCAATGTTAACTGAAGGTAACAATTTTACTAGCGAAACAGCCAACTTCCTAAATCATGTCACTTGAAATGGTAAGCACACGACTACGATAAATGTTCATTCGTAATAACCTTACGACAGTTTTGAACTGATCTGTAACGAATAAAAGACCGGCTAGCGAACATAACTCCTGATGACGTTACGAGGACGTTGGTTTGATGTAATTTAAACTAAATGCGAGGTTAAAACGGTTTTACGCACCACGCGAATGACCCTAAATTCTTTGCATCTATCTCGGATTAATCTAAAAATAGATAAATAACCAACGCAGGCTATTAGGGAATTAACCTGCTTTTTTCTGATAAGCGACCTCTGATTTTTGCAAAACTACTTTAAATTTAAGAATATTGTGTTCAAATAGTATATGAGAGGAAATAAAAAAGTTAAAATCTTTGACATGAAAAAAACATCGATACCTACCTTTAACACGAAAATGAATATTTGTCGCGTAATTGATATCAATAACTAGATAATCTTCCTACATCAAATTGATGTGCAAATCTGATCCTGCTGAAGACTCTGATCAGACTTTTAGCATACAGAGTCTGTTCTGAGAATATACTCGATGAAAATGTCGAACACTGATTCAATTGAAAGTTTTTGTATTGCTATAATAAGACAAATTAAAGGGACTTTTAAAGGGAGGTATCGATGTTCTGAAAACTAGATAAGAAAAAAATATCAATTGCCGAAAAATACACTCAAACTAACATTTAATACTTTAAGTTGAGTCAGGTATTGTCTTGGTGTTAATCTAAAAGGCCTTAAGTTGCTTTTTGTGGTTATATCGGAAAAGGTTCATCGGAATTCCAGGTTATTTTTAGATATCACGGAATTCGGCTATCGACATCGATTGACCTCATTTGCATATGACCCAAAGTCAACTAAAGGTAACAAATTTACTAGCGAAACAACCAACGTCCTAAATGTCAATAAAAGGGTAAGCGCAAAACTAGTGTAAGTGATTATATTCGTAATAACGCTTACGACAGTTTTGGACTGATCTTTACAGAATTAAAGACCGGCTAGCGAACATAACTCCTGATGACGTAACGATGACGTTGGTTTGATGTAATTTAAACTAAATTCAAAGTTCCATTGATTATTCGCACCACGTGAATGATTATTTATTCTTCGCAACTGTCTCGGATTAATCTAAAAATATATTAATAGCCTAAAAGGGAAAACCCTGCCTTTCTCTGACAAGCGTCCTAAGATTTTTGCAAAACTACTTTTCGGCATATTGTATTCAAATAGTATATGAGAGGAAATGAAAATAATCAAAATCTGTGACATGAAAAAAACATCAATACCTACCTTTAAAGCCTCAGCAATGAGAAAGCCCTATTTAGTCTACCAGTCTACTCTGCTTATTGCTTTTACATAATTGTTGTTTCTATAGCTTTTTCCTTACCCTTGTCATGCTGAACCTGGGATATTCCTGTTTTTGGCAGGTGGTATAGACAGATCAACCTACACCAAAGTGCTGTCTGGTCTTATTCTACACAATTTGTTTGTCCCTTTTAAGTTCGAGTTGATTACTGAATTTCTTTTTTAAAATAATTATTGGCCAGCAACCAATACTTGCAGTGCTTTCAGCCCTTTGATTTTCATGCAGTGTTTCAAAGTATTTTATTCAGCAGGACAAGACTTACAGTGTAGTGTGTGTGAATATCTTTTATCAATATACTGGACAAGCTCTTATTTGAGATCTTTTCGATTGCTCATATTCAAGATGACTTCAAAATGGCTGCTATTTCTATTTTCTTGTCTCTAATTTTGGTGGAGTGTCTTCAAATTTTGTGTGCGGATACCTTTCCTTGATATTACAGACAGCTTTGTACATGAGAATTCTGTAATTTCCAAATTCAAAGTGCTACACAACGAATGCCATTTGAAGAATCAATGGATTTTCTTTGTGTTATGGCGTATAAATACCTCTTAGTAATGCCTCGAACATCGGAAAGATCGAAACCTAAATATTTACGAATGCTAATTTCTAAATTGGGTGTCATTCAACAAATTATTTTACATGCAGTGTGAAACAGATTTTTTTTCAAAATATGGTTAGATAAATCTCATTAATATCTCAAGCCGTTAAATCTAGAATGTCTTCCAAGACAACTACAAAAAGCATACCATTCGACATATCCTTTGCCTGGCAAGAATTAATCTATTTATTCTCAACAGGTTTTCTTCAATTTTATGTGTGGATCCTTTTGTCAGTATCTAGTACATGTTAAAGATACTTTTTTAATGTTCTTTTCAAAGACTGCTGACTTGAACAAAGTTGAGCTTTACATTATTTGTGGTAAGATGCTTTTTGTTAGGCTTGTTGAAATTTTGCGATAGTTTCGATTCATTACCAGATAACAAACTGGACGCTAGGTCAAAATTGAAAAGATATCTTGTGGAGACTTCAAATAAACATAACACTACGGGCTCAACACTTACATTCAACCAGACAAAAACCACCCAAAACTTTCATTGGCAGTATTTTTTAAAACCATTGAATAGCAGAGGTATGGTTGTGATTTTTGTTCTTATATTCATATATTCTTTTTAATCCCCGTAAAGTAAATGTTTGGGAAGTACATCAGAATCAGCTCTGTCCGTCTATTCATCTTTATAAATACATTGATCACATTCTAAAGTTTTAAAGGTCTATTTTTAAGTGACTGCAAATCTTTCTATATTATTGCTTTCACTTGAAAAGCTATTGATACTTCTAACTTCCTTCGGTTGATGAGTTCATCTCTTTTATACTTGGATCTTGTTGCGCTTTTAAATGCTTTGTTTGAATGGGGTTTAACGCCGCTTTTAACAATCTTAAATGCACATTCACATGTACTAGGTATCTAAATTCGTTTTAAAATACAATTACTTTTTCTTTCAACTTGCAAATCCCCGAACCACGTTTTCAATTATATAGAAATGCATCATAGATAAGAAAATGTAATGATCAAACGTCTGTCGAATTCAAAAATTAGATCCCCTTGAACTTGGACATTTATTATGTTTATTTGTTTGTTTGAATGGGGTTTTACGCCGCTTTCAACAATCTTTCAGTTATATCGCGGCGGCTGGTGCGACTTACAATGGAATCCTGGTATTTCTCACACCAGTACTACCATTACATCCTTCCCTAGACTCCAGCTGCTATCCCACATAGGTCTACGATTATCGACCCATTGGTGAGAGACAAATAGTCGGAAAGGATGAGTGCCGCCGTCGGGAATCGAGCCCGGGACCTCTAGAGTGATAGTCCGACGCGCTACCAACTGCGCTATGACGGCGGCTTATTATGTTTATAAGTGGTTCGATCAATTCAAAATCTTTTCTATGATAAATGGATAAGCAGAACATTCCTTTTCGAAAGCTGGGGATTTTTCGCCACGGTTTTAACCCATGTCCACACAGCGACGCTTTTTGACATTCCCAAGAGAAAAGGTTTACAAAACATTGTTGAAAATGAAGAAATTACATGTTGCAAGCCATTTTTTCATTTGCCACTGTGTTTGTCAACCCTAAATGACAAAGATTTTTGAAATTTCACCAACAAAATTTGCCATCTGCACGTTCTCTGAAGTTGAACCAGTCTAAAATTCTGCCCCAAATTGTAAAAGATCATGTTTTTTTTCACACGAATTTTCATTGGAACCAATGGCCTTATAGTAATGAAAATGTCTGTGGAATTATAAGTAGAATTCAGTGAAAAGCTCTAGTCTACCCTTATAGCAATTTTGTCTGCTTTAGAATACTAACCCTAACCCATGAAATAAGACGTGTTTGTCAATCACAAATAACCCGAAAATACAATTTTTTCACAAAGGTTACCATGACCTTTGACCAATATGAGTTGCAGCTTGGCACCATAGGGAATGACTTCTCTCAAGAAAAGTACATGTGAAGTACAAAACACCTCTTACTTACCATTAAAATGCTATGGCTAATATCTAATTGTCAATCTTAGGTAAAAAAGACATTGAAAGGACCTTGTCTTTCAAAGAGGACCTTCCAGTTTGATACCAACAGATTCAAACGTCACTTTTGAAATTATTTTCAGGAATCAGTGCGACCTTAAAGTAAGCCTGAACATAACAGTTCAGGCAATAAATTTCTTCCTACAAAGAATGTGTCTTTGAAATATGAAAGCCCTCTCGGTGACTCGGTGAGGAGTAAAAAGTTATGGCAAAAGATAACATTTTCAAATAAATTTGACCTTGAATAGTGACTGAAATTTGTAGATTATCTTAACTTCTTAGTTATAAACAGAAGGGCATTTCCACAACGATTTTACATATGAAATATAAAAGGTGGGTATCGATGGTTTTTTTTCATGTCACAGATTTTAAATATTCTTATTCCCTTTTATACACTAATTGAATGCAATATTCTGAAAAGTAGTTTTGCGAAAATCAGAGGTCGCTCATCAGAGAAAAACAGGGTATTCCCCTAATAGCCTACATCGGCTATTTATCTATTTCTAGATTAACCCGAGACAGTTGTAAACAATAAAGGGTCATTCACATGGTACGAATAACCGTTGGAATGTCGTATTTAGTTTGAATTACATCAAACAAACGTCATCGTTACGTCATCAGGAGTTATGTTCGCTAGCCGGCTTTTAATTCTATAAAGATCAGTTCAAAACTGCCATAAGCGTTATTACGAATATAAACACTTACCATTGTTTAGAGCTAACCATTTGATGTGACATTATTTAGGATGTTGGTTGTTTCGCTAGTCAATTTGTTATATTCCGATGACTTAGGGTCATATGCAAATGAGCTCATGCGATGACGACAACCGAATTCCATGATATCTATAGATAACCTGGAATTCCGCTGATTTTTTCCTGTATAATCACAAAAAGCCAATTTAATCGTCAAAACAATATTCGACTCAAATTGACGCAGTAGGGCTACAATACATGAAAGAAGTTTAAAATGTGACCGACTACAACTTCAGGTTTGTTTACATCAAATGATGACGTCAGTGATGACGTTTTAACTTTCGATATTCATTCAAACGACAAGCTATAGGTCACGAAGAATAACGAAATCGTCCGTAAAGTTTAGTCATCAGCACCTGTGCATATAACAGTCTATGCCGAAGATTAGCGAAGTTTTCCGATGAAGAATCGGGTGCATTCGTCTCGATTTCAAAATGTAAACAAACACAATTGGAAATCAACAAGAAAAACACAATATACTCTTTCTAGAAAGCATCACTCATACTCTGCTTTTGCATACCGACATTAAAAAGGTCCTTGTTTGCTCTAGATACCAAATAATCGATAGATTATTTTAACTATTATATTCCTTGGAGGGCAGATATGGCTTTAAATTAGGTATCGATGTTTTTTTCATGTCACAGATTTTGATTTTTCTTATTCCCTCTCATTTACTATTTTAATGCGATATTCTGAAAAGTAGTTTTGCTAAAACCAGACGTTGTTTAATTGTATAAACAAGGGTATTTTCCAAAAGCCTACATAGGTAGTTTATCTATTTTTAGATTAAGCCGAGACAGTTGCGGAGGATATTGAGTCATTCAACCGGTGCGTATAACCGTCGGTATCCCATACTCAGTTTGAATACATCAAACCAACGCCATCAATACGTCATCAGGAGCTATGTTCGCTAGCCGGTCTTCAATTCTGTAGGATCAGTTCAAAACAACCATAAGCATTAATACGAATATAGACACTTACCGTTGTTTTGCGCTAACCATTTGGTGTGACATAATTAGGGACATTTGATGTTTCGCTTGTCAATTTGTTGACTTTTGGTCATATGCAAATGAAGTCATGCGGTGTCGACAACCGAAATCCGCGATATCTAAAAGTAACCTGGAATTCCGCTTAACCTTTTCTATACAACCCAAAAGAAGTCACTTTAAGCCTATCAGAATACCGCGAAGACATTATCTGACTCGAATTTAAGTATTAAGCGTCCGTTTTAGCGTATTTTTAGGCGATTGGCAAATGTTTCCTATCCAGGTTTCAGAAACATCGATACGTCCCTTTAACATAAATTATATATTCACTTGTATCTTACAATTTTGAAAACAATTAATTACAAGGAAACTGTTAATAAATATTATGTTACTCGACCAGCAAAATAGGATCTAAGATATATATACAAAAAACCCTGATTCTACTCTGAAATAATTCTGCTTAGTGAATGACTAATACAGGCTTATCTGTTCCACTGGAGAATTTATTGCACATGTCCTGTTTAATAGCGTGTTAATTAGTGTCAAGGTGTCTTCTTCTGTCAAGTTAATTTGTTCTGTATTCATGCAGCTCAAATCTGCAATTTATAAACTGTATAAGTCATGTATAGTACAACAATGTTAATTAAGTTCACGAAATTATGCATTAAGAACTCAAATGATCAGCCCAGATGGTATGTGCATTGCGATAAAAGCAAAGTACCTTAAGTATGCTGCGCTAAGAAGGTTCCGGTTAGCTAATGAAAATTGTGTCTACGTTTCTTATATTGAAAAGAAACGCTCGTTTAAATCTTATGTTAAAAAACGAACGTATTATCAATATGATAAAAGACAGCAATTAGTTTCTGCAAAGAAAAAAAACTTATGTTAAAAAACGAACGTATTATCAATATGATAAAAGACAGCAATTAGTTTCTGCAAGGAAAAAATCCAAACTCTTTGGATTTGATTAAGAAAAATACACGTAAAACTATATTTGGAAGTCTACCCGGGACCACGGGGCACTGGAAGTCATATTCTGATAGTCTATTGAATATAGACAATCAACCATCTTTAGGAACCCTACTATCAGAGGAATATGAAGAGGAAATCTTCCTAAATAACGACATCATATTAAACGAAATTCAAAAAAGCATTAAAAGCTTAAATAAGGTTATTTTCAGGGAACTGACGGTTTAGGCGCCGAGTTTTTCCCGAAATCGGGCCCGAGGGACGACCTTTTGAATATCGAGGAATATCATTAATAAACGTAATGTATAAAATATGCTCAACTATTCTACATGACAGATTATGTAACAAAAATTGTGGAAAAGTTGATGAAACCCAGACTGGTTTAGGGCGGGGTACTCAACAACCGAAAACATTTTTTATTCTTCAAAGCCTTGTTCAAAAGTATATTAGCAAACAGGATGGGGGTTGTATGTGCTATATGTTGATTTTAAACCCGCGTTCGATTCAGTTATACACTAGAACTTGTTATATTATTTAAAACAAATTGACGTCAAGGGTGAAATGTTCAAACTTTTATTAAATATGTACTCTAATATGCGTACTTACGTTCGAATTAACAAGTGCTATTCATGTAATATTAGAACCCGGCGAGGGGACTTAACAAATATGATAATTTTTACACTGTACGTTAACGAGTCATGTACCTTTCTTGGAAGTAAAAATCACAAAGGGAATATTTTAAACTCAGGAAAATCAGGACGTAATTTGCATTCTTTTCGCAGATGATGCTGTAAATTGTGCCGAAGCAGTAGTAAATCGCAAATTTACTCATCATCAGAGTTTTAAAAATATACTGGCATGGTCTTAAATCAGTCAAAAGAAGGAAACAAGAGGGCCAGTGGACTTGGCGCTCACCTGAGATAAGGCTCTTATTCCTCAAGGCCTAATACCAACTGGGTCGGGAGAAGACCTCCTTTAAATTTTAGTTCAAATCAACATATGTTGCCATACCAACCAATGCTTTCAACATATTTCAAATCTTTTAGTAATTTTTAAAAGGAGGAAAACCAAGGTAAATTTATGCCGATTTAGATTAAAATATTTGCCAAATAGTTTCGAAAGAGTTGCCTATTTCCATTTAAGTCAAATCACCTTGTTGCTCTGAAATTTTAACAATTTTGCAAGAGGCCAATGTACTGATGCTTCATGCAAAATTCAAGACTTCTTGGTCAGGAGGGGATGATTGTACTCTTGTTGTCGTAGCAACCTGGGTTTTCTACTGATTTAAATTCTTCGGTTGAAATTGGCCCAGTGGTATAGGAAGAAACATTGTTTCAAAATTCTTCATTATCTGTACATAAGCCCCTATCCCCTGGGGCTCCGATTTTGATGATTTAAGCAATCTGAAAGAGGTCAATGCACTGATGTAGAGGACATCTAAATTGAAATGTCTATTGACACAAACTTAAGCTACTAATGAAAATAAATATAAAGTGATTGATAATAGCCAAGACAGATACATGTAATTTAATTCAATTGAGTTTCCCCTCATTGGTTTATATAAAAGTACCTGTTAGAATAAATGACATGTGAAAGTTACATAATTAAAATGAAGAAATTACTTTTTGCAACGTCCCTTTTATTCACAGCCGTCGCGGTAGATAGAAAGAAATTGGTCACTTTTCCAGAGCCGGCAAGTAATTTCGATATTGAGGAGGTATGTTTGAATCTATCAATTGAAATAATTTTGTCATTTATATGAAATATTGTATTGATCGATTTTCTTCTAACATTTTCTTATCTATTTTAAAGGTAGGTATCGGTGTTTTTTTCATGTCACAGATTTTAATTATTTTCCTTTCCTCTCCGTAGTTTTGCGCTTAGCCTTTCATGTGACACGATTAAGGACGTTGGCTGTCTCGCTAATAAATTCGTTACCTTCATTTGACTTTGGGTCATATGCAAATGAGGTCATTCGATGTCGACAGCCGAATTCCGTGATATCTATAAATAACCTGGAATTCCGCTGAACCTTTCCGATATAACCAAAAAAAACCAAAAATCAAAAAAACTTTAGGTCTATTAGATTACCACCAAGACAATAACTGGTCTAACTTTAAGTATTACATGTTCGTATGAGTCTATTTTTCGGCACTTGGTAAATTTTTCTTATCTAGGTTTCAAAAACCTCCCTTTAAGATAATTGAAACAAATAATCAAATTGTAACTTGGATATTTCTTCTCCTTTTTTTAAACAAACGATAAAGGTTACATGAAAGCCTAGTAGGCGTCGATTCATGATTTTAATTTTTATCTATGTTGTCTTAACGATTAACGGTTAACGATCCGTAAGGTGTCGGGATTCTTCGGATGATGCCGTAACATTTCGGTTTCAATTTAATTACTATACGTATCAAATCAAAAGGTACGAATTAAGCCGAATATTTTCGATGATCCGAAATAGCCATACTAGGTAGACTACCCCAATGAACAACAGTATACATCCATGAATACGATAAAATACGCTCTTCATCTCTTATAATTTAATGACATCAATACACTCCCCCCAAAAAAACCCACAACAAACAAATATTCTATAAATTGTTATACATTTTATGGAACTATTTTGTTGGCCAGAATACAAAACAGCTGCGTGCTCAAAATTTTGCTCATAGCGGTATGAATATTTTTCTACATTTCAGAACACCTTTTTTTTTTATTTTTGATAGACTAAACTAACAATTCAATTATTTTGATTTGTTTCTAGTGGTCGACAGGTATATGGTACCATCAGGCAAGATATATTCCGTGCAGTTTTTATGGATCAAAGAGGTTTTCAGATATGCGACTGGAAGGCAGACTAATTGAAAATAGTGTTAGTCAATTTATTACCTGGAGGTAAAGAATGTTTTATCCCATCACATAACCCCCCCCCCCCCCCAAAAAAAAAAAAAAAAAAAAAAAACAGCAGATCAAAAAAAGAGACGAATAATCTCTCTATGTAACATTGTAACGAAAATTATTTTTCATGCGTAATCTTTTTAAGATATGACTTTATTCCATTTAGCTAAGTGACTAATCGCGTCTGTCAATCAAAGAAGCATTCATTTAGATAGTAAGTGAACTTTGAACTCCGACAACGGACGTAATTTTTGTGAAACATTTTTGTTTATCTACTCAAACATCGTAAGTACAACTTGAATAACCTGTGGTTACGAGTTTAACCCTGTCCTGTATAATCACTGGTTTTTACGTCCTCGTGATTTTATACTTGAGAAAACATTGTGGGAAAAGAAGAAATTGCTTGTAACAAGCAATTTCTTCTTTTTCCACAATATTTTATACCCTACTGGATGGTTATTTCTCAAATTAAATCCACTCTAAATTTTCATCTGCAAAACCTTTTAATTTGGACAGGTCTAAAAAACTTTAAAACAGGAAAGGGTTAAGGTCGCCAAACAACTAGTTAACTTTTAAGTAGCACGTTACTGGCCATATAGTTGGCAAAATAATGCCATTTAATATCGATGTGTAACTTCCTGCCGGAATCAGTTGGTACTGCCAGCGATCCGTCAATTTGAAATCAATAACTTAAATTGTCTTCTGATTATTTATATCGGTTTATGAAACGTCGGAAAGTCGGACGCAAGAGTAAAAGAAAAAGAGAGAACAATCAGTAAAGTTTGGAAATAGTTGTTTTGCTAGTTTCGTACGTCAATTGTATGTCACCTTACGATCTCCGATCACATAAAGCAGGTCAAAAAAGTTGTATTGCTTGTACACTGAAATCACTTAATAAGTAGCTGATAGACGCCTCTTGGTTAGAACAACACAATCGCCAATGTTATGTTTTTAAAGGGAGGCATCGATGTTTCTGATGACCTCATTTGCATATGACCCAAAGTCAACAGAAGGTAACAAAGAGAAAAGGGAAACAAACAATGTAACGTCAAATGGTTATCTCAAAACAACGGTAAGTGTATATATTTACAGTTACTCTTACGATAGTTTTGCGACATTTTTGGTGGATATTTTAGAATTGAAGACCAGCTGGCGAACATATCTCCTGATGACGTAGCGACGACGTAAGTTGTAGCGATTTCCAACAGTTGTACGCACCACGTGAATGACCAAATATTAATTGGCTTAATCTAAAAAGTATATTAACAGCATTCGTAGGCTATTAAGGAAATACCCTAGTTATTTTTGACAAACGATCTCTGATTGTCGCAAAACTACTTTACAGAATATTGTATTTGCATAGTATTGAGAGGGAGTAAAAATGATTAAAATCTGTGAAATGAAAGAACATCGATACCTCACTTTAAAGGTAGGTATCGACGTTATTTGTTCCCTCTCAGAAAATCAGAAGTCTTTTATCAGAATAACTAGAGCATTTCGTAATAACCTACGTAGGCTATTATTCTTTTTCGAGACTAAACCAAGACAGTTGGGTCTTCCACGTGGTCCGTATAACCGCTGGAATCCCGCATTCAGTTTGAATTTGCTCAAACCTACGTCATCGTTACGTCATCAGGAGTTATGTTCGCTAGCAGGTCTTCAAAGATCAGTCCAAAACTGTCGTAAGTGTCAATTCGAATATGCACACTTACCATAGTTTTGCACAAACCATTTGATATGACATGATTATTTGTTTGTTTGAATGGGGTTTTACGCCGCTTTCAACAATCTTTCAGTTATATCGCGGCGGCTGGAGCACCTAACAATGGACCCTGGTATTTCTCACACCAGTACTACCATTACATCCTTTCCTAGCCTCCAGCTGCTATTCCACATAGGTCTACGATTATCAACCCATTGGTGAGTGACAAATAGTCGGAAAGGATGAGTGCCGCCGTCGGGAATCGAACCCGGGACCTCGAGATTGACAGTCCGACGCGCTACCAACTGCGCTATGACGGCGGCTATGACATGATAAAGGACGTCGTCTGTTTCGATTGTCAATTTGTTATCGTCCGTTGACCTTTGGTCATATGCAAATGTGGCCATGTGGTGTTGACAACCGATTCCCGTGATATCCTTGAATTCCACTACACCTTTACTATATAACCAAAAAAGCCACTTGAAGCCAATCGAATTACCGCGAAGGGAATATCCGACTCAAATTTGAGTAGTGCATGTCCGTTTGAGCGTATTTGTCGGCGATTGGCAATTTTTCTTATCTAGGTTTCAGAAACATTGATACCTCCCTTTAAGATACTTTCTTTTCCGGGCTACTTTGCAGAACTAATCGATTTTGATTCGTTGAATGAATGAGGCTAAACGCCACTTTTAACAGTATTTCAGTCATATCGCGGCGGCTTGTGCTCCCTGGTATTTCGCACACCTGTAATACCACTACATCCTTGCCGAGACTCCAGCTGCTCACCAATCTTGGGTTTACGATTATTCACCCATTGGTGGGAGACTTTGGCCTGGAAGGATATTCGCTGCGGCCGGGGATCGAATCCGGAAACCCTTGACTAAGAGTACCACTGCGCTTTTATCGTAGGACGGCATTTTATGTATGCTTAGGAGAAATCACTGGTGTATTATTTTTGACAGATATGATTCCTTTCAATTAATCTTTAATTCGCACGTTATACCTGCTTTATAAAGCAATTGATTTTTAAATCAAAACGGGGAACAAAGCTTTGTGACAACCCGCTTTGAAATTATAAAACTTTTTTTTTTTCAAAACGGGTTTGTAACAGAGTTCTTTGAGGTAAGAAACACCACTATATTAAAAAGTACATATCAAAACTTTAATATTATATATCGTTACAGGGATACTGTATGTACTCGTGTTATATTTCGTTTAGATGTGCTCGGCAATGGTAAAGGAGAGTTTGTTCATACAGACCCAATAGGTAAAGTATAATATTCATTTGTAAATAAGTAAGACCAACAATAAATATATTAACACACTGATGAATATAGGCATTACTAAACTAGAAACAGCCGAGTTTTTTGAAAATATTTCATTACTCCTAGAATATCAGACCTACAAAATAATCACGCAATTGGCTGCATTATTTTAAACTTCAAAGGTTTCATACCTTCGAGGAAACACTCCATTTAATTACGTCAGATATTCACTATTATGTAACATAATCCATGATTGAAGCCTATTGTGGAAGCTCATATATTTCTTTCGTGAAGAAATAAGTAGAGTAGTCATGGTCCGAATCCATGAAATCAATATTAAATATTACGTTGATTGATCGAAGATAAACACGCCCATCTGCTTTCAATACTTTCTCGAATGAACATTTTTGAGAGGAAGATGCTAAACAATATATTTGTATTGTAGACATTGTATTTTGGTCCCATATAAATAGTGAAAAAATGCGCAAGACGGGGGAGAGTCGGGAGTTTGAAATGGGATAGATCACGTATATGACTGTTGGGGCTTATGCCCCCAGAGTAGTTTAGAAGTAATAAATATTGTATGACGTAAACAGTAGTTTTGAGTTACTGTTAATTTATCCACAATATAATCACTGAGAAGAAACACTGTAGAAATAGGAGAAAATGCCGATATTATATTACAATTACTCCCAAAACTTTGTTAAGTTCAATGGATTAAAGTTCTCGAAATAGACCTATTGGTATAACTGTAATGAACTCGAGACGTTTAAAATTAATTCCGATTTCAGGTGGAATGACGCACGGAGACCAAGTAACAGTTTTGTATAACCCAACAATGGGATTTGATATTAACTGGGGCTGCACAAAGAGATCTGTCGATGGTAATTGTGATGATCCGTGGGTAGCAGTAAAAACTAGAGAAAGGTTTCCACGATCGAATGTCTGGCGATCGATTACAAGAGAACTGAAGAAAATCTTTGATTTATCCCTACAAGAAATGGTGATTGTTTCTCATTCGAATCGTACGTTCGTAAATTTACTTTTCCCAAATTTTTCCCAGTTTTATCCCGATTGATCATTTGTCGCTACTTCTTGAATAAAGGAAATCAGTTTTATAAGCTTTGTGACAAGCCACAACGTAATTGTTTCATTTTCATGTAAAACAAAAAATGAGTATAGAGGATTACAAATGTATATACACGAAAGAATCGGTTAGCAATCTGATTTTATGATCTAACGAATAATTAATTTGCACCCTTCACTCTATTCTTTACCATTTCACAATGTGCCTTTGAAATAAATTGCGTGTTTCTGTTGATTTCCTACGAAATAATGAATTTATAGTCACAATAATAGGTTTAATACAATATTTTTATAAGCATAAGGTCGAACGGTAAGTGTTATTTAGAGACGAATCTTAAAAGTGAAATTTTAACAACGGCTCCTGTAGATTTCGTGTTTTGGTTAAGAGATAGTTCCATTTTCACATTTTATAAGAGCTTAGCTCTGTACGGTGCTTACAAGTGGTAGAATTGACCAGTCGCGGATATGACCAGTCGCGGATATCGATTAAGGTAAAAAACGGTCAATAAAAACATTTATTTTCATCGGTAGTGGCGTTTGTAAGACAATGGCCGCCATTTGTGTGACGCATTTTAGTTTGTTGGCCACTTACACGTCGTAGCTACGGCTTATCCAAGCTGTACTTACGACATTCAGGTCGCAAACCAATCATTCACCTCTAAAGTCACATGCTAATTGAGATGAATTATGCAAAATAATGCCGTGTAAAATCGAAGTGGAACTCCCTGGTGGAGCCAATGGGCGAGGCCAACAGAGTAAGTTGGTAGAGCAAGCCATTGGTCAAATGCTATGAAAAATATCTATTTTCTTTTTCAGCTTGTTGATTATGAGGAAAAAAGAACAGAAATGTGTTGTCGAAATGGATCAACGAAGCTTATTTATTGAAAATGTTTAATTAAACTAGTTTTACCTGATTGAGTTTTGTTTTCGAGGTTAATTGACGGAATACCCCTGCCGATCTAAAAATCGATTTACCCATCATACCATTCATGAAGACCGGAAGCGTACGTCGACTTCCGATATATATGTTCAAATTTTTTCGGATTGGTTACTTATACGCCGTAACTACAGCTTATTCGAGAGACAAGAGCCATGTGATGTAATTTTCAAATTAATCTGCATTTGGAGGCTACAATAATTTGTTTGTTTAAAAATGTTTGATGATTTTATGACTAACTTTAATTTCTACTGCAATCTTGTCTAAAGCTAGAATTTAAGATTCATGTTTTAACTATTTTGTCATCTTTTCTATTATCGTTCGCTTCCGCTTAAAGCGATTATTTTTAGGTCACTTGACCGAAGGTCATGGTGACCTATTGCGATCGTGTTTTGTCCGTCGTCGTCCGCCATGCGTTATCTTTTTTCATTTTAGACATCTTTTTAAGAACACTTGGACGGATTTCTACCAAACTTGGCAGGAAGTATCCCCTTGGGAAGGCGCTTTAGATTTGCTCACGTCATAGAGTTATCTCCCTAGGGGCCAAATAAGAGTATATCTTTAAAATTCTTCTTGTTATGAACTGGCTGTTGGATTGGATTTGCATTTGATATTTAGAGTCTTTAGGCCAAGGCCTATTTAGTAAGTACAAATAGAAAATCTGTCAAGAAATGGCCGTCTTAAAGGGGGCGCAAAGGTTTTGGGCATAAACTTACATAGTGAAAACTTTGAAAATCTTTTTCTACCAAATAATCAGACCTACAGCTCTGGTATTTGGTATGTGGCACCATCTGGTAGACCCCTATCAAGATTGTATAAATGATGGCCCCAGGGTCAGAACAAGCCCGTTCCTGGACGCCACAAAATTAACGTATGCTTATATAGTGAAAACTTTAAAAATCATTCTCTCCAAAACAGAGAGGCCTAGAGCTTAAATATTCGGTATGTAGCATCATCTGGTTGACCTCAATCAAGATTTTATAAATTATAGCTCGTTCCCATACGTCACAATTTTAGCAAAGACTTATTTAGTGAAATCTTTAAAAATGTTCTTCTCCGAAAGAGAAAGGCCTAGAGCTTAGATATTTGGTATGTAGTATCATCTGGAGGACCTCAATCAAGGTTTTATAAATTATGGCTCCAGGGTCAGAATAAGCCAAACTCTGGATGTCACAAGTTTTAAATGGGGCTTATATAGTGAAAACCTTAAAAAAACCCTACTTCTCCGAAACAGAAAGGCACAGAAAGGCATTGCTATTTGGTTTACATCATCTGGTAGACCTCTGTCATGATTGTATAGATAATGGCCCCAGGGTCAAATTATCCTGTTCCCGGACATCATAAGCCTTTCATATGCTTGTATAGTGAAAACTTTAAAAAATCTTCTTATCCCTAACAGAAAGGCCTAGACCATTTGATATTTGGTATGTAGCATCATCTGGTTGACTTTTGTCTGTTTTTATGCTCTTTGGACACAGGTGACCGATAAAGCCCTATGGGCGTCTTGTTTAATTTGTCAATGAAAAAACCGATAGACTATCAAATTATACATTTAGATCGGATGTGAATTTATTTTCTCCAATATTTTGTGTACCGTTTTTGCTGGTTTTGCGTCATAAACGTCGTAACAAAAGTCAACCAACCATTATATTTTTCGTTACATGTGACTGGCCTTGCAAAAAATAAAGAAAGAAACACGCCGTTTAATATCAATGTGAATGTTGAAGCTCAGTGGGCTTGTCCATCATTCGGTAAATTCTTTCATAAATCAAAAAACATTTAACTTAACGGCATGACCTATTATTCTTCACATATTAAGCTATTCTTCCTGCTCTTGATTGTTGTGCTTAATAAGTAGAATAGTTGAAAAACGTAGCCTTTTAAAGAAAAGTATTGCACTGGCTATTAAATTAACTGTTCTGTGGATATTCATGTTGTTTCATCTGAATTTTGCGTTGTCTGTAGACATCCACGATTAAAATCAAATGATTTACGTTATAGACCGTTCCTTGAAATGTAATGGCCTCATTTCTTCGTGGGTGTGTTGCATCAGCCAAAGAGCTTCCCGTCGTAGGTGTCTTGAGCTTTCATTTCAGCAATAGCACAAAAGTACTCATACGTGTAACAACTCTAGATGAAACACTCGGTGCATTGTGCTGTTTTAACGAGATATTTATTGAATCTCGCAAAACACATTTCAAAGAAAAAAAAAAAGACTGCAGGCTTTGACACAAAAACTTTATTCAAAGTAGCTGATCTTATGTTTGGTCCGACCGCTCGGGAGCGTATGTCGAACTCCAAAGCTATCCATTGTTCAAAAACTTTGCTTGATTTAAAAAAACAACTACAGAAAAAACACCTTTTTCTGAGTTTTCTATGAAAGTAATCTGCAATTCAATTTTTTTTCGTGACATTCTATATATACACAGTTTTCTACAGAACCAATATTTTATAATTTAACCCTTATCATGCTGAACCTGGAGTATTCTTGTTTTGGCAGGAGGTATAGACAAAGATCGGCCTGCACATAAGTGAGTCTGATCTTGGTCTACACTTCCTGTTTGACCCTTTTAAGCCAGAGATGCTTAAATAATCATTTTCAAAAGAAAAACTGATCCTCATAAAGACCTTCCGGTGCTGCCAGTCCTTTGAGTTTAAAACAATTATATTTAGGATTTTAATTTAGCATGACAAGGGTTAACTTTAATCTTCATAAATATTTTCTACTGAGAAATAATCTAATTTCTACTGTGTCCGTAATACCTATGGATTTTTTGTAGTTTGAAAGATTCCCTTCTAACAAAAAAATATATGCATACCTTCTGATTGTATTTTCAAAATTTTGCTTTTCTATATTTCTTTTAATTTTGCATAACTCAACATTTTGCATTTACTTCAGCATTGTATATGATTTGTAAGGCGCCTTTGAATGTATTTTACATGAAAAGGGTGCTATATGAAGACTACTTTTGCTAAGCATGCTCGCTTTCCCCAATATATCAAAATTCTCGTTTAGTATTTTAAATCTCAATCGAAAAGTCACTTTGAATAAAACGTTGGCTGTTTCGCTAGTAAATCTGTTACCTTCAGTAGACTGGGTCATATGCAAATGAGGTCATTCGATGTCGTCAGCTGAATTCCGTGATATCTAAAAATAACCTTGAATTTCGCTGAACCTTTCCTATATAACCACAAAAAGCCAATTTGGGCCTTTTAGATTACCAACAAGACAATACCTGACTCAACTTAAAGTATTAAATGTTCGTTTGAGTGTATTTTTCGGCACTTTGTATTTTTTTCTTATCTATATTTCAGAAACATCGATACCTCCCTTTAAACAAGTCGAAAAATAATTGTCGATTGTTATAAATATTCATTCACGCGAAGGTTTTTATTTAAGAAATCAATTACAGTTAAACTCAAGTGATCATTCAAAGGACGGCCAAAATGTTGTCGTTTAAGAGATTGCTCGCTCTCTACATTTTTATAAAATATATAAGGGATCGATTGGACTGCATTATTGCAGGATTCTCACTTTATCCTATGTTAATGGATTTCATTAGAATCGTCTCATATAGACAATGTTTATAAGATCCATCAAATTTGGATTTAGTGTTTTAATTATTTTATTTGCAAAAACGTCAAATTATGGGGATCATTTGTTTTGGAAAGGAAATTTATGCTGGTTGCTGAATGAAAGTGTTCGCTTAATAGAGGTGGTCGCTTGGACGAGATTGACTGTAGCAATGCACAAGACCCTGTTTTCAGCCTATCAAGCACAAATCATTACTCATAATTTATGATTTGAGAACAAGTATTGAGCAATAAGTAACCGAACACTAAACAAACAAAGTATCTAGAAGAGGTCAATTGACTCCGACAGGAAAACCCGATTGGATTTTAATCGGGTTATTTTGCAAAAACTATGGTCATAAGCATTTTGCACAAAAAAGGAAAATCGTTGGTTGGCGACTTAAACGTCGTAACTACAGCTTGAATAAGCCAAACAACAAAAATATTTCACACAAATGGCGGCCAATGAGTTTAGATCTCAATTTTGGGCTGAATGGATGTTTTGATTGGTCGATATGTTCCTTGATTGACAGCTGCGATTGGTCAAAAGAGTATGTGTGGGACGCAAACATAAAAATGACCGGTTTAGATTTGGAAAATTGTCAAAGAGTGAGAGGTTTCTACCCTTGTCAGCCTAAGCAGTCCGATCAGGAAATATCTCAGAAGATGCCCCAAAATAGTCTCCTTGTCGGGATGAATTTCACGGATTGCTGGCCCCGCCTAATTACTCCGATGGTCACACTCAATGAATCCAACAGGAAGTTCTTTTACGATATTGAACGGCGTCATTTTGCAAATAGCATGTAACAAAAAAAGTAGAATTGTTGGTTGGTGACCTAAACGTCGTAACTACAGTCTGAATAATTTGTACTTACCATGTTAAGTGACCAAACTATTAAAAATGTTGGCCAAAGTTGGAGTTGAAAGTTCTCTTCCTGTTTAGTGATTGTTTGACTATTCGATTATTTTATTGATTTAATTGATTGACTGTCGCGTTTGGTCAATTTGACTAACGTTAAAAAGTTGAAACCATACATTTTTACCAAGAAAAGATTTTCTAAGCCCATTCCCACAAAGCAAAATTTAAGGGTGGTCTTAATTGAAAGAAGCTGCAGACCCGGTTTTCAAGATAAAACTTTATTGATAATGAAGAGATTGCTTGATAATAACAATTTCTTCATTTTTCGCAATGTTTTCCAAAGCTTTTGTTCTTGTGGGCATAAAAAGAAGGGATTGTGTGGGAGTCGGTTAATTCATTTCTTCAATATTTACTCTTGAACAAAATATTTGCTCGTGAACTACATATAATTGGAGCTCCGTGGTCTAGTGGTAGGACGCGGAACTCGAGTTCGGAGGGTCACGGGTTCGAATCCCGCCAGGACTAATGGGGATTTTTCTGAGCAAAAAAACTTACTCCAAATAGCTCCTTTCCACCCGGTGTTTAACCCATTCCCACACAACAAGATTTTAGACTGGTCATAATTGAAAGAAGTTTCAAGTTGATGGAATCTAAAATTTAATTGTCTTTTGGGGTAGAAAACATTGTGGGTAACGAAGAAATTGCTTGTATCAAGCAATTTCTTCATTTTAAGCAATTTCTTCATTTTCCACAATGTTTTCCAAAGCTCTTAAATGAGGGCTTGAGTAGGAATGGGTAAAATGGGTACCTGTGAGGGTTTTAAACCAATGTGCTGTGGCTGCTATGGGCGCCGTATGTTAACAGCCGACTTGCAGTTCAATGATCGGGGGTTAAAGTGTTAAAGTGTTTGATTACGCAAGGCCTAGACAAAGGCTATAAACCTAAAACTTATTTAACTTTAATGTAATCCAAAATGTTTCAGTGGGTATCGGCCCCATGGTACTCCCAGGCAAGATACATACCATGCAGTTTCTCAGGGTCCACTAAGTTTTCAAACATTCGATTGGATGGAAGACTGGTTGGAAATCACGTGAAACAATTGATGACCTGGAGGTAATTACTTTTTACGAATGGATTTCGATGGATTAGCGACATTTCTTGGTGGATTACTAATTGATATTTTAATTAAAAGCGGTGAAATTGACCAATCGCTGCTGTCACTCAAGGAATCAACCGACCAATCAAACCAATTATTCAAATTGGATCTTAGCTTTTCAACTTCGACATGTGCCGTCATTTTTGTTAACCTATATTGTTATTATTCAAGCTGGAGTTACGACGTTTAGGTCGCCAACAAACTATTCTACTTTTTTGTTACATGCTGCTTGCCATAATAATTTCAAAACAACGCCGTTAAAAAACGATGCGCGACTTCCTGTTCGAGCCGATTGTCATGGCATACGAAGTAATTTGACGGGACCAGCGATTGGTCAATTATCAAAATGATGAAACTCGCCGCTTTCAGTAGGTCTAGTCCTGTTTTCGTGGAACGTCATCCCAGCGAGATAAATGACACTGATGACGTCATCCCAGCGAGATAAATGGCACTGATGACGTCATCCAATCGAGATAAATGACACTGATAACGTCATCCCAGCGAGATAAATGGCACTGATGACGTCATCCCAGTGATGGCACAAGGATCCGGCAATTAGCGTTATCGAATTGGTGATTGATTGAAGGATTAATTGACCAATCGCTGGCCTCGCCCACTTACTCCGTTGGTTCCTCCCATTTACTGCAATATGAAGTTCCGTTTCGATATTTAACGGCATTTTGTAAAGTTCCTGGCCTAAACATGTAACAAACATGTAAATTTGTTAGATGGAGATCTAGACGTCGTAACTACAGCTTGAATAAGCTGAGTTACGACGTTTAAGTCGCCAAACCAACAGAAAAACTTAAGAAAAATGGCAGCCAATGTCAGAGTTCAAGTTAACGTCCAGTCCAAAATGAATGATGTCATTGGTCGACTGATTATTTGATTGACAGCCGCGATTGGTCAACTGAATTGGATTTTGCCTAATTATAAAAGTTTCGCCATGGCGAGGTTAATTTATCTATGTTCTTGCTGAGGGTAAGTAGTAGATTTGGGATCTGAATGTCTGGCTAAAAGGAATAAACCACCTAACAAGTGGCGCGTTTGAAACTCGAACATGGACTTCACTCAGATACCGAGTCTGTCGTCCTTACCATCGAGCCACGAAAGTCAAGCTTCCATATTTAACGGTATTGTTTTGCAAAATGTATGGTCATTAGTATGTAACAAAAAGTAGAATGGTTGGTTGGCGACCTAAACCTCGTACGTTTTCTGGTTTAAATGAATGATATGATTGGTCGACTGTTTTTGTTGTTTTTCATTGATAGCCGCGATTGGTCAAAGATGAAGTTGAATTAAGAGTTGAGAAAAAAAATATGCAAAGCGCATTCATGTATAAGTATGATTAGTTTTTTCGTTTCATACCTTCATGAAAACGAAAAATACTTTCTTCATTTCTTTTAATGTTATGATATCTAGCGAAAGAAAAAAAAAACATTTACAAATTTTGATACATTTGCTTTGGTACTATTTTATGCACAAGCGTGCTCGAAGTTTTGTTCAAAGGGATATGAATACTTTTTTCGGGAGGTCAAAACGCTCGTTTTCGATAGACGAAACTAACAACTAACAATTGAATTATTTCAACGTAGCCTATATATTTAGGGATGGTGTTTGTTCCAAGGTCATGCTTCTCCTTGACATCCTGAATGATGGTAACGGACATTTTATCCAGATAGACCCTATTGGTAACGTATAATATAATTAAATTCATTTCACTAAAACCATGGTATTTTAGTCGATTGTGTGAATACATTTGTAATTTGAATTAACCAATTGCAGACTTTGCCCACTTACTCCGTTGGTCGCGCCCTTTGACTCCAACAGGAAGGTTCACTTCTATTTTAAACGACGATATATTGCAACATGTATGGTTATTAGCATGCAACAAAATCGTAGAATTGTTGATTGACGACCTATACGTCACAACGTAACAACAGCTTGAATAAACTTTAGTTACGACGAATTAGTCGCCAAACCATAAAAAAGTCAAAGAAAATGGCGGCAAATCTTGGAGTAAACTTCAAGTCTCTACGAATGATTTCATTGGTTGACTGGCTAATAAAACGACAGCCGCAATCGCTCAATCTAAATTGTCAATGGATTTTCTATTTATTGACCTACCAATTTTCAATCATAGAATCAATCTATCAATTAAATACTTCATTTAGACAGGAAGAGAGCTTTGAAATCCGACATTTTGGTGAAGCATTTTTATTCGTATAACTTATTTTTGTTACAAGTTATTGACAAAACAAAATTTCAGGAGCACATAACGTTAAGATCACCTTCCAACCATTATACCTTCTTGTTACTTGCTACAGATCATGAATTCTGAAATTACGCTTAATATCGATGTTTAAATTCCAGTCGGAGCTCTGTTGGCATGGCCGAAGATTTATTAACTGAGTCTTTACGTGACATATCAAACAACTTCTCATGTGTGCTAATTGACAGAACTCCGCTGTCAATTAAAAATCTATTGACCAATCAAATCGTTCATTTAATAAGCGATTGCACTAGGAGCCTCCGATATTTACATTGATTAATTTATCGAATGGGTTTTAACCTACTTTAAACAGTATTTCAGTCATATCGCGGCGGCTGGAAAATAGATTCCTTGTATTTCTCACCCCAGTACTACCATTACATCCTTTCCTAGCCTCCAGCTGTTATCCCACTTAGGTTTACGATTATCGACCCATTGGTGAGAGACAAATATAGAAAAGGATATATGCCGCCGACGGGGATCGAACCAAACGACATCCCGTGATTGGAGATTTGGAGTCTGATGCGCTACCGTCTGCGCTATGACGGTGACTGACATTTATGTTGAAAACAATCGTATCTATTCTCCTTAAAAATCGTAACTAAAATTTATTCAGTTCAGGTCGTCAACCAATGGCTTGTTACTTATTTTATGGCCCCCGACCATATTCTTTGCAAACTGTAGTCTTCTGAATTTCACATAAACTGCATTTTCGGAGGTAAGTTGGCGTGACTATCGACCCGTCAATCAACCTTTTCCTGCTTTGCAAAATTTTGGACCTGTCCTAATTCAAAGGATTTGAAGATGAAAATTTAGAGTCGATTTTATTTGAAATCTAACCATTCAGTAAGGTAGAAAATGTTGTTGAAAAAAAAGAAATTCCTTGTTGCGAGCAATTGTTCTTTTTCTACAATGCATTCTCAATTATATAATCACAGGGACGTAAAAAAGGAATTAAACAGAAAAGAGTTAAATGCTAAGGTCAGCTTTGTTTGAGGTGTTCACTTAGTCCTTTAAGACTCACTCTATTCAACGTTTCTTTTGACGATCAGAAAATTGATTGATTGATTGATTGATTGATTGAATGGGGCTTAACGCCCCTTTTAACAGTATTTCAGTCATATCGCGGCGGCTGAAGCACCTAACAATGGATTCCTGGTATTTCTCACACCAGTACTACCACTACGTCCTTTCCTAGCCCACTTAGGTTTACGATTATCGACCGATTGGTGAGAGACAAATGTCGGAAAGAATATGTGCCGCCGGGGATCGAACCCATGACATCCCATGATTGAAGATTAGGAGTCTGACACGCTACCAACTGCGCTATGACGGCGGCCAATCAGTAAATATCATATACCAGTCAACTACGGAGTACCATAAGGGTCATTGCGAAATTATGCGTTGGTTTTAAACGCGTATTTCGGATAAAGTATGACCTAAACCCGAGAAAGTATTTTGATTTCACCATGCAAATCGGAAAACGAAATAACGATCATACGATGATAATATCTCGATAATACGATGGTTATACACGAATGTATAATGTCGAGAACCAGAGATAGTATCGAAATCTTGCGATGAAATCCGAAAAGCTGGAATACGACAGCAAGATGACGATGACATGACAGTACGATATAGATAACGCGACTGTACGGTCATGATAGCACGAGAGAATGATTCCGATAATGCTAAATAGCAATGACGATAACGTGGCAGTACGATAACGATAATGCGATAATGAGATTGAGGTAACGTGATAGAGCTATCATAATATTGCGATAGTACCATGGCGATATCACGATAGTAGGAGAATACGATGGTAATGTCACACTACGTTCTTGCGCTGTCGTCATCTTACTATCACGTTATCACAATCGTGCCCTCGACCCTCGCATTGCAAAAATCAACAAGTTATGTATGGCCCTAACGACATTCCTCAAGTTGCATAGTGTCTTCAATCACCAGCTCATTTTATGCATTCACTTAACAGGCGGAATGATAACCGGGGACCAGGTAACAGTGGTATACAACCCCAAAAAGGGCTATGATATCAACTGGGGCTGTACAAAGAAGTCTGTGGATGGTAACTGCAGTGATCCTTGGGTGCTGGTTAAAACCAGAGACAGGTTTCCCCATCGATATATATGGGAATGCATCATAAGGGATTTGAAGAAGCTGTATGATATATCTCTCGGGTAGATGCTGATAATAAATCATAACAACCGTACGTATAACTATTTACATTTGCACGTAGATTATAATGAAATAGTGAAGAGAAAATTATTTTTGATTTCATTGAGATATGGAACTAAATACTTAATTACATTGTATGGATACGCGAGAACTAAACAAAAAAAAACATCTTAACGTGAAGACTGTTTTTCATCCAACATTAATTCTTGCTTCAAAAAAACGTAGGAATGAAACTAGCAATGCGGTTATGTTGGTATCAGATATAGTATGAATGAGTGATTGTACCCCTTTAAAGCATTTGATCCCAGACAAATGATTTTGGAAAGATTGAAAAAGGTCAATTAGAGAAAGGGAAACAAAGAATATAAGACAATAATGGCTCTTGGTGAAAAATCTTTTGGTGCAAATTCTATGATGTAGGATATGGATTAATATTTTTCGAAAAAATGTAAACCTTATAAACCTAGAGAATTCCATTATTGCTTTTCCGTTTTTCGAAATTTTAGACCGGTCTATTTTGAGACACAATGCAGTAAACAAGGTAAATTGAGTGCAATTTGAAACAATACCATTCCATGTGGTAGAAAATATTGTAAGAAAGGACGAAATCGCTTGTCAAAAGCAATTTCTTCTTTTTTCACGATATTTTCTGTTTTATAAATTCACAGGGACGTAAAAACCAGGGAGTGGTCGGGAAAGGGTTAATTGTGTGTGAAACAAAAATGCTACAAAGAAAGAAGCAAGGCCAGACAAAAATAATATAATCTCCCCTTTATCTGTTACAGCATGCTGAGGATTGATTACAGATACAAAGTGCCGAGATTGATAAATTATTTATTTAAGAGATGAAGAGAATATTTTTTTTGTTTTCATGAAGGTATGAACCGAAAAACCTAATCACACTGTATGTATACGCGAAGCGGATTCATACAGTGTGATTAGGTTTTTCGGTTCATACCTCCATGAAAACAAAAAATATTCTCTTCATTTCTTATAATTTAATAGCATCGAGCGAAAAAAAAAACTTTACAAATTTTGATACCTTTTTGTATGGGACTATTTTGTGCGGAAACATACAAAATCGCTGCGTGATCAAAATTTTGTTAATGGACTTATGAATAATTTTTTTGACCAATCAGAACGCCCGTTTTTGATAGACGAAACTAAAAATTAAATTAAATAGTTATGGATAGCAGATGTCAATCAAAGATTCAATAAACCAATCAAATCTTTTATGTAGACATCAATTAAACTTTGAACTCCAATATTGATCGATATTTATGTGAAGCATTTTGGTCTTTTGGTTTTGAGACTTATTCGTCGTAACTACAGTTTATTCAAGCTGTAGTTACGATGTTCAGGTCGCCAACAACCAAATTATACTTTTTGATACATGTTACTGGTCATAAGGCTTCAAAATAACGCCGTTTAATATCTAAGAGGAACTTCCCGTCGAAGCTATGTTGCCGTGGCCATTGGTGTGTTAAACACTAATGTATTTTTAATCACAATTATTAATCTAGTGTGCTTTAACTTTTTTTTATAAGCTATGTCTATCTGTATTACTGAATTCTAGACTTACTTTTCATTAAAACTTCTACACAAAGGAAAAGACGTCTAAAATTTGTTCTTCCCATATTCGTAAAATATTTATTTAATTTATTTCATGAAATACGCCTATATAATCATAAGAAAAATAAAGAACAATTATTTTGTGCGTGTTTTTTTGTTTTGTTTTGTCCTTGTAAGGGAGTGTTAGATCGATTATAAAACTTATGACATTTTTAATGAAACAGCTTCTAATCCCTTTTTCAATTAATACAATATAGTTTTAGTCTTTACATGTAAGTATAAAAATCAATTTGTTGACATGGCAGGGCGGAGGCTAAAGTGAATTATTGTTTTTAAATTATGGTAAATGGGTTTGTTATTTGGTATTATCGCATATTTACCTAACTGTCATCATTTTATTTATGTAATTGTAGCGAGTCAACACATTACGATTAAAATGCTAGGCATGGGTGACCCACAGTCCCGCAATTTTTTTTGGGCTAAAGTTACGTTACTTTTGTGGCCCTTTGGCAAACTATGTCTCATATTGTTCATTCTTTTGAATTTAAAATATAGTTATGGTATACGCCAGAAGAGAAATTACCGATAAATTTCTATTTGAAAGAAATTATATTTTAATTTAAACTCGCCATGTTACTTATTGGTTAAGCTTCGCCATGTCTTGTCAGAACATCAAAATATATTAAAATACTTCTGAGAATTCTATAATATTCAATGTTGGTAAGAGAGAAGCTTATAGTCTGACCCTTTACCGTTCGATCAAGTTTTAAACCCTCTCCTGTTTTGCACAATTTTAGATCTGTTCAAACCCAAAAGTCCCACAGAAGAAAAAAATCATGAAATAAGATTAGATTTTTACAAACCTAAATGAAAACAACATAAAAATATCAACAACAAGACTCTTTTATAGTTTGTACATCAAACATGAACAAAATAAAAGTTATGTTTTTTTTGGGGGGGGGGGGGTGTGCGCGACTGTCAATCAAGAAACCAATCAACCAATCAAATCATGCGTTTACACCGAATGTTAACTTGACTTTCGACATTAGCCATCTTTTATATTAAGCAATTTTATTGGTTTTGCGACACTTTTTTTTTCGTAAAAACAGCTCATTCGAGCTGTAGTTACGACCTTTAGATAGCAAACCAACACTTTTGGTTTTGTTACGTGCAACTGGCAATTTATATTTTTCTTTTTTTTCAAAATAACATCGTTTAATATCAAAGTTGGATTTCCTGTCGGAGTTAAGTGCGTGGCTAATCGATTCAGAGGGCAGAACCGACGATCCGTCAATTTAAAGTGTTCGATGAGTAGCAATGTCAACTCAGTTTAACGTCTCATCCGAATGACAAATAGTTTGTTTACCCTTGTTATGCTGAACCCGGAATATTCTTCTTTGGGCAGGAGGTGAAGACAAAGATCAGCCTGCACATATGTGCAGTCTGATCTTAGTCCACACCACATTCTTGTCCCTTTCAAGCGAGAATAGTTTATTAAAACAGTTTTCAATCGAAATATTTACCTGAAACTAACACTTTCAGTGATTCCAGTCCTTTGATTTTGGTTCAATTCTAAACAGGATTTGTATTCAGCATGACAAGGGTGTTATCGGGGTGCCCGGGGACAGAACCATCGATCTCGACGTGCCCTACCAACTGTACTAACAGGCAGGACTTAAGGGCATCAATGTAAAGATAGTTTTATAACGGGTAAAGATACAACTATTGTTCGATCAGGCAAAACAATACGCTTTAATAATTAATAATTGATATCCATTTGTAAATGAAATAAAACGTTCTTTTTTTAACGCAAGATATTTTTGACATACACATTTATCACTATGACCTAGTTAGTTTTATATATTATGTACTTGCAAGAACCGGCATGGAAAAACTCTTACCTACTAGCTACATTTGACAGTTCGAGAGCCTCGTCAGAAAATTTGCACAAACATCTGCTCCTCAATTCAGTGGTCTAGATAAGAGGGGGTAACATTCTAAAACCCTTATTTCTCAACGAAGCCCTGTAATGTAGGTTTTATTTGAGACGATTCAAATGAGTACAACAGCATAGGGTTTATGAAACATTTAAGTCTAAAATATGAATTACGCCCTATATCTATAGCTCTGGTCCCCATATAAGTGTTTTTCATACTAGATTTCCCTCTTATAAACAGTTTTACCAAAAATCAGTTAAATCCGGTTTCTTCGATGCAGACGACAGATTTAATTGAATAGTTTAAATATCGTAGAACACGTGTGTATGCATCTCCAACGACGGTAAACACACGCCTATTAGTTTGGCTGAAAAGTGGATAGATAGATAGAGATAGATATTACCCGCCATTACTTAACTTATTTAAGCCGTAGTTACGACGTTTAGATCGCCAACCTACCATTGTAATTCCGTGTTACATTCTACTGGTCATACATTTTGCAAATTAACTCCATTATATAGCGAAGCGGAACTTCCTGGAGGAGTCGGTAGGCGGGGTCAACGGAGCAAGTGGACGGGGCAAGGGATCGGTCAATTTATCGACTTCTATTCAAAACAGCCGGGGTTTATTTTAACTACAAGAAGGTAAAAAGAGCTCGAGAAAATTGTCTTAACCCTTTCCCGTCCAAATACGGGTTTACGTTCTTGTGATTTTTTCTAAAGAAAACATTGTGGAAAAAGAAGAAATTGCTTGTAACAAGCAATTTCTCCTTTTTTCCACAATGTTTTCTACCACATAGGGTGGTTTCATTTCAAATGGCATCCAGTTTTCATTGTCGTCTGCAACCTCTTTCGATTTGGACTGGTCTAAAATTTCCAAAAACGGGAAAGGGTTAATCTAGCCTTATTAGCTCGACTATTCCTAGAAAAGGGAAGTTATTCCGAGCGTCGGTGTCGTGCTTTGGTTATATCTCGTCATATCAGTGTCATATCTCAGTTTCTACTAAAGCTATTGCTCTGAAACTTTGCACATAATTTTGTGGCAATAATACCAGCCCCTAGACATAGATTCAATATTCTGACATTCATTTTAGATGAATTTTAACCCTTTTCGGATTGAGAAATTCTTGGTCAAGCCTTACGTGCAACTGGCATATATCTTTAATAACTCTCTATCTACCAATGCTACTGCTTTGGAAACTTTACATGTGCTTTTGTGACCATTCTCACATCTTTTGGGCAAAGATTCACATCATTAACATTAATAATAGTGGAGCTTTAACCCCTGTCTGACTTAGAAATTCTTGGTTAAGCCTTGCGTGCAACTGTCATATATCTTTAATAACTCTCTTTCTACTAAAGCTATCGCTTTGAACATTTGCATATGCTTTTGTGACAATAATACCAACCTCTAGACACATACTCATTACTCTGACATTCATTTCATTGGAATTTTAACCCTATTCGGACTTAGAAATTCTTGGTTAAACCATGCGTGCAACTGTCATACATCTTTAATAACTCTCTTCCAATGCTTTTGCTTTGAAACTTTGCACAATTCAAATGTGACCATCATATCAACTTCTAGGCAAAGATTAATTACTCAGACATTCATTTTAGTAGAATTTTTACCCTTTTCGGACTTAGACATTCCTGCTTTACTTAGAATTCTAATTGAAAGATTTTATTACTACTTAGGTATTATGCCTAATGCCGACATTGAATTGCCGTTACTATCCAGCACTCAAAATATTCTAGCGTTACTGTCTACTGACAGCTCTTATAATCCTAAGAACGTGTATTCTCAGCACTTTGTCTTTTTTCACCGGAAAAATGGCATTACCTTACTCAACCCGTATCTTTTTGTTTTTGTTTATTTTGTCGAGCACATCCGCTGCGTTTATGCGAAAAATATCGGATCGCCGCTGTCAATAAAGTAACCGATTAACCAGGCAATTGACCAATCGCTGGCCCCGCCCACTTACTTCTTTACCCCACCCATTGACTCCAACAGCAAGTCCCGCTTCAATTATTAATGGCGTTGTTTTGAAAACATATGGCCATTAGCACGTAACAAATAAGTGGTATAGATTGTTGGCGACCTAAATGTCGTAACTACAGATTGAATAAGCTGTATTTACGATGTTTAAGTCGCCAAACCAACCAAAACGGTTGACAAAAATGGCGGCCAATGTTGTGGATCAAATCTCATTTTTGCTCTCAACGAATGATTTACTTGGTAGACTGGTTATTTGATTGACAGACCCGGTTCTTCACTTCACCCATTTACCATGGTTTGTTTCTTTGAATCGGGTTCAAAGTCTCTTTTTACAATATCTCAGTCATATCGCGGCGGCTGGAGCACCTAACCATGGACTCCTGGGATTGCTCTCACCAGTATTATGTTGAGAGAGATAAACGTTCAAACTGTAGCTACGACGTTTAGGTCGCCAATTGATCATTTCATTTTTTTTTCTTTTTTACAACCGAGTTTCAAAATAACGCAGTTTCCAACCAGAGTCGAACTTCCTGTTGGAGGTTAGTGGGCGGGGCCATCGATTGGTCAATAGAAGGTATGTAATAGAATGTCATGGAATCATGTAAAACTGAAATATCTTTGGAAATAGTTATTTGGAGATCCGCAAATCTTCCCTGCACAAATATCCGTGTACTTTTTATATTCGTATTTGATTATCGCGTTTTGCCCTATAACCGCAATTAAATTTGAACCAATAAATAAAAAGGGAATATTATGTGATGATAGCGATAAAGCATTTGTATTTGCTTCGAGCTGAGGAAGAAAATTTTGATATTTCACGAGACTGAAAGTCGAGTGGAATATCAAATTTTCCCCCGCAGTGAGAAGCAAATACAAAATTATCACTATCGTAACTTAGCTTTCCATTTATTATATATCTACATTTTTGTTAAATTAAATCGATAACTGATAAAAAGTCTGCATTTCTATACGAATTTCTCTTCTTCTTTACCATTCTGGTAACGTTTAATCGCATTATGACGTCATAAACAAAAAAATAAAAATCACGTCATCTTAGGCTGCCTTATTTGGAACGCTTTTGAGACTATCATATACGCATTTTTTTCTAACGTGTCCGATTTTTTTTTCTGTGTGGTATGCATATATTTTACTAGAAATACTTATAGATATATAATAAAATGGAAATACAGCAGTTTAACATTCGAGGCAATCAACCACATTCCCAAAAACATGATCCTCCAGAACAACACGTGCAAGCAAGCTTGATACAACATTTGATATCTCCTGACCAGTTCCCGTCACTACCGCAATGACGTCGGTTGTTACCTCGGATAGACGAGCCGTGAAGACATTTGTAGGTTACCGAATCCACTGTCGTATATTTGTTTTTTCCTCCACCGCTCGTAATTTCCACATAATCTACAGCGTAACTGATGATTTCGCCGTAATCTATCGGTGGTTGGCCACAGTATCTGTTACAGGCGAAGCTCATACCCGTCCACGTGCCGTCATTCACACACGTGGTCACTCTATCATCGGAGCTTGGATAGTAGTCGCCTGTGCACGTGAACGTTACTTTCATTCCATTCGTATATTCATTGAGTAGTGTGTCCTGAAATACATTTGGAAATTTCTTGTTCTCGGAAGCATAGTTATTTTCCCAGTTTTTGTACTTTCTAAATCCAAACTTCATAAAAAAAAAAGAATATGAAATAAAATCATCATACCGCATTTTGATGGAAACGAAGTAGGGAATGAGTTTGTTTACTACATTTAATTGACGGATTGTTGGCAACTCCGGCAATTCAATTCGACTTGAAAAATAAATAGTCTTGAAGATACAACTGAATTCGTTGGTTTACTACTTAAAGGTTGTATTTACAGCTTGAAAAAGTTGGAGGTGTTAAATCAACAATAAGCTTGACATAAATGTCGGCTAATAAGCTCAATAATAAGCTTTATACGAATATCGAAGTTTATCATTAATATATTGTCTATTTTTGATCAACCGAAAAATGAAAACAATATTTTTAGTTACATTGAGTTATTTCACTAAGAACCTTATGACGTTGTAAAAAAGGGGAGACGTTTTTTTTAAGTTCCATAACTAAACGAAGAAAGTAACTCAACATTACACACAATTTAACTGATATTCAACTCATCACATGCCTTATTGAGCTGGCTCGACATCCGGCTCGACATCCGGCTCAAATATACAAATAAAAAGGTAACTCCTTGTCATTTTTGTTGTTGTCCTGGAATGTCGAGCCAGCATCTTGTCATTTCAAGGTCACCTGACCGAAGGTCATGGTGACCTTTTGCGATCGCTTGCCCGTCGTCGTGCGTCATGAGTTTACTTTTACATTTTCAATTTCCTCTTAAGAACCCTTGGACGGATTTCAACCAAACTTGACAGGAAGCATCCTTATGGAAAGGCGCTTCAGATTTATACACGTCATGGAGTTATCTCCCCTTGAGACCCAATAAGGTCCCAAAAAGGGTACATCTTTAAAAGAAAAACTTCTTGTCATGAACCGGTTATCGGATTGTATTCACATTTGGTATTTAAAGTCAGGGGCAAGGATTTACAAGTTTGTACAAGACAAAAACTCTGTCAAGAAATGGCCGTATTAGGGGTGGTGGGGGGTGCATAGAGTTACAAGTTGACAACTTTGAAAATCTTTGTCTACCCAACCAAAAGACATACAGCTCTGATAATTGGTATTTGGCATCATCTAGTAGACCTCTTTCAATTTTGTTATAAATGATAACCACAGGGTCATAATTAGCCCGTTCTCGGACGTCACAAGTTTAACATAGGCTTGTAAAGTGAAAATTTCATAAATCTTCTCCAAAACGAGGGGGCTAGAGCTTTTATATTTGGTATGTATCATCATCTTGTAGATTCTTTTCAATATTGTATAAATCATGGCCCCCATGGTCATAATAAGCCCATTCCCGGACGTGAAATATAGTGATTGTTTTTTTAAAAAAATCTTCTTCTCCAAAAGGAGAGGACATAGGACTTTGATATTTGGCATGTAGCATCATCTGTTGGACCTCTATCAGGATTGTATAAATTGTGGCCCAAGGACCAAAATTAGCCCATTCCTGGACGTCACAAGTTTAACATAGGCTTAATTAGTGAAAACATTAAAAACCTTCTCTCTAACAAATAGGTAAAGGGCTTAGATATTTGGTATGTAGTATCATCTGGTGGACCGCTATCAATATTGTTTAAATTATGACCCCAGGGTCATAATTAGCCCATTCCCGGACGTCACAAATTTTACATATGGCTTATATAGTGAAAATTTTCAAACTCTTCTTCGCCCAAACAGGAGGGCATAGAGCATTGATATTTGGTAAACAGCATCATCTTGTGGACCTCTATCAAGTTTGTATAAATCACGGCCCCCAGGGTCAGAATTAGCTCGTTCCAAGATGTCAGAAGTTTAACAAAGGCTTCTTTCGTGAAAATTAAAAAAAAACATTTTTTCTCCCACACTAAAAGGCCTAGAGCTGTTATATTTGGTATGTAGCATAACCTGGTTCACTTTTATCTGTTTTTGGGCTCTTTGAATTCAGTTGACAGAAGAGGCCCTATGGGCTTCTTGTTATAATTGAGAAGGATGTTGAGATGGTATGTCGAGCCAGCTCAACAACGAGATATCTTGTCATTTTTGTTGTTTAGCTGGATGTTGAGCTGGAATGTTGAGCCAGCTCAACAAGGCGTCATCTACGTCAATTTTGTTGTTGAGTTGGAAATTGAGATGGAATGTCGAGATAGCTCAACTGTGGTTGTGATATGCATTTTTTAGTTTCTTTCGTTGTTGAGCTGGATGTTGATCTAGAATGTCGAGTCAGCTCAACTAGGCATGTGTTATGTCTTAAAATATATCTAGTTTGTATATCTGTTTAGGGCTAGGTTTGGGGAAGGCAACGAATCACTCTTATTGGAAGCGTCCAAAATAGCTCTGTACTCAAACTACTTATAAAACTTATTAGCGAATAATCAGAATCTTGATAGGTATACATATACAAACTTTAACTAGCCAAAAGCAGGAAAGCTAAACAAAAAAAGGAATATTGAAAACTAGTGAAAGAAGGTATATATAAAAAATATTCCAAAGGGTATCGAATAAACACCGCGGCCGCACAGTAAGAATGTAAAGATGTAGATGTGACATTTCCATGAGCTATTTCTTGAAAAAGACCTTAGCCGAAATATCGAAATAGAGTACATTATTTAAAGGTATATATTACACATCTGTATTTTCGGTGTCTGTTCGAAAATCAGACATTGTAAACTCGTTGAGTGAGCTGTATTTATGGCATTCTGCGCGCCCATCGATGGTATTTTGAACATTTGATATACTAGAAAATAGAAATGGTTAGTTGCTATGCAACTTTCATGTCGAAAATCATTAAACAATCTATAGAAAACTAAACTCTATATGTTCTTTAAAAGAAATCAGTTTGCTATCTTAATTAGTTCAGCTTGTTGACCACACTACATGTATAAAATTTCCGTTCATACATCTGAAATTTTAAAAGCAATAATAAGCAGAAAAAAACATACATGTGGAGCCCTGTTACATATTTACGTTTTGAAACTCTTATCTTTAAACTGGCAACTTACCAATTCTTTCAGTAGAAAAACATGATCAGCCTTTTTATCTATCAGATCAAACTAAACGGACTTATGATAGCATGCGTGTGTGAACCTCCAAATTTACATTCGTCAAGATTCCTCTTTCAATGCCTTAGCAACCGATCTTTTGTTGTTTTCTAACCATAACCAACACATTCTATGTCATGGGTTCGATCCCCGGCGGCGGCACATATCTTTTCCAACATTTGTCTCTCACCAATGGGTAGATAATCGTAAAACTAAAGGCAGCTGGGGCTAGGAAAGGATGAAATGGTAGTACTGGTGCGAAATATACAAGGTTCTCCGGCCGTCGCGATATGACTGAAAATTGTTAAAAGCTAATTAAACACCATTCAATCAATCAAACCAACACGTTCTATTTAGGGACAGTATAAGGCAGGAATAAGACTTTAACCAATTCCCACACGATCTTTTGTCATGCCCCAAAAGAAATAATGGATTTTTTAGGCAATTTTTTTTTCTTCACTCAAAGATAACGATTTTTTTTCAAAATTCAAAGTGAAATTGAAGTCCTAAACCTATTTCAAATCGGGCCAGTCTAAAATTAAGCCGTCTTGTAACGGGTTTAAGGTGATAATATCAATGTAATTAGTTTATCCTGATAAAAGTAAGGAAGACTACATATACCCTTGATATGACTTACCTCTGGGTTTGAATGTGTAGGTCCGGTAGGTGGTGAACAATATTTCCAGCATTCTACAGTTGGAGTTTCCCAGTCACCAGTTTTAAGACAGCCAAGCGTGTCGGTGACAACTGATTTATAATAGCCATTATCACACGTGTAGGTTGCCACATCGTGCACCGTGCTGATTGACAAAGCAGTTCCTACGCCGTTAGAAATTACCGGCAAAGTCTCTTTGGTGCAGTACTTCCAACATTCAATACTAGGAGTTTGCCAGTTCCCGTCTTTGTAACATTCTATACTGTCTGATGTCGTAGAATTATAGAAACCAGAATTACAGGTGTAGATCGCTTTGTTATGAATCGTGTTGAAGAGTTCTGCGGATACTTCCCCGTTACTAACGTGTGGCACGGTACCAAGTTCACAATATTTGAGGCATTCGAACGGGGACCAGGTTCCACTAATTAGGCATGACGTCATCTAAAGAAGTGAATGCACAATTAATGTTGAATTTGCCTTAATTAACATTTTAACAACACATTTAGGTTTCATTACAGAATTTTGAAGATTGCATTAAAAATATCAGAATGTAATTAGATTCTGTTGTTGAAAAGGAGATTATTTTTATTTAATTTTCTTATCTATGTTCCGATACTTTAATACAACGATTATTTTGCGAAATAGTATTTTATGTAACTGAAACCCGTGTTTTAGAATAAAGTCCATAGCTTTAATTTCTGTTAATTATCAACAAATCCCCATTTAATTCCGATACACACACACACACACAAACACATAAACATTCACAAATATGTAATAGAGAGAGAGAGAATGAAAGAGAAAAAGGGAGAAATAGAGATAGATAGATAGATAGAGAGACAGACACAGACAGACACAGAGAGAGAGACAGACACAGAGAGAGAGAGAGACAGAGAGGGGATGATAATTTAGAGAGAGAGGGGAGAGAGAAAGAGGTCGAATTAACAGCCAGTGCTAACATTTAATGAAATGATTTTGTTCCGGTGTCAAAATGACCCTTTGTCAACATTATGTTCAATATAGGTATTTCTTAATATTACCAGGTGGCAAAATATTAGACCGGTCCAAATTGAAAGGGCTACAAACAATTATTCAAAGTTTATGAAATTCTGGATTTTTTTATAGAAAACATTAGTGAAAATTAACAATCTGTTACAAGCAATTTCTTCTTTTTACACAATGTTTTCCCATTATTTTTGTAAAGGGGCGTCAAAATGTGTCAACGTTGGGAATGTGTTAAACAATCAAAATTGAGGGCATACCCATGACGGGACAAGACGATAATTTCTATAATTCTTACTGTATTTGTCAAGTTATAGTATCCCTGGATACAAGAATATGTAACAGTTGTGTTATAACAGAACCTTAGTCCTTCTCGCTCTGTTATAGAAGCCCCGACTTTCTGTATAGATGGTGGACAATCTTTGAAACAGGTTAAGTTCGGATGTGACCAGTTACCGTCCTCCAAACACTCAATTCTCGAATCCCCGAACATCGTGTATCCAAAGTTACAATGATACGCATTAGTGCAACCAAGTTTTGTTTGGTCACTTGACGCTATCCGGGCATTAGGTATGTCCGGTAACTTGTTGATATCACAGTACAAAATTCTACAAGAAAATAAACTGGTATTGCCATCGGATTCACATATACTAGTATTATCACAAGGTCTTATGCTGCAAGGATCCGTGCCTGCTAAAATAGTTATATTGTCTTGTAAAGTGATGTGGTAGCAGTGTCCATTCGTTATTGGCGCGAGATCCGAGTCTCTTAAAACACAGAGAGACGTTAACCTGTTATAATTAACCGACATACAAGCTGTCTGTCTGGCACAAGAATCTAAGCAATCGTGTATTTGTGATGGTGTGATATACCAAATAGCGTCTGCCGAAGTACAGCCAGTCGGTTCGAACACACGAGTTTCGTAAGAAAAACCGAAAGGAGTTTTTATCCAGAAAGTCAAAATATATGTTATTATAAACAAATTCACAGGCAAATTCAACATCGTGAATTCTGCCCATCATCACGAATTAAGTTCGACTCTCTCCATACCGCTGTACAGTAGAAGTACTACGCTGCACACCAGTAAATATAAATTGTTCCGAGCTAATAGCTCTTGATATCTGATTTAGTGTTTGTTTCACTCCGATAAGTATCGATTCAATTGACGCTGCGCTGGTAACGCTCACTGACTCTGCTAGACACGCCCACTGAATCTATCAGGAAGCTCCGCTTCAATTTTGACACATCACCAGACGACAACTTTAAACTGGTCAAAATTAAAAGGAGTTACGGACGACAATTCAAAATCTATGAAATTTTTAGTTTTGTTCAACTTTCCTGGTAGAAATCATTGAAGAAATTGCTGGTTAAAAGTAATTTCTTGATGTTTACCATTGTGTTCACAATTTATTTTTTTACGGACGTCCAAAAGCGCCATTATGTGTAAATATGTGAAACGGTTTTACATTTCGTATATATGACAAGTAATATGTAACAAAAAATGAAATAGTTCGTTTGGACCTATACGTCGTAATTGCAGCTTGAGTAAGCTACCAAACCAACGAAAATCATTCACAAATATATCAGCCAGATTTGGAGTTAAAAGGTCACTAGCGTTTAAAATGATTTGCCGATTAATTCTTTGTAAAATACAGGTCGGGATTCTAGCTCAACAACTTAACAAAGATATGCACAAAGGTGACCATTGTCAACGCAGATTAGAATTTCCATTTATACGCCTATAACCTATAACCAGACGAAAAAAAAATTAGATTAGTGACCAAAATTCAAAGACGCTACATTAAACAGTTTTACTTTGCTGAAATGTAATTATCGTTATTTTCTAGGATATAAAACATTGTGGTAAAAGAAAGAATTGCTTGTAACAAGCAATTGGGTTAACCGATTCTCGCTCAAAATATCTTTTACCACCACAAAGAAAAAAAATGGTAAACACAATGGAAAATTCTTTGAATTTTGATAATTAATTTTCGTCTGGTTAGGGGTTAATCACTTCTACAGTTATATCACAGCGTTTATTATGAAAATAATGCGTTAATTCGTTTCCTGGTTATCACATAATAAACCTGCCATGGGTCTTCTTGATTAATTTTTTTTTCGTCTTTTCTATTCTCAAACAACAACAAACTTATTCAATAATTTACTGTTTTTAAATAAAATTTAACTTATTCTTTTGAAGAGATCAAGAGAATAGTTTTTGTTTTCATGGAGGAATGAAACGAAAAAACTCATTAGACTATATAAATACGTTTTTCTTATAATTCAAGGGAAAAACAAATCCAAATATTTGACAAATTTTGATACATGTTTTGTGGCAGTATTTTTTGCGGAAGCATACAAAAAAGCTGCGTGTTCAAATTTTGTTAATGGAGGTATGATTTTCTTTTGGCCATCAGAACGCTTGTTTTTGGCAGACGAAACTAAAAACTAATTTATTCACAAATAAACTTTTTTATACTGATATCCCTCTCCTAGTTGGTAAACTGTGTATCCACTTTAACATTTAAATAATTTATTTTTTTTTTCTTTCGTAAATCAAGTGTTTTTGTCAGAATTATTTAATCGATGTTTTCAAACGTTGTATTCACGTTTAAACAATGAATTAAATTCCTATTGTACAATATATTATTACATTATCGATAGAGAACCAAACTCGAAAATGCCTATTAAAATAAATTAAAAGCTAGAGCGCATTGTTATATTTTCAATTTGATTCCTGTCTGTACTTAAATCCCTTAACGCAGATAACCATCGTGCAAGGACTTGACGTTTACTAATCCCATAAGCAATCTACTATGCCTTAATTGATCAAGTTGATGGGCGGAGCTTCGGAAGTCAGTGGGCGGGGCCAGCGATTGGTCAATTGCAAGAGTTGGAGGTGATTCATTCAGAAAAACGTTCAACCTGATCCCTCACAACAAAATTCTAGACTGGTCCAAATTGAAAGATGTTGCAGACGTGTAAAATGAGGGCCACATGAGCCACGTGAGGTAGAAAACATTGTGAGAAAAGAAGAAATTGCTTGTTATTTTTACCCATATAATGTTCTCCAAGCTATATTTCTTTGACTCGTAAAAACTTGGGATTGTTTGGAAATGGGTTAAGTAAATACTTTAGTGCAAACTCCTCTTTCCCGAAAATGTTTTTCCACTGTTATATGGTTATATGTTCACAGATCGCCGATAAGTATTAAAGGTCGATTGACCAATCATATCATTGATCTAGTTAGGAAATAAAAAATGAACTCAGAAAGATTATGGCAAGTATTTTTAACCCATTCCAACTCAATCCCTCCTTTTTACGCCCTTCAAGAAAAAAACTTTGGAAAACATTGTGGAAAATGAAGAAATTGCTTGTATCAAGCAATTTCTTCATTATCCACAATGTTTTCTATCCAAAAAGACGAAAAAAATTCAAAATTCCATCAACTTGAAATTGTCGTCTGCAACAAAAAATGAAATAGTTCGTTTGGACCTAAACGTCGTAATTGCAGCTTGAATAAGCTACCAAACCAACTAAAATCATTCACAAATATATCGGCCAGAGTTGGAGTTAAAAGGTCACTAACGTTTAAAATGATTTGCCGATTAACCCATTCCCACTCAACCCCTCCTTTTTACGCCCCTCAACGAAAAGGTTTTGGAAAACATTGTGGAAAATGAAGAAATTGCTTGTATCAAGCAATTTCTTCATTATCTACAATGTTTTCTATCCAAAAAGACGAAAAAATTTAAAATTCCATCAACTTGAAATTGTCGTCTGCAGCTTCTTTCAATTTGGACCAGTCTCAAAGTTTGCTGTGCTGGAATGGGTTAATTCTTTGTAAAATACAGGTCGGGATTCTAGCTTAACAACCTAACAAAGATATGCACAAAGGTGACCATTGTCAACGCTGATTAGAATTTCCATTTATACGGCTATAAATTATTACCGGACAAAAAAATAGACTAGTGACCAAAATTCAAAGACGCTACATTAAACAGTTTTACTTTGCTGAAACGCAATTATCGTTATTTTCTAGGATATAAAACATTGTGGTAAAAGAAAGAATTGCTTGTAACAAGCAACTGGGTTAACCGATTCTCGCTCAAAATATCTTTTACCACCACAAAGAAAAAACAATTTGGTAAACACAATGGAAAATTCTTTGAATTTTGATAATTAATTTTCGTCTGGTTAGGGGTTAATCACTTCTACAGTTATATCACAGCGTTTATTATGAAAATGATGCGTTAATTCGTTTCCTGGTTATCACATAGTAAACCTGCCATGGGTCTTCTTGATTAATTTTTTTTTTTCGTCTTTTCTACTCTCAAACAACAACAAACTTATTCAATTATTACTGTTTTTAAATAAAATTTAACTTATTCTTTTGAAGAGATCAAGAGAATAGTTTTTGTTTTCATGGAGGAATGAAACGAAAAAACTAATTAGACTATATAAATACTTTTTTCTTATAATTCAAGCGAAAAACAAATCCAAATATTTGACAAAGATTGATACATATTTTTGTGGCAATATTTTTTGCGGGAGCATACAAAATAGCTGCGTGTTCCAAATTTTGTTAATGGAGGTATGATTTTTTTTTTGGGGGGGGGGCATCAGAACGCTTGTTTTTGGCAGACGAAACTAAAAACTAATTTATTCACAAATAAACTTTTTTATACTGATATCCCTCTCCTAGTTGGTAAACTGTGTATCCACTTTAACATTTAAATAATTAATTTTTTCTATCGTAAATCGAGTGTTATTGTCAGAATTATTTAATCGATGTTTTCAAACGTTGTATTCACGTTTAAACAAAGAATTAAATTCCTATTGTACAATATATTATTACATTATCGATAGAGAACCAAACTCGAAAATGCCTATTAAAATAAATTAAAAGCTAGAGCGCATTGTCATATTTTCAATTTGATTCCTGTCTGTACTTAAATCCCTTAACGCAGATAACCATCCTGTAAGGACTTGACGTTTACTAATCCCATAAGCAATCTACTATGCCTTAATTGATCAATTGCTGCACATTTAAAGAATTGTTCGAACAATCAGATCATTCATTAGGAACGGAAGTGAACTTTTAACCAAGCTGTAGCTTCAACGTTTAAATCGCAAACCAACCATTTAACATTTACATTACAACGACCAAAAGTTTAAAATAACGCGGTTTAATATCGAAGAGGAACTTCTGGCTGAAATCAGTGGGCGGGGCCAGCGGAGTTTGTTTGCGGAATCAACGATCCGCCAATTGACCAATCGCGGCCGTCAATCAATGAGTCTACCGACCAATCAAATAATTTATTTAGCCCCGACCTGAGCTTATCAACTCCAACATTGGCCGCCATTTTGTTTACCTATATTATTCTTTTGGCGACTGAAACGTCGTAAATACAGCTTATTTAAGCTGTAGTTACAACGTTTAGGTAAAAAAACAACAATTTTCCTTTTTGTTACATGCGACTGGCCATAAATTTTGCAAAATAACGCCGATTAAAATCGAAGCGGAACTTCCTGTAGGAGTTGATGGGCGGAGCTTCGGAAGTCAGTTGGCGGGGCCAGCGATTGGTCAATTACAAGAGTTGGAGGTGATTCATTCTGGAAAACGTTCAACCCGATCCCTCACAACAAAATTCTAGACTGGTCCAAATTGAAAGATGTTGCAGACGTGTAAAATGAGGGCCACATGAGCCACACTAGGTAGAAAACATTGTGAGAAAAGAAGAAATTGCTTGTTATTTTTACCCATAAAGTTCTCCAAGCTATATTTCTTCGACTCGTAAAAACTTTGGATTGGTTGGGGATGGGTTAAGTAAATACTTTAGTGCAAACTCCTCTTTCCCGAAAATGTTTTTTCCACTGTTATATGGTTATATGTTGACAGATCGCCGATAAGTATTAAAGGTCGATTGACCAATCATATCATTGATCTAGTTAGGAAGTAAATAATGAATTACGAAAGTTTATGGCAAATATTTTTAATTGGTTTGGCGAGTTTAAACCGTAACAACAGCCTATAATAGTTTTAATTACGTTTACGGCGCTAACCAACGGTTTTTTTTATTTATTTATTTATTTTTTTATTTTATTTATTATTATTTTTTTTTTTTTTTTTTTTTTTTTGTATTTTAGTTGTTGTTGTTGTTGTTGTTTCATTTGTTTTATGTTCCTAAACATATATATATCAAACCAATGTCCGTTTGCTGTCTTGTCAAAAGGTAACTTGGATAGCCGCATTTAAGACCTATTGTAGACCAAAGTTTTCGTAACTACAGCTCAACCCATTACCAGACGGCACACTTTTAGAATGGTCCTAATTGAAAGGAACTGCAGACGACAATGACAAGCTGTTGAATTTTTATATTTTTCTAACTTTCTGCGTAGAAAAATGGTGAACAAGAAATTTCTTCATCTTACACAATGCTTCACATTTTTTCCGGTTGAGCATCAAAAAGCGTCATTGTGTGGGAATGGGTTAAGTAAGCTGTAGTCACTATGTTTTTTGCGGTCTACCGACAACGTTCCTGCCATTCGCAAGTAAAGTCACAAAAAGAAAACAAAATTTTAGACTGGTCAAACAATTTCAAGTTGGTGGAATTTTAAGCTTTTCGTATTTGGGATAGAAACATTGTGGATAATAAAGGAATTGCTTGATACAAGCACTTTTTTTCATTTTCCACAGTGTTTCTGAAAGCGCTTTTTTCTTGGGGGATGTTAAAAGGAGGGAATGCGTGGTAATGGTTTTGAGTGCATTTTTTTCAGGCCGGATTGACATTTTCTAATGTTCCTAATACATCTTAACCCTTGTCAGGCTGTATAAAATCCTTGTTCAAAAATGTTTTAAAATCAAAGGGCTGATTGTACTGTTGGTCTGGTAAGCAGGGTCAATATTTAGTACAGAAATTGATGTTATGAACAATTCTGACTTCAAAAGGACAAACAGATGGTAAGGAATAAGATCAAACTACACATTTGTGCAGGTTGATCTTTGTCTATGCTTCCAGCAAAAGCAGGAATATTCCGGGTTCAGCATGACAAGGGTTAATCCGTAGCAAACCGGACTTTAATCCATTAATTTCCAAAGAATATCGCTTTTTACGGTTGATTTGAACCAATTAATCTACACAATTCATGGTTGAACAAAGTCAGTTTATAGAAAAATATGATGAATGGGAAACATTACTTATTTATGTCACTAGGGACTGATATATCATCTTTATATCAACTTAACTTCAACTTGGTAAGTGGACCGTTGACATTCCTTTAGAATTGACGACTTGCTGGCCCCTCCCACTGGCACCTCTGACCACGCCCACTGGCTCCTCTGTCCACGCCCACTGGCTCCAACAGGGAGATCCGCTTTGAAATCAAACGAGGTTATTTTTCAAATATATAGCCGTAACCGTGGAACGCAAGGGTAAATTGGCGGTTGGTGACCATTGAGTCATAACTACGGATTGAATACGCTACGGTTACGACGTTTAATTCGCACAACCAACAAAATTGCTTCACGTAAATGTCGTCCAATGCCAGAGATCAAGACACTTCCGTTCTAAACAAAATGATTTGATTTGTCGATTGAATCTTTGATTGGCACCGCTCTTGGTCAATTGACCAATCGCTACTGTCCATTTAAATAATAAGTCGACTAATTTAATCATGTGTTTAGACCAGAAATTAGTTTTGGACTCAAACATTGACCGCCATTTTTGTCAAGCTTTTTTGTTGGATGGTGACTTGAATCCCATTACTGCAGTTTATTTAACCCATTCCAACACAGCAAAATTTTAGACTGATCCAAATTGAAAGAAGTTGCAGACGACAATTTCTAGTTGATGGAATTTTAATTTTTTTCGTCTTTTGGGATAGAAAACATTGTGGATAATGAAGAAATTGCTTGATACAAGCAATTTCTTCATTATCCACAATGTTTTCTAAAGCTTTTTTCTTGGGGGGCGTAAAAAGGAGGGATTGAGTTGTAATGGGTTAAGGTGCAGTTTCTAGTTTCTTTTTACCTATTACTGGCCAATGGTTTTCAAAGTAACGCCGTTTAAAATCGAAGTTGAATTTTCCGTTGGTGTCTAGGGTCATGGCAAACGGAACAGGTGGGCTGGGCCAGCGACTGGTAATCAAATCTTATAATTGTAACTTTAATGCATTCAGTCATTTGAAAGAAGGGGGGTAAGTTGATCTTGTAAAATAATGAAAATGACAGTTCAAAACCGTTTTAAAAAAAGGCAAAAAATATTTCGCAGTACTTAATTACAAAACAAGTCAACGAAGTACAAACCGAAAGAAACGTGAATTTATCTTTCGATTTCACCGCACATGGCCTAAATTGTAATTTTCAATCGATTACGTCATTGACTTCCGCTAGCAATTCAGTCATTATCGACATCACCCGAAGACTAACGATCTGATCCGATGAGCTTCGATGTTTTGATTTGTTTGTTTGAATGGGGTTTCACGCCGCTTTCAACCATCTTTCAGTTATATCGCGGCGGCTGGAGCAACTAACAATGGAATCCTGGTATTTCTCACACCAGTACTACCATTACATCCTTTCCTAGCCTCCAGCTGCTAACCCACATAAGTCTACGATTATCGACCCATTGGTGAGAGACAAATAGTCGGAAAGGACGAGTGCCGCCGTCGGGGATCGAACCCGGGACCTCTAGATTGACAGTTCGACGCGCTACCAATTGCGCTATGACGGCGGCTCCCTCGATGTTTTGAAGGAGAGCATAAGGAATATACTACCTTAAACTAAATCTTAAAGAAAATTCGGTAGATTTAACAAGAAGACTTAAAAATAACATTAATAACTATTGGAAAAGCAGATACTTTTCCTTGATCAAATTTTCATGGAAAACTACGCAAGAGCCGTTTTAAGGTCGTTTCATTGATAGAGTATAAAAGAAGTTTTCACACAGTACCGAGTTTACTATAAAATCAAAACTGCATCAAAATTGGATAAAAGCTGGCAATGTTTCGTTATCATTTTGTTATAGATAACTTAGCTGTTAAGTCAGTATAATCGATCTTGCTCAAGTGACCATCTCTATTCAGCGATCACTTCTATTAAGTAATCACGATCGAAATCCCCTTTCGAATTCAAACGCTCTCATAAAAGAGATGGTGCTAAAAATATCATCCCTAAATCCTAAGTTGTTGGAACACATTAGAATCGACTTTGTGAGACTTTGTGAGACGATTCTAATGAGTTCCAACAACACATAATCTAGCGAGAATTCTGTATCATTCGCTGTGTGCAATCGAATCAATCTTTCATAAATTTCACAAAATGTGTTTCAAACAACGATTCACATAAGCGACCAATTTTTGGTCGTCCCATAAGTGGTCGCTTCATACAAGATTTACTATATTTCTTGACCACTTATTCAATAGCCTCAAGTTGAAATAGTAATGACACGCCATATTCCAACAATTTACAATTTCCCGTTTTTTCGAAATTTTAGGCTGGTCCAATTTCAAAGACGTTACGGCGATAAGGTAAAGTGAGTGCAATTTGAAACGAAACCATCCTATATGGTAAAATATAGTGTTAGAAAAGAAGATTTTTTTTTCACAGTATTTTCTTAAGAATATGCATGAAAGTAGATTACATCATTGACCAGTCTAGCTTCTAATGGCTAACCGTCACCATTCATCGTGATGATTACTTGTCACAAGTTCCTTTTACGTTGTGATCATTAACCCATTCAAACATAGTGGAATTTAAGACCGGTCTAAATTGAAAGGAGCTGCAGGCAACAATTTCAAGTAGATGGAATTTTAAATTTTTTCGTCTTTTCGGATAGAAAACATTGTGGATAATGAAGAAATTGCTTGATCCAAGCAATTTCTTCATTTTCCACAATGTTTTCCAAAGCTTTTCCATTGAGGGGCGTAAAAAGGAGGGATTGAGTGGGAATGGGTTAACCGTCACAATTTTCATTGTGATGGTAAAGCGTCAGAGGAAATAATGAACGAAGATTCTGAAAATAGACTAATAAAGAATGACGGAAAACTGTCACGCATATGAAAAAATGACGGTTATTTATCACGAATGTTGGAATTCTGAAAGTTTTAGATAATTTATTAAATCGGGATAAGCTATGGCTAAGTACGTTACGGCTTTAAGGGCATATACATTATGTCGATGAATTACATACTGTGTTATCTAAAGGAAAGGGTATTTATTCAAATAGGAAGCATTTTCTATACACCTTTTAACGGTGTAGGACACCTTTTAACGGTGTAGGGTCATCGTTTAATCCGACAAATAATGTTTAGCGATGATTTTAAGCAATGTTTTGATTCAAATTGAAGAGTTTTTCGTATACTTCAAGTAGACCTCAAAATATACGTGATCAGGATTTTTTGACAGGGTAAAATCCATTATTTGGAAATGTTACAATGTGGCGCTTTGCCGTCGCAAGCTGAGGTGGTGGTTAACAATCAGATACTTGACTGTTAACCATCAAATGGCGCCAAAATTCTCTAGCTTATCAAACTTTAGTCATATGTATCAGGTTTGCCGCCGCGATACGCCTGAAATACTATTAAACCCCAATTAATCAGTCAATTGGTCGCCTACACAAGCAGGGTTTGTGAGGCATTGATTGATTCCTTGACCATGAAATTCTTGGGGTCAAAACTGATATAGAAGGCTTAAAAAAAAGTGCGAATCAAATGTATGTAATAATTTTCCTTTTATATATCTGTTTTAAGCATATGAAGTTATTTATTTGATCCTAACAATCAAAGTAGTCAAAATGGCCACACTGGAAGAGATTGTTAATGGTCAAAATAGGATATTTCAAATATTCGAGGGTTAAACCCCTATTTTACGAGTCAAACACGAGTCCTGCCAGTGACAAAATGACGGAACATTTTCGAAAAAAAGCAGTTTTCTGAGCCTCTATAGCTCCCATAGGGATAAAAAGAAATTGACAAAGGGGAATCCTAAAAGCTTTGTTAATCTTTGAACAGACCCTTCTATAGATAATTCAGAATATCAGAAAACGAAAAACAATCAAACTTTTTTATGTTGGCAACATGAAATAATGATTTTGTAAATTTCTTTAGTTTCGACAAAAATCTCCATAACGGACTTAGTTTATACTTATTCATTTTAGGTCGATTGCGACGAAAGCTTTAAGCTTATAGAGTCGCTGTCGAACACACAAACCAGATGTTTTCACGTCCCATAACGGACTTGTTATTTATTCTTAGATTGATGATGAAAAGATCTGCAAACAATTTAACGAACATACCAGGATTCCTTTTGGTTTGAAATGCTGTCCATACAGGGGTCATATAGTCTTTAATCCTTTCCTGTACAATCCCGAGATTTTACGGTCTTGAGATTTTATACTTGAGAAAATATTGTAAAAAAAGAAGAAGAAGAAATTACTTGTAACAAGCAATTTCTTATTTTTCAACAATATTGTCTTTCGAATAGGATGGTTCCTTTTCAAATTGTACCCTATTCATTGCTGTCTGCATCTTCTTTCAATTTGGGTAATTCTAAAATTTCGAAAAAACAGAAAGAGTTAAAACCGTGTTTATCGAAGCAATTTATACGTTTTTGTTTTTTACGTCAATAGTCACTGTTAGGCATTTTGCCATTACAACGTACTTCGTTTTGGTTAATATTTCATAAGCTACACTGTTCATATTGCGTTTTATAACCTAGAGCCAGATGAAATGCGCCTCGTTGAAACATTCAGTCAATAAACTTTCGAATAAATTAAACATTGCTTTTAGAATAAATAGACGCTAAAACGATAAATTGATTGATTGTGAATTCAAAAACTTTGAAGCAACCAAATAGGAAAAATAGAAAGTAGCTACATCTAGTAACGTAGATTGAACATATCTTTTACTATTTCACTCTGTTCCTAGCTGTGAAATCTTGCGATTTCGCAATGTAATAAATCTCCGAAAACCAGGAAATACTTTTATTTCCTAAGGGCCAGTTCGCTCAAGGTCAATATTCATGGCTAAGATTATCATTATTATTTCTAAAATAAAGTTGACTGAACCCTCCAATAAAAAAGCAACCGTATTATGATTTTAAACCATAAGCTACATATTTAACAACTTTTCTGGGGAGGCCAGCGAAGTCAGTGGGCGGGGCAAGTGAAGTAAGGCGGAACGAAGTCAGAAGGCGGGGCTAGCGAATTCAGTGGGCGGGGCCAGCGAAGTCAGAAGGGAAGTCAGAGGGCGGGGCCAGGGAAGTCAGAGGGCGGGGCCAGGGAAGTCAGAGGGCGCGGCCAGCGAAGTTAGAGGGCGGGGCCAGCGAAGTCAGAGGAGGTAATGGCAAACGAGGTATGGGGAGAGTGCGAAATGCACAATGACCTAACATTCAATTTCTTAGCTAAAAATCAATTCAAAAACAGTAAAATCGAAGCGGAACTTCCTGTTGGTGTCGATTGGTGTGGCAAGGGTGTTAGTGGGCGGGGTCATGGATTGGTCAATTATAGTTTCAATAATAAAACGTTTGATATATTTTAATGTATGTTTATTAAAGCCTAGTATCTCTCTTATTGACAAATAGCGGCTCCCACTCAAATAATCAGTCAACCAATCAAATGATTCATTTGACCAGAAGTGAACTGTAAACTCATACATTGGCCGACGTGTATGTGAACGAGTGTTTGTTCGTCTTTCGTCTTAAACGTCGTAACTACGGCTTATCTAATCTGAATTGACGACGTTTACGTCGCCAACAAATCACTACTTTATTATAACGTGTAACTGGTCATACATTTTGAAAGAGACAACAACGCCGTTTTATATTGAGGTAGATCTATCCATCAGGAGAGCAAAGTCAGAGGGTCAGCGAAGTCAGTGTGCCGGGCCAGCGAAGTCAGTGGGCGGGGCAAGTGAAGTAAGGCGGAACGAAGTCAGAAGGCGGGGCAAGCGAAGTCAGATTTGGGGCTAGCGAAATCAGAGGGCAGAGCCAGTGAAGTAAGGCGGAAGCGAAATCAGAAGGCGGGGCTAGCGAATTCAGTTGGCGGGGTCAGCGAAGTCAGAAGGGAAGTCAGAGGGCGGGGCAAGGGAAGTCAGAGGGCGGGGCCAGGGAAGTCAGAGGGCGGGGCCAACGAAGTCAGAGAGCGGGGATAGCGCAGTCAGAGAGCAGGGCCAGCAAAGTAAGAGTGCTTGGCCATCGTATTGAAAGAAAGGTGCTAGCGAAAGTCATAAGGCGGGACTAGCGGAGTCCGAAGGCGGGGCTTGCGAAAGTCCGAAGGCAGAGCTAGCGGAGTCCGAAGGAGGGGCTAGCGGAGTCTTCAGGAGGGACTAGCGGAGTGCGAAGGAGGGGCTAGCGAAAGTCCGAAGGCAGGGCTAGCGAAAGTCCGAAGGAGGGGCTAGCGGAGTCCGAAGGAGGGGCTAACGGAGACAGATGGCGGGGCTAGCGAAAGTCAGAGGGCGGGGCTAGCGAAAGTCAGAGGGCGGGACCAGCGAAGTCTGAGGACGGGACCAGCGATACGTCATTTCTACTTCAGCTAATTTAGGCCATTGTTTTGCATTAGAGTACACATCTGTGTCAAGCGTTTGTGTCGTTTTTGCAACAGAAATATCGTAACTACAGCTCATTCAAGTCTTAGCAACGATATCTGTGCCGCCAGCATACGGTTTGCCTTTTTATCTTTTATCCCTGATCAAATTTTTTACTAAACACTGTTATGTCGTTGATTATCTCCCTTGAACTGTCATATTGGAGATCAATGGCCTCCGCCAGGAATCAAAAGATGTTTAGCCCTTTCCCTTTTTGGGCAATTTAAGACATCGGTAATGTCTGCAAAGGAAAAATTTCGAATATAAATAGTTTCAGGTGCCTATTACAATATGTATATCTTTAATGTAAAAAAAAACCCCAACAAATAAACAAAAAAACCTAAGGCTTAATCGGATGCTATTTCATATTTAATATGATTTTTACAAAGCTATCTTCACTCTCCGAGAATTACTTTGCGGCCTTTATCGTGTTATAGCGAAAGCAATAGGGATATCCGGTTTTGCGTGAAACACTACAAGAAAAGAACAAGGGTATCCTTCAAAAACACTTCTCGTAGTGTTTTATTTCCGTCTTCACTGTCCGAAACTTCTATACTTTGTCACCAATGCTTATCTAAAATTATGTCGTAGTTGGTTCCATAAAACCTGTTAAAATATCTTGATCAATTTTACTTTATACATTGAGCTCGCCCACAAATGATTTATTAATATTTTTTACATTATCATCATCACTATAAGCAGAGGTCTAGACAACATTCTAAAATCCTTATTTCTCAACGAAACTCTATGTTTTGGGTATTTGAATCGTCTTGATGTGACAATTCAAATAAGCACATTCAACATAGGGATTAAAGCAGTATTGGTGAAATATATTTTAATTACCATTTTATAATATAAAAATGTAATATAATTCTATATTTCATCATTTAATTATATTTCATCATTTAACTATATTTCATCATTTAAACTATCATTTATCTCAGTAAAATGTCTCGGACCACATTCTTATAAAAAAAACAGAGTAGTAGTATCTACATGTTACATAAAATACTAAGTCGGAGTAGTTTTGTTTTGTTTTTAAACTCCCTCTCTCTTTTTCTCTATCACTCCTCTCTCTCTCTCTTTCTCTCTCCTTTGTCTCTCTTTCTCTCTCTCCTCTGTCTCTCCCTCTCTCTCTCCTCTCTCTCTATCTCTCTCTCTCTCTTGCTCTCTCACTCTCTCTATCTCTCTTGCTCTCTCTCCTGTTTCTCTCTCTCTTTCTTTCTCTCTCTCCTCTCTACCTCTACCTCTGTCTCTCTCTCTATCTCACTCTTTCTCTATCTCTCCTTTTCTCTCTATCCCCCTCTCTCATTCTCTCTCCTCTCTTTCTTTCTCTCTTTTCTCTTTCTTTCTTTCTCTCTAACTCAGGTTGGCGTGGGTAGCGATTCGTAGGTACAACATTAGCAGCCAAAACATTGTGATGACTGTCGAAAAACAATACAGTTGATATATATCGGTTTCAAATCGACTATGATAATGTTTCAAAAATTCTAGCTCTGTGTTTATAAATATAGGTTTGATATCGGATGATGATCTGCTAGTTAGGTCTTGATAGAAAGAGTAACAAAGTGTTTGTTGATCATATTGTATTAGTATGGGTTAAATTTTCTCTGAAGAAATAAGCCATACTTTCGGGAATTAGGCAACATACATTCTATTTCACTTTTTGTATTGTTTTGTTTGTTTGTTTGTTTGTCTAGACTACCAAATTAGGCAAGGCTACCAGTCTGATCGGATAGTTGTTGGCTTGAGACTCGCGTGAGTTTGGTTCAGTCTTGGCTCAAGAAACTTCACAGACACACACCAAGTCTGAAACATCAAATATTTATTGGTAAACATTTGCTTACATTTCACCTACTTGCAAGTCATTACATCTAAACTGGTTTTTCAAGAGCGATTATTAGTCATAGCGCATGACCTAAAATATGAACACATTAAAGATTCTTCAAACGTACATGCTTTCATAACAACCAAAATGAACATTAACATAACTATATTCTAGCATCTTACCAATCCACATATAGCCTTGGTTCGTTAGTTTTTATCCCAGTCAAAGCAGTGTATCCCACCTATTTCCATATGAGAACAGTCTTATAAGTAGTGAGTGTTTTGTACATTAAATCGTGGATCAAAGCAGTGTATCCCACCTATTTCCATATGAGAACAGTCTTATAAGTAGTGAGTGTTTTGTACATTAAATCGTGGATCAATCAAATGGCATTTCTCCTAGAAAAGTAGACAAGAGGACTATGATGGGCCTATATCACTCTCCTGGGTATGATGGCTTAAGGCTTTATGATATACATTGTATACAAAATATGAAAGCTGTACTGCTAATTAATTTTGGAGAAGAATATTTCTAAAAAAAAATCTCCTTTAATCCAAGGTATTTATATGACCCCAGAATAAAGCGCTAAATTTCAGAGTACTGTAATTATTTGAAGTATTCTTGGAGAGGGCCAATAGGCATTGAAACATGTTAAATATCAACACTCTAAGCCTAATGGTTTAGGAGGAGAATATTTTCAAAGATATTTTTCTTTATTCCTATATAAAATCATGGGGGTTAATTTTCAGAAAACTATAATTCTTTGAATTACTTTGGTAAAGGGTCAATAGATAATGATATATACCAAATATCGAATATCTAGGTCTTATAGTTTCGGGGAAGAAGATTTTCAAAGACTTCCTTCTTTATTTTTATGAAAAATCAGGAATCATACAGAAAAGGGCTAATTTTCAGAGCACGGTAATTCTTTGAAACATTTTGGTAGAGGGTCATTAGATGATAATTTTTAGTTTCGGAGAAGAAGTTTTTCAAGATTTGCTTCTATGTTCCTTTATAAAATCAGGGATCGCAAAGAAAATGGCTAATTTTAAGTGTACGGTAATTCTTTGAAGTAGTTTGGTAAAGGATCCTTAGATAATGATATATACCAATTATAAAGCTCTAGACCTTATAGTTTGGGAGGAGAAGATTTTCTTGGGTTTTTTTTTTTTATTTGGTTGCCATGGCAACCAAAGTTCAACACGGGTTTCAATTCTTTGAAGTAATTTGAAAGGGCATCACCATAAGGATCATTTCTGTAAAGTTTGGTTGAAATTCCATGGTTAGTTTAGGAGGAGATATTATTTTGTAAATTGTGAACAGATGGACGGACAGATGGACGGACGGACGAACGGACGCCGGACGATGATCGATCACAATAGCTTACTCAGAGCACTTCGTGCTCAGGTGAGCTTAAAAGGAAAAGACTATTTATTTCAGTATAAGACGGATTTATCTGTCATTTGGTGACCAACAATCGACGAAAGTGGTTGAGCTACGATCGAAAATACACTGTATTGCTTTTGTTGTTCACAAAAAGAAAGATATACTGATTTTATGAAAAAACAGTTTTCTATTTCTTTAACGCAATAAAATTTCACGAGTTAAAAGACGCGCTCCAGGAGAGTTTGTCAAAAGCTCTTCTTTTTTGGGGCAAATTCTCTGAAAGCGCATTAATACACGGCAATCTAATGGCGTCATGAACATATTTATCCCACCGAGATGACATTCGGTAGCCCGAAATAATCAAAAGCAGCAGTAAATCTGTTAGACTGGTGAACCTGTCCCATCTACATATTTCACTACTCTCCGATATGGCTTATATCGTTAGATTAAGGCAGGCTCAACAGTCAACAAATCCATCGATTCATTACGTGACATGATTATATTCATATGAATTAGTTTTATATCAACAACAGAATCTGAAATGCTAGCCACTGAAAGGCGAAATATCAATCAAACCTCCTGTGAATCGACATTAGTCGTTCGGCTAATGTTCTACCGCCATGGTGTAGAAAACATATATTCAGCAGAGAATTGCAACGTTACAGAAAATAAACACACAAAAAAAATGAAGAAATGCTTGTCATAAGCAATTTCTACATTATCCACGACGTTTTCTATACCGAAGGTAAGAAATTCCAAGATTTCATTATACTCAAATTATCGTCTACAACTCCTTTCGAATTGGACTAGTCTAATATTTTGCCGTCTTGTAATGAGTTAAATTTAGGGTTGCACTTAAAGGGAGGTATCGATGTTTCAGAAACCTAGATAAGAAAAAAATAGAAAGTGCCGAAAAATAGACTCAAACGAACATTTAATACTCTAAGCAAGGTCTGGTATTGTCTTGTTGGTAATCTAATGGACCTAAAGTAGTTTTTGTGGTTATATCGGAAAGGTCCAGCGGAATGCCAGATTATTTTTAGATATCACGGAATTCGGCTGTCGACATTGAATGACTTCATTTGCATATGACCCAAAGTCAAATGAAGGTAACAAATTTACCAGCGAAAAGCCAACGTCCTAAATTATGTCACATGGAATGCTTAGTGCAAAACTACGGTAAGTATTTATATTAGTAATAACGCTTACGACAGTTTTGGACTCACCTTTACAGACTTGCTAGCGAACATAACTCTGATGACGTAACGATGACGTTGGCTTGATGATGCAGGGTTACAACGGTTATTCGCGCCACGTGAATGTCCTACATTTTTCGCAACTGTCTCGGATTAATCTAAAAATAGATTAATAGCCTACGTAGGCTATTAGGGAAATACCCTGTTTTTTTTTTTCTGATAAGCGACCTCAGATTTGAGCAAAACTACCTTGAGGCATATTGTATTTAAATAGTATATGAATTGAAATAGAAATAATTAAAATCTGTGACATGAAAAAAACATCGAAACCTACCTTTTAGGGTAATTAGTTATCATTGTGGAAATGTGAAAGGACAACACTGCTTAAACAATGACAAAATATTTTGTAAATGTCTTTTGATTAAATTTTAGTTTCGTCTACCAAGATTCAAGCGTTTTGATTGGCCAACAATTTCTTTTCAGACTTCCGCCAAAAATGTTTTAGCACACACCTATTTTGTATGCTTGCGTTTAAAGAAGATCAATGAAATTTTTAGTCAAAACGAGTAACCAATTTGTTGTATTATGCTTGGTGGCATTAAATTAAATTAAGAAATGAAAGGGCTATTTTTTGTTTTCATTGAGGTATGAACCTAAAACTTAATCAAACTAAAGAGTGAATCCGCCGAGCGATTAAATTTTTAGTGAAAACAAAAAAAAAAGAAAATATTGAATAAAAATTTATTATAAGGCAACTTCAAAGTATGTTGAAGAAAAGGGCTATCATTTGGTAGAAAACGGGATTGAAAATGTTCCCCCCTTTTCTCTAGATATATTACCTTAAACCTTTCCTGTACAGTCCCTGGCTTTTACGTTCCTCTGATTTTATACAGTACAAAACATTGCCGGAAAAGAAGAAATTGCTTGTAACAAGCAATTTCTTCTTTTTCTGCAATATTTTCTTGCTTTTCTTACTTTTAATATTGCACTCATTTTAATTATCGTCTGCAGCTTCTTTGAATTTGGACAAGGCTAAAGTTTTGAAAAACAGAAAAGGGTTAAGTTCGGACAGTCAAGAGATAATCATGAAAAGGTTAAACTGAAAATACTTCAAATCTACTCACCCTCTGAGGCAATATATGACATCCATCTTTTTTACCTAAAAAACTTAATCCGGGATGTTTAATATATGACATTTATTGAATCTTTGAAATAATTGTATCCACTAGACAAAACGAGTTATTCGTCCGGAAAAAATCCCCTGAGACTGAAGATCGACTGTGGGCTAGAAAACATGTAATTGTGTCTCATCAAGCTATATACGAGGTTTGAAAGCCCACCGACAAAATGTTGGGTTACGATTTATATCTTGTAGTATATGTACGTATTTATAATTTTTCGAAGTATGTTGTTTTGGTTTGGTATGATATTCAGTTTCGTAATACGTTCTCATAGAGATACATGCAAAATAAACATAGCTGTGAAACCGTGATTGGTTTTTACCCCTATCTTCCGGCAAAATTGAAATTAAGTTTTTGAGTAACGATCAGCTTTTTTACATGGTTTGATTTCACAGTTGTCGGTGTATTAATAATAAAATAAAAGAATAAAAATATAAAAGAGTAGCAAAAAGACAAATATTGGGACAGTTTAAAACTGTTACTCGCAGAAAAACTAGAGTGTGAAAAATGAGAAGCAATCGAAACATTAAACTTACGCGTAAAATTCCAATAAAAATCACATCGATGGTTCAGTACGAAATAGTTGTTACTGCCTATATGTATATAGGTAGTGACAACTATTTTACGATGAACCATCGATATGTGAATGTCTAGGACAACTAGATGACAAAATTAAAGATCTTCCTACAAGTAGCGGATATACTTGTTAGGACTGACGTTGTTGAAAAAGTAAGATGGTTTGTTCGAGACCTAAACGTCGTAACTACGGCTTGAATAAGCTGTAGCTATGACGTTAGAGTCGACAAACTATCAATAGAAACTTCATAATTCACCTACAGTCTTAATGAATGATTTGATTGGTCGATAGGTTGTTTGATTGACAACCGCAATTCGTCAAGAAGCGGCAATCCGTTTGCGCCTCTTTTACCCCTTTATTTTAATGAAACTAGAACAAAATTTAATACAAATCTTCAAAAGTATTAACATGGAATTATTGAAGTATTTACATACTAAACACACTACATGAACACATAAAAAATAAAAAGATCCCTCTTTACAGTGCAATAAATGCCAAAAATAAAATAATAAAATCACACAAAATGTTTTGAAGTAAACAAATAAGCGTATATAGAAATATCTAAACAAAAACACTATTTTGAATTTGTACATATATTTTGTTGGCAGAATTACTTGTAAAAATAATATCTACTATTCGTTTCTAGCATGTACCAAATACTTCTTTTTGACTTTAACCCATTCCCACACAATCCCGCTTTTTCAAACCCCTGTCGTCTGTAACTCCTTTCAATTTGGACCAGTCTAAAACTTTGTCGCTAGGGAATGGGTTAAAAATTGAGTAAATTACTTTGGGTTTATAAAATAAATATTTATTTCACTTTAATCCATTTGCCAACTTTGTACAAAATTCAAATCAAAGGCTTTACAAGAATGACCAAATTAACTAAAGAATGTGATTAATGCTTATAATAAAATCCATCGGAAGAGTCGGCTGGTAGCGTTCTCTCTCGACTTTCGAGTTTCCTATATTGACAGTCGATATTCTTCGGAAATCTGCGATAGTTTAACAATGTTTAAAGGATCAATTTTACAGTTTCTTTATGAGAAACAAGCCAATACACCTTGTAGTTTCTTAACTCTCAGAGTCTAAACCACCCTGTTTGCTAAGCATTAATCGCATTTTACATAGAAGAAATAAAATATTCTTTTGGGAAAATGCCTGGATGCATTTAAGATGACGAAGCGTTTACAATCTCTTTGTAATCACTATGGAAGTCTTCTTTTGTCTTTTTAAAAAGGAAAATCATGGTAACAATTACAAGGTGCTTTTAATCGCCTCGCAATCGAGAATTCGGCTACTAACTACAGTCTATCCGCGTTATGTCGGAATCGAGATATAAGTATTTTCTTTTTTTCTTTTTTCTTTTCTTTTTTTTCAATTTTCGTATTTTTTTCACTTAAAAAGCTTAATTAAACCTCTACGCTTCAAAATACTGGTATAATATAGTATGAAAATGAGAAAAGTTGCCCACTTCTTTGAATAAATTCTAGTTTTGGGTAGTTAGTTTCTAAAGCAATACGTGCCTGCTGTTATGTTCATGATTTGAAATAAATTTGAATTGACGGAAAACCAGACGAAAAAAAAAAAAAAAAAAATGATTGACATATCAAATCATCCATTTTTGTCAGAATTGAAGTTTGATCTCCAACATTTTTTTAAATAATTTGTTTAGCTATCAAATTAACTGTGGTATTTCACTGACTACATCATATTCAGACTGTAGTTTTGAGGTTTAAGTCCCCAACAATCAACTTTCCTCTTGTTTATAAATTTGTATCGTTTAATATCTAAGTCAAAATATCTTGTCGGGGGTAGGCGAAAGTAGCTGGCTCTCCAACAATTTCACTCATAATACGAAATAAATGACATCGACATAACGTGAAATAACTGTATTTACAAAGTTTATACACGATAAAACATGCTGGCACAAAAATCTAATAAAAACTTATACAAGTGATAACATTGACAAGATTCTTTACAACGAACCACTCTCTCGACCTCCCGCACAGTTATTAGGCTATTTAAGGGTACACCAAAAAACTTGATTAAAAAGTTTTGTAAAAATTACATGGCCTAAAAATGCTTTGTTAAAATGACCAAGAAAATAAAAAAGGACAAACTATAAACACCATGGATGTTATTCAAAATGTACTTTCTTCTTATGTTTATGAAAAAGGTTATGTAACTATAAAATATTGGAATGAAACTAGGAAAGTAAATGTATCCAATACTTAAATTAGTATTGCTTAAATTATTGTTATTGTCATATTAGGATAAAAAACTTTTTTTAAACCCAATGCTTTTTCAAATACACGATGAAATCAAACTGTGCACAACTTTATGGGTGTTTGGTTGGTTGGTCAATGAATAATACATTTTTTTTATCAATAACCATTTTTATATAAAATAGCCCATTCCCACACAAACCATACTCTTTACGCTCCTCAAGCAAGAAAACTTTTGAAAACATTGTGGAAAAGGAATACATTGCTCATGTCAAAAAAATGTAAAATTCAATCAACTTGAAATCGTCGTCTGCAGCTTCTTTCAATTTGGACCAGTCTAAAATTTTGTTGTGTGTGGGAATGGTATTTAGACATTTCGTCATTGTTTAATTTTAATAGGCTTTATTTTCAAAATTTCATAATTATTAGCTCTCATTTATCTTATATCACCGGGATCTAAAACATTCCAGAAAAAGGGTAATTTACCTGATGAATTGTTTACTCCCGAGAGAATTGACAAAATTTGTCATTACAGTTCGGAAAGATTTATAGATAATCCCAAACAAAACAAAAAAACTTTGACACGACTTGTATTTTATAGAAATACATATAACAAGGACTACAATATCATCGAAATCGTGATATGATGAGCTACATATTTCGAAAATTTTAACCCATTACCACACACAAAAAACTTGACAAATTTGAAAGAAAGTGCAGACAATAATAGACAGTTGATAAAATTTTTAAACAAATCTTTGTATTTGGGTTACAAAGCATTGTGGATAATGAAAAAATTGCTTGCTATAATCATTTTTTTATTTTCCACGTTCTTTTCCAAAGCATTTATCTCGAGGGGAGTCAAAAATCGTCATTGTGAGGGAATAGGTTAATACGTATATGCAGCTTTGATATGAAACATTCACTTTTCAAAATGTGTATTTTCCCTTGCCTCGAACAGCCCTATATAGAAATGTACACCTGCACAAAATAGTTCTGATAAGGATGATTGTTTTGATCATGTATGTCCAAAGAAAACATTAGGCATAAAGCTGTGCACAATCAATGTTTTGTTCATTTATAACAAATTGAAATGTATTCTTACTTGGTGCGGGTGCCTTTGTTGTTGGTTTTGTTGGTTTGGGTGTTGGTGGTGGCGTTCTTGGCCTTTTGGTAGTCGGTTTCGGTGTCACGGGCCGTGTCGCCGTTGTCGGTGGAGGGGGCTGGTTACATTTGTCAGTCGCACAACACATGATTTGTAGTGGTCCTGGCTGAGGCGCGGTTGGACAAGACTGGTGAGTGAAATTTAAGCTTAACCAGTCACAAGACGGCAAAATTTTAGACTGGTGAGAATTGAAAAGAGTTGCAAACGACAATTCAAAGCTTATGATTTTTTTATCTCTTTTCATTTATTTATTTATTTATTTTTTTTTTATCTTTGGGGTTTCTGAAGAAATTGCTTGTAACAAACTTTTTTCTTTTGGGCGTCTAAATGCTACATTGTGTGGGAATGGGTTATGCGTGTTCATAGGTGTGCTTTGACATGTCTAGTTCTATTATAATACAGAAACGTATACTGATCGCTGGCCCCGCCCACTTAATCCGTTGGCCCCAACCACTGACTCCAACAGGAAGTTCTATTCCGATTTTAAACGGCATTTCTTTGCAAAATTTATTGCCAGTAGCTTGTAACAAAAAATGAAGAATGGTTGGTTGGCGACGTAAACGTCGTAACTACAGCTTGGATAAGCTGTAGTTACGACGTTTAAGTCACACAACCAACACAAATGCTTCACATAAATGGCGATTAATGTTGGAATTCAAATGTATTTTCCAGTCTAAATGAATAATTTAATTGATTGACAATCACCATTGGTCAATTGCTCAAGGCCTTAGATAAACGTCTTTTCGGCTTAATAAAGTTAGCTCTGGAAATATCGATATAAGAAACACACCTAGTGCGCTTTTACATGTCTAGTGCCATTGTAAAAGCGGCTCTTGAACAGTTTTCATAAACATTTGATAAAGAAAAAAATATCTGCTTTCCCAATAGTTTTTCATGTTATTTTCCCGATAAATGTTCTTTTCTTTTTGTTAAATCTACTGAATTTTCTATAAATTACAATAAAAGTAGTAAAGTCCCTATGCCCAACTTTGAACGTAGGCTATAATCGGCTGAAGTCTATATTCTTCGGTTGATGTCGATAGGGAAACGACTGGTTTGCTAGCGGTTGCAAATGACATACTGTATACGTAAAAAGGGTAATGTCCGATGAATCGAAAGATTTACCTGATGAATACCGGTTCTATTCTTTGACTTGTTTAGCGTTACGTAACGCGAACACGTTTTGTTTAAAACAATCTTTTTTGTTACAAAGTCAGATTAATTCCCTTCATTCAAATGTCCCAACGCATTAAAATTAAAATTTTGTAAATTGAGAACCGAAATTTTTCATCCATAATTTGTTCAAGAGCCAATTCAATCTTATAATACAGAAACATTTCTCGGGGTCTAGATACACATTATATATAAATGCTTTTTCGGCTTAATAAAGTAAGCTCTGGAAACCTCGATATAAGAAGCGCACTTTCGCTTTTTTACGAAACTGACTTTCAGTCGTCGCAGCAACATTGGGCTATTTCATGAAATATATGTTTTATTCGTTTGAAACAAAGATTAAATCGCCAGGTTGGTTCTAAATACACATACGTAATGTCATTTAAAAGAATTAAATATGTTCTATCTTATTTTCATTTTGTTTTGATTTAGACTATGGAAACAGTAAAAGGGAAACAAATGGGCTATCGAAGCGTTTTGAATAAGCAGCATTTAAAATATTATGAAGTTATGTAGTCGGGTTTTTGTCTCATTTGAAAAATATGTCGTACGATGTCGTATCTTTGTATTTGAATCTAGAAGCTTGCATAAAAAGATGCAAAACTGTACAATGATGTCGAACATTCAGCTAAAAAGATTTACTTAATTTCAGGGGTGCAAAATTAAGACGTAAATATTAACGGGTTTTCTCGGTAAACGGGTTTTCTCGGTAAACGTTTTTGAAAGCATTGTTTTCGTTTTGGTTCCAGATAGGTGCTAGCGTTTATCTTAAAGTAATGCTCTAAATTGTGTCATTTTTTTCTGTTTGCCAAGGAAATAGACGGAATATTCCATCACATCTTCCTAGAACGACCCCATTTGAAATGTATTTTTCTACCCCCGCCCGAAAATCTCATAGAAGAATACATTGCGATGGGGCAATTTAACCTAAAATAGACTTTTCAGCCTCTCCCAGCATCAGAAAGAGAGCCAATTCATCGCATCTAAAATTACATCTAGCCTGGCACTTTCAGATTGAAAAAAGAGCGTAACTTACGGCAGTTTTTAGACATCCAGAGTTGTACGTCATCCCTGTCGGGAGTCTCAGGGACTTTAAACTGCAATGCTGAAAACACAATAAAAAAGAAGGAATCATTGGTTTTTCGGGGTTTAACCCATTCCAACACAACGATTCTTTAGACGCCTCTCAAAAAAAGTTTGAAAAAAAAACAAACAATCTCATCATTTTCCACAATGTTTTCTGCCCAGACAGTAGAAAAAAATCTAAAATTTCACAAATTTTTAAATATCGTTTGCAACTCCTTTCAATTTAGACCAGTCAAAAATGGTGTCGTCTGGTGAGTTAAAGCCACTATCACTCGTTATAATTACCGGTATATCGTAACAGTTGATCTACCCAAACCTTTCTCCCACTCGAGCAACCACAACATTCAATCCTAGTGACCAGTTTTTGTGCGATAATTGGGGAGAGGCATATGGCGCATGTATTCACTACAAGGAAGAATGCTTGCTGAATAGAAGACGGTTGTGGGATTGTTGTTGTTGTATTTGTTTTCACAGCTTTTCTACTATGTTGGTCCCTATTTATTTTAATTCAAAGGTTTAGAAAGAACAGTAAATATATGAATATTCCCACAATAACTGTTTTCAAAGAACATATGGAACTATATTCTGAAAACACTGTAGAAATTGAGCTGCCTGGAAAAGCCAATCAGGACATTTAGAATGTTTGCAGATAGAGTAAAGAAGCTTTAAGATAGCATCAATCTGTAGATCACATAATAAAGACTCTGATCAGACTGTGTGGGTATTGGGATTATCGGAGTCTTTACTAGACGAACGTAGTGGTTGGAAATGCCATGCATAGGCTCGTGTTTATTTGTTTTCATTTAGGTGTAAAATTAAAAATATTATATGAAAATCTATATATGTGAATATAAAACCTTAGCCACGACGAAGTCGGTTTATAAGGAAGCGTGATTAGTTTAAAGTTTTAAACCACTGTGAAAAGAAATACTATTCATTTAATTTCTTGTAATATCTGTACTGAACTTATGAAGATAGAAAAAAAAATTCTGATAATCCATTACCTGAGGACAATTTTTAGACCGATCCGAATTCAAAGAAGTTGCAGACTTTTTTTTTTTTTTTTTTTTTTTGTGGTTGTTGCTGTTTTTTTTTGTTGTTTTTTTTGTTTTTGTTATGTTTTGTTATGTTTTTTATTATTATTATTATTATTATTATTATTTCTTTATTTAATTTTTCAGGGGAGGTAGGGTGAAAAAAGGTTGGGAATTAATAAAATGCTTGGTGCAAGCAATTTCTTTATATTCCGTCATGTTTTCAAAATCTTTATTACATGGGAAAGGCAGGGCTAGTAAAATGTAAACGCGGCATTATGTGAAAATTGTTTAAACAGAATTTACATATCTTTGAAAGAAATCTATACAGAAAAAATACTGAATTAGAAAAACCGATAACGCCCCCTCCCGACCCCAATCCCCAACCCGAGAAAGACCACATAGGCAGCGCGAAATGCGTAAACACTTGTCAGACTCGAGACTTTTCACTCTTTGCAGACTGTCATGTTTTACAATTTGACATTCTACCCAACTTTTCATTATTTTACTTTTATTCTACAGCTGTGGAATCCATACTGACCAAAATTCCGATGGAAATTTAAGAAATAAATGTTCTTTGTTAAATAATTCCAATAAGCCTGATTGTAATGTATTTGATTTAATCTCTTTTCAAATACAGTTAAACTCGTATTTAACGACCACTAATGGGACAGCCGTCGCTTGCTGCATATTTTGGGGACATATATGAGGGACCGGTTCGACTGCATACATAAATTAGGCAGGGTTCGCACTTAGTCCTTTGTTGATGATACTCATTAGAATTGTATTCTTGGGACGATTCTAATGAGATCCACCAACATTTGATTTAGTTTAGCATGTTTCCAATTACGAAGATCCTTAACTTTTGACGCTCGTCGCTTAACCTATTCCCACACAATGACGCTTTTAGACGCCAACAAGAAAAAAAAAGCTTTTGAAAACATTGTGGAAAATGAAGAAATAGCTTGTGACAAGCAATTATTTTATTTTCTAAAATATTTTCTACCAGGAAAGAGGAGAAAAAAACATTAAACTTTAAATTGTCGCCTTTCAGTTTGGGCCAGTCTCAAATTTAGCCGTCTGGTAATGTGTTAATTTAAGTGGTCGCTTGAGATAGATTGACTGTATTTACTGTACGGAATTACGTGAAGATTCCTTTTCAACTGGTGGGTCACTTATGAAAAGACAAATCTTACCTCGCCCGTAGCGCATGTTTTTAAAGTACTGCAAATTCTTGTTCCAATAGGGCAATCATAACACAGGAGACTAGAAGCGGGGCGAGAAACTGAGGAAAGAAACAAAACGGGGGTGCATGATGTCGTAACTACAGCTTGAATAAAGCTGTTGTTAGGGCATTTGAATGACCAAATACGAATTATTCCTCGGCTTATTCCAAGGTGCACTACGCCAACTTTTCATGCAAATTTTAAAAAAAATAATATGATCGCCTTGTTCAGCAGTACTCTTTCATTTGAAAAGAATACGATTTTTTTATTCTGTAATTTGAACATTCAATAAATAGCGATGAAATACTTCACCGTAAAAATAAGGCTACATATTATCGCTATTTAATAATTTTCAGCCTTTCAAAGCACTTGTGACTCAGAATAGGAAGTAAGGGTATATTTGTTGTTCTTGTTATTACTTTTTGTCAATTGTTGTTGTAATGCTAGTGGTTGTTGTTTTGTTGTTGTTTAACTAGAACCTGTGTCCTTTTAGCTACCTTCAATGAAAAACTTGAAATATTAAGAATTGAACATCAAAACTTTTATAGAAAAATCTAATTTTAGGCACTTTTTAACTTCAGGCTCTTCAAATTGACCAATTTCTGCTGGCAGTCAACGAAAAAAAAAAGACCTTGTAAATCATTCAATATGATTGGATATGGAAGTTGAACTGCTTGGCTTAGCGACATAAACGGTACGATGGCTAGGTCGCCAACCAACCATTCTACTTTTTGTTACATGCTACTGGTCATTAAATTTGCACAATAAAATCGTTTAAATTCGGACTGGAACTTCATGGGAGGGGCCCACGGATTTAGTGGAGTTTTCTTTAGCAACAATGCTCATGTAAACAGAATTTGAACCCTGTGTAAATGGGTAATAAATAAAGTTGAAACATACTGATTATACATGAGGTTTGTATTTCTCGTTTCCATGTAAAAGTTATTCTTGCTTGTTTTCATATAAATGTCATTCTTGCTTCTTTATTTACACTACCATCACAACCAATCATTTTTATCCTTCCCTGTGAGCTTTTACGTAAATTGGCTTTGGACTATACCAAATCACGAAAAGACCCATGACACCGGGGGCATAACGTTTTTCTTCGTCTATTTGTAAAAGAATTTGTCCTTTTATCCGAAAATCAATTATTTTGTAAGTCGGGTTAGTTTGGGGCTCGAGACCTGGATCTCGAGGTTAGAAGTCGAGTATTTTGTCAACTGAGCTAGTGGGGCTTTCCAGGATCAGAATCCAGTCTCCCAGTCTCCCTATGCTAGAAATTGTAAGTACCTTCTGTTTTCCTACAAGAGAATCTCCTATAATAAGTTTATGGTTGTTCGAAATCTGATTACTTTTTACAAATAAAAAGCTAACTTACATATGCTCCCTAAAACTAAAGCAAGGAACACCTTGAATTCCATGGTATGACCTTTTACTCTGATATAATAACCGCAATAAAAACCATATGATAAGAAGGGCAGATTTTCTTATCTTTATACTAAACGAAAACCAGGATATTTAGCGGGGACGTAAGAAAAGGTTTTCCTTTTGGTACCTGAGCTACACCTGGTTATCCCAATTGACCACTCGCTGGCCCCGCCAATAACTACGTTTGACCTGCCCGTGGAATCCGACTGGAAGTTTCGCTTTAAAACGGTCTTATTTTGCAAATATTATGAGCCGTAACATGTAACAAAAATATAAAATGGTTGGCTGGCCACCTATACGTTGTAGCTATAGCTTGAATAAGTTGTTCTTGCGACCTTTAAGTCAACAAACCGGAAAAAAACTTCACATAAATGTCGGCAAATGTCGGAGTTCAAATTTCACTTCTGGCCTAAATGAATTATTTGTCGGATTGGTCGATTGATTATTTGATTGACATGACGATCCGCCATTGGTCACGGGTTTATACCTTGAATTATCTTTACATCATTTGACAAAAATATCAGCTTGTCTCATAATTTGACTCATAAAAGACAGTCCATTGAAATAGTTTGAGATCGTACACAATGGCGCCGCGACGTTTTGTCCATTAATCGCTATAATTTCTTTCGAATCTTAAAAAAGAATGTCTGATTCGTGTTCATGAAAATGGATGCCTCGTTTAAATTCGGTATTCAATGACCGCTCATTGATTGAACGTCCCCTATAAATGGGAAAAAAATATATTTTAGTAAATGACGTTTTGATATTTGTGACAGTTTATTAGAGATTTAATGCACTTCACTCCACAGTCTCTTTTGATCTGTTTGCTCGTTTAATACATTCGGTTTTTATGATAATTCCACGAGGAACAAAGTATCGTTTTATCTGTTGACTCTTTCAAACTCGTTCGGTAGTAATGACGAATTATTGATGACAGCTACTCTGCTACTCGGATCCTGTACTCTTGTTTTATCTGTCACTAGACAACTGCGGTTTTCATTCTCCTCGGATCCTATACTCTTATGTCTGTTGTCGTTTGACAAATGTGTTTTTTATGGAGATCGTGAAATCCGGCAAAATCTGGTTAAATCAGTTTAGTACTCGATTAATAAAGTCGGTATTTAAACCGCTCAAAAAGATGCTCTACTTACAAAGCCTCGTTTCGTCAGGCTATACATACATGTATATTATTCAATTAATAAAGTCGGGTTTCATGACCGCTCGCTGAAGATGCCCTAATCGGAAAAGCCTCGTTTAATCAGTTTATTGATTACTTAATTGATGAAAAGGGTATTTCATGAATTTCATTGAAGATATTCTACTCTACAAAGCTTCGTTTCATCAGTTTATACGTTACTTATTTGATAAAGTCGGTAATTCGTGACCGGTAATTTAAGATGCTCTACATGTCAAAGCTTCTTTATTCTATTGTCCGAATTCGTTATTTTTAAACAGTAAAAGAAACTAATTTCAAGAAGAGGTAGTCACAGTTCACTTTTCTTTGGTGCCTTAACTAAGCTACAAAAGGCGTGACCGCATAGAAATATTTTAACATGTGAGAGGAATTCTAGCCACTTCACATGTGTGTGAAGCACAGCCATTAAACAGTTTGGCCAGCCACTCGGGGCATGCATCGTTCTTAAGAGGCATTGGATCAGCATCTTCTACTATAAAGCGCATGGTAAAGATTCTGATCAGTTTGTGCATATGCACAGGCTGATCTGAATCTTTTCTTGACAGTCATGTATAATGGTAGGAAATTTTATGCCAAGGCTAACTTGATTTTTTGAATTTCAATTAATTGCATTGTCATTGAAATTACAGGTGTGCTCGTGCAAACAAACAAACTTCGTGTGTAATAGGAGGCTGGTAAAAGCGTCCTGGCTGTCTCTTGATAATCAAAGGTTGCATCAGTTTTTCCTTATATTTTGATACACTGTGCGGCTGAACTACAAACATCTCCTCGCACCAAAAAAATCATTAAACGTTTATAGCTTGAAATATGTAATGAACATAGGATTATATAACGCCAGTAACGCTAACTACACAAGCGCGATTATGAGATTCAACGCCACGTTAAAAAAATCATTTCATTTTTAGTTTCGTTTATCAAAACGAGCGTTCTGATAGGCCGAAAAAATCATAAAACAACGAAAGAAGTTTTGAGCATGCAGCTATTTTGTTTGCTGCGCACAAAAATAGTTCCATAGAAAATATATCAAAATGAGTAAAAAGTTCGGTTCTTTTTGCTTGGTATGATTAACTTAAGAGAATATTTTTTGTGTTCATGGAGGAATGAAACGAAGCGAAGCTGATTCGTATTTAAATGTTATTATTATTTGTTGTTGTTGTTTCATACCTCCATGAACACAAAAAACATTCTCTTCGTTTCTTAAATAAATCGTTATTACGTGATCTTAAGATTATACCAACAGATTACAAAATCCAATCGGTTAATGCGTCTTTTGTATCTCTTTCGTTTTCTTGGCTTTTCAGCACCTGTATATGTATGTATGTATGTATGTATGTATGTATGTATGTATGTATGTATGTATAAGAAGGTATGTAAATATATATGTATGTATCAGTGTTTGTATAAATGTATGTATGTATTTAAGTATGTATGCAGATATGTATGTAAGTAGGTATGTAAATAGGTATGTATGTAGGTATATATGTAAGTATGTATGTAATTGGGTATGAATGTATCTAAGTATAAATATAAGTATTTTTGTAAGTATGTACATATGTTCGTATGTAAGTATATTTATATGTAAGTGTGTAACTATTTACGTATGTTTGTATGTTAGTATGTTTGTATGTAAGTATGCATGCATGTATATGTGAGTATATATGTATATAAGTAAGTATTAGTATATATGTAAGTATATATGTAAGTATTATAAAAGTAAGCATGTATGTAAGTGTGAATGTATATGTAAAAAGGTATAAAAGTTATCATGTATGTAAGTGTGTATGTATATGAAAGAACATATGTATGTAAGTATATAAATATATGTCTATTTGTAGGTATGTAAGAATGTATGTATGTAAGTATGAAAATATGTAAAAGTAAGTATGTAAGTGTGTTTATGTAAATATAAATGTATATAAGTATAAAAGTGTGTAAGTTTGTATGTAAGTATATAAATAAGTTTATATGTTTGTAATGTTTGAAAGTATGTATGAAGGAATGTATGTAAGTAGGCATATTACCAAGCATGAATGTAAGTGTTTATGTATATGTAAGTACATAAGTATATATGTTTTTTAGTAAGTATGTAAGTGTGTATAATTCAGGATGAATGTATCTAAGTATATATGTTTGTATGTAGTTATGTTGGTATGTAAGTATATATGTAAGTATGAATGAAAGTATGTATGTAAGAATGTGCATGTAAATGAGTATATATTTGTAAGTATCTAAGTATGTAAGTATGTAAGAAAGTTTATAGATATGTAAGATTTTATACGTAAGTTTATGTTTGTAAGTATATAAGTATATATGCATGCTTGTATGTAAGTATGTAAGTGTATATAAGTAAGTATGTAAATATGTTAGTAGGTAAGTACATGTATGTAAGTATGTATGAAAGTATGATTGTAAGTGAGTATGTATGTTAGTATATCTGAATATATTTATATGTAAGTATATAAATATGATTTTAGGTAAGTATATATAAGTATATAAGAATGTATTTAAGTATGAATGTATTTAAGTGTGTATATGTAAGTATGTTTGTAAGTATGTACATACGGTTGTATGTTTGTATGTATAGATTTAAGTAAGTATGTAAGTATGTATGTTTTTATGTAAGTATCTATTTGTATTTATATATTTATAAGTAAGTATGTATGTAAGTATTTATGTAAGTATGTTAGTACATGTATATTTGTATGCATGTTTATATGTAAGTATATACAAATGTATGTATGTTAATAAGAATATTTGTATGTATGATAGTATGTATGTGTTTATATGTATGAAAGTATATATATATAGGTATGTATGTTTGCAGGTATGTGTTGGAGTTGGCGTGCGAAGATGCGAGTTAGGGTGTGTATTTGTATTTTGAACTTTATATACACTCCTCAAGACTTCTAGATAATCCTTATAGTGTGACATAGTCCTTTTGATAACTGTGAGGGATTGATCAAATCCTACAAACTTCCTGGTGTTGTATTTAAGATAAGACAAACATTTTCGTAAGTGCAGCCAGTGCGCACATTTTTAATTATGCGACAGAAGAATAATCTTTTATTGGGCAACTTTGTTCGATTGATTGATTGGTGTTTAATGCCACTTTTAACAGTATTTCAGTCATGTAGCGGCGGCTGGAGCACCATACTGTGTATTCCTGGTATTTCTAAAACCAGTACTACCACTTCATCTTTTCCGAGCCTCCAGCTGCTCATCCCACTAAGGTTTACGATTATCCACCCATTGGTGAGAGACAAATGTCGGAAAGGATATTTGCTGCCGACGGGGATCGAACCCGTGACATCCCATAATTGAAGATTGGGAGTCTTGTGCGCTATCAACTGGACGACCGGAGATCGAACCCTGGAGCCCATGATAGAGAGTCCGATGCACCACCAACTACACTTTGGCCACTTTGGGACAACAGAATAAGCCAGTATTCATATCTTTTATGGGTATTCTTTTTCTTCAACCCTTTCCTATTTTTGCAAAATTCTAGACATGTCCAAATTCAAACGTTTGCTGACGAAAATGAACATGTAAACAAAATTTAATTTGAAAAATAATCATTTAGTAGGGTAGAAAATATTGAGGAAAAAGAAGAAAATGCTTGTTACAAGAAATTTCTTTTTCTTCTTTTTTTTCACAATGTTTTCTCAATTATAAAATCACAGGTTTGTAAAATCCATTGATTGAACAGGAAAGAGTTTTGCAAAAAGAGACAAAATGTGAAAAAAGACTATCTCAAAACGCGTTATTTCATACGCAAATCTCCGAGCAAACTTTATGATGTCATCTTTTTCGAAATTTATAAGATATATTGATTGCAATTAGATGAATCGCACTCAACGGAAGAAAATCTGTATCGTTCATTTCTTAGATGACGTCATTTCCCCGGTAAAATGGCGTACGTTTTTTATGATTGGATTTAGATCATTTTCGTTAGCTTCCTTCACCTTTTATAGTCAAAATTCTTTTGTATGTAATAAATTGGAATGCCATTATGAACTAGTGGTCCAAAACTTTGTATTTGATTCTTGCTACGTTTGAAATGTTTTTTCACTCGACTTTTTATTTCGATAAATATACGAATTTTCCTACGAATCTCGAATCCAATATAAGGTTTTGTATCAAAACTGCAAAATAATATTTCATATGTATCTACATATAAACATATATTCGACTCTATTGCAGGTCATCTGGTTTGAGGTCAAAAACTATTTTTTTGCGAAGGTCGTTAATAAGTAGGCTTTTTCTCTTTCTTTTCTTTAAATTAAATCTCCCCGATAAGATAATCAATCCATTATACTCAACAAGAAGAAAGTTCCATCATTTCGTTGCCCCTTTTTGTGCAAAGCGTCGATTGGATAAGGCTGTATTTACGACATTTGGCTCGCCCACTGCGTCTTCTTGTTAATAGCTGTTTTTGCATGCGATGTGTCGATCTGAATAAACGTATAAGTTTCTCAGTCAACTTGATTGTTTGAATGGAGTTTAACGCCGCCTTTAACAATTTCCAGTTTTATCGCGATGGGACGAGCATATTTCAATGGATTCCTGGAATTTCTCACACTAGTACTACCACTACATCCTTTCCTAGCCTCAAGCTGCTATCCCACTCAGATTAACGATTATAGACAAAAAAGGTTGAATGGCTAGTAACACACCTAGATGTCGTTAATACAGCTTGAATAATCTGTCGTTAGGACGTTAAGTCGCAAAACTAGCAAAAGTGTTTCGGATAAATGGCGCCAAATGTCGGACTTCAAAATTAGCTTTTGGTCTAAATAAATTCCTTCCTTGGTCCACTTGTTATATGATCGACAGCGGCCTAAGTCAATTGAACCATTTGAATAATTCTGATCCAACGTTTCCGTAGCGTAACAGGACACATTTGTTCAGTAGTGTGCCAAAAGCCCTAACTTATAATGTGAAGAAGACTTACTTGTGCAGAAGTTAAAATGAATTAAGTGGGCAAAGACAAATAAGAGCTGCTTGAGCAAAGACAAACTTAAGTTACGTGCGCAAAAGCAGGACTGACTTACATGCACAAAAGTAAATAAGAGCTGCGTGTCCAAAAGTAAAGATTAGTTACGTGCGCATAAGCTAATATGAGTTACGTGCGAAAAAGTAAAGATGAAATTTGTGTGCAATCGCAAATATGAGTTAAGTTCGCAAGAATAATGAGATTTGTGTGCAATCGCAAATATGAGTTACGTTCGCAAAAAAAAAAAAAAAAAAAAAAATGAGATTTGTGCGCAAAAGCAAATATAAGTTACGTGCGTACAGGCAAATATGAGATACTAGCGCAAAAGCAAAGACGAGCAGGATCGGGTTAATTTTTTTAAGATTTCAATCTTTGCGGATATTTCCGTCTCTTGCTTCTATTTGACGTGGTTTGAGAACGATGCAGCAGAAGATATTTCCTGACTGCATTGCAATACGCCTCATCAAGCACGCATGGAAACTGTCAGAAAAACAAATCATAATTTTCCTTCAAAGAGTTAATTGGGGATGAAGATTGGGGTGGGGTGGGGGGTTAAATGAACCCTTTGCGATAGAAACGTACATAATTCTATAAGGTCTCGTCAAACCGAATCACATTTTCGAAAGCCATTTCAAAGAGGTCAATTTTTCCAGAGAGGTTTACGAAGTTTTTGTAAGTGATACTTTTAATTTTGCTCAGTATATTTTATACCGTACTTTATGGCCCTAAGTAGTAAGAGTGTTACGTTGTCCTCAAGCTAGTATGGACCAACCTGTTTAATTCGCAAGTCAAAATGAGAATTTCTTTAACAAAGGCTCTGATTTGACAAATCAGAGAAAGACTTTCAGAATTGAAGTTCAAGGACAATGGGTTGATTTTGACTGGCTGATAAATACGGACGTCGCCTCAATTTTCAGCCTTGTTACTAGTTGACCAATCCTGGCTGTCAATCGAAAGGTCGGTCAATCAATAAAATCATTCATAAAGGCCAGAAGTAAGATTTAAACTCCGATATTGGCTGCCATTTTTTAAAGTTTTGTTTATTGGTTTGGCTCCTCAAACGTCGAAGCTATATCTTTTTTCAGTTTAGGTCGCCAATCTACCATTCTACTTCTTACTACATTCTACTGGCCATATTTTCTTCAAAATGACGCCTTTAAAAATGGAAGTGGAACTTCCTGTCAGGGAAGGTCCAGGGTTTGATCAACTGACTTATAAAATCGATTGACCAAGACGTAACGTACGCTACTAATGCCCTCCCCCCCCCTGACGTTACACGTAACGTCGACGTTTCTCCAAGGTGTGAAGATAGGTATATGTGAGGGTTATAGGACAATATGCCGTAACTGCATTCAAGCGATCTGTTGAAAACCGCATGGCAAATCTTGGTCGTTGGTTTAATATTGTCATTGAGAAAATTGCGTTTGGGAAAATAAAGTAATCATGCATCGTTATGTGGGACATTCCTATTCCCATAAAATGACGCTTTTGTCGCCCCTCATGAAAACACATTTAGAATATAAAGTGTAATATATAGAAATTACTTGGAGCAAGCAAATTAATTCATTTACTTCAATGTTTTCTACCTTCAAAGTTGAAGGAATCTAAAAATTTCACAAACTTTAAATTGCAGTCTACAACTTCTTTCTATTTGGACCAGTCTGAAGTCGGAATTTGATGTGTTAAATCGGAAGTCTGAAATGTGAAGTCGAAAGTTTGAAGTGTGAAGTCGGAAGCGTGAAGTCGGTTGTTTGAAGTGTGAAGGCAGAAAAATGGAGCGTGAAGTTGGAAGTGTGAAGTGTAAATTCGGAAATTCTTCCGACTTCCAATTTCGCACTCCATTTTTCATATTTCCGACTTTTCACTTCATACTTCCGAGTTTACACTTCGTGCTTCCGACTTCCTACTTCTTACTTCCGACTTCACACTTCCGACTTCAAACTTTCGAGTTCTCAATTTGTACTCCACACTTCATACTCCGAAGTTCACACTTCATAATCCGACTTCATACATCATACTCCCGACTTCACACGTCATACTTCCGAGTTCACACTTCACAATTACGACTTCACACTTCATACTTCCGTGCTCACAAGTAATACTACCGACTTCACTGCTCAAACGTCCTAGTTCACAATTCCGTCTTCCGACTTCACACTTCCGACTTAACATTCCAAACTTCCGACTTCACAATTCAAACTTCATTCTTCACATGTATGAAGTGTGAACTGTGAATTTATGAAGTCACCACCGCCTTTAGTAAATATGTACTACTTGTGTATTTTCTTTAATTTTATTTGCATCAATAGTTGCGATTTCCTACTATAGGAGATGCAATCGGATTTATGTCAATGTGAAATGACGTCATTTTGGTAGCTCTTAGCTCTGTTCGTTCGACCTTTGTCTCTCACCAATGGGTGGATAGTGGGATAGCAGCTGGAGGCTAGGAAATGATGTATTGGTAGTACTGGTGTAAGAAATACCAGTAATCCATTGTTAGTTGCTCCAGCCGCCGCAATATGACTGAAATACTGTCTAAAGTGGCGTTAAACCCCATTCAATCAACTAAACTTGTTCGATTGTACCATTTGGTAAAATGGGAGGAACTTTGGTCTCAGTCGAATGAGGCCCTGGTGTATTGTCAGGGGAAATATTGTATATGTGTTTAATTCGGGGTATTTTTTGTGTGTGTTTTTTTTTTTTTTTTTTTTTCTCAACATGGGTTGTTCCTTTAGTAATACTTTTGGAGAGTGGTTTTAGAAAAGTCCGCTTAGAACAGCATGATCAAAATCTTTAGTCATATATATATATTTAGTCATATGTTTTATTATGTAATCTGTGGATTTGTTGAGCTTAGAATCTTCGCTTCACAACAACGTCTGTTATTGTTTGTGTCCGTTGGAATCCAGGTGTGACCAAATCTGGTGAATGAAAAACGAAATCTCATTATATTCAAGAGTCTACAGATATTCAAAACGAGGGGTTAACCCAGCAGAGGTCAACCAAATATCGCATTTCCAATAGAAGGAAGGGGTGGTTGATCATTTTTAGATTCAGAAAACTTGCCCAAGTATTACTCGCCCAGTTTGTCCCTTTCGATTGGACGAGTCACGAATATAAAAACTAATATCATATTTCTAATCTATAATCTAGGTATATAGCCATTAACAAACCAAAGCATGTTCTCCGAGACAAAGACAAATTATCCTACGAATTTCGTATTGTCTTGTGTTGAATTTCGGAAAAAAATGGTCCGAACTTGGATTAATCCTACGAATTGACCAATCGCGGCTGTCAATCTAATATCAAGACGACCAATGAAATCCTTCATTTAGAATGGAAATAAGTTTTGAGTTCGGACTCTTTGCCGTCATTTTTGTTAACTATTTTTTTTTGTTTTGCAACTAAGGCATCGTAACTACAGCTATTTCAAGCTGAAACCACGGCATTTAGGTCGCTTACAAACTATTCTCCAACTATGCTATATCGATGTTGTCCTTTATTTACAGTTAAAGATATTGTCTGTATGCTTTATTGATGCTGTCCCTTATTTACAGTTAAAGATACTTCCTGTATGCTATATTGATGTTGTCCTTTATTTACAGTTAAAGATACTACCTGTGAGCTATCTTGTTGTTGTCCTTTATTTACAGTTGAAGATACTGTCTGTGAGCTATCTTGTTGTTGCCCTTTATTTACAGTTAAAGATACTACCTGTGAGCTATCTTGTTGTTGTCATTTATTTACAGTTAAAGGTACTATCTGTGAGCTATATTGATGTTGCCCTTTATTTACAGTTAAAGATACTACCTGTGTTATCTTGTTTTTTTTTTTATTTACAGTTAAAGATACTATCTGTATGCTATATTGATTTTGTCCTTTATTTAACAATAAAAGATACTACCTGTGAGCTATCTTTTTGTTGTCATTTATTTACAGTTAAAGATATTACCTGTGAGCTATCTTGTTGTTGTCCTTTATTTACAGTTAAAGATGCTACCTGTGAGCTATCTTGTTGTTGTCCTTTATTTACAGTTAAAGATACTATCTGTGAGCTATCTTGATGTTGCCCCTTTATTTACAGTTTAAGATACTACCTGTGAGCTATCTTGATGTTGCCCCTTTATTTACAGTTAAAGATACTACCTGTGAGCTATCTTGATGTTGCCCTTTATTTACAGTTAAAGATACTATCTGTGAGCTATATTGATGATGCCCTTTATTTACAGTTAAAGATACTACCTGTGTTATCTTGTTTTTTTTTTATTTACAGCTAAAGATACTATCAGTGAGCTTTCTTGATGTTGCCCTTTATTTACAGTTAAAGGTACTATCTGTGAGCTATATTGATGTTGCCCATTATTTACGGTTAAATATACTACCTGTGAGCTATCTTGTTGTTGTCCTTTATTTACAGTTAAAGATTATACCTGTATGCTTTCTCGATGTTGTCCTTTTGTACCGTTAAAGATACTATCTGTATGATATATTGACGTTGTCCTTTATTTACAGTTAAAAATACTACCTCTATGCTATCTTGACGTTGTCCTTTTTTTACAGTTAAAGATACTTCCTGTATGCTGTCTTGATGTTGTCCTTTATTTACCATGTAAAAATATTACCTGTGTTGTCGTTTATTTACAATTAACGATACTACCTGTATGCTGTTGTCCTTTTTTTACCGTTAAAGATACTACTGAGATTTTACCCTTTATTTAACCCTATACACGGTATTTGATTTCCGTCCCCAAAATTTCGCTTGATACACTCGAGTGTATTGCCATTGCCGAGGCCCGATATCTGTTTTTTTTTTTTTTTTAGATTCCCTCGTCACATTTTATTATAGCGACGGAAATAACAGTGTTAACCCGTTAAGAGATAGGCTTTTAGTCGCAAAACTTACGATGTTATGTAGTAAGAACATCTTTCTCTGAATATGTTTTTTTACCTGTATAACAGTCCAAATCCTTGTATATTTATAGCAATACTGTTGTTTGAATCGGATTCCTGAACTTCGCCTTCAGACTGTCTTGGTTGCTGCTGGGTAAAGACTGAAATGTTCGAGTTCGAAAAGGTATCACCATTGGCAACTTTCTGAAATTAGCCAATCGCGGCTGTCAATCAAATAACCAGTCTACCAATGAGATCATTTATGTAGTTCAGAAATGAGCTTTGAACTCCTACATTGGCCGCAATTAAACGTCGTAACTACAGCTTATACAAGCTGTAGTTAAGACGTGTAGGTCCTCAACCAAACATTCTACTTCTTTTAACATGCTACTAGCCATAAATTTGGCAAAATAATCCGGTTTAAAATTGAAGAGAGACTTCCTGTTGGAGTCAATCGGCACGGCCAGAAGAGTAAGTGGGAGGAGCTAGCGATTTGTCTATTCGCAGGCTAGGTTTTATGGTTTTGCCAGTAAGAGTGGGTTACCATCCAGTCTTCTTGTTTGTGTGGCTGGATAGAATCTGAGACCCAAATCTCGTAACTACAGCTTAATTCAATTTGCAGGTCGCCGACTTACTCTATCGCCATTTATTAATGAAAAGTGAAGATCTAGCAATTATAGGAAATGTCATAGCTTGATGGGTTCTTAACCCTTTCCTGTTCAATCCCTGGTTTAACGTCCCTGTGTTTTTATATTTGATAAAATATCGTGGAGAAAGAAGAAATTGCTTGTCACAAGCGATTTCTTCATTTTCCACAATATTTTCTACCGTACCGAATGATTAATTTTTATATAAAATCAACTTTGAATTGTCGTCTGCAAAATCTTTGAATTCGGACAGGTCTAAAATTTTTAAAAACGGGAAAGGCTTAAGGCGGCTCTTACACAGATTATAGATAAAACTCTCTGACTCTATTTCAGTTCAATTTAATAACTTTAGTGCTTTCGGAGATTTGAAAGAATGGGATTAGGCTGATATCGTAACGAAACTGACTGTTGATAACTTAAAAAAGAAAGAAGAGAAGCAGAAATATATAGCGTTACGTAACGCCAAATTAGTCAACCAAATTATACAGCCTGAATGGAATCGGAATTCATCGGGTAAATGCGTTATATTTAGATTTCACCGAAAATTGACTTGCTAATAGTTTCATGACGTATCAGATGCGTCGTTGGCTTCCGCTAGCAATTCGGTCGTTATCGACAATACCCGAACACTAACGACCTCGTCTGATAAATTCCGCTGTTTCAAAGAGGGCAAAAGGGATATACTGCATTTAGTTCATAGCTGTTTTAGTAGATTTAACACAATGGAAATTCATTATCGGTGAAAATGACAAAAATAACTATTGGAAAATCAGGTATTTTTCCTTTATCAAATTTTTCATGAAAAACGGTTGAAGAGCCGCTTTAACACAGCCGACATTCACTTGATAATAACTCTCGTATCAACGACTTACTTTTTCTATCTAACTCAAAAAGAAACATTAAGGCAGGGGTGAATGTTGGATATGGAAGATAACACCATTTGCAATAAACAGATCGCGCTATCACTCAATCGTCTAATCAAATTATTCCTTTGGACCGGAAGAACTTTTTGAACTCCAACATCGGCCATCATACATGTGACGCTTTTTGTTGGTTTGTGGACTTAAACGTCGTACAACGCCTCATTCAAGCTGTTGTTACACAATTTGGGTCACCAACAAGCAATTTTAGCATTTTGTTACATGTTACTGGTCGTAAATTTTACAAAAATATCACCAAAGTGAAACATCTTTTCGGAGCTCAGTTGACGTAGCCTACGACCCGTCAATTCTAAAAGGAAAAAGCATACAAGATTGCAGAAATCTTTCTTTCACAAATTCATTTAAAATTCGAATAAAAAGTCTGTAATCGGGGATTTTAAATCGGGGTTTTAAAGAAAAATATACGTACCATTTACCAACATTCTTCGTCTGAACTCTATTTCTGATCTTGCTAGAGAAAAATTCTGTGTTCCTTGACCATTTGAAAGCAGCAAGGCTTTTGTTATGTACAGAAACCCTAAAACGCATGCTAGCAGCTGTGAAAATAAAACATGAGTTGTTTTATGATGGTAACATTGGCTATTTTTTTTAACGGGAGGTATCGATGTTTCTGAAACCTAGATAAGCCAATTGCCTGAAATTACGCTAAGGCGGGCGCTTAACAATTCAGTTGAGTCAGATATTATCTTTGCGGTAATCTGATAGGCTTAAAGTGGCTTTTTCTGGTTAGATAGGAAAGGTTAAGCAGAATTCCAGGTTATTTTTGATATCACGTAAAGAATTCCAGGTTATTTTTGATATCACGTAATTCGGTTGTCGTCGCATGACCTTATTTGCATATGACCCAAAGTAAGCGGAGCGTAATAAATCGACAAGCGAAACAACCAACGTCCTAAATCATGTCACACCAAATGGTTAGCGCAAAACTACGGTAAGTTTCTATATTTGTATTGACGCTTATGGCAGTTTTGATTGATCTTTACAGAATTGAAGACCGGCTAGCGAACATAGCTCCTGATGACGCAACGACGATATTGATTTGAGCAAATTCAGACTGAATATGGGATTCCAACTGTTATACGCACCGCAAGAATTACCCAGTATTCTTTTCAACTCTCTCGGCGCATTCTAAAAATATATCAATAGCCTACGAAGGCTATTTGGGAAATACCCTGGTTTATTCTGATAAACGACCTCTGATTTTCGCAAAACTACTTTTAAGAATATTGTATTAAAACAGTTTATGAGAGAGAATAAGAATTATCAAAATCTGTGTCATTAAAAAACAAAACACAACATAGATACCTACCTATAACTATGGACAGGTTTAGATGTTATAGTAAAGTTATAGCCATATCTTCCTCTAAAATACACTATTAATTTAATAAGCAAACTTTCCTCCAGCCTCTAAAGCATATATATGACGATCGAAATTATGATATCAGCATAATTCTATGCGGTAAGCCTACAATTCATGAAAGAAGTCTCGATATTTTAAATTGTGATCCATGTCATCAAATTATGACGTAAGTGATGACGTTTAACTTTTCGCTAGTCATTCAGACAACTCGCTAGCTCACGGAGATTATCGAAATCATCTGTAAAGCACCTGTCAATATACCAATCAATGCCGAAGATAAGCGAATACTTCCGTTGAAGAATCGGGTGCATTCGACTCGATCTCAAAATGTGAACAAACGCAATTGTGAAATCGACAAGAGAAGGACAAAATCTTCTTTCCAGAGAACTTCACTCATCCACTCCTTGTCTATATCGATATTAAGAAGGCCCTTGTTTGCTTTAGTACACCAAATAAATGATAGATCATTTAAACCATTTTTTTCTTCCTCTCAGGGCAGATATGACTTTAAAGGTAAAAATTTATGTATTCGACGGCTATGATCCTCTAACGCTCAAGTTCATAAAGAAAATGAAGACTGTTATAAGAGTATTAAATTCTTTACTGAAGATGGGCCCCGCCCATTGACTCAAACAGGAAAATTCGCTTCGACTTTCTTCGATTTTTAACGGGTTATTTTGCAGAATTTATAGCTAGTAGCATGGATGTTGTCGGCTTAAACGGTGTAACAACAGTTTGAATAACGTTGAAGTTGACAAGCCAACAAAAAGATTAACCAAAATGGTTACCAATGTTGGAGTTCAAAACTAATTTCAGGCCTGACTGAATGATTTGATTGGTCGACTGGTTATTTGATTGACAGGCGCGATTGGTCAATTAGAAGCAAATAAACTCGACTGCATAAGAATACCGAAATTAAAGGAACGCTCACAAATACAAAATGTACATTACGTCCTCGATCAAGGCCGTGGGTCGGGCTCTCAGTCATAAGGTCCAGGGTTTGATCCCCCGTCGCGGCAAATATCCTTTCCGACATTTTCAGTGTTAAAGATTGCAGGGTCCTAAAACCCTTAAGCCCTTCATCATGAAATTGTTGAGGTCAAATACTGATTTTGCAGAGAACAATATAGGAAAATTTCTTTTTCTTTTACATATTGATACAATATTCATAAATTTCTTATAAAGATACGATGCAGTAGTTAATTTCATATAATTTTAAAGAGAACGTCAACATATTAATAGAAGAGTTTCCGTTCATTGATTTCACCGTTCGAGTGAATATGGAATAAATCAGAGTGCAAGAGAGTGGTACGTGATTTGAGGAAATAACAAATTCCCCTTTAAACATTTCGAAATTCCTCTCAAGGGGGTCAAAATGATATGGAGCAATGACTTGTAACTTATGAGGGAGCTCTTGTACGGATTCGAATTCCGAACTTGTCATGTAAGCATGCATATTTAGTATGGCATTTTTGAGTCCCGCCCTATTGCTGCTGGAGAAAGCGATTTTCGTTCTGATGTTACTGTCATGGTTGTATTGTTCATAGTAGCAATCATCATACGAACAAAAAAATTATCTTTTAAAGAAATCAACAGAAAGGCAGTTATAAATTTATTTCCTATATCAAATTTTAAGATATATATAAAATTCTTATTTTGGTTATAGGGGAAAAGCAAATCTCTTTAAAATCTTCTCGTGCTTTTAATAAAGCTTTACAAAAGACCATCAACGAGAACGACGTATAATATGACTAAGCGCGCCCGAGTGAAATAATCCTGTTGATATTACTTAGGTAATGATTCTTAAATCTATGACAACCCGTTTTCGATATGTGAATTTGTTTCGCGGTCGATACTTTCTATTGATTTTATAGATTTAATAGTAAGAATTAAAGTTTTATAGCAGAATTTCAAATTCTAATACTCAAAATGAATACTAAATTTTTTGAACTCGTCCTCTAAAATAGATACAATTTCGAGAGAACCTCGTTTGTCTGTTTATAGTTAACTCGCTTCATGAAATCGATATTCTATGCCTACCCATTTATATTCTGAATTCAAATTTTAGAATATATACTCAGTTCCAAAAATATGTTTGCACTTAATTTTGTTTTATATCTTTTTTCATATTTCACTGAATATAATAATATTTGTTATTAAATTGTAGTATAATGTTTCAAGAAAATATCAAAATTATCAGATTTTGACAAAGAGAGTTAAGAGTGTTTTTTTTTCTTCTAAATTTAAGTGGAGATCAATGAAAATCAAAGTTGCAAAAGTACACACAAACTGTGACGCACTGTTAATACCGGTCCAACATAAGGTCTCCTCGGGCGAATGGGTGCTCTTGCTTGCCTTAAATGACGCAACACAGTTTGGTGACTATAACCGTACTGTCTTGCGGTGTGAGAGGCCGGTTGGAACTGAATACGAAAGTGCGTAAAGATGATAATCCTGTCACCTCGACCAGTGGTTGATCTTGGTTGACCGGGTGTACAGAGATCGGCTACACCACCTGTTTGTTGAAACCGATTTCTTGGACTAATAATTGTGTTTCTGTGACAGCCTAACGCTCTATCAACGTTTGTTACGCTATCACCACGAGCAAGCATCGTCAACGCTTGTATGCTATGATTTTCACTAAAACTTGGCATATTTAATCTTAAAAAAAAGGCAAATGTGATTCTTCGTTATGCGAGGCAAACAAGATTTCCTCAATAGATATTGCTAATGCTTTAATTCAGGAATGGAACAACATCCCAGCTGCAACGATGTTGCGTTATGTGAGGTCCATGAGACATCACATACTCGCCAGGATGGGCAGCAAAGGTGGTCATACAAGATATTGAATTAACAACTTTAATAACCTAAGTTAAACAAAATTTTAAAGTGACCTATTTCACTGAATATAATTTTATACCATCTCCACTAAAATTTAGAAAAATCACCATAAACTAATTTTTTTGTCAAATCTGATAAGCAAGATGTTTTCTTTAGACCTTATACTACGATTTGATACCAAACATTATAAGTAAAGCAAATTTTAGTGCACACTTATTTATGGAACTAATAATATATAATAGCATGTAACATTACCTTCATTTCACCTTTGATAATCATCATAATTTAATTCTTTCTCTTTCCAGTAAAAGTTGTATATTCTTGACGACGAATGGATCGCATGTCAGCATGTCGAGTGTATATGTATATACTACGGAATCCTGTTTCCGCCATCGACATTTGACAATTCTTACGCGAAACTTTCCAATTTCCTACTTTTCGACCCGAAAGTTGATTGCGAAAAGTTGAAGTTAGATGTCCCCAATTTCCCTTTTTCTAGTCACACGTGGGGATGAAAAGTCGAAAGTGTTTTGACAATTGTCAGCTCAAAAACTTCCACTTTTCGACTTTCGGGTTGAAAACTAGAACTAGAAGCGCTTGAGCGCCTGTATCGCTCCACAGACATGAATGTACTGAGTAAGCAATTTTTTTTCTTGAATTCAATATAAACTGATATAAGGAAAATAAATTTAAATCGCTGAAATCTTTGAAATAGATCTAGAGAAGCGTTTCAACTTTTTCGTTATTTTTACAAAAGTCAAGTTATGTATATTCCATTCACTGGGGAAGATTAAAAGGTAGTAACCCATTCCCCGTTACAAAATTTAGACTGGTCCAGATTGAAAGAAGGTACAAACTACAATTTCAAGTTGATGGAATTTTAAATATTTTCATGTTTTGGGATAGAAAACATTGTGGATAATGAAGAAATTGCTTGTAACAAGCAATTCCTTCATTTTCCACAATGTTTTTATAAACTGTTTTATTGAGGGGCATCAAAAGGAGGGATTGAGTTGGAATGGGTTAAGAAAATTTAAAAAAATCACTGTATACCATATATGGACATAAGCCACAAACATAATAGCTAAGCTTTTAAACCAAGCAAAATCATATGAAGGAATCAGACAAACAGTCATCTGAAGATAATTCCTGTGCAATTTGGTTGAAATCCGTCAACAGTCCATTTTCAGTATATACCCAATATGGAAATAACCCCTGCCAATTTAAGGAGCATTTCTGTAAAATTTTGATGAAATCTAGCCAATGGTTTTTGAGAAGAAGACTTTATGGAAATTTGCCCGCCCATTAAAGCCAAGTTTTTCATCCGATCAAAATTCTTTGAAGGAATCTGATAAAAGGATAACCAAATGATCAATTCTGTGAAAAATGGTTGAAATCGATCCATTGGTTTTTGAGAATAAGATTTTTAAAGGTTTTACAATTTATCATATATGGAATTAGCCCCGCCCATTTAAGCCATGTTTATCATCCGATCGATTTTCTTTGAAGGAATCAAATAGAGGGTCACCCAAGGATTACTTCTGTGAAATTTGGTTGAAATCTGTTCAGTTCTTTCTGAGGAAAAGATTTTTAAAGGAAAAGTTTACGGACGGACGACCGGACGGACGCACGCGCGCACAACGGACACAACGCCATGACAATAGATCTCTGGCCTTCAGTCAGTGGAGCTAAACATGGAAGTTGGAACGCCCATTTTCTACTTTTCGAGTTCCTCATAAGTCGAAAATTGGATAGTGGAAACATGATTCCGTAATATACAAAGGAGAAGGTTAGAAGACTTTATCAAAGCTAGAAGAGTAGTTCAAGTAGTTGAAGAGTTTTAAACTTTTAATGTCAGTTGATTATGTATTATTCAAATGACTATACAGTCAATTTTCCTCATGTGACCACCTCTACTAGGCGACTTCTTTCATTTAGTGAAAAATGGTATTCATAATTAGACGTCTTTGCTATCAAAACTAAGTTCTATATCGGCGGATCTCATTAAAATCGTCTCAATCAGATGATTTTACTGAGTTCCACTAACATAGGATTAAGTGAGAACCCTGCACTAGTTTATGCATATATGTCACAAAAAAGTATATCAAGCGTATATTAAGCGACTATTCTCTTAAATGACCACATTTTGGCCGCCCCTGGAGAAGTCGCTTAATACAAGTTTAACAGTTTAAGGAATATTAACATGTTAAATGAATAACGATTTTTGAGCATTGATTTTATTTTTCAATATATTGGTTTCGCTTTTCCTAGAACAACTTATACCAAACCATTTGTTTACGTTAACGGTACCTGTCTACATGCTACCGGGTGTTAAATTCTAACAAATGCAATTCAATATGGAAAATGGTTTTGTATTAACTATACGATCAATACCAATATACCTTTTATAAATCTCAAATGCACTTTATAAAACTCGCAATAAAATTGAATTGATTGCTATAATTAATACATGTATTGTAGTACTCCACCTGGTAATTTTGTCTAGACCCGTTTTACCTCAAAAGTAGTTTCATTAAAATTTAATGTTTCATATCTTTAATGAACTTTTTACCCCCACCCCCACCCCCCAATATATTTAACTTGACCGAAATATCTTTGAGAAAAACATTCTGACCCACTTTCAAAACATTTGAGCCAAAAATGTAGCCTCCAATATGCACACAATGGTTTCTATGATTTGATCTTGTTACCTAGTTTTCGCCTGACCAACTTTACAGAGATATCTAGTAGACATACATTCGGACTTAGTGTCGAGATATTTGAGCCCAAAATCTAGCCGCTGGATTGCACTCAAGGTATTTCTTAAGCCTGACCCAGTGACCTAATTTCTTTTACCCCTATGACATGTTGAACCAAGGTATCATGCAGGCAAAAGTTCTGACAAAAGACTCAAGATTCAAGACTCCTGTGCTAAGAATATGACATCTAGATTTAAAACAAGATATTACCAAAATTTGACCTAGTGACCTTATGTTATCCTTATATATCCAATTGCAAACTTGTCCAAGATTACATGTATACATAGATTCTGACCAATTGTCAAGACTTTTAAGTCAAAATGAGACCTTGAGAGTTCACTCGAGTTTCTTCTAGAATTTTAAAACATTGACCTTGTTTTAACTCAAAATGACTTAATTTTGGACTTGTCCAAAAATTCATGCAGACAAACATTTTGACCAAATATTATAACTTTTGAGAAAAAAAAGGCCTCCACAGTGTACACAAGGCTTTTCTAAGTGACCAAGTTTTTGAGTACTCTAAGGCATTTGAGCCTCAAATTTACCCCCTAGAGTGTACATAATGTTTTTCTAAGAATTAGTTTTTTACCAAAAATGACCCATTTTCGAACTCGTCCCAGATATCATGAAGACAAACATTCTAACCAAATATCAAGACATTTCAGAAAAAAATTACCCCCAGAGTGCACACAAGTTTTTCTTAGATTTGACCTAGTAATCTAGTTTTGACCCCACATGACCAAATTTCGAACCCATCTGAGATCTGATGTAGACAAATGTTCTAGGCAAGTTTCAAAATGTGACCTCTAGAGTGCACACAAGGTTTTTCTATGATTTGACCTAGTATTTTACCCCACATTACCCATTTTCGAACTTGTTTGAGATATCATATAGACAAACATTCTTACCAATTTTAAAGACATGTGAGCCAAAAAAGTGATCTCTAGAGTGCACACAAGGTAAAGGTTGACGCCGGACTCCGGACACAGCCCGAACACAATAGCCCAACATGACAACTACCTGGTAAGAGTGAGCTTAAAAGACAGGAGTGTAACGTATGGTAATTGAAGTCGGGCTGTTTCAGGTGTATTGCAATGTTTCAGGTTTATTTATTACAGAATCAGTCCGCGTAACTGGTTTTTTTCTAAAGATCTGCACGGCTTGCAGGAGGACCATACATTAGTTCAAGTTAAAAGGTACCCCGAATTGCAAGAGAACTTTTGTAAAAAGCGGATTTCAAGAGACGGGCGCTTGGAACGACAGGCGCTTGGAAGCGTTTTGTCGTTCTGAAACGAGTTCTGTACGGCAATTAAAAAATTCCTTGAAAGATGACACGAAAATTATCGCTTATTACTTTCGGTGATGTTCGCCGTGAAAAATAGTTGGATACCTTGTCTTAATATTATACAATATAGATACAAACGTATTTTAATTTAGTTCATCTTGTATAAAGCGACCACATTTTTTTTTACATATACAAGTGTGGACTCGACTGCATACATGAATTATTGCAGTATTCTCACTTAATCCTATGTTGATCGATCTCATTAGAATCGTCTCATTGAGACGATTCAAACACATAGGATTTAGATTTGATGATTTATTAGCAAAAACGTCTTAAAATGAAGATCCTTTGTTATTGGAAAGGGACATTTGATTCTGGTCGCTTATTGAAACTGGTCACTTAACAATTGATTGAATTGGGTTTAACACCACTTTTAACAATATTTCAGTCATATCGCGGCGGCTGGAGCACCTAACAATGAATTCCTCGTTTTCTATCACCAGTACTACCACTACATCCTTTCCTAGCCTCCAGCTGCTATCCCACTAAGGTTTACGATTATCCACCCATTGGCGAGAGAAAAATGTCGGAAAGAATATGTGCCGCCGCCGGGGATCGAGCCCATGACATCCTACGATTGAAGATTAAGGTCTCTTAATAGAGGTGGTCGCTTGTGCAAGATTGGCTGTATTTCAAAACAAACGCCAGTGTATTTCGTGCATTACCGGGACTGTATGTGTCACAGTTATTAATATGTGATGTAGAATAAAGACAAATTTGAACATCTGCCGAAATTTGTTAATTAAACCTAGTCATGCAATACTCGTGTTGTAGAAATGAAAAGGAGTTTTTTTTCGGTTGATCTGAGGTGAAAGTCAAATAAGAATATCTGCAATCAAAAGGAAAACAATAACATCACTTGTACTTCATAACGAAGATAATTATGTTTAGGTCGTCTAGATTTTTAATTAGTTCAGATCACAAATCTTCTGATCTAGTAGGCTGATCTTAGGCTCCTCCGAGTCTTTGATATTGAGGAGTCATTGAGTCGTCATTCTTAGGTCAAACTTTTTTTCGAACCTTCTGATTGGCAGTTATAGAAATCGTCTTTGGTTGGTTGGCTGGTTAAAAATAAATCGTACAAAAAACACCTATTCATTAGGTGAAAGGATATTCGAGAAAAAGATGATCTCGATATCCCTTCACTCATGAGGATGAAATTCCTCATGATGAATGTGAGTTTGAAGCAAGTCACAGAGAAGTCTTCAGAAAATCCGTTCATCGTCGGGAAACAGTTGTCTAGATACCAATCAAAAATCGTTTGTCCAAACTAATCATTCATTCAGACTAGAAGTGAACTTAGAACACCAACATTTATGTTAAGTATCTTAGTTGGTTTGAGACTTAAACGTTGTAATCACAGCTTATTCAAGCTGTAGTTACGACGTTTAGGTCACCAACCATACTCTGGCCATATTATTTTGTAACATAATGCCGTTTAATAACTTAGTCAAACTTTCACCCTTCAGTGTGTTCGGTCCGTTAATTTGTTCAGAAACTTTCTTCAGAGCTCATAGCTACGACTTTGATTATACGAGTCTTTACCTTGTGTTCATGTGTATTTGCTTAAAATTCCGACTAAACTTTCTCAACCTTAAATACAGAAGAATATTGCGAACGCAATTTCTCTCTTTATCACAATCCATTCTATCCTACATCAATTTATCTTAGCCCATTCTTCAAAGCTGCTCCACTCGGAATTGCTGCTTGCAACATCCACCTTTCAAACTGACTCGTCTAAAACTAATTCGTCAAGTTACATTTATTCCTTGTGTTTATCACTTTAAAAACTTACTTTACGGAAAATCGCGACTGGTAAAGTGTTACAGAAGTTGCAGACAACCAAAGTTTTCGGACGCCGAAGTCGCACAGGCGGCCGCAGACAACCTGGCTATAGAAAAACCTCGGGTTTCTCCGAACTTATCCAAGCTTAACTGTATGAAACAACCAACACCGTATATGGAGGTTTCTTTTTTTCTGTTTAAAGGGAGGTATCGATGTTTCTGAAACCTAGATAAGAAAATCTCTATCGCCAAAAGATACGCTAAAACGGACGCTAAATACTTAAATTTGCGTCAGATATTGTCTTCGCGGTAAACTGACAGGCTTAAGGTGGCCATCTTTGGTTATTTGAGAAAGGTTCTGTGGAATTCCAGGTTATTTTTAGATATCACGGAATTTGGTTGTCGACACCGGATGACTTCATTTGCATATGACCTAAAGTCAACGGAAGGTAACTAATTGACAAGCGGAACAATCAATGACCTAAATTATGCCACATCAAATGGGAAGCGCAAAACAATGGTAAGAGTCTATATTCGCATTAATGCTTTTGACAGTTTTGTTCTAATCTCTGCAGAATTGAAGAACCGCTAGCGAACATAACTTCTGATGACGTATTGATGTCGTTGTTTGAGCAAACTCAAACTGAATACGGGATTCCAACGGTTATACGCACCGCGTAAATGACCCAATATTCTTCGCAACTATCTCGGCTAAATCTAAAAATAGATTAATAGCCTACGTAGGCTATTAGGGAAATACCGTTGTTTTTCAGATAAACGACCTCTGATTTAAGCAAAACTGCTTTTCAGAATGTTGTATTAAAGTAGTATACGAGAGGGAATAAGAATAATCAAAATCCGTGACATGAAAAAAACATCGATACCTACCTTTAATAGCCACTGGTAGTGTTATCAAGTGATTTTATTGGAAAAGAATATATTTGACAAAGATATCATAGAAAAAATAATACTAAATGAAAGAGCTCGCTATAGATAAGATTAACGATTATATTCTCCAGACAGTCGTGTCGAAGAGATGATATCTATTTCATCCCAGTCAATTTTTCCGACACTTCCCATAGCTTTGCGGCAGCTTCATCATCTCTACCTCCGACAGATGTCTCCTTTAAGGCACAGTCACTGCAAACAGAACAAGAGAATCGTTAGTTTGGGTTCCGAATCTAATTAACAATTGACTAAATTTGGCCCAGCCCATTGACTCCAACAGGAAGATCCACTTCGATATTTCTCGGCGTTATTTTTCAAAATCTAAGCCATCAGCATGTACCACAAAAGTGAAATGGTTGATTGGCGACGTAAAGGTCGTTTAAGTCACCAAACCAACAAAAATGTTTCACAAAAAAGGCGGCCAATGTCGGAGTTTAAAGCTTAGTTCCGCACTGAATGAATAATTTGATTGGTCGGTTGATTCCTTGATTGACAGCCACGATTGGTCAATTGTGAGATCTCATAATACTCACGTGGTGTGAGTGTATATTTGCAGCTATCATTGCTAGGAGATTTTTGTTGACGTTTTAATTCATTTCAAGAACAAATGATAAATAAATATCATATATTATTTTATTTGTAATACTGCAGATAACTCAAACCTCATTGTTGGTGTTGTGGTTGTTTTTGTCGTTGTTAATGATGTTGTTTTTAATATTGCTATAACACACACTTAGCACATTCACCGGAAGCTACCACCTGAGTGGTACAAACGGTTCTACGGGCCTTACCTGAAGTATTTCCCAGTGATATCGGCCACATCCTCCGACACAGAACAATAAATGGTTGTCTGTGCCCCATCCTTTACGTTTTTGATCATATGTTTAACGACTGCATGGTAGAGGACAGTCATCGGCCATCTAAAATAGAATGGAAACTGAGACATGTGGCGGAGCAAATCGGAGGCGATCGTCCCTGGATGGAGGGAGTTCGTCGTTACCCCAGTACCTGGAAAAGAAAAGCTGTTGGGTAAAATACCTATGTTAACTGCTCGAATTTGTTCCCTCATTTAAACGAAAGAGAACCTTATATGGGCTTACTGGGAATATATTGCTTTCGTTCAGGTAATGTTCCATATATGCCTTTTTATACTATTTTATTAGTTAACCCCTACCAGACAGCAAAATTTTAGACTTGTCCAAATTGAAAGCAGTTGCAAACGACAATTTAAAGCCATATCCCCCCCCTAACATTCAACTAAAATAATAAGAAAATCATTATCGAGGGTCAAAAGCAAAAAATGATTATGACGTTTGAAAGTATGAGATCAAAATAATTCTACGCGAAAAACCTACATTTCATGGAAGAAGTTACGATGATTTAAAATGTGACCCAAAACAATTTAAGGTTTGTTCACATAAATCATGACGTCAGTGATGACGTTTAAGCTTTCGCTAGTCGTTCAAACAACTATCTCGGTCACGGAGATTAACGAAATCGTCCATTAAGTTTAGTCATCAGACCAGTGTATATAACAGTCAATGCCGAAGATTAGCGAACAGTCAGCCCGATTAGCTCCATGTTAGGAGAAGACTGTTGAACATGGTCTTATTGAGCAGTTTTAAGAAGTTTTGACACCCAGGGAAGTGTTTCTTTTTTACCCTACAGGCATAATTTAATCAAAATTGATAGACATCAGACAGGCTATATTTCATTCAAAATATAAATGCCCTCGGACTCAAAGTGAACTTAATTGAATTTTGCGTTTTTCCCTATTTTGGACCCTTAGTGCAGGGCCATTTTTGACCATAGGAGAACAATTTTAAATGATATAGTACCAAACTATCTAGTTATGCCACATACCAAATATGAATATCCTAGACCTTATAGTTTAAGAGGAGAAGTCTTTTGAACTTGCTCCAATTAAGCATTTTTGCAAACTTCGGGCCTCAGGGGCGGGGCCATTTTGGACCCCAGATATTAAGTTTTTTGAAAACTTGGTAGAGAACCATGTGATTAAGCTACATATGAAAAATAAATGCCTTTGGCCATGAACTTTCTGAAAAAAATTAAAGATTTACTAAAATGTTCCTTTTTCAAAAGCCGCAGCAACCAGAGTTTTTCAAGGAATAAAATTCTCTTTACATTTTTTATAGAACTTCACCCAAGGAACATCCCTGACGAGTTCGCATATTCATACAGTGTGATTAGCTTTTTCGGTTCATACCCCCATGGAAATAAAAAAAAATATTCTGTTCATCTCTTAAATAAATGTACTCACTTAGGTATGGCGAAGACAATATTTGTATACTTTACGATCACATCATCTCTCTTTGAGACGATGTAACCTTTGTCCTTTTGAATATTTATCCTTTCTTCACAAAATGGTCCGTTGAATTTAGATCTACTTTGTGTTCAAATATGTCATCAACACTAAAAGAAGAAACAGGTAGTGTAGACTAAGATCAGACTGCATGTCTGTGCAGGCTGATATTTGTCTATACACCTGCCACAGCTATTGTCAAAACAGGTATATTCAAGGATCAGCATGACAAGGCTTAATTCCTAATCAATTAACGAACATCGGTCCCACCCGTTACAAGAACGATAACTGCTTTGTTAACCAATGGTATGGGCAGCGACCATAGCGCTATGGTAGCGCAGGACTCCAAGTCATTGGGTTCCGGATTCAATCCCCTTTTATGGCGAATACCCTTTGCGACATTTGTCTCCCAGCAATAGGTGGATCATCGTAAACCTAGCTTGAATGAGCAGCTGGAGTCTCGGAAAGGATGAAGTAGTAGTACTGGTGTGAGAAATACCAGGAATCCACGTTTAGGCGCGCAATATGACTGGAATATTATTAAAGGTGGCGTATTATTACCTAGAGTATGTGCAAGAGATGATACATTCACAATTCTGCTGGGGGCGGATTTCTTGATCAGGTCTAACAAGAGATGGGTGAAGAGAAAATGTCCAAGATGGTTGGTACCAAACTGATATTCAAATCCTTCAGCTGTTTTCCATTCCGGACAAAACATTACTCCTATAAATATAATAAATTCATAGAAGGGATAGCGTTAGTGGACGTACAAAATTTCGTAAATACAGCTTTATTCAAAGTTATATTTACGACATTCTTAACGCAAACTGACGACAAACAATGTGAGATTGTTCGTTCAAAATCCATCTCTCTATCGATATTGTTTGTTTTTGTTTCTGTTGATATTTTCATAGAGGTATGAGATTAAAACATACCACAATTTCTGTATGGTTCCCCTTAGTGGCTTAAATAAAACGTTGGTGAGCAGCTTGTATCCCTGAACTGCAGACAGGGTTGCGTTGAGTTCCACAATCGCATTAGCGAAATAGACTACCGTTTACTGAACTTAAGCGAGTGTTTCACATCATTGATGCAGGAAGGTCGGTGACAATAACTCGATTTAATTTTACTTAAGTATCAAAACTTGTAAAGATTCAATGCCTAATTTTAATGAACTTGCCTTAAACAATTACATATGCAGCTAATACCAACATTAACATAGACATTTTCTTTAAAATTTTACTGATTCTGTTCATGAAATTGTTCTACTTTTTTTCAATTTAAACAAACTTTTATTTCATCGCCATTGTCAATCAAAATATAGTAAACCAATCAAATTATTCATTTGGACTGACAGTAAACTTTGACCTCCGACATTGGCCGACAATAATGTGAATCATATTTGCTTGTTTAGCGATCTAAACGCCGTTACTACAGCTTATTCAAGCTGTAGTTACGACGATTAAGTCGCAAATCAACTGTTTAACTGTTTCTTGCCATACACTTAGCAAAATATGGCCGTAAAATATCGAAGGTGAACTCCCTGTTGGAGTCAGTGAACGTGACCAGTGGAGTGAGTGGGTGGGGTAAGAAATATGTCGATTTCCCCCATGTTACAGGCCTAAGTATAATACAGTCATACCTGCATTCTTAACAAGAATATCGAGTCGTTCCTCCTTCTTGTTGACCTCGGTAGCACATTCTCTCACTGAGGCTATAGACGAAAGGTCAAGTTTATATACTACAACTTATTTATTGCCAGCGGAGTCCCGGATCTCTTGAGCTGCAGCTTCGGCTTTCTTGATGTCACGGCATGCCATCAATACCCGGGCACCTGCAGAAATTTATTGGAATTAATTCTAAGGAATACCAATTGAGCCATCGCGAAATAAATTGTTGATTTTATCGCAATGGTCTAGATTGATCGATTGGATGGGGTTTAACGCCACTTTTAATAGTATTTAAGTCATATCGGGGCGAAATGGTCTACAGTACGACGGTGATATCACGAGATCACGAAAGTGAAATCACGAGAGCACGACAGTGATATCTGGAGACTACGATAGTGATATCTGGAGACTACGATGGTGATATTGTGAGAGTAAGATGTTGATATTGTGAGGAAAAAGATGGTGATATTGTGAGAGAAAGATGCTGATATTGTAAGAGAAAGATGCTGATATTGTGAAAGTAAGATAGTGAAAATGTGAGAGTAAGATTGTGATATTGTGAGAGTTAGATGGTGATATTGTATGAGTAAGATGGTGGTATTGTGAGAGAAAGGTAGTGATTTTGAGAGAGTAAGATGGTGATATTGTGAGAGAAAGATGATGTTAATGTGAGAGTAAGTCGGTGATATTGTGAGATAGAGACTGTGATATTCTGAGAGAAGAATGGTGATATTGTAAGAGAAAGATTGTGATATTGTGAGAGTAAGATGGTGATAATGTGAGAGTGAGACTGTGATATTGTGAGAGAAAGATGGTGATATTGAGAGAGAAGGATGGTGATATTATGAGAGTTAGATAGTGATATTGTGAGAGTTTTCCTATCAATTTTACTCTTGTTGTCATAGCAACCAGAGTTTTCAACTGATTAAATTCATTGGTTAAAATTAGCCAAATGGTTTGGGAGGAGATGTCGTTTGAAAAAAACTTCTTTATTTCTATATACCCCATCCCCATTGAGGCTCCGCCCCTGGGGGCCCAAGGTTGATAATTGTATCAATTCTAAAAGAGACCTGTGTACTGATGCTTTATGCAAAATGTCAAGACTCTAGGCCCTCTGGGTTATGAAGACATAATTTTTGAAGATTTTCTTTAAATTTCAGTTTGTTTCCATGGCAACTAGGGTTTTTAACGGTATTCAATTCTTTTAGCATTTTTAAAGAAACCACCCAAGGAGCATTCCTGCCAAAGTTGGTTAAAATTCGCCCAGTGGTCTGGGAGAAGATGTTTTAAAAATTATTCTTTATTTCCATATTATCCCCCCGGGGGGGGGGGGGGGGCTCCACCCCTGGGTACCCGAGGGTGATGATTTTAGCAATTCTGAAAGAGGTCGATGTACTGATGCTTCATGCCAAATATCAAGGTTCTATGCCTTCGGGGTCAGAAGGAATTAATTTTCAAAGATTGTTTAAAAAATGCAGTTTTGTTACCATGGCAACCAGAGTTTTTAACGGGTTACAATTCTTTAAGCATTTTTATTGGGCACCACTCAAGCAAAATTTCTGAGGTTGGTTGAAATCCGCCAAATGTTCTCCGACGAGATGTCGTTTTTTAACAATCATTCTTTATTTCCATTTAGTCCCACCCCCTGGGGCTCCGCCCCTGGGGACCTGAGGGTGATGATTTCAGCAATTCTAAAAGATGTCATTGTACTGATGCTGCATGCCAAAGATCAAGGCTCTCCGCCTTCTATGGCAGGAGGAGATAATTTTGAAAGAATTAAGTTTTGTTGCAATGGCAAGCAGAGTTTTTAACGGATTTCAATTCTTTTAGCAATTTTCAAAAGATACCACCCAAGGAACATTCCTACCAAATCCGCCAATCGGTTTTTGAGGTGTCATTATAAGATTGTTGACACACAACGGACGACGCACGACAGACGCCAGATAGAGGACGATCAAAATACCTCGCGAAAGAAAGGCAATAACAATAAAAGAGTACGATGGTTATTTCGCGAAAGGACTATTGTTATATCAAGGGAGCATGATGGTGATATCGAGAGAGTGCGAAAGTGATAACTCGAAGGTACGATGGTGGAAACATAGGAGTCCGATGGTAATATCGAGAGATCAAGACGACAATAACGCGAGAAAACAATGGTGATAACGCGATATTAAGGTGATGACAGGACAGTTCAATGGAAACAACGCGAAAGTGCGATGTCGTAATCAAGTGCGCGATTATGATATCTCGAGAGTACGATAATTAAAACATACAAGTACTATGGTAAAACCACAAGAATGCAGTTGTGATATCGCACGAGCGTGATTGCGATAATGCGAGATTGTGAGGGTGATAACGCGAGAACTGTAATGATGTTTTAATGATTGTAATAAGGTGATATTACGAAAGTGTGATTTTGATAACGCGAGAATGTGACGGTTATATCAAGAGAGTAGGATGACAAGACACTAGAATGACTACATGATAACGCGAGACTATGGCGATAACGTGAGAGTGCAATACTGACAACGCGAGGGTCAAGAGATGATGGTGATAACGTGAGAATACGATGCTTATATCACGAGAGTGCGGTGAAGATAACGTGAGAAAATCAAGAGAGTAGGAAGGTGATATCGCGAGAGTTCGTTTGGGAAAACGCAAGAGTATGATGGAAATATGGCCATAGTACAATGGTCGTATCTCTAGAGTAAAATGGAGATAACTTGAGACTACGATGAGGACAGCGCGAGAGTACAATGTCGATATCACGAGAATACAATGTCGATATTACGAGATTACAATGTCGATATCACGAGATTACAATGTCGATATCACGAGATTACCATGTCGATATTACGAGATTACGATGACGATAACGCGAGCGTACAAAGGCTAGAACTCGTCGATATGATAACGATAGGGCGAGATTACGGTGGCGATAAGATTGGAGATCGATGAGGATACCGGTAGAGTACAGTGGCGATAGTACTAAGGAACGATCACAATTGTGTGAGAGTGAGAAATCTATAATGCGAGCGTTCACTTTCGATTGCATGAGAGTACAATGACGATAACTGGAGATTGCATCGTGTCTCTTTATAGTTTGGGGTGGCCCCAACGGTACGCCGTAGAATTCCTATTAAAATAGTGAGTGTTTGAGAATTGTACCCATTATTTGATATGTGAATCATAACGCAAATGGCTACTTTGGAATTTCTCAAAGTATTAATTCAGGTCTGACTGCGAAGGCCAAACATGGTTTAAACGTTCACGATCATTTTCTGAGTATAGAACGGTCATTCTACCTTTGCTGGTCCTTATCTGTCAGTCAAGTATTTGGTTCTTGTCGGGTCGGATATAATATATCCAGTCATCAGATCTCGTGTGATACCTCTTTTTTCAAGACTGATTTAAGATCAACTTTTCCTAGCCAATTCCACATAGAGTAAAGAAGTTGTTGAAAGAATTGTAGAATCTAGAGAAAATGCATGAAAACATCAAATTCTTCATTTCCGTCAACGTTTTCTTCCCCAAAGTACAAACTGTTTTAGACTTAATCGAAAATTGTCGTCAGAATCTTCCCTAAATTTGGACCAGTCCTAAAAGTTTCTTCTGCTGATGTAATAACCTATGGCCAGACGACAAAATTTAGACTTATCCAAGTTGAGATAAGTTGGAGACGACCATTTCTAGGTGGTGGTAAAAAACATTGTGGAAATTGAAGAAATTGCTCGTAACAAGCAGTTTTTTCACTTTTCACAATGTTTTCTACTCAGAAAGTTCGAAAAATTTAACATTTCATACACCATAGTTTGCCGTCTGCAACTCCTTTCAGTTTGGAACCACCAACACAAACGGCTGAGTCCAGTCTATGTTTTATTTTAACATGTCTCACCTCTATGTGCAAAATCCCTCGCAGTCTCCTTCCCTATCCCAGTGTTGCATCCTGTAATTAGCGTTGTTTTCCCGGTAAGCTTGGCTTAACTGCGACATTGCCCACCTTTCAGGTAAATCTTCAACAGAATTATACCAGCGACTTAAACAATAAAAAAGAGAAACTCTGTGTTGCTAAATCGCTCGTCTCATTAACCTGGGAAACAATTTCTCTCAATCAAATACATGAACTACACTGGTACTACTGTCGACTTTAACAAAACCCGGACTTTGTTAAAGTCGCCGGCAGCACCGCGGTCAAATACATGTACATGCTATCGGTCGAGTTTCTATCCCAAAGATACACGGCGATTGTTTTATTATCATTATCATTTTTTTTCTATTTGAGGTCTTAACTCATTTAATTCCCTTTTGTCTGTTACTGTCTCATATTATGTAATGCTGGGTTTTACAGGACGCAGATTTCAGAGTCCAAATACACATAAATATCTGCTTGGATCCCTGTTGTTTACAACACTGCATCCAATGGATCCCAATTTTTAAAAGAACGTGCTTACACCCTCCATGATAAGTCATATTCTATGTTTATAGCTTTTTCAAGGAGGAGGATAATATTGTTGAGTATCAACAAATTAATCTAGATGGTCATAAATAATGTCTAATAATTCAAAGCTATAAATTCTGCTCTCTAAGAATATCACTTCAAAATCTTATATTCAACATTGCACAGGACGAAAGAATCCCTAGAACCTATGATAATCATTATTGTAATTTTCATACTTTAATCAAAATATGAGGCAAAGGATAAAGGACATTGTGTTACAGGACCCCTGAAACTTAGCCTTTGACCCCTGTTTTTTATAAGGTTTGCATCCCATGGACCCCATTTTTCAACAGCTTTGTAAAACTCCGATATTTTCACCCCCTTCTCTGATTTTATACATCACTGTGATTCTACAATTGTGAAAACATTGTAGAAAACAAGTAATTGCTTGTAACAAGCAATTACTTCTTTTTCAATCATAGTTTCTATCCTATTAAATAATTATTTTCCAAGTCAAATCCTCTTTAAATTTTCGTCTACAAAATCTTTGAATTTGGGCAGGTTTGAAAGGGATAAATTAACCACTTAACGGTTATATCAAACTTGATCAGCACGTATTTTTTCTAGGAAAGGGATACAACCCGGTATAATTCAAAACGAAATGTTAAGCTAGTTATCTCTCTTCGTTAGTATTTCCCATACTTAAAGAAAATGGGCCAAATTTGGCCACATGGGCCATACAAAGAAGAGTGGCGAATCTCCTTTAAACCATTACCACACAATCCCGCATTTTTTAGCATTAAAGAAATGTGACTCTAAAAACATTGTAAAAAAGAAACAATTTCTTCTTTCTTCCACTGTTTTCTTCCTCATATAGGCCTTTTTTTCGATTAAAACCCTCATTGATTTGTCGTCTATAATTTCTTTCAATTTTGGCCAGTCTAATCTGTTGTCATTTGGGAATGGGTTAAGGGATAGATTTATTTGGTTTGCTTAAGCCGTACCTATATAGCAATCCTCTTCACTGTTCGAACTGCGAAACGTTATAAAATATAAAGAAGGAGTATCTTAAAAAGTTAGTAAAGAATTGCATGGAAAACAGTGTGAAAATGGAGAAATTGCTTTCGAAAAGCAAATTCTCCACAAACTAAAATGCCATCCTCAAGTAAGTAAAACACTGTCTCTGAGAGGGATATATAAGAAACATTCTAAAACAATTTCTGAGGTAAGTTTGATTGAAGTCATCGGGACTAGTCACAATCGACCAATCGCGGCTGTCAAACAATCAGTCGACCAATGAAACCATTCATTTAGACCAGAAGTGAGTTTTGACCTCCAGCCATTTTTGTTAGGCTTTTTCTTATTGACGGTTTGGCAACTTAAAATTATTGATGATGTAATTACGACGTTTAGGTTGTCAAGCAACTTTTCTTCTTCTTTTTTAATTCGTGGAACTGGCCATAAATTTTCAAAAATTGCACCCTAAAATATCGAGGCGGAACTTCCTTTGGAGTCAATGGACGGGACAGAGTATAGCTGGGAGGGGCTAGCGCTTAATCGATTGAATTTATACTGGATATGAAAATATCAATTTATCTAGTGTAAAAATCCCAGAATAGTGACAAGTTCCTGTATTTGAAGTGTGTCAGTATTCACGAAAGAATGATATTTTACTACACTATAATTGCAATACTTCAAAATAGAGTATTTTCATTGGCCCAAATCGTATCACGTGATCAAATCAATTGCACTTTATATCTCGATAAAAGACAGAACTATTTTCGACAAAAATAGAAACAAAAAAAAGGTCAGGGATTTCCGATATTGGAAATTCATTTCCAAGAAATACCCAACTTGTTTTGTTACTATTTATAGTCATCACCCTTTGAATTTCGATTTCCTCGAATTCCTTTATACTTCCATGGATTTTCAATAAATAGATAAACAAATAGTGTCCTTATAACAATTATAATGTTCGTTTTAAACATGAAGATTTAAAAAACTCACCTTTATTAGCCGTAAATCCGAGATGTCGAATCGGCTTCGCTACATCAGCATGCATCGTGTCCATGTGGTAGGTTTATATTTCTTGTCTATTACAAAGCATCTTATTCATAATTCTAACTGTTATCGGCCCATATATCATAATTTACAGAGTTTAAAGTTAGTATTTGCTCATAATAATTCCAAATAAATCCAACGAATGTTCGAATTTCCATTTCAAAAAACCCAAGCGACGAAATAAAATGTCCGCCGTTACAACGACTCGAGCGATAAACTGTGTCAATGTATCCATACGCCTGTCAAAGAAAAAGTAACTCCGCCCACAGTTCGTTTATTTGTTTTTATTTTCATCTCTCTATCCGTATCGGATTTGAAAATAGACGTATTGCAATTATATGGGCCGAGTGTATTTTTCACTGCTTTTATTGGAGCTCTACGGGCGTTATTTGCCATGTGCTAACGGCAATTGCACTTTATACTCCAATAAACGCAGTGAAAAATACACTCATCCCTATAGTAATCTTGCTAAGGGTTTCCATGCACTTGTAACCTTAGTCAACAGAAAACAGCTCAATTGGACGCAATTCCGTGTGACATGTACATGTATGTGTTAATAATTGTCCCTCAGCGGATCCAAGTACATTTCGGCGCTCATATAAGTGAAGACAGACCTGAGTCTATACTGCTTACTTGCCTGTTTTTTTATAAAGGCTTTGATTTAACCTATTACCAGACGACAGTAATTCAAATTCAAACCAAATTCAAAGATATAGCAGACGACAAATTTTAGTTTATTTTTTTATACATCAAATTTTAGAGCTGAAAACACTATGGGTATTAAAGGTGAAAACTAGGTGAAAACCAGGGATTGAACAGAAAAGGGATAAAAATGTAGTACCTGACATGAAAAGAAATTATCTAAATGCTGAAACATTGGTCAAAATGCAAATGGTATAGAATGAAAGAAAGATACAGGAAGCGATGCAAGTGAACACATGTTTATAACGATCTAAAAATAGATGAAAATAATGAATGTATATGTACATGTTAAAGTATCCTGTCGATATCCGTATGCGATCCTGATGTGGTCCTATTTTCTTCTTTTCGCACAATTATGTTTAACTGCTTATAATTCATTTAAAGCATCAATGCTTTTTGTTCGAGAAAAGGGAAAAAACTAACTCACCAGACGTAACTGCGATCGCAATTCCTTTTTGGTGCGATTGTACAAATTCCTACACTTCGTCCATTTTGCATTTGATGAAAAACAGCGTTTTTTTGGTTTTAATTAACTAAAAGGATGCATTGTTTCGTGCGGAATACTCGAATACACGCATCCTAGTTTATCATTAGTACTTTACATTGCAGATTCTATAAATAGTCAAAAATACCAGCACGAGGGTGTGTCAACACAAAGAGTTTGCCCCCCGAGACGGAAGAATTTTAGACTGGCCCAAATTAAAGGGAGTTGCAGACAACAATATAAGTTTTAAGAAATTTTAGATTTTGTCAACTTTCTGAATAGGAAACATTGTGTACAACGATAAAAAAATGATTGTAATAAGCAACTTTTTTTATTTAACACAATGTTTTCCCAATTGTTTTCGGGGGGTGGGGGGGCATCGCGTCAAATAGCATTCCCGTTACCACACAATTCCACATTTCAAAAGCTTAAGGAAATGAAGTCATTGGAATTTTGTCACTAGCATTTTTTACCCTTTTCTTACAATGTATTTTATTTCTCCCACAATCTCGCTTTTTACGACCCTAAAAGAAAGAGGTCTGGAAAACTGTAGGAATTTTTACAAACGATTTCAACAAACAATGGGCCCTTACCGATATAGGGAGTTACTCCGCTTGCTCAGTTACTTCCCTTGAACTCTTATTGTCATCAATTATTTCTTTGAATTTGGACCAAGTCTGAAATTTTTATCCAATTCCCCCATCCCCGTTGGACAATTGAAGAAATTTCTTGTAGCACATTGTTTGCAACCTCAACTCTATTTCTGGTCTTGCAAGAGAAATATCCTGTGTTCCGTGACCATTTGAAAGCAGCAGGGCTTTTGAACATTATGTCCAGAAAGACTTAACCGCATGCTAGCAGTTGTGAAAATAAAACATGGGGTGTTTTATGATGGTAATGAGGGTTTGAGGGTCTAATCAGGATTTAAGTCCGACATCCCTGTAAGGTCCCAGGGACTCGATAGTTGGTGTCATAAGGGCCCTTGCTTAAGGATAAGGGATCTTAGATACACATGTAACATTGACTATTCTTTTAAACGGAGATATCGATTGTTCTAAAACCTAGATTAGAAAAAAATGCCAATTGCCTAAGATTACGCTCAGACGGAGGCTTAACACTTCAATTTGAGTCAGATATCTTCTTTTGTGGTAATCTGATAGGCTTAAAGTGACATTTTTCTGGTTAGATAGGAAAGGTTAATTTTAGATATCACGGAATTCGGTTGTCGACACCGCATGACCTCTTTTGACCCAAAGTCAGCGGAGCGTAATAAATTGACAAGCGAAACATCTAACGTCCTAAATCATGTAACACCAAATTGTTAGCGCAAAACTTTACAGAATCTTTACAAAATTGAAGACCTTCTAGCGATCATAACTCCTAATGACGGGACGATGACGTTTATTTGCGTTGTCCGAAGATTGACCTGTCTTCGGGACCGTAGCACTTACTACTACGCGGTACGCATAACTCCATATTATATCGCCAAAAAGTAACAAGTGCATAATTGCAGTAAAAACTACAATTGTTGAGAAATCACACTTAACTGTCGTCCCAAATTAATATGAAAAAAATTATTTTAAATTGCGAAAGCATTTATGTCTTACCTGTGCTCCAATATGAGGCAAATGTGAAGCGTGCGCGCTGACATTTTGAATGTAGTTCGACGGAATCGGCCGAGTTGTCACGAATGACACTGTCCAGAATGCTAAAATTATATAGGTCAGTATTTGAAACATGCCACCTATCGGAAGATAACACGTTGATTTGAGCAATTTCAGTCTGAATATGGGATTACAATGGTTATGCGCATCGCATGAGTTTCCCAGTATTCTTTTCAACTCTCACGGCTTAAAGGTATGTATCGATGTTGTTGTTTTTTCATGTCACAGATTTTAACTTTTTTTATTTCTCTCATATTCTGTTTCAATACAAAATTCTTAAAAGTAGTTTTGCAAAAATCAGAGGTAGCTTATCAGAAAAAACAGGGTATTTCCTTCATAACCTACGTAGGATATTAATTTATTTTTAGATCAATCCGAGACACTTGCAAAGAACTTAGGGTCATTCAGGTGCAGGGATTATCTAGGCCGATTTTGGGGAATACCGGACCCTTTCCCAATCGCAAAAAACGTATAAATTTCCCAATTTTCAGAAAAAAATTCCCAAAGTTATGAGTGAAATTCCCCGAATTCCGGCTGCCGAATACTGGTAAAATGGGGGGGGCCATCATTTGAGTTTGTATAATAATGGTTACGCTCGCCGATTTCTCCAATACTTCTAAAAAAAAAAAAAAGAAAAAAAGAAAGAAAACAGATAAAACGGCGCTGGCAAGCTTTTTGTGAAAGCTAAAACTTTTGTAACGCCCGTGACGATTTGGCACATCCGCACAAGCGAGATTTCCGGGAAACGCACATGGGACCTTTTTTAAGGTCGTGAGATTTCCGGGAAACGTACATGAGACCTATTTCTAGGTCGTGGTTCCCATTTCGCCGTTCGCCTAACTTCTATCCCGGGAACAATACAAATCAATAGCCAACAAAATAAGCAAAACGTACTTTCGACTTTGTTTTGTTTTTGAAATCATGTCACACAACAGTGTATACTACCTTGAAAAATTGTCAAAAAAAAAAAAAAAAACACCGCCTGGATGTTCAAAGCTAGAAATCTTTGGGTTTGGTAACCAAGTGGTCCAAGCCTGCGAAGATAAATCGGTCATCTAAGAGTCGTTCTGAGTCATCAAATGACCCGGACCATCCAAGTTCGGACAAGCCCCCTGCCTGGTACACAACAAAAACGGGACAGGTAACTACATTACCAGTAAGGCTATAGGTAATCCGAGCCTTCTCTGGTGACTCAGGGCTAAAAAGTCGCCACGTTTCCAAAACCTTCGCCTCAGTTGCCGAGTAAAGCGAATTCGAAATCGCCTTGAAAATACGAGAAGTCGCCTGGCTATAATCTAGCCCACAGGCTTAAAAAATAGGTGACAGTGGATCAGAGGGTATTCGACTACCGATCGTATGCTCTTCAATCGTAAGTCAAGAGTTTAACTGTTATTGATAGGCCTACTGTTTATTGACCGCTGTTTATCTATTAGACAACGAGATTGTGTCACTCGCGCGTGCGCTAATTGGATTAGGCTATTGTAAGCGCGCGTACATTATAACGAAGCCAGATGAAATTTAAAGGATTAAAATTCAAAGCTTCCGAGAAAATTAGCTTTAATTACTTACTTTTAATATCAAATCATATCCGAGACAATATACAATGTTATATAAAGGGAGGTATCGATGTTTCTGAAACCTAGATAAAAAATACCAAGTGCCGAAAAATAGACTCAAACGAACATTTAATAATTTAAGTTAGGTGAGGTGTTGTCTTGGTGGTTATCTAATAGACCTAAAGTGGCTTTTTCTGGTTATATCGGAAAGGTTCAGCGGAATTCCAGGTTTTTTAAGACATCACGGAATTCGGCTGTCGACATCGGATGACCTCATTTGCATATAACCCAGTCAAATGAAGGTAACAAATTTACTAGCGAAATAGCCAACGTCCTAAATCATGTCAAATGAAAGGACTGATCTTTACAGACCAGCTAGCGAATATTGCTCCTGATGACGTAACAATGACGTTGGTTTGATGTAATTTGAACTAAATGCAATGTTCTAATGGTTATTCGCGCCACGTGAATGCCCTATAATCTTCGTAAATGTCTCGGATTAATCTAAAAATAGACTAATAGCCTACGTATGCTATAAGGGAAATACGTTGCTTTTTTAGCTCACCTGAGCACGTAGTGCTCAAGTGAGCTATTGTGATCCCCTTTTGTCCAGCGTCCGTCCGTCGTGTGTTGTGCGTCGTCCGTCAACAATTTCTTTAAACGACATCTCCTCCTAAACCACTGGGCTAATTTGAACCAAACTTGGCAGAAATGTTCCTTAGGTGGTCCCCTTCAAAAATAGCTAAAATAATTGGAATCTGTTAAAAGCTCTGGTTGCCATAGCAACAAAAGTGAAATTTTAAAATAATCTTTTAAAAATCTTCTCCTCCTGACCCAGAAGGCGTAGAGCCTTGATATCTTGCATGAAGCATCAGTATATTGACCTCTTTCAAAATAGCTAAAATCATGATCCTCAGGTCCCCAGGGGCGGAGCCCCAGGGGGGTCTGGTTTATATAGAAATAAGGAACGATTTTTTTAAATGACATCTCCTCTCAAACCACTGGGCCGTTTTGAACCAAATTTGGCAGAAATGTTGTTTAGGTGGTCCCCTTCAAAAAAGCTAAAAGGATTGAAATCTGTTAAAAACTCTAGTTGCCATGGCAACAAAAGTGAAATTTTAAAATAATCTTTTAAAATCTTCTCCTCCTGACCCAGAAGGCGTAGAGCCTTGATATTTTGCATGAAGCATCAGAATATTGACCTCTTTCAAAATAGCTTAAATCATGATCCTCGGGTCCCCAGGGGCGGAGCCCCAGGGGGGTGGGGTTTATATAGAAATAAGGAATGATTTTTTAAATGACATCTCCTCTCAAACCACTGGGCCAATTTGAACCAAATTTGGCAGAATGTTGCTTAAATGGTCCCCTTCAATAATAGCTAAAAGAATTGAAATCCGTTAAAAACTCTGGTTGCCATGGCAACAAAAGTGAAATTTTAAAATAATCTTAAAAAATTTTCTCCTCCTGACCCAGAAGGCGTAGAGCCTTGATATTTTGAATGAAGCATCAGTATATTGACCTCTTTCAAAATAGCTAAAATCATGATCCTCGGGTCCCCAGGGGGGGGGGGGGGAACCAGGGGGTGGGGTTTATATAGAAATAAAGAACGATTTTTTTTAAAATGACATCATCTCTCAAACCACTGGGCCGATTTGAACCAAATTTTGCAGAAATATCCTTAGGTGATTCCCCTTAAAGTTAGCTAAAAGAATTGAAATCCGTTAAAAACTCTGGTTGCCATGGCAACAAAAGGGAAATTTCAAAGTAATCTGTAAGAATCATCTCCTCCTGACCCAGAAAATGTAAGGCCTTGATATTTTGCATGAAGCATCAATATATTGATCTCTTACAAAATAGCTAAAATCATGATCCTAGGGTTTCCGGGACAGACCCAGGGGGGGGGGGGGGTGTAAAGGCATGAAGCATCAGTTCACAGACTTCTTGCTTATTTTTGAAATTATAACCAATGGAAAAAGTTTTTTTCTTCTTTCAAATCAGCACTAAAGCCTTGGAATTTGTAATTTAGACTTTTGGATCCCCAGGTTCATAGTCTTTATATGTAATTGTGGCCCACTTCTTTCCTAATCCTAAATTTCTCCGAGGTTCAACTCACTTCAAAGGGGCCGACTGTCTAGGCGACCGTGTTGTGCTCTCACAATGACACACTTTCCTCGCGTGTACTGGTCAATCTTATAAAACTGTATAAAGGATATAATCAAATATTATAATGTTATAAATTCAATTTATTTTGATTCCGACCTTCTACGATACCGTATTTTCGTTTATGAACGGCCGAACTTTAAATTTGCAGCAAACCGCAATCTTCGGAAAAATTTCAGGGTATTTCTTTTATTGAACGAAAAATATGAACCTTTTACTTTTGATTTTATTGTAACAAATACTAGTAACAGCAGACATCGATCGAGATTGGCAAAATGCATTCATGTCGACACCGGCGATTTCGATCATCTACTGTTCTCGTGGTCAAAAAGATATAGCGGATGATAGAAAAGACTTTTCAGTTACAACCTTTCCTTATTAAAATGGTTTAATTACCGATTTTAAAGAAAAACACATGGACCAAAATTTCGGGACTGCATTTTGATTGGTTTTTTCCCTTCAACAATAGATTACATTGTTATACACTTTCACTTGTTTAACCCTGGTTTAACCTACATGGATAACCCGGTCTACAACGGAATGATAGACTGATCCAAATTCAAAGAAGTTGCAGACGACAATTTCTTGTTTTAGACATTTTTAAAAATCTTTATCTTTTTGTAAAGGTCTTAGGAAATATTGTAGAAAATAAGGAAATTAATTGTCACAAGCTTTTCACCCATTTTTGCAATGATTTCTCACACATTTCTCTAGAGGGGTGTCAAAAAACATCATTGTTTTGGAATGAGCTAAATTGTCCGATCAAATATTTATGGTCAAGTTTTATGATACCCCTTATTACCAAACTGGGTTTAACCCTTTCCCATTTCCCGAAATTTTGGACCGGTCCAAATTCAAGGAAGTTGAAGACGACAATTCAAAGTTGAAGAAAAATTTGATTTTTTCACTTTCTCAGTAAAATTCATTGTGTAGAAAGAAGAAATTGCTTGTTAAAAGCAATTTCTCCATTCTTAACAAGGTTTTCTCAAATTTGTTTCATTGAGGGCTTCAAAAATCGTCACTGTGTGGTAATGGGTTGAATGATAAGTATTTTAAGGCTGTAATACAACCTTAAAATACTTATCATTGAAACCCAGTTGCTGTTACCTCACTGACCTTGAAATGTGTAAGAGTTAGATGGTACTTGAAATCCACTTGAGACAACACGTTTTGACAATTTCTTAAGTGTCAGGTCTGCTTTTATTTTAGGTCCTTGTTCCAACACAGACATCCAAGGATGACTCTATGAGTCCATGTGCCAAAGAAAGTTCGTGTACAGCCTCAGAAGCTTCCACCGGTCCCCAGTCGGAATATCAACCCTCAACCAACGAGTCAGAATATTCCACTTTAAAATTTGATGGAAGAAAATTTATTAGCCTAAAAGGGGAACAAATGTTTAACTGGGTGTACTACAGTAGTACCAAAGGTGGCTTTATTTGAAAGTCTGTGAACTTTTTGTATTTGACAAACAAGGGGATAATGAATATATTGACATAGGAGTTCAGCTTCGGGATCATGCAGGACGCAAACTTTCAAACATGCTGAAAGTAATAGGCATAAGAATGCTGTAACACATTACAGTTAGGCAGAAATGGGCTGTCACAGAAAATTTTGAATCATTTGTCCGATTTGTAGCAGATCTAGGGGTTGAAGATTTAGCTTGGCATCTTGGTTCTCCGCCTTTTGGTTCAGACGAAACACAGGAGTCAGAGAAAGTTACTTACCTTTCATCAAAGTCTGTCGGACAGATGATTGAATATTCTGGTGATGTGTTGTCTTGCGTCTCTGGGGAACAATAAGTTTGCTTTACTTGCAGATGAAAGCACAGATAAAGCCAATCGGTCACAGTTAGCAATTTACTGCAGGTGGAAAGATAATGGAACTATTTCAGATCATTTTATGGCCCTTATTGAAATGGGCCGTACCAGAACAAAATATTTCATGAGGACTATCCAAACCTTTTTTGTTGCTAAAGGATAGGTATCAGAAACGTAAGGTTCATGGGCTTTGATCGGTGTGCTACTATGAGTGGCATTCACAAAGGGCTTCAGAGACGTATGACAAATGCTTCAACTTATGCTGTGTATATAAACTGCAGAAATCACAGGCTTGCTTTATGTTTGAAGCACTTGACAAAAACATATCCACTTCTCTGTGATGTAGACAATACTCTAATTTCTTTGTACAATCTCTTTGAGTATTCACCTCAGAAAATGGCCGTATTTCTTGTTATGCAGGAGGTCTATGGCCAACGGCCACTGGTCCTTGTGAAAGCGTCAATGACAAGATGGTTATCACATTTACATGCATCTGTTAGATTTATTGACCGCTATGAGGCACTCCTTGATACACTTGATAGTCTGTATGCTGAATCAAAACAGCCTGAAGTGTTTGGGATTCGACATTTCACAACTAGGAGAGATATTGTTGCCATGATACTCTTGTTATGTGATAATCTGAGGCCAGTGAACTTTCTGAGCCCGTATCTGCAGGAAGATCACTCATCTTGACTCTAGGGTTAAGCAAACTCTTGATGACCTACACCAGCTTGTAGCAAAGTATCAGTCTGCCAATTATGCCGATACTGACTTCACAAAATGTGAAGACATGTTTGACATTATTGATGACAGAACTGACCTAGCCAAACGTAGAAGAAATGCTGTTGATGGCAATTACATTCCAGCTGAATTTCTGCAGACTGTTGGTGTGCCCTTCATATATGATCTGATAGCTGAGATAGAGGATGCCTTTCATACCACACCTCTAATCAATGCCTTTGGTGTTCTTGATCCCAGAAACCTCCCTGATGACATATCTGACCTTGCTGATTATGGCAATATTGCTATCAAAAGGCTGAGTGAAGTTTATGGGAGGCCTGCTGAAGATACATTTGATGGCCATCACACCTTGATTCCTGCCGACTTGGACAGCCAACAGTCTGTAGAAACTGAGCTGAAATCTTTCATGAGGCAGCTTTTTATGCTCAAGCAAAGGGGCTGTGTGTCGGTTACAAATGTCCTAAAAGAAATGGAGAATGATGCTGTTATGAGAGGCTGCTTTCCTAGAGTCTACGAGCTTGTTATTTACAGCCTACTGATACCTGCTTCAACTGCTGTTGTTGAAAGAGGCTTTAGTCTTATGAATGATGTCTGCACTCCACTTCGAAGCAGGCTGACACAAACCAATCTTACATGCCTCATGAGAATGATCAGTGTAGGCCCTGATGTACTCTCTGGTCCAATGCTTGAAGACTTAGTGGATAGATTCAAAATTCAAAAGAAAAGGAAAATGCAGCTTTAAATCACATGCAGTGTAAGGCAATGACTGAATAAGCCTCTTTCAGCAATAGTAGTTGAATCTGCCTCTCATGAAAGGATCATTTTCCATTTCATGATATTGATGAAACAGAAAATTCATATACAGAGTTTTTGCAAATCTAGTCATTTATTTGTTTTGAGGTTATTTCATTTTAAGGAGGTAGTTCTTGTAATTTGTTCATCAAGATATTTCATAGCAATATAGTCTTGTAAATTGCACTGTAAATGTTACACGTACATGTGTGTATTAGAAAACCACATGGAAGAACTGTGCTAAATGAATTCAACGATTGCTTTTGAAAACAACATGATAAACTGATTCCAAAGGATGGAGATAATTCAATTTTATTAGTCTAGTCTTGTTAGAAGTGCTGCTCATAAGTTAAGTTCACTGCCATATACATGTAAACAATGTGATGGACTGCTTGCAAATTAGATTTTTAAGGAAGGAATATTAATATGACTTGTATTACTTTTACTATTACCTCACAAATTGATGATGTGTGCTATTTACAAGACTATATTGCTATGAAACCTCTTTATGAACTGCTTACAAGAAACAATTAAAATAACTAGAATGATAAACTGATTATTCACTAGTCAATAGATTGTTTTGTGTTTGAATTTGAATTATTTTATATATTAATTAATTATTTCATGATCTTCTTGCTTCTTTTTCATCTTACCGAGATAAAAGTTGGGATTAATTGGTGATAATGTGAGGATATTCTTTATTGTTATTTCTCCTTTGTACTTTTGTTGTGTGTACCTAGATACCCTCAAAATATGCTTGAAGTCAAGGAGATATTATCCTCAAATTAACACCAAATATGCTTAAAATCTACTGTTTGTCTGTACTGTAAGAAAAGAAAGCCCAGGAATTGATACAATTAGATTTAAAAATCCCAACCAAGCCAACAACTGGGAAAGAAAAGGACATAATAAGGCATACAAAACATGAAAATAACAATACATATGAAGTTGACTAGCTCTTTCACATGAAGGTAGCCATCTTTTTACTCACTTTCCCAATTTGGCCGATTTACGCGCTATTTTCCCCCAAATCATGGGTCCCAGGTCCCTGTTTTGAAAAGGTGGGAAAAACCCTGACGTGGTGCGTATAACCGTTGTAAACCTCGCATTTAGTTTAAATTACATCTACGACCGTCATCGTTACGTCATCAGGAGTTATGTTCGCTAGCCGATCTTTAACTCTGTAGAGTTCAGTCTAACACTGTAGTAAGCGTTTTTACGAATATGAACACTTATCGTAGTCTTGCGCTAACCATTTGTTGTGACATGATTAAGGACGTTGGTTGTTTCGATTAACAATTTGCTACCTTCAGTTGACTTCGGGTCATATACAATGAGGTACGTCTTCGATGTCGACAGCCTAATTTAGTGATATCTGAAAATAACCTTGAAATCCGCTTAACCTTTTCGATATAACCCCAAAAAGCCACTTTAAAGGTAGGTATCGATGTTTTTTTCATGTCAAAGATTTTATAATTTTTATTAACTCTCATTAACTATTTGAATACAATATGCCGCAAAGTAGTTTTGCAAAAATATCAGGTCGCTTATCAGAAAAAAGCTGGGTATTTCCCTAATAGCCTACGTAGGCTATTAATCTAATTTTAGATTAATCCGAGACAGTCACGAAGATTACAGGGCATTCACGTGGCGCCAATAACCGTTGGAACCTTGCATTTAGTCCAAATAACATCAAATCAACGTCATCGTTACGTCATCAGGAGTTATGTTCGCTAGCCGGTCTGTAAAGAACTGTCCTTTCATGTGACAAAATAGGACGTTGGCTGTTTCGCTAGTAAATTTGTTACCCTCATTTGACTGGGTCATATGCAAATGAGGTCATTCGATGTCGACAGCCGAATTCCGTTATATCTAAAAATAACCTGGAATTCCGCTGAAACTTTCCGATATAAAAACATCGATACCTGCCTTTAAGCCTGTTAGATTACCCCAAAGACAATACCAGACTCAATTTAAAGTATTAAATGTTCGTTTAAGCGTATTTCTCGGCACTTGGTTTATTTTCTGAAACATTGATACCTACCTTTCAAGCCATATTCCCCCCCCCCAAGAAAAATCAACATATCTAATAAGAAAAAACATTATCGAGGGTCAAAGGCATCAATAATTATGACGACTGAAATTGTTAGATTGATATAATTTTACGTGATAAGTCTACATTTCATGAAAGTAGTATCACCCACCACAATTTAAGGTTTGTTTACATAAACCCATGACGTCAGTGATGACGTTTTCGTTTTCGCTAGTCGTTCAAACATCTATCTCGGTCCCATCAGCACCAGTGTATATAATAGTCAAGCCGAAAATTAGCGATTATTTCCGGTGAATAATCGGGTGTAGTCGTCTCGATCTCAAAATGTAAACAAGCACGACTTGATATTGATAAGTAAATACAAAATACTCGTTCCAGAGAACTGCAATCTTACCCTCATTTTGTATATTGATATTAAGAATGCTCTTGTTTGATTTAGTAGCCAAATAAACAATGGATTGTTCAAACTGTTTTTTCCTTCCTCAGAGGGATGATATGGCTTTCATCTAATACATATATGAACAACCTATGTATAGGCTATTATGGAAATACCCTGATCTATTTAGATAAACGCCCTCTGATTTTTGCAAAACTAATTTTCAAAATTTTGTATTTAAACAGTATATGAGAGAGAATAAGAATAAATATCAAAATCTGTGACCTACCTTTAACTATTGGCATCTTAAGAAGTTATAGCAAAGTAAAAGCCATATCTTCCCCATAAATACAGTATAAATTAATAATAATTGCAATACCTCAAAATAGAGTATTTTCATTGGCCCAAATCGTATCACGTGATCAAATCAATTGCACTTTATACCCCGATAAAAGACAGAATTATTTTCGACAAAAATAGAAACAAAACAAGGTCAGCGATTTCCGAGATTGGGAATTCACTTCCAAGAAATACCCAACTTGTTTTGTTACTATTTATAGTAATCACTCTTTGAATTTCGATTTCCTCGAATTCCTTTATACTTCCATGGAAATTCAATAAATAGATAAACAAATAGTGTCCTTATAACAATTATGATGTTCGTTGTAAACATGAAGATTTCGAAAAACTCACCTTTATTAGCCGTAAATCCGAGATGTCGAATCGGCTTCGCCACAACAGCATGCATCGTGTCAATGTGGTAGGTTTATATTTCTTGTCTCTTACAAAGCATCTATTCATAATTCTAACTGTTATCGACCCTGATATTATAATTTAAAGAGTTTAAAGTTAGTATTTATTCATAATAATTCCAATTAAATCCAACGAATGTTCGAATTTCCATTTCAAAAAACCCAAGCGACGAAATAAAATGTCCGCCGTTACAACGACTCGAGCGATAAACTGTGTCAATGTATCCATACGCCTGTCAAAGAAAAAGTAACTCCGCCCACAGTTCGTTTATTTGTTTTTATTTTCATCTCTCTATCCGTTTCGGATTTGAAAAAAGACGTATTGCAATTATATGGGCTGAGTGTATTTTTCACTGCGTTTATTGGAGTATAAAGTGCAATTGCCTAAGCACATGGCTTAAACATAACGCCCTGCGGGCGTTATTTGCCATGTGCTAAGGCAATTGTACTTTATACTCCAATAAACGCAATGAAAAAAACAATCATCCCTATAATAAAACTTTACTCCAGGGTCAAAAGCATGCATTTATATGACGATTGAAATTAAGAGATCAGCATATTTCTACGCGGTAAGCCGACAATTCTCGAAAGAAGTTTCGATTATGTAAAGGGAGGTTTCTGAAACCTAGATAAGAAAAAATGTCAATCGAAGAAAAAACAAGCTAAAATGGACGCTTTGTACTTAAGTTTGAGTCAGATATTGTCTTCGCGGTAATCTGATAGACTTAAAGTGGCAATTTTTGGTTATATGGGAAAGGTTCAGCGGAATCCCAGGTTATATTAAGATATCACGGAATTGGTTGTCGACACCGCATGACTTCATTTGCATATGGCCCAAAGTCAACAGGAGGTAACAAATTGACAAATTAAATTAAAAATAGCCTACGTAGGCTATTAGGGAAATAACCTTGTTTATTCAAACAAACTACCTCTGATTAAAAGGTAGGTATTGATCAATATAATTCTACTTACTATATCCATTTACATTTTATCATACATGATAAATCTAACATAGCAAGCAGGGAACTCCCTCTCCTGCGCACCAATCATGCGTACACACTCATTCCATGGAACATGTTTGTTTAAATGGGGTTTTACGCCGCTTTTAACAATCTCTCAGTTATATCGCGGCGGCTGGAGCACCTAACAATGGAATCCTGGTATTTCTCACACCATTACTACCATTACATCCTTTCCTAGCCTCCAGCTGCTATCCCACATAGGCCTACGATTATCGACCCATTGGTGAGAGACAACTAGTCGGAAAGGATGAGTGCCGCCGATACTCTAGCTTGTGCATGCCAATTCACAGATTTTAATTATTTTTATTCCCCCACATATACTATTTCAATACAAGATTCTGAAAAGTATTATCGCTTATCTGAGAAAAATGGGTATTTCCCTAATAGCCTACGTAGGCTATTAATCTATTTTTAGATGAAACCGTGACAGTTGCAAACAAGAAAAAGTCATTCACATGGCGAGAATAACCGTTGGGATATCGCACTTAGTTTGAATCACATCAAACCAATGTCATAATACATCATCAGGCGTTATGTTCGCTAGCCGATCTTTAATTCTGTAGAGATCAGTCTAAAACTGTTGTAAGCGTTGTTACGAATATAAACACTGTCGGTAGTTTAGCGCTAACCATTTGTTGTGACATGATTTAGGACGTTGGTTGTTTCGCTTGACAATTTGTTATCTTCCGTTGACTTTGGGTCAAATGAGGTCATGCGATGTCGACAACCGAATACCGTATTATCTATAAATAACCAAGAATTCCGCTGAACATTTCTTTTATAAACACAAAAAGCCACTTTCAACCTATAAAATTATCGCCAGGACAATATCTGACTCAAATTTAAGTAATAATTATTCGTTTGAGCGTATCTTCGACATTTGGCAATTTTTTCTTGTGTAGGTGTCTAAAACATCGATACCTCCCTTTAAGCATAATTACTTTTCAGAATATTGTAATTAAATAGTATACGTGGGGAATAAAAATAATCAAAATCTGTGGTATGAAAAAAACACACGATACCTACCTTCAAATTGTGATCCAACACAAATTATGACGTAAAAGTTGACGTTTTAACTTTCGCTAGTATTTCAAATAACTCGCTAGGCCACGGAGATTATCTAAATCATCCGTAAAGATAAGATGTCAGCACCTGTGCATATAACAGTCAATGTCGAAGATTAGCGAAGGCTTCCGGTGAAGAATCGGATGCATTCGACTCGATCTCAAAATGCAAACAAATACAAACAGAAATCGACGAGAAAAATACAAAATACTCTTTCCAGAGAACTTCACTCATACCCTGCTTATGTATATTGGTTCCAAGTAGGCCCTTGTTTGCTTTGGTGACCAAATAAGCGATAGGTTATTCAAACTTTTTTTTCTTCCTCTCAGGGCAGATATGGCTTTAAAGGTAAAAAGATGCTGGGTTTTCCTTGACCCTCTCCTTCTTTGAATTTGGACCCCCATTTTTCAGAAATGACCTCCAAAATAGCTAGACAGCCTTCTTTATCTTATTTGATAGGGGTCATAATGTGGCAAAATGACCCCCTGTTTTGAAAGTCGAGGGAAAACCCTGAAATGTATTCGACAGCTATGATCCTCTAGCGCTCAAATTCATTTAAGAGATGAGGAGAAGATTTTTGTTTTCATGGAGGTATGAACCGAAAAACCTAATCACACTGTATGAATACGCGAAGCGGATTTATACATTGTGTGCTTAGGTTTTTTGGTTCATACCTCCATGAAAACAAAAAATATTATCTTCATTTCTTATAATTTAATAGCATCGAGCGAAAAAAGCAAAAGCTTTTCAAATTTTAATACCTTTTTGTATGGAACTATTTTGTGTGGAAGCATACAAAATCGCTGTGTGCTCAAAATTTTTGTTCATGGAGTTATGAATAATTTTTTTCGACCAATCAGATCGCTCGTTTTTGATAGACGAAACTAATAATTAATTTATAAAGAAAATAAAGACTGTTGTAAGAGTATTCAATTCTTTACCGAAGTTGAGCCCCTTGAGAGTCTTTGGGGTCACATCAGGCTGGCTACTAATCTATTGGTCTCAGATTTTCAAAACATGTGTTGAATATCAATGGGTGAGAAATTGACCAATAGCTGGCCCTGCCATCCGAATCTAATTGCCCCGCCCATTGGCTCCGACAGGAAGATCTTCTTCGACTTTCATCGATTTTTAACGGCGTTATTTTGCAAAATTTATGGTTAGTAGTATGAAACAAAAAAGCGAAATGGTTGGTTCGCGACTTAAACGTTGTAACTACAGCTTGCATAATGTTTAAGTCGACAAACCAACAGAAAGGTATACCAAAAATGAAGGCCAATGTTGGAGTTCAAAACTCATTTCAGGCCTTAGTGAATAATTGAATTGATCGACTGGTTTTTTGGTTGACAGACGCGATTGGTCAATTAAAATCAAATAAACTCGACCCTTTACTCTGCGACCGCGGCCATAGCCTAGATAGTGATTCTCAATCATGAGGTCCAGGGTTTGATCCCCGGTCGCGGCAAATATCCTTTCCGACATTATCCCCATCAACAATGGGTAGATAATCGTAAACCTAGGTTAGATGAGCAGCTGGAGGCTTGGGAAAGATGTAGCGGTAGTACTGGTAAGAGAAATACCAGAGGTCCATTGTTAGGTGCTCTGTCGCAACATGATTGCAACTGTATACGTCAGATCGGATCCTGCACAGTTTATCTTTGTGTCTTTACGACATTTAGGAATCAAGTCTGACAAGAGATGATGTTCAATCCATGCTCACTCAGCCCCGCCCCTCGAGAAAATAAGCGTTTAGAAAAAATTGTGAAAAATGAAGAAATTGTTTGTGAAAATGTCCTAAAGAACAGGGGCTTTTAAAATTCAATCAAATACAAATCATCTGCATCTTCAACTTCTTTCAAATTTGACTAGTCTTGAATTTCGTTCTCTGGTTATTGGTTAACGCACTGTCGAGACATTATATTTTTGTTTGGAGTGACGCACTTATCATTTTCTTGAAAATCTACAACATCTGACGCGCTTTATTAAGTAAAACCAGCAATGCAATATGCTTGTGTTTGAAATGAAAATGATATTTTTTTCGGTTGGTCGGAGGTGAAAGTCAAATCAGACCTTGGCGTTCAAGATTTTTAATCAGTGCAGATCACAAATCAGTGATTTACCAATACAGCGGGCTCAAGGGATTGCTTTAGTCTTTAACATTGAACAGTTCTAAGCCCCTAAACACTTTCAACATAAAATTCTTGAGGTCAAATACTGATTTTGCAGAGAATAATATATAAAAAAAAAAAAAAAAAAAAACACGATACAATAAAACATATAAACTTTCTTTTTCTTGTATATATTGATACAATTTTCATAAATCTCTTATAAAGATAAGATGAAGTAGTTAATTTATATGAGCCTGTGCGTGACATTTCCAACAATTTCGCATGTGCGTGACTCGCAGACATTGAGCACCCTAAACAGCCATTCGGGACAATTAGAATATTCGCTGATTGTTTAAAGATGCTTTGGGTCAGTATCTAACTACAGAGAGCAGAGTGAAGACTCTGATCAGACTGTGCGGATGCACAGGCTGATCTGAGTCTTTATTTGGCGCACATGTGTAATGGTTGGAAATGTCACGCACGCGCTCACATAATTTTAAGTAGGACGTCAGCAATCTCCAAGCAGAGTTGTCGTTCGTTAATTTTACCGTTCGAGTGAATATGGAATGTATCAGAGAGCAAGAATGTGGTACGTATTTTATAATATGACTAAGCGCGCCCGAGTAAATTAAGTCTGTTGATATTACTAGGGTAATGAATCTTAACTCTATTGCAACCCGTTTTCGATACGGGAATTTGTTTCGCGGTCGATACTTTCTTTTGATTTAAAGATTTAATGAAAAGAATTAAAGTTTTATAATATAGAATTTTAAATTCCAATACTAACTAGACGCGTTTGAGCGCCTGTATCGCTCCACAGGCATGGGTGTACTGCTTAAGTAATTTTTTTCATAAATTATAAATTAAACTGAATATAATGAAAATACATCTAAATCATTGAAATCTTTAAAGGCAGGTATCGATGTTTTTTTCATGTCACAGATTTTAATTATTTTAATATCCTCTCATATAGTATTTGAATACAATATTCCGAAAAGTAGTTTTGCAAAAAATCTTGCATTTAGTTTAAATTACATCAAAACAACGTCATCGTTACGTCATCGGGAGTTATGTTCGCTAGCCGGTCTTTAATTCTGTAAAGGTCAGTCCTAAACTGTCGTAAGCGTTACTATGAATATAATAACTTACCGTAGTTTTGCGCTTACCCTTTCATGTGACATGATTGAGGACGTTGGCTGTTTCGCTAGTAAATGTATTACCTTCAGTTGACTTCGGGCGATATGCAAATGAGGTCATTCAATGTCGACAACCGAATTCGTGATATCTAAATATAACCTGGAATTCATCTTAACCTTTCCGATATAACCACAAATAGCAACTTCAGGCCCATAAGATTACCGCCAAGACAATACCTGACTCAACCTAAAGTACTAAATGTTCATTTGAGTGTATTTTTCGGCACTTTGTAATTTTTTCTTATCTAGGTTTCAGAAACATCGATATTTCCCTTTAAAATAGTTCCAAAGAACCACTTCAAACTTTTCATTGATTTTACAGATAAGTAAATTTATTTGCATAACCCACTACCATACAATAAGTTATGTAAAATTCATTACGTAAAAAATTCACTGTATACCATATATGGACATAACCCACAATCATAATAGTCATGTTTTTCAACCAATCAAAATTATATGAAGGAATCTGACAAAAAGTCATCTGGTTATCATTCCCGTGAAATTAGGTTGAAATCAATCAACAGGTTTCTGAAAAATTAACAAAGTTTTCAGTATATACCATATATGGAAATTAGCTCTGCCCATTAAAGCCATATTTTCATCCAATCAAAATTCTTTTTTGTAATCTGATATAGGTCACCCAATGATCGATCCGATTAAATTTGGTTGAAATCCATACACTGGATTCTCAGAAGAAGCATTTCAAAGGTTTTATCATATATGGAAATTATCCCCGTCCATTAAAGCCATGTTTTTCATCTGATCAAAATTCTTTGAAGGAATCTGATAGAGCTTCACCACAGGATCATTTCTTTGAAATTTGATTGAAATCCATCCATTGGTTTTCGAGAAGAAGATTTTCAAAGCTTTTACCATATATCGAAATTAGCCCCGCCCATTAAAGCCAAGTTTTTCATCTGATCAAAATTCTTTGAAGGAATCTGATACAGGTCACCCAAGGATCATTTATGTAAAATTTGGTTGAAATCCATTCATCGGTTTCTGTGAAATTTGGTTGAAATCTGTTCAGTACTTTCTGAGGAGAAGATTTTCAAAGTAAAAGTTTACGGACGGACGCCCGACGGACACAACGCCATGACAATAGCTCTCCGGCTTTCAGCCAGTGGAGCTAATAATGAAAAATTTATTGAACTCGTCCTCTAAAACAGATACAATTTCGAGAGAACCTCGTTTTGTCTGTATATATTTAACTCTAATTCTATGACTACTCAATTTAAATTCTAAAATATATACTTTGTTCCAAAAATATGTATGCACTTATATTTGTTTTATTTCTTTTTTCATTTTTCATTGAATATGATAATGTTTGGTGTCAAATTGTAGTGTAAAGTTTCAAGAAAATATCCAACTTATCAGATTTGGACAAAAAGAGAGTTTAAAGTGTTGGGGTTTTTTTTCTAAATTTAAGTGGAGATGGTATGAAACTCTCTTTTTTGTCAAAATCTGCTAAGCCAGATGGGTTCTTTTTCAACTTTACACTACGATTTGATACCAAACATTAATACTTTCAGTGAAATATGAAAGAGAAATAAAACAAAATTTAACGCACATTTATTTATGGAACTAAGTATACATGTATTATAGCACGTAACATTACCTTCATTTCACCTTTGATTGTCACCATAATTTAATTCTTTCTCTTTCCAGTAAAAGTTGTATATTCTTGACGACGAATGGATCGCATGTCAGCATGTCGAGTGTATATGTATATACTACGGAATCCTGTTTCCGCCATCGACAATTTGACAATTGTTACGATAAAGTTTCCAATTTTCTACTTTCGACCCGAAAGTTGATTACGAAAAGTTAAAGTAAGAAGTCCACTTTTCAAGTCACACTTGAGGGTGAAAAGTTGAAAGTTTTTTTGACAATTGTCAGCTCAAAAACATCTACTTTGCGACTTTCGGGTTGATCGTCGGGAGACAGTTGTCTAGATGTCAATCAGAAATCGTTTGTCAAAACTAATCATTCATTCAGACTAGAAGTGAACTTTGATCATCAACATTTATGTTAAGTATCTTAGTTGGTTTTGAGACTGAAACGTCGTAACTACAGCTTATTCAAGCTGTACTTACGACATTTAGGGCGCCAACCAACCAATTACTTTTTGTTACGAGTTACTGGTCAATTCTTTTGTAAAATAATGCCATTTAATAACTTAGTCAAACTTTCTTTCGGACCTCAGTGTGTTCGGTCCGTTAATTTGTTCAGAAACTTTCTTGAGAGCCCATAGCTACGACTTTGATTATACTTTGTGTTCCTGTGAATTTGCTTATAAATCCGACAAAATTTTCTAGACCTTTAACTACAGAATATTGAAAACGCAATTTCTCTCTTATATCACAATGCATTCTATCCTACACCAATTTATCTTAACTTATTCTTCAAAACTACCCCGCTCGGAAATGCTGTCTTCAATATCCACATTTCAAACTGGACTAGTCTAAAACTGATTCGTTAAGTTACATTTATTCCCTGTGTTCGTTTCAATACCTTTTTATCACTTTTAAGAAACGTACTTTACGGAAAATAACGACTGGAAAAGTGTTACAGAAGTTGCAGATGACCAAAATTTTCAGACGCCGAGGTCGAAAAGGCGGACGCAGACGACATTGCTATTGAAAACATAGAGTTTCTCCAAAATTATCGAAGGTTAGATGTCTGTAACAACCAACACAGTAAATGGGGTTTCTTTTTCTGTTTGATAGCCACGGGTAGTGTAATCAAGTAATTTTATTGGAAAAGAATATATTTGACAAAGATATCATAGAAAATAATAATACTAAAGAATATATATGACAAAGATATCATAGAAAAAAATAATACTATTAAATGAAAGAGCTCGCTATAGATAAGATTAACGATTATATTCTCCAGACAGACGTGTCGAAGAGATGATATCTATTTTATCCCAGTCAATTTCTCAGACACTTCCCATAGCTTGGCGGCAGCTTCGTCATCTCTACCTCCGATAGATGTCTCCTTTAAGGCACAGTCACTGCAAACAGAACAAGAGAATCGTTACTTTTGGTTCCAAATCTCTTTAACAATTGACCAATCGCAAGCCCGCCCACTTTCTCCGTTGGCCCCGCCCATTTAACCCAACAGGAAGTTCCGCTTCGATATTTCACGGCGTTATTTCGCAAAATTTATAGCCATCATGTTGTAACAAAAAAGTACTAGAGACGCTTGGGCGCCTGTATCGCTCCACAGGCCTGATTGTACTGGTTTAGGTAAAATTCAATATAGAACCAAATTATATTCACTGGTCTAAATTTTATAGTGTGGGAATGGGTTTAATCTTAAGTGTTGAGTTAATTCAGTTGTTTGAACTGTAACTATGAGAGTACAATTGCAATAACTATCTTTCGGTTTTCTTATAACTTATTTTGTATGCAGATGCCTGAACCTGTGCTGTAACGTTTTAAAGGATCGAGGTTAGTAAAAAAGTCACAAAATCCCAATGAAAATGAATTCAGAGTTATCATCCTTGATTTTAGAGTTTTTAACCTATTACCAGATGGCCAAATTTAACAGTGGCCTAAATTGAAAGGAGTCGTAGATGAAACTCTAAAGTTTATTTTTTCAACTTTCCACTTAAAAAACATTGTAGAAAATGAGGAAATTGCTTCATTTTACACACTTGTTTCCCATGTCGTTTTTCTGAAGGGGCGTCAAAAAGGTCAATGTGTGGGAATGGGCTAAGCTATAAGCTTAAAATCTACATTTGCTACAATGTCAGGTTTGATTGAAAGGTTAAGGAACATGAAAGTAAGCATGTACACTTAAGTACAAGTATCTACATTTGCATTCCCACTCAATCCCACGTTTTAAACATCTTAAGAAAAAAGCTTTGGAAAACATTGTGGACAATAAAGAAATTTCTTGTAACAAGCAATTTCTTCAATGTCCATTATGTTTTCTACCACCACAAGGTCAAGATTTTCTGAATTCCAGCAACTTTGAATCAGTCTAAGATTTTGTTGTGATGTAATTGATTAAAGGGTCAATTTCAACTTGTTACGAGCAATTTCTTCCTTGTCCACGATGTCTTTTATTCTAAAAGGCAAAGATATTCTTCATTCAAACAATTTGAGATTGTTATCTGCAATTGCTTTCGATCTGAACCAGTCTAATATTGTGTTGTCTGGTAATGGTTTAAAATATATAATCCACATTCCCTTAATAATAATAAGCTTTTATCTTCTATATCCAAGAGCAGTAACAAATAAGACAGAATCCTTCTTTTACCACTTTCTACCAATTTCTAACATCCTTGCACCTCTTTGATCTTTTTTTAGAACTGCAAAGAGGCATACCTTTTCAAAGTGTGTGTGCAATCCAGTTTACTGTAAATAACTAACTGGTGTAACCTGAGTTACTACAGTCTCCTTGAAAATTGAGTATTAATCACTCCATTCATGTATACATACACAAAAACCTACAAGTCTCAGAAACTCACTGTAAACTTTTAACCCTATAACAGTTCACCCAACACAGACAATTGAAAAAGTCTGCAAAGAATTGCAATTTAAAAATTCTCTGGATACCATATATTGACATAAGCCACATCAATAAATGACATATTTTCAATGTGTCAAAATTGAAATTGATGAAATCTGAAAAATAGTTACCAGATCATCATTCCTGTAAAATTTGGTTGAAATCTATCATCTGATTTCTGAGAAGAAGATTTTTAAATGATTCACCATATATGGAAATTAGCCCCGCCCATTATAGCCATATTTTTCATCCGATATAAATTCTTTGAAGGAATCTGATAAAGGGTCATCGAATGATCATTCATGTTCAATTTGGTTGAAATCAATCCATCGGTATCTGAGAAGAAGATTTTTTAAGGTTTCACCATATATGGAAATTAGCCCCGTCCATTTAAGCCATATTTTTATCTGAATAAAATTCTTTGCGGGAATCTGATAAAGGGTTTCCCAATGATCATTCCTGTAAAATTTGGTTGAAATCTATCATCTGGTTTCTGCGTAGAAGATTTTTTAAGATTTCACCATATATGGAATTAGCCCTCCCCTTTTAAGCCATATTTTTCATCCGATTACAAATCTTTGTAGGAATCTGATAAAGGGCCGTCCAAGGATCATTTCTGTGAAATTTGGTTGGATTCTGTTCAGTACTTTCTTAGGAGAAAATTTTTAAAGTAAAAGTTTACCGACGGACGCACGTACGCATGCACGGACGGACGCACGACGGACACAACGCCATGACAATAGCTCGCTGGCTTTCAGCCAGTGGAGCCAAAAAAGGGTAGTTGGCGACCTAAACGTCGTAGCTACAGCTTGAATAAGCCGCCAAACCAACAAAAATAGTTCACAAAAATGACGGGCAATGTTCGAGTTCAAAGCTTTGTTCCGGGCTGAATAATTTTATTTGTCGGTTGATTCCTTCATTGACATCCACGATTGGTTAATCGCGATACCTCATAATACTAACGTGGCGTGAGTGTATGTCTGTAGCTATAATTGCCTGGATATTTTTGTTGTCGTTTTAATTCATTTCAAGAACAAATGATAAATACTTTAGCATAATAGTATTTTATTTGAAATATTTAAGATAACTTAAACCTCATCGTGGGTTGGTGTTGTTTCTAGTAGTGTTAGTGTTGGTGATGTTGTTTTTAATATTGTTAAATACATACTTAATATGTTCGCTGGAAATTACCAATCGAGTGGTATAAGCGGTTCTACGGGCCTTACCTGAAGTATTTCCCAGTGATATCGGCCACATCCTCCGACACAGAACAATAAATGGTTGTCTGTGCCCCATCCTTTACATTTTTGATCATATGCTTAACGACTGTATGGTAGAGAACAGTCATCGGCCATCTAAAGTAGAATGGAAACTGAGGCATGTGGCGGAGCAAATCGGAGGCGATTGCCCCTGGATGGAGGGAGTTTGTGGTTACCCCAGTACCTGGAAAAGAAAAGATCGCATAAATTTCTTTTGTGGAAATACGTATGCCAACTGCGCGAATTAATCTCTTCATTTAAACGAAAGAGGACCTTATATGGGCTTACTGGGAGTATATTGCATTCGTTCAAGTAATATTACATATATGCCTGGTTATAATATTTCATCAGTTAACCCTTACCAGACAGCAAGATTTTAGAATGGTCCAAATTGAAAGCAGTAGCAGACGACAATTTAAAGCCATATCTCCCCCCCCCAAACATTCAACAAAATTAATAAGAAAATCATTATCGAGGGTCAAAAGCAAAAAAATGATTATGACGTTTGAAAGTATAAGATCAAAATAATTCTACGCGAAAAACCAACATTTCATGAAAGAAGTTACGATATTTCAAAATATGACCCACTTCAATTTAAGTTTTTTTTTTAAATAAAACCATGACGTCAGTGATGAGGTTTTAACTTTCGCTAGTCGTTCAAACAAAGATTCACGAAGATTAACGAAATTTTCCATTAAGTTTAGACATCAGCATCAGTGTATATAACAGTCAATGCCGACGATTAGCGAACATTAATCTAAATAATCGGATGCAGTCGTCTAGATGTCAAACTGTGAACAAACACGAGTTGAAATTGATGATAAAACACAAAATACTCGTTCCAGAGAACCTGCAATCAAACCTTCATTTATCATTTTGATATTAAAGGGAGGTATCGATGTTTCTGAAACCAAGATAAGAAAAATTACCAAGTGCCGAAAAAAGACTCAAACGAACATTTAATACTTTCAGTTAGGTCAGGTATTGTCTTGGTGGTTATCTAATAGACCTAATATGGCTTTTTCTGGTTATATCTGAAAGGTTCAGCGGAATTCCAGGTTATTTTTAGATATCACGGAATTCGGCTGTCGACATCGGATGACCTCATTTGCATATGACCCATTCAAATGAAGGTAACAAATTTACTAGCGAAACAGCCAACTTCCTAAATCATGTCACATTAAAGGACTGATCTTCACAGACCGGCTAGCGAACATTACTCCTGATGACGTAACGATGACGTTGGTTTGATGTATTTTGAACTAGATGCAAGGTTCTAACGGTTATTCGCGCCACGTGACTGCTCATAATCTTCGTAACTGTCTCGGATTAATCTAAAGATAGATTAATAACCTACGTAGGCTATTAGGGAAATACCCTTCTTTTTTCTGATAAGCGACCTCATATTTTTGCAAAACTACTTTTCGGCATATTGTTTTCAAATAGTTTATGAGAGGAAATAAAAAAAAAATAAAATCTGTGACATGAAAAAAACATCGATACCTACCTTTAAGAAGGTTTTTGTTTGATTTAGTACCCAAATAACCGATGAATTGTTTAAACTGCTGGGCTGATGTGGCTTTTAAGCTTACGAAAATTTGGATTTCTTTTGGCGTATGTAACATTGTAGATAATGATGAAATTGCTTGTAACAAGCAATTTCTTAATTCTCTACCATATTATCAAAGGTAATATGGGGCGTCTAAAAGCGACAATGAATTTGTATCAGTTAGTAAAACCTTAAACTTGTACATGTATACGTTATTACGCACGTTTGTAGTTTTTTAAACGACGTTTTGTACTTCCACCGACGATATGACAAATCCAGTCTAAAGTAAGAACGAATTAAGAAATGTGTTACCTTAACACATTACCACATAATGACGCTTTTAGGCGCCCTGATGAAATATGGGCATTAAAATCTTTGTGGCAAAAGGACAAATTATCGGGCACATATTTCCAAATTTTAACGCAATTTTAGATGTCGTCTGCAACTTCTTTCAATTTGGACCAGTCCAAAATTTTGTCGTCTGATAATTGGTTAATTCAATACAGATATAGTTACCTTCTAGACGTCGGCTTAATTCTCTTGTAAACAAGACATTCGCCAGTTTACTTTGACTGTAACAATTAACACGGTGATAACCTTTCTCTGCATTCAGGTTGTCAAAATCCATTCCTTTTACTGCAAAAATAAGAGCGAGTGTACCATGCACATAAGTAGACCCAGAGAAAATTACTTAACCAATTCTAACAACATCCCTCTTTTTTCGCCCCTCATGAAAATAGATCCGAAAACAATATGGAATGCAGAAATTAGAAGCAATTTCTGCATTTTCCACATTGTTTTCTATCCAGACAGAGAAAGATTTTACAAATATCAACAACTTGAAATTGTCGTCTGCAACTTCTTTCAATTTGGACAGGTCTAAAAGTTCACTGTGATGGAATTGGTTAAACCTACTTATGGATAACGCCCGTGCTTAACCCATTCCACCACAATCCAGCTTTTGACGTCCCCAAAGAAAATAGATTAAAAAAACATCATATTGATAATGAAGTAAGTTGCACGAAATACTATATTGTTTAATATAAATGTGTTTTCTACCCCAAACGAGAATGAATTTTACGATTTCAGGAAATAAAAACTGTCGTCTGTTGCTTCTTTGAATTGTAGCAGTCTAAAGTTTTCTCATCTAGTAATGGGTTTCGGTAACCCTCTACCTTAGGTGAGTTAACACTTGAATTCATGAAATTTTATCAAATGAAAAAAATTATGTTTGTCAAAAGTACACACACACTTTTAGAGGGCGATATTTCAAGGAGTTCGGCTCGAGCGTATAAAAGTCTTGACGTCATTAAGGTACCGATCCCTTATCAAAAAGGTAAACTTTGTATCTGCCAAGTTCATTAAAATGCCGGATTTGACGCCATATAAATTTGACGGAGCTTTTTTCGTGTAGGTACTATTGACCTTTTCTGTCTATCTGTCTCTCTGTTCGCTGTCAGTCTCTCTCTTTCTCCCCCTCTCTCTCTCTCTCTCTCCCTCTCTCTCTCTCTCTTTTCTCTCTCTCTCTCTCTCTCACTCTCTCTCTCTCTCTCTCTCTCTCTCTCTCTCTCTCTCTCTCTCTCTCTCTCTCTCTCTCTCTCTTTTGGCAACAATGTGGCTTCTCAGGGTTGTCATTCAGGCCTTTTTCCTGTGTGTATATACAGAATATTGCCATAGGGATCATCCTCATGACCTGTCAGACATTTTGACAAAGTTTCGAATTGATTGAGCTAAAAAAAGCCACTCCTAGACAATAAACATTTAAATTGTTGACATCGCAAGACGCACTACCTTACGTTGCACGACAGTCGACGGACATTCAACGATCGCCAAATCTCACCATGAGCTACAAGCTAATAATACCTCTATCCAGAATTACATTGTACCGCGACATGTATGTAACTGAATTTTGTGCCACACCAGCCAATAGATAAACCCCTTAGGTATGCCGAAGACAAAATATTGCAGATTTTACGGACACACTAACTTTCTCTTCAAGACTCCTACTGAATATTTAACCTTTCTTCACAAATCAATACTAAAGGAATAAACAGGTAGTGTAGACTAAGATCAGACCGCACGTATGTGCATGCTGATATTAGTCTATACAACTGCCACAGTTATTGTCAAAACAAGAGGAATATTCCCTGATCAGACTGACAAGGATTAATTCCTTATCAGTGAACGAACATAGGTCCAACTCCATTCTAAGTACCATAACTGTTTGGCTTACCTTGAATATGGGAAGCGGCCATAGGGCAGTGGTAACGCAGGGCTTCTAGTCATGGGGCCTCGGGTTCGATCGGTGGTCGCGGCGAAGATCCTTTCCGACATGGGTGAATAATCGTAAGCCTAGAGGATAGCAGCTAGAGTCTAAGAAAGGATGCAGTAGCAGTACTGGTAGTAGTACTGGTGTGAGACATAACAGGAATCCACGGTCAGGCGCTCCAGCCGCCACAGTATGACTGAAATACTATTAAAAGTGGCGTTAAACCCAATCAATTTAATTACCTAGAGTGTGTCCAATAGATGATACATTCACGATCCTGCTGGGGGCGGATTTCTTTATCAGGTCTAACAAAAGATGAGTGAAGAGAAAATGTCCAAGATGGTTGGTACCAAACTGATATTCAAATCCTTCAGCTGTTTTCCATTCCGGACAATACATTACTCCTATAAATATAATAAATTAAAAAAAAAAAAAAAAAAGATAACGTCACTGGACGTAAAAAACGTCGTAAATACAGCTTTATTCAAAGCTGTATTTACGACATTTTGTAAGCCTGCTCACAATGGGAGACTATTCTGACAAAACTCGCAAATAGTTCTAGTTTGGTTTATACAAATTTATTTTAGTTCGATTGCGACCAAAGCTTTAAGCTTTTAGAGTCGCACTCGAACACTCAAATTCAGATATTTTCACGTTCCCAAAAGAGAGGCTATGGCCTAAACCCGCTGTTACCCGACTTTACAGCTGGGTAGACTGGGGCTGGCTATTAAGTGTCTTGTCCATGAACATATCCCGGTGACGATGGGGTCCGAACCCGTCACCTTCAGATAACGAGTCAAGCACCTATAATACGCGTGCATGGAGGCGGTCAATTCTAGTTTAGTTGTATACTATATCGTCGTTGTCGTTCTAAAACGTCGTTACTACAGCTTGATTCAAGCTGTAGTTACGACGTTTTAGAACGACAACGACGATATATAAAGCTTCGAGTATTCTGGTTGTTTGAAATTTGAAACGAATTTTTTTTTTTTAATTATAGACGGATCTCTGACCACGCCCATTTTCCTCCTACATAAAGTTAGACTTGGAGATTTACCGGCTTTTTTTTCTATTTTGCAAAACTTATCGTCAGTAACATGAGACAAAAATGAAAATCGTTGTTTAGCGCCCTTCAGCTTGAATAAGCTGTAGTTATGATTTTGAGTCGAACAACCAACAAAAAATGTTTCACATACACGTTCAATGTTTGAATTCAAAGTTCCGATCTTACTGTAGTATTTGATTGGTCGACCGATTTTTTACTGGTAGCTGCGATCCGTCCATTTATTCGTAAACTTCCGCTAAAAATGGTTCGCTAAGACAACTTTCTCGTGCTTGTAAAATAACCGTGTATTTATGTTATGTGCCTCATTAACTATACATATTCATCCTTTTCAACATAAAGTCACTTTTTAACTCATCTAAAGATATATGCTTTAGAAAACGTTGTGGAAAATGAAAAAAATATGCTTGTTACAAGCAATTTCTTCATTATCCACAATGTTTACTATCCAAAAAGACAAAGAACGAAAAAATTCCATAAACTAAAAATGTACTAGTATTTGGTTAAGAAATTGAGATTTTTTTTCGGTTACTTTCATAAAGGTATGATTTTAAAAACTAATATTTCTGTATGGTTCTCCTTAGCGGCTGAAATAAAACGTTAGCGAACGTCTCGTCGACCTGAACGCAAACAGGGATCGGTTGAATTCCACATTTAAAATCGCTGGCCCCGCCCACTCCTTTGGCCCCGCCTATTAACTCCTACAGGATGTTCTACTTCGATTTTAAACGTTGTTATTTTGCAAAAAATTATGGATAGTAGCATGAAACAAAAAAAAAAATGGTTGGCTCGCGACTTCAACGTCGTAACTACAGCAGCTATACGACATTTAAATCCCAAAACCAAACAAAAAAGTTAACACAAAACGGCAACATATGTTGGAGTTCAAAACTCATGTAGGTCTGAAAGAATGATTTGTTTGGTCGACTGGTTATTTGATTGACAACCGCGATTTGTTGGTCTATTGCATTAACAAAGTAGAGTATTAAAGCCATAACTGCCCTCCGAGGAAGGAAAAATAGTTGTAATAATCCAGCGCTTATTTGGTCACCATAGCAAACAAGGGCCTTCATAATATCGATATGCAAAAGCAGGGTTTGAGTGATGTTCTCTAGAAGGAGAATTTTGTGTTTTTCTTGTCGATTTCAATAAGTGTTTGTTTAAATTGTGAAATCGAGACGAATTTACCCGATTCGTCACCGAAAATCTTCGCTAATCTTCGACATTTACTGATAAATGCACAGGTGCTGATGAACAAATTTCACGGACGATTTCGTTAATCTTCGTGATCTAGAAATTTGTTTGAATGACTAGCGAAAGTTAAAACGTCATCACTGGCGTCATAGTTTTATTTAAACAAACCTTAAAATGTGGTTGGTCAAAATTCAAAATATCGAAACATCTTTCGTGGATTGTAGGCTTATCGCGTAGAATTATGTTGATCTTCTTATTTCAATCGTCATATTCACTCATGCTTTTGAGCCTGGAGTATGGCTTTCTTATCAGTTTTATAGGATGTTTTGGTAGAATATATGGCTTTAACTTCAGCGGGTGTTTCTCATCCTGAATGCAGGAAGAGTGGTGACAATAACTCGATTTCAATTTTACTAAATTAGTAAAACTTGTAAAGATATGAAACTATCCCTTCTTTAATTTCCTATGAATTTAACTTGAATAAATTACATATTTAACACATTGGAAATGTATATTATTCGAACATATTCATAGATTTTTTTTTCTATTTACCTGTCAGTTTTTCTGTTCGTCATATTTTTTCTACTTTTTCAATTGAAACTAACTTTCATTTGACGGAACGCCTCTGTCAATCTAAATATCGCTGACCAATCAAATTAATCATTTAGGCTGAATGTGAACTTTGAACTCTTATATTTATATAAAGCACTTTTTATTTGTTTGGCGACTTAAACGCCATACCTATGGGTCTAACTATTACAGTCATACCTGCATTGTTGACAAGAATATCGAGCCTTTCCTCCTTCTTATTGACCTCGGTAGCACATTCTCTCACAGAAGCTAACGACGACAGGTCAAGTTTATATACAACAACGTCTTTATTGCCAGTGGAGTCCCGGATCTCTTGAGCTGCAGCTTCGGCTCTCTTAATGTCACGGCATGCCATTAACACGCGAGCACCTATAAGTATTTATTTAAACTAATTCAGAAATCAAACCCAGGTAAATTATTTGTTGATAACGCGAGGGCCTAGAGTACAATGACGATAAGGTGGGAGTATACTGATGATAAAGCGAGATTACAATAACGATAACGCGAGAGCATAATGACGATAACGCGAGAGTATAATAACGATATCGCGAGAGTAAAATGACGATAACACGAGAGTACAATGACCATAGTGCGAGAGTATAAGGACGATAACGCAATAATTAAATACCGATAACGCGTCTCTACATTAACGATAACGCCACAGTCAAATGCCGATAATGCGAGAGCACAATGACGATAACGCCAGAGTAAAATGTCAATGACGCGAAAATACAATGACGATAACGCCAGAGTACAATGACAATAACTCCAGAGTATAATGACGATAACGCCAGAGTATGATGGCGATATTGCGAGAGTACAATGGCGATAACCCGAGAGTCCAATGACGATCTCGCGATAGTAAAATGACGATAACGCGAGTGTACATTGGCGATATCGTGGACAGTAAGGTTCAGTAACACGTATATTTAAGAGATGAAGAGAATATTTATTGTTTTCATGGAGGTATGAACCGAAAAACCTAATCACAATGTATGAATGCGCGAAGCGGATTCATACATTGTGTGATTAGGTTTTTCGGTTCATACCTCCATGAAAACAAAAAATATTCTCTTCATTTCTTATAATTTAATAGCATCGAGCGAAAAAAACAAAAGCTTTACAAATTTTGATACCATTTTGTACGGGACTGTTTTGTGCGGAAGCATACAATATCGCTGCGTGCTCAAAATTTTGTTCATGGAGTTATGAATAATTTTATTCGACCAATCAGGACGCTCGTTTTTGATAGACGAAACTAAAAATAAATTATTCATTCATGAAGTGAAATAAAGTTGATTTCTTGGTTATCCTTATCTTGATCATTTACGGATGAATGCTGTCAATAAAAGAAAGTCGATAGATCAATCCGAAATCATGCATTTAGGGACAGAAGTAAACTTTGAACTCCGACATAGGTCGACATTAATGTTAAGCTTTTTTATTTGTTTTGTGACTTGAACTTCGTAGCTATAGTCCATTCGAACTATAGTTACGTCGCATATGCCACCAAACTGCAATTTTACTTTTTGTAAAATCTAACTGACCATCCCCTTTGCAAAGTAACACCATTCTATTTATAAACTGAACTTCCTGTCTGAGTTAAGAGAGCCTAGTCAGCGATCCGACATTTGCAGCATAACAATTTCCAGTTTTCGAAAGAAGCTGCAATGGCTTCATTTTTGCGATTTGTAGTTTCTTATACACAATTTATCACCTCTCTTTGTAAAATACATTCCTTGTTTCTGTTTACCTTATCACTTGATTGATAATAGAAACTTTTGAATAAAAGATATTAATAAAGTTATGAAGAAAATGATCCGTTTAACCCATTCCCACTCAGTGGTGCTTTTTGACGTCCCCCAAGAAAAAACATTTGGGAAAACATTGTGTAACAAGCAATTTCTATATTGTCCACAATGTTTTCTACTTAGAAAGTTCAAAAATCTAACATTTCATACGCCATTGTTTGCCGTCTGCAACTCCTTTCAATTTGGAACAGCCTAAAATGTTGACGTTTGATAATGGGTGAAAAAAACTATCACCATAAAGGGCGGAGTCCAGTCTAGGTTTTATTTTAACATGCCTCACCTCTATGTGCAAAATCCCTCGCAGTCTCTTTCCCTATACCAGTGTTGCATCCTGTAATTAGCGTTGTTTTCCCGGTAAGTTTGACTTTACTGCGACATTGCCCACCTTTCAGGTAAATCTTCAACAGAATTATACCAGCGACTAAAAAAATAAACAAGAGAAACCTTGTGTTGCTATATCGCTGGTCTAATTAACATGGGCTCAATCAAATATATGTTCCACTGTCGACTTTAACGGGGCTTTGTTAAAGTCGACGGCGGCATCGGTCGAATGTACATGATATCGGTCGAGTTTCTATGCCAAAGATACTCGATGTTTGTTGTAATGTTAACATTATTATGATCATTATTATTCTGTTTGAGTTCTTAATTCATGTAATTCCTTTATTATTATATTATATCATATTTCTTTTCAAGAAAATAACCTATAAATGCTTATCACACTTTCTTTACGATTGATCAGCAAGTCCCCATTGTGCCTTCTTTTTCCTCTAGAAAAGGGATGCAATGAGTATAATTCTAAAATGACACGTATAGCTAGTTATCTCCCTTTGGTAGTCTAGAAAATAGGCCCCTCGGGCCACACAAAGAATAGGTGCAATCCTTTCTTGTTTTATCCTAAGTTTTTACTTCCTTGTAGGGTTATGACTGGAAAACATTGTAGAAAAGAAGAAATTGCTTGCAAAAAACAATTTATCCTCTTTCCACAATATTTTCTACCCCACTGGATGGTTATTTTTTCAATTAAATCCACTTCATATCTTAGTCTGCAAAACTTTTGAATTTGGACAGGTCAAAATTTTTGCAAAACAGGAAAGGTTCAGGGTTCGATTTATTCATTCCTTTCCTAAATAGCAAACCTGTCCACTGATTGACTTGCGGAACGTTGCAGAAGAAAAAGTATCTTGATAAGTTAGTAAAGCATGGCATAGAAAACAGTGTGGACAAAGGAGAAACTGCTCGGGAAAGTAATTTCTCCATAAACTAAAAAGCAACCCTTAAGGAGGTAGAACATTATTTTTGAGGCAAAAAGATAAGATACATTTGAATGCAATGTTTGCGGTAAGTTTGTTTGGAGTCACAGGCAATAGTCGCAATCGCCAAATTGCGGATGTCATTCAAATTATCAGCCAACCAATAAAACCATCCATTTGGACCAGAAGTGAGTTTTAAATACCGGCATTAGTCGCCATTTTTTTAAGCTTTTTGTTGATGTTGTTGTTTGTATGGCAACGTAAAAGTCGTAACTACAGCTTATTGGAGGTGTATTTATGACGTTTAGGCTGACAACCTCCCTTTCTTCATTTTTGTTACATGCAACTGGCCATAAATTTTGCAAAATAACGCTGTTATATATCGAAACGGATCATAGTGTCGGAGTCAATGGATGGGGGCCACCTGATTAGTGGATATATAGGGCCAGTGATTGGTCAATTGAATTTTTATACTAGGTATGTACATATTTACTTATCTAGTAAAACAACTCAATACTGGAAAGTCCGTGTGTTTGAAGTAATCCATTATTAGCAAGGATTGATGTTTCACTTCACTTTAGGCTGCCAACGGGATTTCACGCACTGGTAACCTTGGTGAGTAGAAAATAGCTTAATGGGAGACATTCCCATGTAAATAATCATCCCGAGGTGGATCCTAGAATATTTAGGCTCTTATATAAGTGGTCTAGTCTGATTCTATACAGCTTATTTGTCTGTTTATTCAAATAGTCTTTATCTAACCCATTACCAGACGACAACAATTCAGATTGGACCCAATTCTAAGATGTTGATTTTAGGGGGGGGGGGGTTGTTGTTTTTTCTGTTAATATAATTTTAGGACAAAAATATTATGAGAAATGAACAAAATGCTTGTCTCAAACTTGGTCAAAACCAGAGATTGAACAGGAAAGGATTAAAAGTTTGGAGCTTCGTCTGAAGAAAAAATGACCTAATGCTTGAAAATGGTCAAAATGCAAAGGGTATTGAATGAAAGTAAGCGGATCCAGGAAGCCAGACAAGTAAATACATGTTTATAACTATCTAAAAACGGGTGAAAACATTGTATGCGGGTGTACATGTTTATGTATTTATGTATCATGTGGCTATCTGAAAGCCAGCCTTTATTTAGAAACAAAAATAGAGAATTGAGCGGAAATCCTTTGCACAATAAAGTTTGACCGCTTATAGTTTACTTAACCCTTTCCTGGATAAACCCGGGATTTTACGTCAATGTGATTTTATACTCAAGAAACATTGTGGAAAAAGGAGAAATTGCTTACAATAAGCAATTTCTCCTTTCCCCACAATGTTTTCTACCACATAGGATGATTTTATTTTTAATTGCATCCAATTTTAATTGTCGTCTGCATCCTCTTTCAATTTGGACCAGTCTAAAATCTCAAAATCCAGGAAAGGGTTAAAGCATCAATTTATTTTGTTAGAGAAAAGGAATGAAATCTAACTCACCAGACGTCACTGCGATCGCAATTCCTTTTTGGTGCATTTGTACGAATTCCTGCACTGCGTCCATTTTGCATTTGATGAAGAACAACGCTTTGGTTTTTAAAAAAAGGTTACGAAACTAAAAGGGTGCGTAGTTTCATGCGGAATACTCGAATACTCGCGTCCTAGTTTATTATTAGTACTTTACAATGAAGTTTCTATAAATAGCAAAAAATACCAACACGAGGGTGTGTAAATCTTCGATTATATCACAAAGAGTTTGCCCCCGAGACGGAAGAATTTTAGGCTGGCCCAATTTCAAAAGAGTTGCAGACGACAATTTAAAGTTTAAGAAATTATATATTCTATCTATTATTGGATAGAAAACATTGTGTACAATGAAAAGGATTGCTTGTTAAAAGCATTTTATTTTATTTTATACAATGTTTCCCAAATGTTTTTCGGGGTGGCGGGGGGGGGGGCGTCAAAAATCATTTTTGTAAGGGAATGGGTTAACCCATTACCACACAATTCGGCTTTTTAAAACCTTATAGAAATGTAGTTATTGGAATCTTGTCACAAGCAATTTCTCCTTTTTTTCCAGTGTTTTCTAGCGGCGCTATGACACCTATTTCTCAAGTTGATTGTAGCCTACTGACGTTGAAATATTTCATGCTCACACAATCTCGCTTTTTACGACCCTTAATGAAAGAGATCTGGAAAACTGAAGAATTTTTTACAAGCGATTTTCACATCATGTACAATGGCCCCCTGCCGGTATAGGGAGTTAGTCACTTCCCTTTAACCCTGATTTGTCGTCAATAAATTCTTTGAATTTGGACCACGGTCTGAATTTTTTATCCTCTTGAAATTGGTTAAACAATTCCCTCACGATCATCATGTCCCCCCCCCCCAAATAAAAGGTTTTTTTTTTTGGGGGGGGGACCAACGTTGGACAAGAATTTGCTTGTAGCACATTTTTTGCAACCTCCAACAAGTTGGCAAATTGTCCCTAAATACGCCCGTAACACTACTGGTTGTTGACTGGGGAAAGGGATTAAAATTTCAATCTAATTACAAGAAAGAGTAACAATTCACAATGATAACTTATGGTTATGGTGTTTTTCTTGCTATCATGACAATAGGCTGTTACACTATAAGAGAAACAAATCAAAGTGTGAAAAAAACAAAGAGGAATAACTCAAAAAATAAGCCAGGTAGAGTTATAATTTTTGTGACTTGTACTTTCCCTTGGTGATATCTACCCGCTCATCAAGTTTCATGATCATGCTATTACACTTTCAGAGATATAATCCAGACAACATCCAAGTATGAACACAGTCTAAAAAACAATGAAGGGCAATAACTCTCAAAATATGCTAGGAAGAGTTATAGTTCTTGTTCACTGCACTTCTCCTTTGTGATATCTATGTACCTATTACGTTTCAAGATCGTAGCTATTATACTTTCAGAAGTATGCTCTGGACAAGATCAAAGTATGAAAAACAACAAAGGGAAATAACTCAAAAAATCAGCCAGGAAGCGTTATAGTTTAAATGCACTACACTTCCCATTGATGAGATCTATCTACCCATGAAGTTTCACGATCATAGCTATTATACTTTCAGAGATCTGCTCCAGACAAGATCCAAGCATAAAAAAACAAAGGGCAATAACTAAAAAATAAGCCAGATAGAGTTATGTTTCTTGTGCACTGCACTTCCGCTTGATGAGATCTATCTACCCATGAAGTTTCATGATCACAGCCTTTTTACTTTTAGAGATATACCGGCTCCGGACAAGTTCCAGTGCACACCGCCCGCCCGCCGGACGCCCGGACGCCACGGGTGATCCCATAATTCGTCCCGTCTCCGACTGGCGTATAAAAGGAATAAATTTTCATAAACTAAAACTTGTCTGCAACTTCTTAAGATTTTGTTCAGTCTAAAATTTTGTCGCGTGGTAAAGGGATCAAGCAGCTCATTAGCTACAAAACACTGTGAGCGAAGAGAAACTTTAGGATAAATTACTTGTAACAAAAATGCTCAAATTGCTCTCCTCTCAATGGAATTTCTTTCAAAAAGGGCATCAAGTCAAGGATTCGTGACACTTTGTTATGAAATATTAGTCACCCAAATGTGAGACTAGACCATAGCCTACTAACCAATGTTCCAGACGACATTTGACGGATATCATCTGTCCACCAAAAAAGCCATCGACCAATCAAATCATTAACTTAAATCGTATGAGACATTTGGACGATTTGGCGATTATAACTTCGTAACAACTGCTTATTCAATCTTTAAATTAAGACGTTTTAGTTGCCAACCACAAGAACGACCAATTCTATTGAGGAAAGTAGCCCTAGATTTTAAAGAATTGTGTGAAACAAGTTATTTCTTCTTTTTCCACCATGTTTTCCAAACCTGGGGAGTAACAAGGGGGGATTGTGTAGGAATACCATCCAGATAACTCCCCTTTATGTTTAGCTGATCCAATGTTTGAATCTAAAACTAGGATTATTAAGATAGGTAAAAATCGTAAAACAATATGTTGATGCTTAGACCGGCATGGAAAATGAACTTTTCAAATCTGACCAAAGAATTTTTTACGACATGATTTTTTTCTTATTTAAGATGTAGATACGACGTTTAGGTCGCCAACAAACCTTTCTACTGTTTTGTTACATACTACTGTCTAATAAATTGTACAAAATAACACCGTTTAAAATCGAAGCGGAACTTCCTGTTAGAGTCACAGGGTGTGGCTAAAGGAGTAAGCGGGCGGGGCCAGCGATTGATTAATTATGTAAACCTTTATATTGTTACCTACTGCCCGGTTGCGCTATAACATCGATGCGAAATTTAAAGCACAGACAACGAATTTGATATTTTCGTACAACAGATTGATTAAATGGGGTTTAACGCCACTTTTGACAGTATTTCGGTTATATCGCGGCTGCTAGAGCCCCTGATCATGGCTTCCTGGTATTACTCGCACAAGTACCTCCACAACATCCTTTCCGAGCCCCCAGCTGTTCATCCCACTTAACGATGATCTACTCATTGGTGGAAGACATATTTCGGAAAGGATCTTCGCCGCGGCCAGGGATCGTCCCCAGGACCCCGTGATTAGGTGTCCTATGCAGCACCAACTTCGCTATTTTATCGTACAAAAGTAAAATACCCGATATATATCAAGCGCATTCGAAAGGCAGCAAGTGCTATGCCGGTGAGAGGAAGATCGAAATTTAATTTATTTAACGCATTCCCAAACAGTGACTTTTTGGCGCCCCTCAAGAAAAACCAGAGGCGCTTGAGCGCCTGATTCGCCCCTGAATTTATTTATCATTCCTGAGAAGTTTTCACCATATATGGAAATTTGCCCCGCCCATAAAAGCAATCCGATCTTATTTTTTGAAGGAATCTGATGAGCACTCCTGTAAAATTTCGTAGAAATCAATCAATTGGGTCTTAGAAGAAGATTTTTAAAGGTTTCACAATATATGAAAATATGCCCCGCCCATTAAAGCCAGGTTTTTCATCCGATCAAACTTATTTGAAGGAATCTGATAAAGATTCAACCAATGAACATTCCAGTAAAATTTGGTGGAAATCCATCAATTGATTTCTAAGAAGAAAATTTTTAAAGATTTCACTATATATGGAAAATAAGCCACGCCCATTAAAGCCATGTTTTCATCCAATCAAAATTCTTTGAAGGAATCTGATAAACGGTCACTCAATGATCATTCCTGTAAAACTTGGTTGAAATCCATCAACTGATTTCCCCGCCCGTTAAAGCCATGTTTTTCATCCGATCAAAATTCTTTGAAGGAAAATGATAAAGGGTCAACCAAGGATCATTTCTGTGAAATTCGGTTGAATTCTGTTCCGTACACTCTTAGGAGAAGATTTTTTAAGTAAAAGTTTACGGTCGGACGGACGATCGACGGACACAACTCCGTGAGAGTAGCTCGCTTGATTTCAGCCAGAGGAGCTAAAAATTGGGAAAACATTGTGTAAATTGAGAAAATTGCTTGATTTCTATATCCATATATAAGCTTCAAATTGTTGTCTGCAACTCCTTTGAATTTGGACCAATCTAAAATTCAGTTGTTTTGGAATGGGAATCTCAGTGACCCATCGCAGCTGTCAATCAAGGAATATATCGACCAATCAAATCTTTCTTTCATCCCGGAATTGAGATTTGAACTCCAACAATGGTCGCCAGTTGTGTGAAACTTTTTTTAACGTCGTAGCTACAGCTTATTCAATCTGTAGAACGACGTTTACGTCGCCATCCTACTATATTACTTTATTGTTACATGCTACTGCCCATAAATTTAAAAAAAAAAAACGCCCCTTAAGAATTCAAAACGGTACTTTCCATCGGAGTCGGTGGGCGTGGCCAAAGGAGTAAGTGGGCAGGGCCAGTGATTGGTCAATAAGGAGGGGAAAAACAAGAAGAGAGGAGTAGTTTACATTTCTTACAATATTCATTTTCTACAAAGAATAAAATCTACAGAAATTCAAACTATATCTCTAACTCTAATACTAATGATGTGAGGTACTTGTATACAAAATAAAAGTTACACAAGTAAGTAAGCTTAAAAAATCTAAATACAAACAACCGATCGCTGGCCCCGCCCACTGACCTTCGATAGGACGCACCACTTCGATAGTAAACGACGTTATTTTACAATAATTTAATCATTAGTTTCGTCTATCAAAAAACGGGCGTTCTGATTGGTTGAAAAAAATATTCATAACTCCTTGAACAAAATTTTGAGCACAAGATAGTCCCAAACAAAAAGGTATCAAAATATGTAGGGTTTTGGCTTTTTTCGCTCGATACTATTAAATTGTTAAGAGATGAAGAGAATATTTTTTGTTTTCATGGAGGTATGAACCGAAAAACCTAACCACACAATGAATGAATCCGCTTCGCGTATTAATACAGTGTGATTAGGTTTTTCGGTTCATACCTCCATGAAAACAAAAAATATTCTCTTCATCTCTTAACAATTTATATCTAGTAGCATACAACAAAAAATTAAATCGTTGGTTGGCGACCTAAACTTCGTAACTACAGCTTACTCATACACGCTAAATAAAAATTGCTTGGTGAAAAGCATAGGGTCAAAACATCGTTAGGCGGTCAAAACTACAAAGTACAATATGTACCTGCGCTGTTCTGGCCGAACACTAACATCTTGATTCAAAGGTTCAACAGGCGTTATCGGAACGTATTTCTAATTATTTATTCATTTATTATTTTTTTATTATTATTTATTGTTGCTGCAATTAATTGTAATCAAAAAATAACCCTTGTCACGCCTAATCAATTTTTGGTTCAGAATTGCATTAAAATTACATAGCTGAAAGCCCTGAAGGGCCCTTATTGTTGGTCAGTATTTATTTTCATAGATGATATCACAAACAACTCGGACTTAAATAAGTCAAACTGGTTGTATAGACTAAGATCATACCGCACATAAGTTCGTTATAGATTTCAACTAATGTTTGTGTAGATTTTTTGATGGAGTCGAATGCACCCGATTCTGAACCGGAAACGCTCGCTAATCTTCGCAATTGACAGTTATATCCACATACGTTGATTACTAAGCTTTACGGACTATTGCGTTAATTTCCGTGACCGATACACGTGTGGCTAGCGAACGTTAAAATGTCATCACTGACGTCATAGTTTTATGTATAGCTTGAATAGAAATATAGTTACAACATTTTGAACATCCAATGACGAATTGACCTGTGTCAATCGTCTATTAGGTGAATATTAAACCAATTACTAGACGACGAAATTTTGTACTAGTCTTAATTACAAGATGTTGCAGACGACGTTTTCAAATTGGTAAAAATCTATAACTTTAATGGTAGAAAATATGGTCGAAAATTAATAAATTGATTATTTCAAGCATTTTTTGAATATTCACAATTTTTCAAAAAGAAAACAATCTTGAAGGGCGTAAAACAACTCGTTTGAAATCTAGTTCGTAGGCCCTTAGTTTATTAAGCCTTTCCCGCACTTTTTGACGCCCTTCTAGAAAAAGACTTTGGAAAACATTGTGGAAAATGAAGAAATTGCTTGTCACAAGCAATTTCTTCATTACCCACACAATTTTCTTGCAAAGAAGACAATGAATTATGAAATGTCATCATCTTGAAATTATCGTCGTGAACATCTTTGAATTTGGACCAGTCTAAAATCTTATTGAGTGCGAATGGATTATTTTTTTAGGTAAATGACACGTCTCTGAAAGCATATCTTTGATCACTCAATAGTTCTGCAAGCTCGATTGTTGATTCTCGATAAAACTCAACCAGTAATCTTTTTGTTTCCAACAACATAGGCCCCGCTTTAGCTTTCTTTTTTGTCACGAGGGACTTTGGTAGCTGGGTGATCATGTCCATGGACTTGGGCGGTAACGAGGCTTAAACGAAATGGATCAGAAAACATTAACGTGTAAACAGACGTTAAAAAGTTTAGACAAGTCCATTTTGACTGCCACAGCCATAGCGCAGTTGATAGCGCGTCGGACTCTTAATTAAAGGGATCCTGGTTTGATCCCCAGTCGCGGCAAAATATCCTTTCCTACATTCATCTCTCACCAACGGGCAGAGATCCGTAAACCTGAGTGGAATGAGCAGCTGGAAGCTCGGAAAGAATGTAGTGGTGGTACTGGTGAGAGAAATACCAGGAATCCATGGTTCAGCCGCCACGATATGACTGGAATACTGTTATATGTGGCGCCATTCAAATAAAAAAAAAACTAGTCCTAATTAAAAAAAAATCGAGAAGACAATTTAATGCTGGGCATATTCTTCTTCTTTTTAATTGTGATTTATTTTATTATATTTTATTTCAGTGAAGAAAAACATTGTGGGGAAACGAAGCAACTGCTTATTACAAGCGCTGTCTTTATTTCTTACGATGATTTGATAAGTTTTGGTTTCTTGACGATCGTAAAAAGAGGAATTATGTAGGGACAGGTTAAACTGAGTTTTTTCTGTTTATATGGAGAAATCAATCCAAACAGTGAGCTTATCATTTTGTTGTTTTCAATGGTTTTGCGTCGAAACTGACGGATCTGTGGCCCCGCCCACTATAACCGCTGGTCCACGCCCACTATTACCGCTGGCCCTGCTCACTATTACCGCTGGTCACGCCCACTATTACCGCTGGTCACGCCCACTATTACCGCTGGTCACGTCCACTATTAACCGCTGGCCACTCCCACTTTAACCGCTGGCTACGCCCACTATTACCGCTGGCCAAGCCCATTATAACCGCTGGCCGCGCCCACTATTACCACTGGCCATACCCACTAACTCCAACAGGATGTTCCACTCAGATATCAAACGGCGTTAATTTTCAAAAATATATGGCCAAGAACATATAACATAGAAATAAAATTGGTTGGTGGGCGATATAAACGTCGTTACCAAAGCTTGAATAAGTTGTGGTTACGACATTGTAGTCGCCAAACCAACAAAAGTGCTTCACGTAAATATCGGTCAAATTTGCAGTTCAATCTTCGTAACTGAGCGGGTCGTTTGAATGGCTAGCGAAAGTGAAATCGTAAACAAACCTTAAATTATGGTGGGTCACAATTTAAAATATCGAAGCTTCTTTCTGTAATAGTAGAATTATTTTTATCTTAGAATTTCAATCGCCATATTTATCTATGCTTTTGAGACTGGAGTATGGTTTTCCTATTAATTTTGTTGTGTGTTTGCGGGGACGCTATAGGGGAAACAATCCGCTTAACAAGTTTAGTGAAACGGCTCCTAGGTACTTGATAACCGGATTGTATCCCCTACAGCGTAAAGTAAGCCAATCTTTTATCCATTTTTGACAAACGGGAATTTGCTTTTGTAATTGATTGGCCGAAAAAAAGTTTATACCTCCATGAACAAAATTTTGAACATGCAGCTATTTTGTATGCTTCCATAAGATTGTATCCAAATTTCTAAACATTTTCTTACTTCGCTCGATGTCATTTAATTATAAGAATTTTGTGTTTGTATGTAGATATGAAACGAAAAACCTATTCACACTTATTTAAAATCCGCTTCGCGTATTTATACAGTATGATCAGGTTTTTCTGTTTTTCGATTCATACCTCCAATGAAAACAAAAAATATTCTCTTCATCCTTTAAATGAATATAAGTTCAATGTCGCCTATTGCACACTAACAATATTAAATAGCACACCTCATGGATATAACTTAAGTGTTAGTTACGTCTGTTATGATTAACAGAAAAAAATATCCATATCTCCATAAACAAAATTTTGAGCACGCAGCCATTTTGTATGCTTGCACATAAAAGAGTTCTATAAAATATTTCAAATTTGTAAAATGTTTGTGTTTTGGTTTTTTGTTTTTGTTGCTGTTGTTGTTGTTGTGATGTTCGCGTAACGTCATTAAATTATGAGAAATGAAGATAATAGTTTTCGATGTTGTTTTCATGGAGATATGAAACGTAAAATCTAATCACATTTATGCATGAATACCAACATAAAAACAAAAAATACTCTCCTCATCTCTTGATGTAATAACACGACCTTTTAATATCACATAGCCTGTGATTTGACTTCCTTTTGGTTTTATCGTGCCATACTTACCGAGATTTAGAAATATAAAAACTAACTGCAACGTCCCCGTTATATTCTGTTTATAATCTTCCGTTCTAAATATGAAAAAATGTTCTCTTGGAAACACTTTCAACCATTCTTTCAGGTGTGACGAGTAAAAACTGCTGTACAGAGACACCTGTTAAAATAAATCTCGTGCTTCACGTTAACCCTTTTGAGAAAATTTAAGACTAGTCAAAATTTAAAAGTTTATGAAATTCAAAAATTCGTTATCTTTTGGGGTAAAAAAAAACATTGGGAAATTGAAGAAATTGCTTGAATCAAGCAATTTCTTCTATGTTCACAATGTTTTCCAAAGCTTTTTTCTTGGGTGTAAAAAGTGGGGTTGTGTTTGAATGGGTTACAAGGGTCAGGCAGCAAGAGCGAAAATTGTCTCGCTGATCTGACAGCGCGTGTTGCGACTACTGAGCAGGGTCGATTTTCTTCGGATTAGTCTTGGTTTTTTATTAACATAGGTAACTGACCAATCGATTCCCCCCCCCCCCAACTACTCCATTTGCCACATCAATCGACTCCAACAGGAGGTCCCGCTTGAACGGCGTTATTTGCAAAAAAGGACTGGGAGTCCTGAGAGCGGTTTTGCTGGCTTATCAGTAACCGCGCTCAATAATGCCAACATGTATCATCAAGATGAGTAAATAAATCGTACACCTATAATAGGGATGAGCAGCTGGATGCTCGATAAGGATGTAGAGGTAATACTGGTGTGAGAACTACCAGGAATCCGTGGTTAGTGGCTCAATCCGCCCCGATATAACTGATATACTATTAAAAATTGCGTTAAAACCCAATTCAATTAATCATGATCCTTGTACTGTTTACCGAAATCGATATTTTGATTTAATCACAACGTTTTCTTTAATATTATTTCATCAGTGCGTGAAAATGCGTGGTTGTGTGGAAAAAGCTTAATTGATAAAAGGTAAAGCAATCAAAGCTAACATTCAATTCTTTTTGCTTTGAGCATATTATTATTACGTACAACATGTTCGTTTCAAAGATATAGTCGAATTCGAGAGGTAAAAGGGTATTTTATTCGATGGGGTTAAATAGGCGCTTGAATCGCGCCTATAACAGGGTTGTAAATTGTAACATATACTATGTACACCGGGTGTAAATTTGCTCAGCCCTGCCAGGTCAAAACTAACAGACAGGGTTAGGAGTTAGTTTACATGTATTCGCTAACTTCAATAACTACTGACCATCGTTCTATCTTGAAACACGAGGAGATTATTTCTCTCATTTAGACAGTTCATTAGACAATTTACTGTGGATATATTAAGTCGAAGTTTTAAACCATTTTCCTTGATATTCATGACTAAAAGGAGGCTGTTGACATTCAGCAAGTAAGTTATTTTCTTCATAAGTATGAAACAAGATGGAGGCGTCCGCATAGATTTTTACTTCAAGTTTATGATCATGCGTGGATATGAGTGGAAATTCGTGAAAACTTGTTTCCTGTTCATCGATGTGAAATACCGGTTTTGTCCTACAAAATCGCTAAAAACTTTAGTTCGGACGTTTAAGTCGCCAAACCAACAAAAAAGGTTGACAAAAAGTTGGATGTAAAAACTCGTTTCTTGTCTAAATGAATGATTTCATTGGTAGACTGGTTATTTGTTTGACACCCGCGATTGGTCAATTACATAAAGGAAAATTGTTTTTCAGTATAAAATCGATTAATCTTTCATTAACCCATTCCCACACAGTGCCTCCTTTTTACGCCCCTGAAGAAAAAAGCTTAGAAAAGCCTTGTGGAAAATAAAGAAATTGCTTGAATCAATCTCCATTATCCTCAAATGCTTTCTATCCATGACGACAAAAAAAAATATTGATATTCGATGTTGTCTGCAGCTTCTTTCAATTTGGACCAGTCTAAAATTTTATTGTAAGGGAACAGGTTAAGTGGGCAACAAAAGCTTACAACCACGAATTAAACATGTGACTATGACGTCCTTATATATGGTATTAAAACTATCATAACAACCTCATAAGAACGTTATAAAGTGGAATCATGACAACATCATAAGAACGTTATTAAGTGGAATCAAAACAAGATCATAAGAACGTAATAAAGGTGGAATCATAACAACATTATAAAAAATTGTTAAAGTTATGAGTTTATAGTCTGTCACCACGCTAATGCGTGCTCAACCGACTTTACACCTTAACCCCACGATCATAGAGTTACAAGTCGGCTATTAACACACGGCGCCTACGGCTAGCCACAGCACATTGGCCTGTAACCTCACATGTACCCATTTATACACCTGGGTGGAGAGGAGCAACGTGGAGTTAATTTTTTGCTCAGAAAAAATTCCATGACCCGAGCGGGATTCGAACCCGGGACTCTCCGATCCCGAGTCCCTTGTCCTACCACTAGACCATGGTCTCCATAAGAACGTTAATAGGTGGAATCATGACAACATCATAAGAACATAATAAAGTGGAATCATGACAACATAATAAGAACGTAATAAAATGGAATCATGACAACATCATTAGATAGTAATGAAGTGGAATCCTTTTTATTGCAACTCAAATTTGTGAAGATTATAGTTGCAAATAACCAGATGTTGCAATTAAAGAGAAGTATTTGTTCTAAAAATATAATGTTTGTGCATGAAGTCCGTTACAAATAATCAATATATTGCTATTATCAGGATTGCAATTAAAGGGATTTCAGTGTATTACAGTACTTGGTACCTTAACACTGTCATTTTGTAGGCATTGTAATCGTTTAGGGTCGCTTATAATCAGCCTAGGCGTAACATTCGCTGATCATGTATCATAGTGAAGACTCTGATCAGACTGTGCGGATGCATTGTCTTATCCGAGTCTTTATTTTGCACATATGTTTAAAGCCATATCTTACCTCCGAAACGGTTTCAACAATCTATCAATGTCACTAAAACAAATAAGAGCCTTCTTAATATCGATATACAAAAGGCGGATACGAGTACAGGTTTGTGTTTTTCTGATCGATTTAAACTCGTGCTTGTTTAGGTTTTGAAATCGAGTCGAATGCACCCGTTTCTCCATCGGAAACGCTCGTTAATCTTTGGCATTGACACTTATACGAACACATGCTGATGATTCATTTCGTTAATCGCCGTGACCAAGCTAATTGTTTGAATGGCTAGCGAAAGTAAAAATGTCATCACTGACTTCATAGTTTTATGTTAACAAATGAAAATTGAAACAGCAGTTTCGTTGATAAGTTCACAAATGTAGAGTAGGGCCCTTTTTCCTAACATTAACCACGTGGATCCTTTTTCGTGACAAAAAAATGAATTATTCAGAGGGAAAAGTCGTAAGATGACAAAAGAATATGGGCATTCGCAACGTGACAGATATTTTGACGACATGGGGCAATTCTACACTCAGTCGTCTGTTGATCTGACACGGCATACTAGCAAACCAAAGTCTGGTCTGTTATCCCAGGTCGATAAAAGAATATTAGCCAATCAAATGAACTTAGTCATCACCTTATGACAAACAATAATATGCGATGTCATCAGGTTATTTGGTCTTTATTCATAAGGATATCACTGAAACAGTATATGTTTTATTTAGTCAATCCCCAATTACCCACAGTGAGAGTAACAATCCACAACTCTGCTTGGAGATACTTGAATATATCCCCTAACGTACGAACAGATAATGTAAATATTACATCGCTCGACTCCCGACCCCACCCCACCCAAAAGTCTTCAGCTGGTGATAATTATAGGTCACCTACCTTCATTTTATCTTTGACAAGACGGTCGTACAAACAGTGTCTATGTGAGTGTTGCTTGGTACAGTTTAACCAAACAGACAGAGAACTGACAACGTGGTTGTGAAAATCCATGCTGGTCTTGCCCCTTCTACTGAAGAAGTAATAGGAATACAACCTGAAGTATATCAAAGTATATCGAAAATATTCGTAGGGTAGTAACGAAGTACAAAATGTATTAACTATTGTACTGTAAGGAAATGAAAACGATGTCTCTACCTTTTTAATACCGTTGATATTTTTTTCAATAGATGAAATTTTTGTTGTTCAACGATTAATGATATTCCATACAACGCATACAAAGCGTAAGTATCAACACGTCATTACCTGAATTATGGCGTCTTTTTGACGGCCATTTACTTAGTAAATTGATAAAATCTCTTTGTTGTTTCCGAATAGGAAACATTATGGATAATGAAGATATTGCTTGATACAATGTTTTCCTTTTTAGCGATTTTGTAGGACAAAAACGGTATTTCACATCGATCAACCGGAAACAAGTTTTCACGAATTTTCCAAACTTTTCCACGCATGCTCATAAACTTGAAGTGAAAATCTATTTGATCGCCTCCATCTTATATCATCGCTGATGAAGAAAATAACTTACTTGCTGAATGCCAAAAGCCTCCTTTTATTGATGAATATCAAGGAAAATGGTTTAAAAATTTGACTTAATATATCCATAGGAAATTGTCTAATGAACTGTCTAAATGAGAGAAATAATCTCCTCGCGTTTCAAGATAGATTCTAGGTAAGCGGTTAGTGGAGTAGGCGAATACATGTAAACAAACTCCTAACCCTGTCTGTTAGTTTTACCTAGCAGGACTGAGCAAGTTTACACCCCGATTACGCAGTATATGCTACAAGTTACAACACTGTTATAGTCCGATTCAAACGCCTATTTAACCCCACCGAATAAAACACCCTTTTACCTCTCGAAGTCGACTATATCTTTGAAACGAACATGTAGTACGTAATAATAACACGCTCAAAGCAAAATGATCTTTAATTTCTTTATCTTTTATTATTTAACCTTTACCACACAACTACAAATTTTCACGCACTGATGAAATAATATTAAAGAAAACGCTTGATTAAATCAAAATAGCGATTTCGGTAAAGAGTAAAAGGGTCTTGATTAATTGAATTGGGTTTTAACGCAACTTTTGATAGTATTTCAGTGATAGTGGGGCGGCTGGAGCTCCTAAACATGGATTCCTGGTAGTTCACACACCAGTGCTACCACTACATCCATATCGAGCAACCCTCTTAGGTGTACAATTTATTTACTCATCTTGATAATACATGTTGGCATTATTGAGCGCGGTTACTGATAAGCCAGCTAAACCGCTCTCAGGACATTCAGTCTTTTGATTATATATATATTTTTTTTTTGGGGGGGGGGGTAGAGCGAGCGTTAAACGGGGATTGTGTTGGAATGGGTTAAACGACATTTAGACTGTACCTTGATCGGTCGCCTAATACAATTAAAAATATGAAATCTTAAGAAGGTGGTATGATAGAATATCCAAATAAATCAATCTAGAGAAAAAAAGCAAAACAACGCTAAGTGTTGTACATAGTGTAGCTTAAAGGTAGGTGTCGATGTTTTTCATGTCACAGATTTTGATTATTCTTACTCCCTCTCGTATAATATTCTGAAAAGTAGTTTTGATAAATCAGACAAACAAGGGTATTTCCCTAATAGTTAATCTAATTTTAGATTTAGCCGAGACAGTTCCGTCATTCGTACGATACGTTTTACCGTTGGAATCCCGAATTCAGTTTGAATTTGCTCAAACCAACATCATCATTACGTCATCAGGAGTTATGTTCGCTTGCCGGTCGTCAATCCTGTAATCAGTCAAAAACTGCCGTAGGTGTTAATACAAATATAGACGCTTACCATAGTTTTGTGCTAACCATTTGGTGTGACATAATTTAGGACATTGATTGTTTCGCATGTAAATTTGTGACCTTCCGTTGACTTTCGATCATATGCAGATAGAGTCATGCGGTGTCGACAACCAAATTCCGTGGTATTTAAAACTAACCTTGAATTCCGCTGAACCTTACAAATATAATCAAAACAACCTCTTTAAGCCTTGCAGATTATCGCGAAGACAATACCTGACTCAAATCTTAAGTATACCTCCCTTTAATTCTCAACCCTTGAAATATGCCTACCTTTCTACAGGGTCCCGTAAAGATAATATTAGTCTGACATTTGGGTTCATATGTTTTATCAAATACGGGGTGGTCCAAACCAACTCTTCGGCGTCAGCATCGTTTTGTGGCAATAAATAGTTCCAGTGAAAATCGGTGAAATCCATTGGGTCACCTTGACCTTGAAGAATATCAAACCGTTAAATTATATATCAGTAAGGGCATTGTTATAATTTGTTATTAAGGGTACCATTAAATAAATGTTCGTATTACGCACATATATCGACTTTTTTTTAACGAGTAATTGATCAATATAAAACGAGGCCTAAACGAGGTTTATGGGTTGTTAGATATTACAAATATATGTTTCTTCAATATCGCCTAAACACTGTTTATTATATTTTCAATGAAACTCAATGCTAATTTTATTGAAAGTGTGTTGAAGATATTAAAGAGGGATTGAAGTATTGAATCAATATAGTTGTCAATTGTATTGATAAAAATGTATCATTCTATGTGTATTTATGTATAAGTAAAACATTTGCCGAAATTCATGTCAAGTATTTTTGTTGGTTTTGCGACTTAAATGTCGTAACTACAGCTTATTCAAGCTGTAGTTACGACGTTTAGGTCGCCAACCAACCATTTTTATGTAGCATTTTATAGGCCACAAATCGTCAAATATGGAAAAGGAACTTCCTGTTAGAGCTAATTGGGCGTGGCCAGCGCTCTTTTGTTTTTAGGACTAGACAGCACATGCCGTTTGAACATAAGGAAATCCTTTTTAAATACCAGTGATAAATGGATGGTAACCTCCTATTTGATTGTCCTCAATTGCGTTTACTTTAAATGTGTCAACAAAGGCTGCAAACTTCATGTTGTTTTTTTCTGGAAATAAAACAGAAATTAATTTGTCATAGGATGTTATATGAACGAGTAAGTTTGATTTCAAGAAATGAAGAGAATATCTTTGTTTGTTTGTTTTCGTTAAGGTATGGACCTAAAAACTTAATCGTACTGTATGAATACGCGAAGCAGATTTACACATTAGTGTGACTAGATATTTCGGTTCATACCTCCATAAAAACAAAATATATTCTCTTCATTTCTTATAAATAAATAACTTCGAACGAAAAAAAAGGGAAAAACTGTAGGGATTTTGATACCTTTTTGTATTGGACTATTTTGTACGAAATTTTGTTCATGGTGGTATGATTTTTTTTCCGACCAATTGGAACGAATGTCTTTGATAGAAGAAACTAGAAATTAAATCATTAACCTATTTCCGGAAGACAAAATTTTATAATGGTCCAATTTTATAAGGAGTTGCAGGAGACAATTTGAAGTTGATGGAATCTTATCAATCCTTGTCCTCCTTGGTAGAAAACTGACTAATCGCTGCCCCGCCCACTTACTTCGTTAGCCCCGCCCAATTAATCTAACGGGAAGTCCCGCCTCGATTTTAAACAGCGTTTTTTTGCAAAGTTAATGGCAAGTAACATGTAACAAAAACATAGAATAGTTGGTTGGCGACCTAAACGTCATAACATACATCTTGAAAATGCTGTAGTTACGACGTTTAAGTCGCCAAACCAGCAAAAAAAAGTGGACAAAAATGGGACCAATTCTTCGATTTTAAACGGCGTTATTTTGAAAAATATATGTCAAGCAGCATGTAACAAAAAGTATAATAGTTGTTTAACATAATCCATTATTCGAGCCTATTGTGGAAGCTCATATATGTCTTTCACGAAGAAATAAGTAGAGTAGCCACGGTCCGAATCCATGAAATCAATACTAAATATTATGTTGATGGGTCGAAGATACACACGCCCATCTGATGCCAATACGGTCTTGAATGAACATTTTTGAGAGGGAGATGCGAAACAAGATATTTGGTTTGTTGACATAGTATTTTGGTCCCATATGAATAGGGAAACAAATGCGCTAGACGGGGGAAGAGTCGGGAGTTTGAAATGGGATAGATAACGTATATGGATGTTTGGGCTTATGCTCCCAGAGTAGTCTAGAAGTAATAAATATTGTATGATTTAAACAGCAGTTTGGAGTTATTGTTAATTCATCCACTATACGATCATCGAGAAGAAACATTGTAGAAACAGGAGAAAAGGCCGAGATTATATTACATGTTTAATTTGGTGCCGTGACCAGGATCGGCTAACAGTCTTTTTACGGCCTTGGGGATAATAAGTTCGTAGATCAAGATCAGAAGGAGATTTTACGTACTTCAACGCTATCATAAACCACATCAGAATACATTTTTGAAAAAAAACGTTCACTTTAATCGTTATTTTGGGAAGAACTTGGACAGTTAAATCGAGGAAAATATTGCTAAAATTTTGACGTCATTCTGATACATTTGGAGACATTTTGTATTTCGAGTGGATCCATTAAGATCGATGGGGCCATGGTGAAGAAAACTCGACAGTTACAACCGACAACGGAAATGACAATTTCACGATATTCAATTATACAGTGAGTATTTTGTTAACATTTTGAACATGACTTCTAGTCAAAAACAGCCAGATTTAGGGGCCATTTTGCAAAACTTTTCAGATCAACTCGGGGGTTTAAAAGATGCATTTCACGCTCAGGGGGTATCTCAAATTGTTCCAACCTTTAAGGGAGATTCACAAGAATTTCAAAATTTGATTAAAGCAATAGATAGGTACGCTTTATTGGCTCGAATTACGGAAGACCAAAAATGTTTGAGTGCTTTACAAACTTCAGCCGGTATAGTAGCCGACTTTTTACAAAGATATTTGCAATCGTGTCCTATATGCAAATGGGTGAAAGTAAAATTAGAATTAAGTTCGAGATTCGCGTTCGTGACGGATCCCATGCATGCGCTTACCCTCCTATCTAGGGTTAGACAGAGTGATAGGGAAAAGGTGCAAGTATTCGCTGAACGTTTGTTGAATCTTGCCACGCAATCGTTTGGGGAACAAGGAGGTCCGGTTATGGAGCAACAATTGATCGGAGATTTCATTGTTGGAATAAGAGAAAATGCAGTTAAATTGAGGGTCCTGCGTATCAATCCAAAAACTTTTCAAGATGATGTGAGAGTCGCAAGTTTTGAACAAAATTTATTAAATAGAACCCTATACAACCGATCTGACCTGTCTTACGGTTTTTGGTGAATCAATAACATCTTTAATGGCCTTAACCTTTTCCTGATCTGGCGCTATTCAGTTTTTACTTACTATGAATCCTAAATAACGCATTTCGTCCCTAAAGAAATTACACTTCTTCAATTTCAGTTTATGTTGACGTAACCTGTCAAATACTTATTTTATATGATCTATTGCAACTACAACATCAAGCTTTTACAATTGTGCATCGAAATTTACAAAAAGCAAGAGCGAGACAAAAAAGGTATGCAGATAAAAATACCGTTTCGGAAGAATTGCAAGTAGGCTCACCAGTCTGCTATCGTAATTCTAGACGAAATTCTAAATTTTCGCCGCGATTTCTACCCTATTATAGACTCATAGAACAAAAAGGGCCAGTTTCTTTCGTAATTCGAAATCAATTAGACGGGACTGTAACAAAGGCCACGGCAGATCAGTAAATGTTAGATTATTTGGATTGGGGCGAACTTAAGGAAGCAAAATTGTATAATCAAGCGGGGCGTCCGATCCGAAAAACGCAGTTGGCGATGCCAGAAGAAAGTGAAATTTCTAGCTCGGAATCTGAATCATTATCAATGGGTACCGATACCTTCGATATACCGCGGAACAGACAAAATAACCAATATCGACTCGAGAGGCAATCATCTACGGATTCAGAAAAAATTCCGTTATTTGAGTTAAAAGAACGACTACGCATGAAATCCAATAGGGAGGCGGAGCTAAGGAATTCCGATAGTCAGGGTTCTGATTATGAAGACGCCCAACATTATGAGAATGACAGTACCACTTACGAAACTTCGATCGAGAGCATGTCACCAGAAAATGTACCGGATCATAACTTGAGTGATATTTCGCAAATGGAAATCGATCATGTAGCGAATCGTAAGAAGAAATTTACCAAGAAGAAAAAACAAACTCTTCAAATTTGTCGGATACGAAAACAATTTTTTTTGAGAAGGTTATGGACAAAACAGCGGAACGATTTTATTCGGGAGTATTTAAATAGTAAAGTACTCATAAGGCTTCAATAATAATTATGAATGTGTGAATAACATTGTTAGTGAAGTCAAAATTTAAGATGTATTTTGTTAACACGTTTTAACGTCAAGGACGGAAATCACTAGATTCCAGTTACAAGATCACGGGGTTTATTAATCACATTCCATACGAGAACAATACCGCCGGAATAAATAAGGGTAGAAGCTTATAAAAAGAACGAAGGAAAGATTCTGTAAAAGAGAACCAGGACAAACATTCTTTCAATTATGCTTATTTCCCATAAATTACTCGCATTTGTAATCCAATGCGCTTCTTAAAAATCGATGAATAACAACAAGTTTGCAAATTACTTTTCGGTCAAGCCAGGTAATCAAACAACGAGAACATTTTAATCTGTAACGGACAATGAGTTTTTCCGGACAATCAAACAAATGAATAAATGCACCATTAGAACTCATCATGAATGAACCCTTCTCCAAAGAATTTTGTTCCCGAAATAAAAGACTGGAAATTGAAATAAAAAAGATGGCTGGTTCTTGACTTAAACGATGTTCAAAAGTTAGCAAAGTACTAGTATGAGGTCGGGAAATACTCAAATGTATAGATGTCATAGAAATGACTGGTCTATAGGCAAGGACATTATGCCTAGTCCCGACTAAGAATAAATGTGACTGTTGCCTCAACAGCAGAGTAGTGTAATGACTATAGAAAACGTTGTAATATTAATGTTATCATGGGTGTTAAATAGTATTCGTTTATAGAGTTGTTTGATACTTAGACTCTATTGGGCTTACCCAGACAACATGATTGTTGAGCAAGGACTTCGAAAAGATTGAAATGTTTAAGTAGTTAATTATATGTACTTGTATGTTATTTGTATTACAGATGGGTCGAATATTAATACGCCCATCTGCTGCCAATACTGTCTTGAATGAACATTTTTGAGAGGGAGATGCAAACCAAGATATTTGATTTATTGACATAGTATTTTGGCCCCATATAAATAGGGAAGCAAATTCGTAAGACGGTGGAGAGTCGGGAGTTTGAAATGGAATAGATCACGTATATGACTGTTTGGGCTTATGCTCCCAGAGAAGTCTAGAAGTAATAAATATTGTATGATGTAAACAGCAGTTTGGAGTTATTATTAATTCATCCACTATACGATCATCGAGAAGAAACACTGTAGAAACAGAAGAAATGGCCGACATTATATTACAGTTGGTTGATGACTTAAACGTAGCAAATACAGCTTGAATAAGCTGTAGTTACTACGTATTAGTCGCCAATCCAACAAAACAGTTTTTAAAAAATGGCGGTCAATGTCGGAGTTGAAAGCTCAGGTCCGGGCTGTATAAATGATTTGATCAGTCGGTTGATTCTTTGATTGACTTCTTGATCCGTCAATTGACCAGTCGCTGGCCCCGCCCACTTACTCCATTTACCTAGCCGATCGACCCCAACAGGTAGGCCCTCTTAGATTTAAAACGGCGTTTATTTGCCAAATTTATGGCAAGGGGCATGAAACAGATAGAATAGTTGGTTGTTGGCGACCTAAACGTCGTAACTACAGCTTTTACAAGCTGTAGTTACGATGTTCAAGTCGCAAAACCAACAACAAGGTTAACAAAAAGTGCAGCAAATGTTGGAGATCATAACTCATTTCTGGTCTGAATGAATAATTTCATTGGTCGACTGGTTATTTGATTGACAGTCGCGATCAGCCAATTTCACAAACCACGTACTATGTTTGTATCTTCTCCAAGACCAGTACCACGTTTCTTTCCCAAAGCGACCCGTGTTTCCAACCACGTTTGGATGTTTTGTAAGTCTATTGAATAGATCCGTACTAGCGCTTTTGGGTACACCAATTATGTGAAAATACGGCAAACATCGAAGTTTCAACTTTTCACGCCAACACGGATTCTTGAAGTTTGGCAAAAACACAGGTCTTTTCTGAAAGGTTACCAAAGGATAAGGTCAGTCATGCCACCTTCTCTACTATGTGCCCATGTTAAATATTTAATGTCAATTTAAGCCTTGTCATGCTGAGTAAAAATTATTTTCAAAATAGAATGAAAATTAAAGGGCTGGTAGCATCGGAAGTGCTTGTTTTAGGTCATTTTTTTCTTCTAACAATTAAATTTCATAAAGAAAGGGACAAACAGAGGATATAGACTAAGATCAGAATGCATATATGTGCAGGCTAATCTTTGTCTCTACCGCCTGCAAAATCAGAATATTCCGGGCTCAGTATGATAAGAGTTTAAATTATAGTACTGAAAGTACTGTAAGCTAGCAAAGCATAATTTTGTTAAGTAATCTTCTTTGTCACGGGTTATCATAATAAATAAATGAGATTATATTATCCCAGGAATTAACCCATTACATTATGACAAAATCTTAAACTGGTTCGAATTAAAGAAGTTGCGGACGACAATTTCATGTTGGTGCAATTGAGAAATTCTTTGCCGTGTATGGTAGAAAAAATGTTTTCAAAAGCTTTGCCTTTAGATGCTTAAAAACAGAAATGAGCGAGAATTTGTTAAAAAAAATGCTTTTGAAGGAGTTCTCTACAACTTGAATAAAGTTAATTCATGAAGTACGCATAGAGATTACCCTGATCAGACTCATTTCTACACTAAATGCTCAAGTTAAATAAAAATATATATGAGATGAACTTGCCGGCAACTTGTTTGCATTATTCTTGAAGTACACAAGTACTATTTTTATAGCGTAGGCATTCAATGGACTTAGTGGTTAAGCCTAAGTGGCATTTTGCACCTGTTGAACTTTGAGAATACCTCAAAAAAATCTGTTAACTTAAGCTATCAAAGCTGATGTTTTGCTAGCTAAAAAACATGATGTTATAAGAAAATATAAAATCTGGTTACTGCTTGAAAGTTAGTTTTAATTTTCGCATATCAAAATCTTATCATTCTGAAAAAAATTCTTTCCTACCTCCGTGAAATAGATATTTAATGCAGAACTATTTCAAAGCCTCGAAAAGGAATAAGTTCCATGAAAAATGCCTATAAATGCTTATTAGATGTTTTTGGCTGTATCTGCTAATTCGATGTATTTTCATAACGAAGTTAGATTATTTGAAATAAAAAGATTATTTTTGTCTTCCTTAATATATAAAACTTGAAACCCAATCGCATTTCTGTATGAAGCCTTTTCACAGCTTTATTTAGTGTGATTGAGGTTTTAATTTCATACCGTAAGTAAAAAATCTCTCATCTCTTAGATAAAACAGTTAAACTTATATTAAGTGACCTCTCAATGGACGATCAAAGTGGGGTCGTGTAAGAGAATGGTCGATTAAAACACTTTTTTGACATTTATGAGGGATCGGCTCTTTTACATACGTACAATCATTGCAGGAATCTCACTCAATCTTATGTTGACGGAACACATTAGAATCTTCTCATTGAGATGATTATAATGAGATCCACCAACACAGGATTTACTTTTATACATTTTATTTAGCTACAAAGTCTAATTACGAAGATCAGTTGTTCTGTGAAATGGAATATTTGGTGCCAGTTGCTTAATTACAATATGGTCGCTGTATGGAGGTGGTCCCCTTAGTACGATTGACTTTAACATTCTTAGCTAGCAGAGCGTCAGCTTTGATAGCTAAGGTTAACATACAAAATTCAACGAGTGAAAACTGCCACTGGAGGCTTAACCACTAAATCCATTGAACGCCTACGCCATGAAAAATAGTTCTCGTGTATTTTAGGAATATTGCAAACTCTGCCTACAAGTTGATCTCCTAGATATTTTTAGCTCACTGTGTTCAAAATAGGTCTGATCAGTCTTCACTATGCACACTGCTTTATATGGCGACATGAATAAATTTGGTTCAAATTGTAGAAAACTCCTTGAAAAAGCATGTTATTTAACCAATGCTCAATTAATCCTGCTTTTTTAACACCTAAAAAGGCTTTGAACAAAATTGTGCACAATAAAGAAATTGCTTGTAACAAAATTTCTTCAATGTCCATAATGTTTTCTACCCTGCAAGACAACTATTTTCTTTATTCCACCAATTTGAAATTGTCATCTGCAACTAATACAAATCGAACCAGTCTAGGATTGTGTCATATTGTGATGGGTTAAATCCTGGGCAACATCGACTTCGTCGATTAATCTTGATAACCTTTTACAAAGTAGATAACTGAAGAAAACCTTTCTTTGCTAGCTTTCATTACCTTCAGTACTTTGATCTTTCTTGTCGCTCCCTACTCGAGAGTTATCAGAACAAAAGGTTTTATAAGTATTAAGCGACCTTCTTTTGCCAATCACATGTTTTACTGTACAGTCGAGTTTGCTCGAGGAACCAACTCTATTTAGCGACCAATCCCATTAAGCGCCTATAATCGAACCCCTTTTTTTCAAAGTCAAATGCTCACATAAAGATCTGGTCATGCTTAAAGAATGTCATACCTAATTCCAATATTGTTGGGACTGTTAGAACGGTCTCACAGAAACGATTCTAATGTGTCCAAACAATAAAGGTTTATCGAGAACTTTGTAATGATTTAAGTATTCAATGTAGTCTATCCTTTGTATAGTTCACAAATAATAAACCTCAGTTCAAAAGTGATAGAACCTAAATGAAGATGAATTTGGAGCTACCAGCCTTGATTTTAGAGTTCGTTCTTCCATTTTTTGTTATTATTATTATTTTTATTTTTTCAAGAAAATGCCTTAAACTATAACGGGAAATTATTCTGTGGTAAAGATGATATATATATTTTGGTATTGCAAAAGAATGTTGCAATTGTTCTAAAGTTACGATAAGGTTGTATTTCAATTGATGGATCGCTAGCTAAACCCAGTGAACTCCGACAGGGAAATCCATATAAAGTGTAATAATTTAATTTTTAGTTTCGTCTATCAAAAACGAGCGTTCTGATTGGTCGAAAAAAATTAATCATAACACCATGAACAAAATTTTGAGCACGTAGCGATTTTGTATGCTTCCGTACAAAATAGTCCCATATCAAAAGGTATCAAAATTTGTAAAGCTTTTTTTTTTCGCTCGATGCTATTAAATTATAAGAAATGAAGAGAATATTTTTTGTTTTCATGGAGGTATGAACCGAAAAACCTAATCACACACTGTATGAGTCCGCTTCGTGTATTCATACAGGGTGGTTAGTTTTTTCCGTTCATACCTCCATGAAAACAAAAAATATTCTCTTCATCTCTTAAATAAAAAGATTAGTTGTCGACCTAAATTCAGTAATTACAGCTTGAATTAGCATTAGTAATGACTTTAAAGTCGTTAAACCAACAACAATGTCGGCCACTGTTTCAGCTCAAAGAAGTCCACTTTCGGTCCTAATGTCTGAATCGATTTCTGTTGTTTATGTTGTTGCTATTGTTGTTGTTGATGATGATGTTGATGATGCTGATCCAAAGCTTGCCACATAAAGAGGGGATGACTTGGACCCTATTCTTCATGATAGCTTACCATGCACAATATGTCCTCCAACTCAGTTTCTTTTGGTTTCGGTCCGGAACAAGGATTCGACATATTTTTTGACTGGGTGCTGTGTCGATGTAATGTTCTTCCGTACATTTCCACAATTAACCACACACATGCCAATATACACAATCCCAAGAGTGAATTCAAAAGCGCCTTTCGTTTATTCAGAGGGTCTGGAAGTAGAAAGAGTTATTACAGTAATAAATAACTACATATTTTATATACACTGTATTATGTATGATTTAATTCGTAATTTTCAAATATTTTCAGGTAAGAAATAGATAAAAAAAAATTATCTTTCTTCACTTTTTCAATTTGACGGATCGCGATGTCAATCAAAGAACCAATCGACCAATTAAAAAACGACATCCATTTAAACCAGAAGTGAACTTTGAACTCCAACATTTATATGAAGCATTGTTGTTGATTTGGTGACTTAAACGCCGTAATTACAACCTTTTCAAGCTGTAATTATGACATAAAGGTTGCCAACCAACTGTTTACTTTTTTGTTACGACCAAAAAAAAATGTTTAACAACAAAGTCTAATTGAACGATTGGATTGGTCGATTAATTGATTGACAGCTGCGAGTGTAATGGTGTTGTTTTTTTCTGTTTTGTATGGAAACAACAAACATGTCATACTGGCTTAATTTAGCGCAAATATGTTATAGATCGATAGACTGGCAAGTGGCTAGTGATCACATCTCGGCAATGATGAGCGTCGAACTCGTGAAATGCATCCATTCAACCATCTATCAGACGACAAAATTGTAGAATGGTTCAGAATGAGAGAAGTTGCAGACGACAATTTAAAGTTGATGGAATTCTAAACCTTTTTGTTCTTTTCGGGAAGTTAAAAATGTTGCGATGAAGAAATTGCCGATTACAAGCAATTTTCTAATCGCCCACTATTTTTTTTTTAAAAAATCCTATATATTAACCCTTTCCTGTATGTTAAATATCTGGCTTTTACGTCCTCCTGATTTGTAATTGGGAAAACATTTTAGAAAAAGAATAAATTGCTTGTACCAAGCAATTTCTTTTTCTACAATAAATTTTACCCTACTGAATGTTTGTATTTTTCAAATTAAATCTACTTTAAAATTTTGTATGGCAAACTTCTGAATTTGGATAGGTCTAAATTTTTGCAATACAGGAAAGGGTTAGTTTGGCAAATAAAGACGAAGATTCAATTCTTTATTTAGACTTTTACATTACATACATCATCAAAGTAAACAAATATACAAATATTTCGACACATGAAAAATGACACACACACACACACACACACACACAAACATTCTATCTAAAACTAGCACGCCCGGTACGCATGAGCACAATTCTCTAGCTAATCTGCCCTTGGGCGTACCGGCATCGGGAAAACACAGTGAAAACAGTTTAGAATCAAACTTCAAATTCATCGTTTTGAGTATATCAATGTATCAATCGAATGATATTGGCATTTTCGAAAGGGACAGTTGATCCAATATTATTAGTAATATTAATTAGTGTACTTATAACAGTATAATATTCTTGGTGAGGACTTCCGTCATAAAACATTAAATAGTCGGTTAGTAATTATAATTAGTTACACAGAAGAATAACTCATTCACACAATATTCCGTCAAGTTTTCTAATCCACTTGAAATGACTTACAGATACACGAATAAACAAATTAGCATAATATCATACCAATAGTTACAGGATCAAACATGTTCAGGAGTACTGTCAGAAATTATGTGAAACAAGAATGCGAAATCAAAACGACATATACTTACGATGGCACAAGACAATTATCTTCAATATGAGTCTCCCAGCAAACTGACACATTCTGAAGGAAAACGTTTTCTCTTTTCTAATGAGAAACAATTTTGTGAAAATACACATATGTTCATTCAGCCACAGATGTCGGGAAAAAATCTAGAAAAATTATCAATCGATGAGAAAGTCGTTCAGAAATGAAGAGAACATATTTTGTTTTCATTGAGGTATGAAACTTAATCACACAGTGTGAATGCGCGGTACAGATTCATAAAGTGGGGTTAAGTTTTAAGGTTCCGCTGCCGTCATAGCGAAGTCGGAAGCGCGCCAGACTCTCAATCTTCAAACATGAGATGTAATGGGAGGCGGAACATATCCTTTCAGACATTTGTTTTTGGGTAATTGGTTGATAATCGTAAACCTAAGTAGGATAGCACTTGGAGGCTAGGAAAGGATGTAGTGGTAGTACTGGTATGAGAAATACCAGGAATCCATTGTTAGGTAATCAAGCTGCTGCGATATGACTAAAAATACTGTAAAAAGTGGCGTAACCCCCCCCCCCCCCCCATTCAATCAATCAATCATTTAAGTTCATACCTCAGTGAAACAAAAAACATTCCTTTCATATCTTTTTATTCAATATCACCACGCACTTACCGTAGAATTAAATATACAACTTTAATTCCGAATCGAATTTTGAGAAAATGCTCAATTGAGAACAGATTTTTTTTTCAATCTCGGGCCAAGATCCTTTTGACTAAATCTACAATGTATTTATTATAGTCATTTTCACATTTATAAATGCAATTTTATCGAAAAAATAAACGAGGGACGATTTAAAAGTCCCTGGCCTGAGACAGAAATAAAGCTCTTATAAACATACCGAATGAGGTCTATGTAAATAAAATATTATAAACCCTTTGCAGTTACAGTATGATTATTTTTCTGCCAGTAGTTTGATGAAATTTGATTCCCAAACTTACCCACTATGAGTATTTCTTTAAAAGATGCAGAGAATATTTTTTTCATTTCATGGAGGTATGAAATGAAAAACTAATCTAATGTATGCATACGCGAAACTCCGTAAAAACACAGAAATCACTTCTTTTCTTATAATTTAATAACGTTTATCGAAAAAAGCTAATATTTTGCAAACTCTTTATACGTCTTAGAATGGAACTGTTATGTGCGGAAGAATATAAAATAACCACGAGCTCAAAATTCGGTTCATTAGGATATGACTTTTTTCTGCCAATCAGTCAAAACGCTCGTTTTTGAAAGAAGATCTAACTAGAGGCGCTTGAGCGCCTGTATCGCTCCACAGGCATGAATTTACTTATTAAGCAAATTTTATTAATTAATTTCAAATATACTGAATATAATGAAAATTAATCTAAATCATTGAAATTTTTGAAAAAAGTTCTAGAGAACCATTTCAAACTTTTCATTGTTTTTACAAAAGTCAAGTCAAAATATGTAAAATTCATTATGTAAAATGTTCACTGTATACCATATATGAACTTAACCTAGTACCACAATAGCAATGTTTTTCAACCAATCAAAATTATATGAAGGAATCTGACAAACAGTAATCTGGATATCATTCCTGTGAAATTTGGTTGAAATCCATCAATGGGTTTCTGAGAAATTTACAAAGTTTTCAGTTTATACCATATATGGAACTTAGCCCTGCCCAATATAGCTGTACTTTTCGTCCGATCAATTTCTTTTTCATAATCTGATAAAATGTCACCCAGGGATCATCGAAGGAACGTTCTTGAGAAAAGGAGGAAGAATTTTTGAAAAAGTATTTCATTACTTCTCCAAGTCTGATAAGTCCCGCACTGACATGCCCCGAATTTTTTGTGAATCCAAATTTGAGGAATAACTTTGAAAGGGGTTATTCGAGGAACATTCCTGCGAGATTTGGTTCTCATTAGCCAAGTGTTAAATCTTTCTAAAGAATTCTTTCGTGAGTAATCCAAGTCATTTTAGTGAATCAAATATTCACGGACATGTTTTGAATCAGAAATTTTCCTGTCGAGTTTGGTCAAAATGGGCCAAGTGGTTTAGGGGGAGAAGATGTTTAAACAAATTTTCGACGACGGACGACGCTCTATGGACAACGGACGACGCTCTATTGACAACGGACGACGCTCTATGGACAACGGACGACGCTCTATGGACGACGGACGACGCTCTATGGACAACGGACGACGCTCTATGGACAACGGACGACGCTCTATGGACGACGGACGACACTCTATGGACAACGGACGACGCTCTATGGACAACGGACGACGCTCTATGGACAACGGACGACGCTCTATGGTCAACGGACGACGCTCTATGGACAACGGACGACGCTCTATGGTCAACGGACGACGCTCTATGGACGACGGACGACGCTCTATGGACAACGGAAGACGCTCTATGGACGACGGACGACGTATATTAGGCAATCCTACATGCTCTCTTAACCCATTCCAACACAGTAAAATATTAGGTTTGTCCAAATTGAGAGAAGCTACTGACGACAATTCAATGCTGATGGAATTTTAATTTTTTTGTCATCTTTGATAGAAAACATTGTGGATAATGAAGAAATTGCTTGACACAAGCAATTTCTTCATTTTCCAAAATTTTTTCTAAAGCTTTTTTCTTGGGGGCGTAAAAAGGAGGGCTTGTGTTTGAATGGGTTAAACACGTTAAGCTCAATTAAGATAACATAGTAAGAACAGCAACGTGATCAACAAGGCGGTTTATAACCAGTAAAAGGTACTGTTCATAAGTGGTGAAACTTTCCTATATGTTTTCAAAAAAAAAAAAAAAATATTTTTGTAATACATAGAGACTTTATTGACGTTATATGAGGACAGCTGGGCTTTTCCCCCCAATAAACATGTTTCACCAGACACTTACCTGACATCGGTTGACGTCTGTGATAGTTTTTTTTAGTCAAAGTGCAACGTTTTTGGAGGATATATAATAAAAGGAAGAGGAATAACAAGAGCGTAATATCGTTCTAGAACACTAGGTCCTTAAGGATGCATGAATACTAAATGTTTTAAATATATATATGCCCTACTTTGACACACCGGAATTTATCGGACGAGGTCGCTAGTCTTGGAGAAATGTCTATAACGAATGAATTACTAGCGGAAGCTAAAGACGTAATTGATACGTCATGGAAATCACAAATAGGCTCATTTTCAGTGCAATCGATTTACCCGATGAATTCCCATTCCATTCGGGTAGTACTTCGTTGAAATATTTGACGTCTCGTAGCATGAAGTATTTTTGTGTCTTTTTTTCCTTTTGATAAAAAATGAACACTCATTGTCATTTAAAAAATCATCTTTACGTAAAACGTCTCTAGTAAGAACAAACATTCATTAAAATTGTGTTCAGACCTATTTATCAATAACTTTTGAAGTATAGCTGGATATCTAAAGCTTTATATGCAAAGCTTTGCGGCCCAAAAACGAAAATAAATGTCAAAATTATTCTATGTTGGCAAAATGAATGTTCCGTGATCGGATAGTCGATAGTTCCGAGATATCCCGATTTACTTTCGTCAGTATTCGACGGACACTGAAATCGATTACGAAGTGACTTCGTCAGAGTCACCTGATATTAAGCGGCAGATTTTCGAAAACAAGGGTAACCGCGGGCGCCCGTCTCTACTGACAGAAACAGCGAGGAAAGGACTTGGTAAAGAAAATCGGATATTAAAGTTATGTTAGGGAAAACACATGTCCGTTGAGAATCCTAACCATGTACATTTTCCTTCGTTTGTATTTGACGTCATGAAAAATTCTTTGTCATACAAGATGCAAGCAAACATCACGTGACTTCATATTATTGGTCACCGATAATGAACAGGCAAAAACCGAGTTCAACCAAAAAAGATTAGGAGACATTCGCTCTGAATAGCAGTTACTTTTCTAGTCATATTTTTGCTTTATTGATCAGTCCACATCGATGGGTATTGTTCCCGCACAAATCATTGCTGTTGAACGACCATGGATGAACAGGATAGGTAAAAACAATTCCCTTATTTTCGAAATTTTTGACTGATCCAAATTGGAAGAGTTAGCAGGCGACAATGAAAATCGGATGCAATTTGAGTTAAAACTATACTATGTGATAGAAAATACTGTGGAAAAGGGGATATTTCTTGTTACAAGCAATTTCTCCTTTTCCACGATGTTTTCTCAAGCATTAAAACACAGCTACGTAAAATTCCCGGGTTTGTGCAGGAAAGGGTTAAAGCCTTTGCACAGAGATAGATAGACAAATCGCTCGTCCCGCCCTCAGACTCCAACATGAAGTTTGAATTTGATATAAAATGGCGTTATTATGCAATATTTATTGCCAATCACGCGTAACAAAAATGTGAAATGGTTGGGTCGTGCCTTCAGCTTAAATTCTTCACAAATGCTTCACGTTAATTTCGACCAATGACGGGGTTCAAAGTTCACTTCCTATCTGATTTGATTAGTCGATTGATGTATTGATGATATTGTTCAGACATTACTCTGTGTCTTAGTTCTCCGGAAGTTGGCAAAAACAGTAAGTCTCCAGCCTATCAAGCGGTTTTCAATCAAAGAACTAATCGACCAATCAATTATCTAATTAACAGTGACCTTTCAATTCGTGCATTCGTCGACATTTATGTCAAGTACTCTTGTTGGTCTGGCGACTTAAAAATCGTTACTAAAGCTTAAATTAAGCTGTATACACGACGTTTAGGTCGCCAACCAACCATTTTACTAATGTATCACATATTGTAGGCCATAATAGTTTGCTATATAATTCATTTCAATATCCAGATGGAAACCCTGTTGGAACTCAATAGGCGGGACCAGAGATCTGTCGGTTAGCTTGAAGAAACAGCATTTCTTGTATTAAAGGGAGGTATCGATATTATTTTCATTTCACAGATTTTATTATTTTTATTCCCCCCTCATACATTATTTGAATACAATATCCTGAAAAGTAGTATTGTGAAAATCAAAGTTCTTTTCTCAAATCAAACGAGGTTACCTATGTAGGCTTTTAATCTATTTTTAGATTACGCCGAGACAGTCGCAATGAATATTGGGGACTTCTTAATGATGTATAATACCTCTAAAACCAATGTAATCGTGACGTCATCAGGGGTAATGTTCGTTATCCGGTTTTAATTCTATAAAGATCAGTCAAAAACTGTCGTATGGGGTATTATAAATATAGTTTTGGGCTAACGACTTGATGTGACATAATTCAGGACGCTGGTTGTTTCCCTTGTCACTTTATCTTGTAATCTGTTGAATATAGAATTCAGGACGCTGACTGTTTCCCTTGTCACTTTATCTTGTAATCTGTTGAATATACTAGGTTATGTGCAATGTCGACAACCGAATGCCTTGATTTCTAAATATAAAGAGGAATATTCCGCTGAACCTTTCCTATATAACCACAAAAGGCCATCTTTAGCTCATCAGATTTCAATGAAGACTCATTTATGTATTAAATGTTCATATTTTTTAGCATATTTTGGGGCAATTGATAAATTTTTCAAACCTTGGTTTCCGAAAACATAGATACCTTCCTTTAAAATTTCTTTCATGAAATTAACAAAGAGTTACATCTTACCATCTTAAACCAATCTACTCGTACAAGAAATATTTAATTTTATCAGATAGGGAAAATGGATTTTTAATGCTTTTCGGTGGATGATCAAGATTTCACGGTGAATAATCACTTGATAATTTTACAAAAAAAAAAGAACCAGGTGAAATTATCCAAACGATTAACGGTTTCTGTAGATTTGGCCCTGATTTCGTGTATTTCGAACTATGACGCACTTTTGTTCAAAAAGAAATGTTCGTTTCTCTTTTTTCTTTTACATTAACCCATTCCAACTCAGTGGAATTTTAGACCGGTCCAAATTGAGAGGAGCTGCAGACGACAATTTCAAGTTGATTGAATTTTGATTTTTTTTTTTTTTTCGTCTTTTTGGATAGAAAACATTGTGGATAATTAAGAAATTGCTTGATCCAAGCAATTTCTTCATTTTCCACAATGTTTTCCAAAGCCTTTTCATTGAGGGGCGTAAAGAGGAGGGATTGAGTTGGAATGGATTAAAGAAGTAGAACAGTGATTTTCGTGTAAGATCGTTCTATCTTTCATTTCGCGAGCAACAAAAAGGCTATATTTCACGAGTGAAATTATAGATTTTAATGTTCACCTATATATTATTAAGTATTAAACTTGTTTAGAAAAAAGACTTATTACCAGATAAATTAAAAGAAATAACAAATATTTTTCTGTTGTTCACTTTTTCTAGCAGCCTCAAAAACAGATTCCATTACCTACTGTAAATCTACTGAACCAGATTTACCAACTTCATAAAATAAACGATGAAGATAATTTTAGGATAAATATCTTAATACAGAATTTTGCAATGGGGGCGATGTCGGGATTTCCCAGATAAAGTCGTGAAACGTCGAGATCGCCGATCACTACTTTTTTGTAAAGCATCGACGGATTAATTACGTCATTTGTTTCCGCTAGCAATTCGAAAGGTCACGGAATGGTACGTTGTAAACCCGAGGTATCCCAACGTTGGGCGGATTTCAAAATTTGTATTACACCGCCTTTACCAAACGACAATCGTTTGGACTGGTCCCAATTCAAAGAAGTTGCAGACGACAATTTCTAGTTGTTGAATTTCAAAAGTCCTTGTCTTTTAAGGTATGTTGTGGATAACGAAGAACTTATTTTTGTAGCAAGAAATTTCTTCATTTTCCACAATGATTTCCAAACTTTTTTCTTGTGGTGTCAAAAAGCGTGATAGTGTGGAAATGGGTAAAATGTTTAGTGGTACAAATATTTAACACAGGTAAAACTGTAAAGTCGCCAAAATATTATCGAAGTGACCACTAACAATGGCGCCTATATTCCATCACACGCAGACCAAACTAAGAAGTCTCAATTGAAATAGGGCTGCCATGTATCATTGATTGAATTTAAAATATATTTAAAAACAAGAGGCCCAGTGGGCCTTAACGCTCTGAGTAAAAGAGCACCAAGACAAGTGATTTTGTTTGAAAGAATTAAAAAAAGGTTTGGTTGAAATCCCCTCAATAGTTCTTGAGAAGAAGATGAAAATGTTTAAAAGTTACCAAAAATTACCCCCTTTTGGTCCCCATTTTAGGCACCCCTGACCTCCAGCCTTTTAATTTTCACAAATCTGTATAATCAGTACCCAATGATGCTTTTCACCAAGTTAGTTTGAAATTGGCTTAGTACTTCATCAGAAGAAGATGAAAATGTGAATTTTTTAACATGATGAACTTTGACCTCTGGGTGTGGCCCCATACATGACCCCAGGGACATGAATTTCACAATTTATAATATACCTGTCCTACTTTTCATGCACACAGAATATTTAAGCTCTGGCATTAACGGTTTATTAGAAGAAGATTTTTTAAGAAGTACCAAAAATTACCCCTTTTTGGCCCCGATTTGGGCCCCTTTGACCCCCAGAACCCCTATTTTCACAAACTTGAATTGGCATCCCCCAATGATGCTTTCTACCAAGTTTGGTTGAAATCCCCCCAGTAGTTCTTGAGAAGAAGATGAAATATTTAAAAGTTACCAAAAATTACCCCCTTTTGGTCCCCATTTTAGGGCCCCCTGACCCCACAGCCCTTTTATTTTCACAAATCCGAATAACCATTACCAAATGATGCTTTTCAACAAGTTTGTTTGAAATTGCCTTTGTACTTCATCAGAAGAAGATGAAAATGTGAATTTTTTAACATGATGAACTTTGACCTCTGGGTGTGGCCCCATACATGACCCCAGGGGCATGAATTTCACAATTTATAATATACCTGCCCTAGTTGTCATGCACACAAAATGTTTAAGCTCTGGCATTAACGGTTTATTAGAAGAAGATTTTTAAGAAGTACCAAAAATTACCCCTTTTTGGCCCCTATTTGGGCCCCTATGACCCCCAGAACCCCTATTTTCACAAACTTGAATTGGCATCCCCCAATGATGCTTTCTACCAAGTTTGGTTGAAATCCCCCCAGTAGTTCTTGAGAAGAAGATGAAATATTTAAAAGTTACCAAAAATTACCCCCTTTTGGTCCCCATTTTAGGGCCCCCTGACCCTTCAGCCCTTTTATTTTCACAAATCCGAATAACCATTACCAAATGATGCTTTTCAACAAGTTTGTTTGAAATTGCCTTTGTACTTCATCAGAAGAAGATGAAAATGTGAATTTTTTAACATGATGAACTTTGACCTCTGGGTGTGGCCCCATACATGACCCCAGGAGCATGAATTTCACAATTTATAATATACCTGTCCTAGTTGTCATGCACACAAAATGTTTAAGCTCTGGCATTAACGGTTTATTAGAAGAAGATTTTTAAAGAAGTACTAAAAATTACCCCTTTTTGGCCCCTATTTGGGCCCCTATGACCCCCAGAACCCCTATTTTCACAAACTTGAATTGGCATCCCCCAATGATGCTTTCTACCAAGTTTGGTTGAAATCCGCCCAGTGGTTCTTGAGAAGAAGATGAAAATGTTTAAAAGTTAACGGACGACGGACGACGCACGACGGACGACGCACGACGCACGACGACGGACAATCGATGATTGCAATAGGTCACCATGACCATTCGGTCAGGTGACCTAAAAACTTACAAATCATGAAAATTGATATCAAACAGTGCAATTTTTGCCCAATATACGGACAACAACTGACCAATTGCTGATCTTGCCCACTTGTTCGTTTCGCCAACTGACTCCAACAAAACGTCCCGCTTCGACTTTAAACGGCATTATTCTTAAAAAGTCATAGCCAGTAACACGTAACAAAAGTGTAAACGGTTGGTTGGCGAACTAAACGTCGTAAGTACAGCTTGAATAAGCGGTAGTTACGACGTTTAAGCCGCAAATCCAAAAAAAAAAGGTTGACAAAAATGGCGGCTTATGTCGGAGTTCAAAGCTCAATTCCACACTGAATGAACTATTTGATTGGTCGGTTGATTCCTTGACTCAGAGCTGCGATTGGTCATAAAACCTACCTCCCTATAGAGAAATTATATCGTGAAAAAACATTCCTGTTTCATAGATCTCATAGTTAGATTCCGCCCTAATTGGCGGATCGGGTATGCTACCATATACACAACTACCGAATTTCTTAATAGGGAAAAATCGGACTCGAATGAAAAAGAAAACAGAACAAAAGGGCCAACATGACTCTAAATCGCGTATGTGAGAATGATTTCTCTTAGCCTGATTAGCCAAGCCCTGACACGACCACATTTTTATACAAATCCAAAGATCATTCCTACCAAGTTGAGTCAAAATTGGATCAGTGGTTTAGGAGAAGACTTGTTGAATTCTATAAGTCTGACAAGTCGGCCCTGCCACGTCCAAGTTATAAAATTACACGAATAAAATTTAAAAAGGGTCACCAAGGAGCATTTCTAGAAAATTTGGTCAAAACTGGCCTAGTAGTTTAGGAGGGGGGATTTTTAAGAAATCTTCCAAAATTACTCAAAGTATGATAAGCCTGCCCTACCACGCCCCGATTTTTCATAAATCGAAATTTCACGACCATGTTTCGACAAGGGTCACCAAAGCAAAATTCTTGCCAAGTTTGGTTCAAATTGACCAAATGGTTTAGGAGAAGAAGATTTTCAAAGAAGCATTCCATGATTTCCCTTTGTCTGATAAGTAGGTCCTACCACGCCCCCGTTTTTTTTTTTTTTTTTTTTTTTTTTTTTGAAAATCATAATTTCACGAGCAAGTTTTGAAAAAAGGTCGCTAAAGGAAGATTCGTGCAAAATGTGTTCCAAATTGACCAAGTGGTTTAGAAGGAGATGTCTGAAAAAAAAATGGAAGTACGACGAAAGACGGACACTGGGTGATCCTAAAAGCTCCCCTCGAGTACAGTGTGCTCAGGTGAGGTAAGACCGTATCATACATGTACTTACTGTTCCGGTATGGTTAGTTGTTTTCATTTTCCAGGTAAAAGACGTCGTTATGGGAATTATAAAGTTGGCTTTAGACATTTTTTTAGGTTCTTTCATATTTTATATAGTCGAGACTCGTTGGTATATAATAAATACAGTACTATGATGTAGTAGTTATACAAAACTTGTATTGGATTGTCGCCGAGTAGGAAAATTTGATATTTCACTCGACCTCCAGCCTTGTGAAATATGCAAATTTTCCAACAGGGCGAGAATCCGATATAAGTTTCTATAGCCCTTTCCCAGTTTTGCAAAAGTGGATTTAATTTGAAAAATAACTATTCAGTACAGTAGAAAATATTGTGGGAAAAGAAGAAATTGCCTAATATCTTCTTTTTTGTTCAATGTTATCTCAATTATGAAATCACATAGACGTTAAAAACTAGGGATTAAATACTAAAGGGTTAACTAATGATAAAATGTAGTTCGGTTTCAAAGCTCAGTCTGGAGATCTTCACAGCGGCAACTACAATATTACGGCGAGAGAGTGTTTTGTGCAATAAAATGTTACATGGAGAGGGTGTTACTATAGAAAAAGAATTATACAGTGGGTGAAAGTTTGTACATGATAATATTTTAAAGTGAGAGAGTGTTTCTCCGTCATTCTATGTTAAAGCCTTCTCCGGAGATCTACACAGCGGCAACTTCGATATTACGGCGAGAGAGTGTTTTGCGCAATAAAATGTTACATGGAGAGGGTGTTACTTTAGAAAAAGAATTATACAGTGGGTGAAAGTTTGTACATGATAATATTTTAAAGTGAGAGAGTGTTTCTCCGTCATTCTATGTTAAAGCGTGACAGTGTTTCTCTATGATTGTATGTTAAAGGTAAGGTGGTGTTTCTACACTATAGAATGTACCGAGAGAGTGTTTCTAATGATAAAAGCACTGCAGAAAACCCCTCATTAATACCTAGTTTAGGGGAAAGAATTCACCATACACAATATCTCGTTGTTGGGCATGCAAAAGGTCGTAATTACAGCTTGAATAAAGCTTTAGTTATTACGTTTTGCTCGCCCAAAGACCAGTTTATTTACCTCACGTCGACATATGCGCCTTACTAGTGGCTTTCAAACCAATTCGTCAAAAACAGGTACTCTTCGCCTCAGGAAATCGTTTTACTTAACAATTTTATTACCACCAGTAAAACTCAAAGGACACTTGTACTTGATTTTTTTAATTGCTACACCTCAGCTACCCGAGTTCCGTCCAAGCACTAGCTCACGTGCACTTCTTCTGCTCTTCAGTATAACCAGTCGATCTTGTTTGAACGACCACCTCTATAAAGCGACCACTTTCATTAAGCGACCATAACTGAAAACCCTCTTTGACAACAAAAAGTTGCACAGAGAAATGGTAGTGATTGCTTAAAACATATCATACCTAAATCCAATGCCATTGGGACTTAATCGTCTCTCGACGACGATTCTTATCAATCCCAACAACGTAGGATTTTGCGGAAATTCTGTAATAAAAAAATGCATGATGTTTGTAACCGAATTAATTCTTCATATATTTCACAAAAATGCGTTTTAATCGGCCATTCTATGGAGCGCCCACTTCTCGGTCGTCCATACAAGGTCGCTTAATACAAGATTGATTTATCTTCCTATATCTAACCTGCTTGCCTGAAAGACGTGTCTGTAAAAGTGAATCTATTGTCATTTAATAACAGTGCTAGCTCTTTCGTTGAATTTCTATAAAAGTTAACTAACAGCCTTCTTGTCTCTGGTAACATGGCACCAGCTTGCACTTTCTTGTCGGTCACAAATACTCTTGGAAGGTGAATTATTTTGTCCATTTTATCATGTGGTAATCTACCTGAAAAAGTTGGAAAAAGTGTGTGACCTGTAGGTCGAAAAGGGAACCTAAGGGGTAGTGCGAAAACTGTTGACACTGATCAAGCTGTAGGACCAAAAACATTCGCTCTTTGACAATTTTGCTTTTGTTGAATGATAATTCTGCCTTATAGTAAAATAAGTTTCAGATTGCGATCTCTTGTTGACCTCTGCTGGAACCTATCCAGGTAGCTTTTCATGTAACAATTTACAAATATCAGATTAACCCTTTCCCATTCAATGTTTTTTGAAGAAATTGCTTGAAACAATTGGTTGATGTGGGGGGGTTGTGGTAGTGTTGATGGTGATAGTGATGGTGGTGGTTGTGGTGGTGGTGATGGTTGTTGAGATGATTGTGGTTGTGGTTGTGAGGGTGGTTGTAATGGTGATGGTGGTAGTGGTGATCATGGTGGTGATAATGGAGGTGGTGGTGATAGCGATGGTGGTGATATCAGTGATGATGATGATGGTGGTGGTGTTGGCGGGGAAGATGTTTGCTGTGTTTGCGGAAGTGGTGGTTGTGGTTTTGTTTTATCAAGATGACTGTTTCTGGCTCTAGAATTTAATACAGCTTAAGCAATCACCCATCGTCGACTTTTACTTAAGAGATGAAGAGGATTTTTTTCCTTTCATCGAGGTTTGAAATTCATAGCCTTATAATACTTTGTGAACCCACGAAGGATACCCCAATGAAACAAAAAAAAGGCCCCCTTCATTTTAATATCATCAAGAGCCATGTCGGACATGGCCATCCCCTGCCGTAAAAGCTTGATAGTAAACTGAGTTGTGATTCTTGTACAATGCACTTCTCCTCAGTGAGATCTATCCACATATGAAGTTTTAAATTGATAGCAATTATACTTTCAGAGATTTGCTCCGGACAAAATTTAAGTGTTTAAAACATCAAAGGGCAATTACTCAAAAATTACGCAAGCAAGAGTTGTGGTTCTTGTGCCCGCACTTCTCCTCAATGAGATTTATCGACCTATGAAGTTTCTAGTTAAAAGCAATTATAATTTCACAGAAATGCTCCGGACAAGATTAGTGACGGAAGGACGGAATGACGGAAGGAGACATTTACTATATTCCCTTCGCCGAAACGGCAGGGGATAAAAACATGAAAGAAGGGACAGAAATATATTGTTCAGGACAATTTTTATGGAACTACATTTCACACAAGCATACAAAATAATTGCGTATTCATTTTTTGCATTTAGATATGAAACAAGTTTTTAATCCAATTTTAATGCACGAATTTTGGTATACGAAGCTCTAATTAGATCGATATTGGATGCAATTTCCAACATATTGTCGTTCGGCGAGCAAAATGTCAAGAATACAGCTGTCAAGAGAACAAAACCATTTACAGGTCTATATTTCCATTTCCTAGGCTGGTCTTAATTTCCATTTTAGCTGCTTGATTTTAGATAATATCATACTAAATAACAAAGTGAACATAATGCTTGGCTGGTCTATATTTCAATTTAAGCTGCTTGATTTTATATAATATCATACTAAAAAACAAAGTGAACATAATGCTTGGCTGGTCTATATTTCCATTTAGCTGCTTGATTTTGGATAAAATCATACAAAATAACAAAGTGAACATAAAGCTTGGCTGGTCTATATTTCCATTTAGCTGCTTGATTTTGGATAAAATCATACCAAATAACAAAGTGTACATAATGCTTGGGCTGTTCTATATTTCCAATTTAGCAGTTTGATTTTAAATAATATCATACCAAATAAAAAAGTGAACATAATGCTTGGCTAGTCTATATTTCCATTTTAGCTGCTTGATTTGAAATAATATCATACCAAATAACAAAGTGAACATAATGCTTGGCTAGTCTAAATTTCCATTTTAGCTACTTGATTTTAGATAAAATCATACCAAATAACAAAGTGAACATAATGCTTGGCCGGTCTATATTTCCATTTTAGCTGCTTGATTTTATATAATATCATACTAAAAAACAAAGTGAAAATAATGCTTGGGATGTTCTATATTTTCATTTTAGCGGCTTGATTTTTAATAATATCTTACCAAATAACAAAGTGAACAAAATAATTTGCAGGTTTCCATTTTATCTGCTTGATTTGAAATAATATTATACCAAATAATACAGTGAACAAAATGTTTGATTTTTCTTTTTCTCTTTTTATTTGCTCGATTGAAATAATAGCATAACAAATAACAAAGGTCCATATTTCTATTTTATCTGTATTAATTAGAAATTATATCATACCAAATAAGACTTTAATTATATTTCCCATGTCATTAACACAGGAAAGCGCTGGCGGCACCCTAAGTTACTAATTCTGTTTTACAATTACTTTTATTATTATTCACTTTTTTATTTATTTAATTTGAAAAAAAAATACTTACTTAGATTTAGAAAATCAAAAACCGTCTGTAAAGTCTCCCATCCGGCTTTTCTGTAATCCTCTGTTCGTAGTATTAATATTTGTTCCCTCGGAAACACCTTTAACCATTCTTTGAGATGGGAAGAGTAAAAACTGCTGTATAAAGCTACCTGTGTTTGAAAAAGAGAACATTACCTTATTTAGGTATCTAAACTATTTTCACTGTTTAATTCGTTGGGGACCTTGACATTGAATATGAGTTAGTTCATATTAATAGCATTTTTTTTTTATTTCAAATCATTTTTGGGGGAGCATTTGAGGATAGGCTCTTGGGGTATTTTACATTGTTTGCTTTGTTTTTAATTCATTGGTTCAGAATAGAAAAACACATACTTTCTCACCTAAAAGTGTAAGCTACTTACATCATTCGACTGAAATAATTATGTTAAATACACATTTTCCAGTTCGTCTCTTTTTGCGTGGTATGTATTACATAACACGCAAAATGGGACGAACAGGAAAATTTGTAACACAAATATTTAAAAAGATAATGACTACAGCAAAGATCAACAATGGTTGGTATTTAAAGCCATATCTTCCCCAGAAACGCACAACAAAATCAATGAGAAAACCAAACCTGAAGCCCCAAAACATACAGAAGTATGACTACAGGAATTAAAAGATCAAAATAAGTCTCTGAGGTAAGCCTACAGTTCATGAAAGAAGTTTTGGTATTTTGAATTGTGACCAACCACACTTTAAGGGTTGTTTACATAAAATTGTAACGCCAGTGATGACAATTTAACCTTTACTAGTCATTCAAAAAGCTAGCTCGGATCTTGGAGATAAACAAAATTGTCCGTAAAGTATTGTAATCAGAAACTTTGCATATAATAGTAAATGCCGAAGATAAGCTAATATTACACTGGCAATTTTCGCTTAACTTCGGTATTTACTATCATATGCATTCGAATCTATATCAAATGTTATAAAACTCAAGATGAAACCGATTAAATAAATCTTTACAGAGAACTGCGATCATTAGTATTAAGGAGGCTCTTGGTTGCTTTAGTAACCAAATAAAGGATAGATTGTATAGACAGTTTTTCCTTCCTCGGAGGGCAGATATGACTTTATAAGAATTAATATAGCAAACTAGATGACTAATTAAAATTCGGGAAATATATCAAAACGATCAAGGGCATGCAGGTCCCAATGCTTAGTTGCATGAGCTGGAAAGTGACCGAAGAAGATAAATAATTCTTACACAATTTTTTCAAGATCATCTCCCTTGATAGTATCCATGGTTTGTCCTTTTGAAAGTAAACACACTGCCAACTTTTGTTTAATATCTTCAATGATAACTGCTATATCGTCCTTGTTGTTCTAAGACCTCGTAACGACAGTTTGATTCAAGCTGTAGTTACGAGGCTTTAAAACAATAACGTCCATATGACAATGTCAAAGTTTTCACACAAAAGCCAACACCAACGCCGTATTTCGTTCTTAAACAGTTGAGCTAAAAGAAAAATAGATCGTGCCCAGCCTGCAGGACCCATGCAGTCTGACTAGGGTTAATACTTTTCGCTCTTTCTAGATGGTCCCATGACAGATCAAATTCATCTACGGATGATTTACGAGGGGGGAGGGAGATTAAATTTGTTTTCAAGATATTCATCTTTTTGCACAAATGCCTTGATACTCAATCAATTGGTTTAAAAGGTTGGAAGTGGAATTGCCCTTTCAAGCTACTTCTTTCCACTTTATAAGCCTTTAAAGCTACAAAAACACTATAACTGTAGCAAAGCAAAGCACAGTTGACATTTGATATCTATTTCCCAAAAGCCTTTAGGTCATGGATAACATTGGTATAAAGTTTCAAGGTCCTAGGTCAAATGGCTTATGAGTTTGACAACCGACATAGTTTTCGATCAAAGTTTAATTGTGGCCTCGACCTTCACCTACAAGACCCTGAAACAATTGAACACTTCATTGGATTATTTCTAACAACAGTGTGAAGTTTCATCGCTGTATGTCAATTGCTTTTAAGGGAAGAGCATAGAAACAAAAGGTATACAGACAGACAATCGGATAGATGGACATACAGACATTATGAAACAATTTACCAATCGCTGGCCCCGCACATTGACTCCCTGGGCCCAACAGGAAGCTCCGCTTTGATTTTTAACGGCGTTATTTTGCAAAATATTTATGGCCAGTAACTTGTAACAAAAAAGTAAAATGGTTGGTTGGTGACCTAAACATTGTAACTAAAGCTTAAATAAGCTGTAGTTACTATGTTTATGTCGCCAAACCAACAATAAAGGTTAACGAAAATTGCAGCCAATGTCGGGGTTGAAAAGCTCAGATCCAGGCTGAATAAATGATTTGATTGGTGGGTTGATTCCTTGATTGACTGCCGCGATTGGTCAATCATAACCGGTAGGAGAGTATAAAATTGTGAAGTCAGATCAATTCTCCTAACCTTCATTCTTTTCCTTGTGTTTGCATCATACAAACAGTGTCTGTAAGAGTAAAATTTGATACAGTCTGACCAAACTTCCATGGACTCTATTACATTGTTGTGAAACTCCATGCTTGTATTGCCAACATTTCTGAAGAAGTAGTACGAATATAACCTAGAGAAAACAAATGAAAATAGCTATGAACCGTAAAGCGAAATGGAACCTCTTGAGAATGCTGAAAGGAACTGATACGGCACCTAAAATGATATTTATTGGAGGATGGCTTGTCATGCCAACTGATCCCACTGCTCACTTCCTCTTAGTTCCGACAGGACGTTCCGCTTCAATAATTCGATAATAAGGGGGTTATTTTGCAAAATTTATAACAAGTAACATAAAAACACAAATATTAATTAGTTGGTTAGACTCTAAACGTCATAGGTATATCTTGAATAAGACGTAGATACGATGTTTTAGTCGCAAAACCAACAAAAATGCTTTACAAAAATGTCGTCTAATGTTCCAGAAAAAAGTTCATTAATAGTTTGTTTGAATTGTCGATTCATTCGTTGATCAACACTGCTTTCGGTCAATACTTGCTGTGTAAAAAATAAGGTTTTTGTCTGTTTGTTTGCGTGTTTGTTTGTTTGTTTAAAGAATGTATTCTTGTGAAATAGAATTGTGTTACTGTATAAAATATATTAAATAAATTCTATATTGTATAAAAATAACAGTTTTCATTCGCTACTTTTTGGTGTAAATTTATTTGGTAAGTGATGGCGATTCTGTCACCATACCTGTTCAACGCATTCCCACTCAGTGACGCCTTTAGACGCCCCCAAGAAAAAAGTTTTGGAAAACATTGTGGAAAATGAAGAAATTGCTTGTGGCCAGCAATTCCTTCATTTTCCACAATCTTTTCTACCCAGACCGTTGAAAAAATACAAAATTTCGTAAGCTTTAAATTGTCGTCTGCAACTTCTCTCAGTTTGAGCCAGTCTAAAATTTAATCGTCTGGTAATGGGTTGATATGTTTGAAACGTGCAGTATTTAACCCATTCCCACACTGTGAAACCTTTTTAACCTCCACCAAGAAAAACAATTTGGAAAACATTGTGTATAATGAAGAAATTGATTGTAACAAGCAGTTTCTTTATTTTCCACAATTTTTTCTATAGGTCTCAAGAAAGGTGATCTTAAATTTCATAAGCTTTAAATTGTCCTCCGCAACTCCTTTCAATTTGGACCAGTCTAAGATTTTGCTGTCTGGCAATGGGTTGATATATGATTATACATGAAAATTAGCAAATAATTTAATAAGTAGATCCCTACCGCTCCACTGGTTCTCGCAGCATTAGGATCAGTTTGACTCCAGGGTTGACATGTTTTATCAAATAAGGGGTAGTCCAAACCAGTTCCTCTGCCTTTGGGTCATTTTGGGGTATTTTGTAGTTCCAATGAAAGTCAGTGAAGTCCATTGGATCGCCATGACCTGAAATTCGAAAGAAATACACATGTCTCTTTAACAAAGAAACGAGTCAGTGAAGACGTCCGGTAATTTAAATATGGGAGAGAGATTACATTCATTACATGTCTGACTGGCCTGATATTTAAGAGATGAAGAGAATATGTTTTGTTTTCATGGAGGTATGAACCGAAAAACCTAATCACACTGTATGAATACGCGAAGCGGATTCATACATTGTGTGATTAGGTTTTCTGGTTCATACCTCCATGAAAAAAGCAAATATTCTTTTCATTTCTTATAATTTAATAGAATCGAGCGGAAAAACCAAACGCTTTACAAATTTTGATACCTTTTTGTATGGGGCTATTTTGTGTGGAAGCATACAAAATCGCTGCGTGCTCAAAATTTTGTTCATGGAATTATGAATATTTTTTCTCGACCAATCAGAACGCTCGTTTTTGATAAACGAAACTAAAAATTAAATTATTTACAGATAATATCAAAGAAACTGCGGAAAGTATTGACTTAGTCAGCCTTAAATTGAGGCAAGACTTTCTTTATATTGTCCTAAAACAGCCAGCTTAAACCAGGTACTCCCAACTCCGAATAAAGACGTTCAATGGACTCTACATCGGAATTTAGTAAATACTGATCCAAAAGTAACAAAGGGATAAATTGTAATAATCCATTTCCAAACATATTGTAATAATCCATTTCCAAACATATTGTAATAATCCATTTCCAAACATATTGTAATAATCCTTTTCCAAACATAAAATTTTAGACAGGTACAAATCGGAAGAAGCTGAAGACGACGACTTCAAGTTGATGGTATTTTAATTCTTTTTGACTTTTGGGATAAATACATTGTGGATACCAAAGGAATTGCTTGATACAAGCATTTCTTTTTCTATTTTCCACAATGTTTTCCAAGGCTTTTTTGACGGGCGTAAAATTGGAGGGCTTGTGAGGAAATGGGTTAACCCAATACTAGATGTTAAATGTTTAACTTCTACAAACTTAAAAAAATTGAAGAATATATTTCAAAATACTCTGGTCTAATTTAAAAGGAGTTGCTGGTGACAATTTACAGCTGATAAAATCTTAGATTTTCAACTTTCTTGGTAGCGAAACATAGTGGAAAATGACGAAATTGCTTGTTATAAGCTATTTCTACATTTTCCACAATGTTTTCCCATTTGTTTTTCTCGAGAGCGTCAAAAAGCATCATTGTTTTGGAATGGTTTAAGATGTGTTGTTATACGCAAAGTTTTGGATTTCATTCAGTATGAGCATAAAAATAGACGATTCGCCGATCCCCTCAAGTGACCTCCGCCACGGCAGTTCGACTGAGGTAATGAACAACATTTTTTTCAAAATATGTGGCAAGAGGCAAGACATAAATAGAAGAGCGTTGTTTGAAATCTAAAAGCCGTTACCCCAAGTTATTCAAAACGTTTATATTGACAAACAAATAGAATTGTTTTTGTCGAAGTTCAAAGTTACTTCCGGTCCAAATGAATGATTTGATTTGTCAATTAAAATTCTTGATGCAATAGCAATCCGTCAATTACAATATACCAGACACTTTTTTAGATAGCAAAGCGTCAGCTTTGATAGCTTAAGTTAACATACAAAATTCTGAGGTGTTCTAAAAGTTTATTGAGTGCAAACTGCCACTGGCGGCTTAACCACTAAATCCACTGAATATCTACACCAAAAAAGTAGTTCTTGTAAATTTCAGGAATATTGCAAACTCTGCGTGAAAGTTCATCTCCTAGGTAATTTTAGCTCACTCGAGGATGTTGTGTTCAAAATGACTGGCCACATGAATTAACTTTATTCAAATTGAAAAGAACTCCTTCAAAAGCATGCTATTCAACCCATCCCTAACCAATCCCGCTTTTAAGAATCCTCCAAAAAAGTCTTTGGAAAACATTGTGGACAATGAAGAAATTGCTTTTAACAAGCAATTTCTTCAATTTACACAATGTTTACTACCCTACAAAAGGCAAAGAAGATTGCTAGCTTACAGTACTTTGATCTTCCTTTAGTTGGCACCTTAAATGAGAAGGGCCTTTATAATTTCTACAAGAAATTACTGAAATATGACAGGCTCACTTTATGTTGAAAAGGAGAATGAAACTCTGCTGCCTTTGAGCGAGGTTCATTTTATTTACTGTTCATTATATTACAAGCTTATCCAGTCATGCCACAACTCTAATAGATTAGAAACAAACATGACGTAACAGTTTTAAAGTCATCAGTTGTTAATGCATCTTTCAAAATGCACAAATTTTGAGACAGAATCTGTGTTAATGTTGGCAAGAACCAAAGAGTGATTGATTATACGTTGTTTTGAACAAACATTAGGTTATATCATTATGAAGATTACTTATTCGTGTTTTTCCTTGGTATCGCCAATGTAAGGCATCGGCTCTGAAATGTTTTGTCTAGGGACATATCCATGCAAACAGTGGCGCAGCCGGGGTTCGATACCACAACCCTCTACTTCTCCAATATTATGAACTTGCCGCCCTAACAACAGAGCCAAGCAGGATCCGCTATCACAATGAAAAATAAAAGTATTAATAAACTAGATGGTTGTCCCATGATGGAGAACAATTGTGCCAATTTATTTTGAAATCTATCCATAATTGTAGGAGAAATGCTCCGGATAAGCACAATTTTAGTGTTTGACCTTGAGCTGTGACCTTGAACTTGAAGCTATCCAAAAAGTTCTTTCAAATGGCACATCTTTTCATGATGGAGAATAATTGTACCAAGTTATTTTAAAATCTATCCTTAAATGTAGGAGTAATTGTCCGGACAAATTCGGAAGGATGGACTAACGGACTAACTGACTAACGGACTAACTAACGTACTAACGCACATACACCGACTTGTCATAGTAACAACTTAGTCTCGCACACCGCAAGCGGGCTCGAAAAAAACAAAGGTTACCTGTTATAAACGTGTGATATCCGTCAACAACATTCTTCTCGATTTCTTCTACGTTGAAGGTATTGATGTATTCTGTAAACGTCATCAAACGGGATTCATTCTTGTACTTGTTTACTGAGCATGAAGTAGAAAGTATTACTAAGTGTTTTTGATACATGTACTAGTACTAAAGGCTCGACCTAGGGATCTAACTTTTTTAACCCAAAGTGATACCAAAATCAAATTTGATCCAGATATTAAGTAGATGAACTTTCTGGCCAAATATTAACCCTTGCCATGCTGTATAAATTACCTCACTGAATTGCTGTCAAATCAAAGTGCTGAAAGCACTGATAGATATTGTTGTTCAAAAATCAATATTTCTTTTTGAAATCAACTTCATAAACAATGCGGGAAAGAAAAAGTATGAGCAGGAGGTGTAGACTAAGATCAGCCTGCACAAACGTGCAGTCTGATCTTAGTCTCCACCTCCTGCCAAAACCGGAATATTCCGGGTTCAGCATGACAAGGGTTAAGCCATTTTAGGCACATTGTTCCATTTGGAGTCTATAAGCTATATCAAAGGTTTTTACTTAGTGACCTAATTTTTACCCTACCTGACCCAATATCGAATATATGTCAGATACAGTTCGGATAAACATGCTGACCAAATATCGAATATATGTCAGATACAGTTCAGATAAACATGCTGACCAAATATCGAATATATGTCAGATACAGTTCAGATAAACATGCTGACCAAATATCGAATATATCTCAGATACAGTTCAGATAAACATGCTGACCAAATATCAAGACATTTGAACCAAAAAATGGGTTCATAATGTATTTCTAAGTTTTGACTTAGAGACATACTTTTTGACGCGCTCTAATCCAATGTCGAACTTGATCAAGTTCTTGTGACAACAAACAGTCTGACCAAATAGCGAGACATTTGAGGACCATTTTGTCCTTTGGAGTTCTAACAAGGTTATTCTAAGATAGAAAAATAGAATGATTACGTTGAAAGACAAATAAGGCAAAAAAATGGCTTCTAGAGTGGCACGAGGTATTTATTCAGATTTGACCAAGGGGCCTACTGACTTATTGTCGATCTTGGCCGATATATGGTGAATACAAACATTCTGACCATTTATCAAGACGGTTAAGGTACATTGAATCCTATAGACTGCGATCAATGTATTACTAAGATTTTACTAAGTGACCTACTTTTTATTCCAAATGGCTACATATTGAGCTTGTCCGAGATACCATCCACACACGGTCTGACTATGTTTCAAGACAATCGAAGCAGAATGTAGCCTATAGAAGGTACATAAAGTATTTCTACTTTTTGACCAATTGACCTATTTTCTTACCCCACCTGACCAAAAGACAAACCTTACAGAGATATTATGAGGACAAACACTCTGATTAAATATTTAGACATTCGATATGTATATATGCCCTTCAGAATGCACACAAGCTATTTCTAAGAATTGGCTTTATGACCAACTGTTTGACTCTACGTGACCCAATATCCATTTAATCGAGATGCCATGCTGACAAACAATTTGACCGTTTTTTGTGTGTGCGTTTCTATGTTTTTTCCCAAATTTTACCAAAGTTGAAGACATTTGAGCTAATTGTGGCTTGTAAAGTACATGTAGGATGTTGACACAGGACAGGCTACGGACGATGGACGATGAACAATGGACGCCATACACATCTAGTTCACTAAAGCTTATCCTGAGCTCTTTGTGCTCAGGTGAGCTAAAATATAGTTCTTCTTCGAGCTATGTAATTCAGTAAAAACCAATTTATTCAGTCTTATCCATTTTAGTGTATAAAATGGCATCTTTTATATAGATAATCTTATTTAAGCATAACGTATCGCCTAGCCTTGTTGGCTTAAAGGTAATACTGGATGTTTTCTATTATAGAGTCCTGAGCACAATCACAAGTTCGGCAAAGTATTGCCATTGCCACATGCGTCATTTGTCTCTCACCGATGGGTATATCATGAGTAACTTGCCTTTTAAGTTGGCTGATAAGTTAATGGCTCAGATTTATTGTTGCAGTTGTACATACACATGTCCTAGTGAAAAATGACAGGAAGTCATGGTTGGATGCGCCTACCAATCACGGTTTTACTGAATTACTACTGTAAGTGCCAAAGTAACCAATTTCACTTGATCGCAGTCTACAAAGGTTTCAAGATCAGATCAATACTTTTTACTTTTCTGAGATGATCCTTTTCCGATGACAGTCCACAAAATAATCAAGATATCATTTAAGAAACTTGAACAGCATTAAGATTATCAATATTGTTTGAGAATTATTACTTATATATGAGCCTATGCGTGACATTCCAAACCATTTCGCATGTGCGTGACTCGCACACATTGAGCACCCTGTACAGCGATTCGGGGCAATAAAAATATCCGCTGATTGTTAAAAGAAGCTTTAGGTCAGTATCTATCTACAGAGCACAGAGTGACGACTCTGATCAGACTGTGCGGTTGCACAGGCTGATCTGAGTCTTTACTTAGCTCACATGTGTAATGGATGGAAATGTCACGCATGCTCTCATATGAGAGATTCTGTATATACTTTAAACCCTGTACGACCTAGTTCTGGTGTATCGCATTCCCACACAATCACCCTTCTGAAGATTATATTAAAGAAACTATTGATAGAAAAGCAGACATTGGTTGAAACTTTGCTTCCATCACAATGTTTTTCATCCTATCTGGGCCTTAGTTTTCAATTCAAAAGGGATTTGAATTATTGTCTTTTTATTCTGTCAATTTGGACTAGTCCAAATTTATGTCATGCAGTAACGGGTTTAAAAGGCTAAATGAAATAATGATAAACATACAAGGAACTTATTTGAAATTACGTAACTGTTTAGGTTATCACTCCCCGCATTATAAAGCTTATATGCCGAGTTCTACAAATAGAAAGCTGCCCGTTGTTGAAACTGTGACTGTATCATTGCTCAGCGAATTATTGGAAGATGTTTTCGGCACTGAGAGGACTTTCTACGCTTTCTACGAATTATGAAGAATCCTCGTATTATGCCATTTACAAATTTACAGTTGTTTGGAGAAGACGGGTCTTAATAAATTACTTAACCAAACCTAATTGGTCACTACATCTCTTCCACTGGATTTTCCAAACTTGGTAACACTGATGAACGTTGAAGACGTCTATCAAAAATTAGGATAACATCGTGGAAATAAGGATTTGCTTGTTACAAACAATTTCTGCATATCAATATTGTTTTCAACCCAGAAAAACGGAGACACTTGAATATCTATCAAACTCGAATTGTAATTTACGACTTCTTTGAATTTTGACAAGTCCTAGATTTTGTCATCTAGTAATCGATATATGCATAACAAACAAGTTGTTTTACTTACCAAAACCAAAAACCTTCAAGAGGCTGTTGACATCTCTGTTTGGCTGATCAGGGAAACCAAAGTAAGTTCTGTTTACTGTGGGATAAAATCAAACAGCTTATTTGACCATTTCCTGTTTTGCAAAGATTTAGACCTGTCCAAAATTTAAAGGTTTTTCAAAGGAAAATTTAAAGTGGATTAAAATTGAAAAGTAACTACTAGTAGGCTAAAACATATTGTTAAAAAAGAAGCAATTGCTTGTTATAAGTAATTTCTTCTTTTTCTGCAAAAAATTCTCAATTATAAAATCACAGGTACGTAAAAGCAAGGCATTGGACGGGAAAGAGTAACAATTTCCGTTAGATTATTGAGATTTCTCTATAGATTATCAATCGATAATTTCACCGGAAAACTGGTGAAATTATCAAAACGATAAACTCAGTGTTTTGGTATAATTTAGCACTTATTTCGTTCGTTGTATCCGACTAAATGTCGTCCACTCGCGACCAAAGGCACTTGTGACGTCATCAGGTTGTTATGTAACTGTAAATGTAATGCAACATAGGATTAGAGCCTTTTGTGGAAGCTCATATATTTATTGTACGAATGAATAAGCAGAGTAGCCACGGTCCAAATCCATGAAATCAATACTAAAGATTATGTTGATAGATTGAAGTTAAATACACCTATCTGCTGTCAATACTTTCTTGAATGAGTATTTTTGAGAGGAATATGCAAAAAAGATTAGTAATTTATTGATGAGGGCGGCGAGCCGAGAATCAGAAATCATATAGAACACGTATATCACTGTTTGGGGATTATGCTCTTATAGTAGAAGAATATGAATTTTTTGGGCATTTAAATATTGAATGATTAACAAAAGGTTGGATTTTTTTTAAATTAATTCATCCACCGATGAAACATTGTAGGAAAAGGAGAAAAAACCAATATCATGATACAGTAATTTGCATTCGGAGAAACCGCCCCCTCCCCCGCTCCCAAAAGAAAAAAGATCATTTGCTGTAAAGAAATAGAATAATCACTTGTTTTTCGTGAACAACTAAAGCATATTTGCACTTGCGGCCTGCTAATCGTGAAAATATAGCTTTTCATGTTCACTGAATGAAATATAAATGAATCTTACACTATTACAAACAACTATACATGTAGTTTGTTTGGTTGTTAGGGGGTTTTCTGTTCACAAAATTTGCAATACTTGATGGATACCAGATCGTGCCAATCACACAACTCAGCACAACTGCCAGGAGAAATTCGGCATGCTGACTGCAGAGATTTCCTGCTTTGTAAAGCAGGGGCTACTTTAGGGCATGGAGGGCATGGCCAGAATCAGACAATTTTAAAAGCACCACCCATAAATAAAAGAGTGTTAGATATTCTGGAGTAATGACAATCTAAATCTGTTGTTCTTCTTCTTAACCCTTTGTTGTGGGTACTCATTGGAAACGTCTTGATGAGATGATTCCAATGAATACCCACAACAAAAGGTATGATGAATGAATATCAACCTTTACATGAAGCCATTCGAACCATCACCTACCGTGTAAATATCGTCTCCAAGCCCAGAACCAGGTTTCCTTCTCATTCAGACCTCTATTTCTAACGACCTGAGGATGTTTAACTAGTCTGCTGTATAAATCTGTCGTTGCGCTCTTGGGTACGCCAATAATATGGAAATATGGTAAGCATCTCAATCGCCCATCTTGACGCCAGCATGGATTCTTGTAGCTTGGTAGAAATTGTGGCATTTTCTAACAAAAAAAAAACGTTTCGATATTTATCGTTTGGCTACCAAACCACCGTAACTAAGAGGATATTGGATAAATGGTTATGGAATAGCGAATTTATAAAATGATTCATCTATCAAACTTGAATTTGAATTTGATTAAAAATACGACCTGTTTTGTTTTTTTGTGGGTGTGTTTTTTCGTCGTTTTTTTTTTTTTTTTTTTTTTTTTTTGTAGAAATACTATGATTCATATACTGTCGCCATAGCTCAAGGGATGTTTAGCGAATATAGAACTCTGGAAAAAATAACTTACCAACAAAATGAGATCAAAAAAGGTCTCAGTACTTTATGACTCATTTAAAGTCTAAGGTAAAATGACGCTATCACAAACATTATAACGCCATTTCCACAGCAACGAAAAGCCGTTTGTTTTGGTTGTAACGACTCGTTTGCATAGTTATCACAGTTTCAAGCAGTAGTTACGACGTTTAGGTCGCCAAACAACCATTCTACTTTTTTGTTACCTGATACTTGCCATAAATTTTGCAATGTACGAAATTTAAAATCGAAGCGGGGCTTCTTGTTGGGGTCAATGGGCGGGGCAAAAGGAGTCTGTGGGCGGAGGATAGCGATTGGTCAATTGGATAGATCTAAGTCAAGTCAGTTATAACTGCTAGAACTAACATGCTTACCGTACAAAGAATGTCTTCCACTGCCCTACCACTATACTTGCCATTCGGACACGGATCCGGCATCCCCGGGAATTCAACGCGTGCTCCCATCTTCATAGAACCATGCACGTGCTCGAAGGATTTCGAATTCCCATATTTACCTAACATATCTGTTATATTGCCAAAATACTCTTTTGGTCCAATTCGTTTTCTTGATTGGTCCATAAAAATTTGTCCGAATCTGGCTTTCAAAGATTTGGCTTGACTTTTGTGGTCTTTCGTCTCCAAAGATATTTTGTTGAGTATTTTCGATGATCCATATAAAAGCATAACCGTCAACAAACTTGTCACAAACAAGAGATTTTTCAAGTATCTTCTTCTAATTATTTTTCCTGAAAAAAAAGGAAAGAAATGTGAAAATGCAAAGTATTTAAAGCTTTAAGAAATCGAAGCCGCCGTCAAAGCGCAGTCGGTAGCTCAGGCTAATGGAACCGGAATTCATCGGCGAAATACGTTTTTGTAGATTGCACCGAAAACCGCCTTCCATGACCTATCAATTGACTAATCGCTTGTCCCGCCCACGTACTCCATTTGCCGCGCCGATCGACTCCGACAGGCGGTCCCTCTTCGATTTTAAACGGCGTTTTGTTGTTGTTGTTGTTGTTTATGTCAAGTAGCAAGTAAAAAAAGCAGAATAGTTGGTTGGTCGCCAAACCTACAAAAAGTTCAACAAATATGGCGCCCAATAACGGAGTTGAAAGCTCAGGTCCGGGCTAAATATATGATTTGGTTGATGGTTGATTCCTTGATTGACTGCTGCGATTGGTCAATTACGTCACTAAATTCCGCTAGCAATACAGTCCTTATTGATATCACCGGAAAACAAACGACCTCACCCCATGCATTTCGATTTTTCAAGGTAGGGCACTCAGAATAAATCACATTAAATTGAATTTTAAGTGAATTTAGTCCATTTAACGCGAAGAAAGATTTACTATCGTGAACATTACTTTATTAACCACTCGAAAGCAGAAAATTTACCTATATCAATTTTCATGAAAATCTGTTCATGAGCCTCTTTTATTTATTTCACAGATAGACATGATTTAATGGTCAAAACACCTCAGACAGAAAGTGCATTACATTATGATATGTTGTCCTTTTGACTATATGCCTTTCATAGAACATGAAGCGAAACGCCGAAATGCATTCATTTTAGCTATCACGTTTATTAATCAACCCTTTCATCTTCAGTCCCTGTTTTTTACGTCGCTGTGATTTATAGATGAGAAAACATTGTGGGAAAAAGAAAAAAATGCTTGTAACAAGCAATTTCTTCTTTTCCCTTAATGTTTTCTATCCTAAGGTCAAGGTCACAGCTGAAGGAGAAACGACAAAAATGACTTTGTCCGCAGCATAACTTCTACATTTATGGTTGGGTTTGAAAATAATGTGGCATAGTTGTTCTTCTTGAGTACTAATGTTATATGATACGAGAAAGGTCAATGTCGCCGTTGGAGTTGAAACGACCTTACCCAGAGCATGACGTCTACATTTGTGGATGGATTTGAAAATAAATTCGAACAGTTTGTCTACTTGTTGAGTGCTAGTGTCATGCAAAACGTTTGTTGTGAAATGTCCAAGGTCAAGGTCAAAGTTGGGAACGTTCCTTAGTGAGCGCATCCCTAACTTTTCGAGTGGACGTGTGTAAAGTTCAAGTGCTACCTATTCGAATTCAAAGCATATTGAAAGGAATACTGAATCGTTACGTCCTGTGTTAAATGTATGCTACATGTAGAAAGTATGGCATCACGAGGAGCGTATTTCGTTGGTTGGTTTGTTGGATGGTTGGTTGGTCGGTCGGTTGAGGGATAGATGCATGGACAGACGGACGAACGGATAAGTACAATGGTGGGGGAGGTCGGGCGAGTTAATGGATAGATGGATGGATCGATCGATCGATAAATGGATAAGTGGGTGGGTGGGTTTGTTGATGGGTCGATTTATGGAAAGATTATTTGATAGATTGATTGATTTATGATTAAATGGATTCATGGATTAATGGATGGATGAGGGGAGGGACGGAAGGATAGATTGATTGATAGATTTATTTATTTATGTATCTATTGATAATTGATCAAATGATAGGTGGATGGGTTGATGAATGGATGGATGAATGGACGGGCGAACGGATTGATGGATTCATGGATTGACAGATGAATTGATGGATGGATAGACTGGACTGACTGACCAATGGATGAATCGGAGAAAGGGTGGATGGTCGGTTAGATGGTATTATGGATCGATGGATGGATCGATTTATGGATAGATACATTGATGGTTGGATGGATGGCTAGATAGATAGATGGATGGATCAATCATTGGTGTTACATATATGTTACATGTATGAAGTATGTAAACATGATCAAACCTTCTGAGGAGCGGATTCGGGTTGTTAGTTAATTATTTGTTGATTGATTAATTTATTGATTGATTGATAGACTGATTGATTGATCTACAGTTCAATGGATTGATGGGAGGATGGGTGGCGGGATGGAGAGATTGATAAAATAATGGATGATGGATGGATCGATCGATAGATAGTAGGAAAGATGGATGAATGGATTGATGAATTAATCGATGGATTGATTGTCGGATTGATGGTGGTACATGTATGTTACCTGCAGGAAGTTTGTCAACCCGATCAAACCTTCTGAGGAGCGGATTCGGGTAATTTGTTAATGGATTAATTCATTGATGTATTTATTGATTAACTGATTCATTGATTGATTGATTGATTGATTGATTGATTGATTGATTGATTGACCGATGGTTGGATTGGAAGTAGATTGATGGGTTGGCTGATGGATGGGAATGGAATGAAGGATGGATCGATGGATGGAAAGATTGATAGATTGGATTGATGGATGGGTGGGTCGATGGATAGCTAATTGATCGTTGGATCTATGTTGTTACATGTATGTTACCTGTAGGAAATATGTCAACCCGATCAAACCTTTTGGGGAGCAGATTAAGTTGATGGTTAATGGATTAACTGATTGATTGATTGATTAATTGATTCATTGATTTACCAATGGATGAATGGGAGGATGGGAGGATGGATCGATTGGTAGATGGATCGGTCTATAGAGAGAAGGCTTGAATAATGGGAGGATGGGTGGATGGCTGGGCGGATGAAATGATGGATAGATGGATGAATGGATGAGTTGATAAATGGATGGATTGATGAAATGATTGATAGATAGATGGATCGATGGATGGATTGATGGATCGATGGGTCGAAGTTGTAACATGAATGTTACCTGTAGGAAGTATGTAAACCCGATCAAACCTTCTGAGGAGCGGATTCGGTTGGTTGGTTAATCGATTTATTTATTAATTGAACAAGTGAGTGATCGATCGAACAATCATTGGATGGATAGGTAGATGGTTGTGTGCGTTAGTGTGGATTTGTGGATAGCCGGTTGAATGGATGTGTTAATAGATGATGGATGAATGGGAAGAAGAGGAAGGGTGGGTTGAAGCTAGTTCGGATAAATGGATTGATTGATTGATTGATGGATGGGTGGATGGATGGATGGATGAATTGGTGGATGGATGGATGGATGGGTGGATGGATGGATGGACCTGCGGACGGACGGACGAACGGATGAAAGGCTTGAGAAGTGGATGGATGGATGGATGGATGGAAGGGCGGATCGAGGGTTGGATGGATAGATGATGGATGGATAGACGGATGGATGGACGGACGGATGAATAGATGGATGGATGAATAGATGGATGGATGAATAGATGGATGGAAGGATGGATGGAAGGATGGACGGGCTGACGGATGGATGAACAGATGGAGAGATAGATGAATGAATGAATGGATTGATGGACGGATGGATTGTTTGATGGTTTGAGGGGTGGATGGACGGAATAATGGATGGATGGATTGATCGATAGATTCTTGGAAGGACAGACGGACGGATGATTGGCTAGAGAGATGGATGGATTGATGGAAGGATTGGTGGACGGATGGACGGATGGATGGGAGGATGGATTGGTGGATAGATAGATAGAGATGGATAGATGGACGGACGGATGATTGGCTGGAGGGATTGATGAATGGATGGATCGATGAATGGATGGATGGATTGATGGATTGAAGGATGATGGATAGATGGATTGGTGGACGGATGGATTGATGGATGGATGGATTGATGGATGGATGGACGGACGGATGAACAGAGGGAGAGATGGATTGGTGGATGGATGGATTGATAGATGGACGGACGGGCAGAAGGACGGCCAGATGGGCTGGATTGTTTATCACACACTAGACTCCAAAATAAGTGATCCCTGTTTCGATCCCAAGCATCTCATTTCATTCTGATGAGACATCTATGATCTATGCTCCGTCTAGTCTCTGACTTTTTAGTTGAATGGGACGTAAATTCCTAGGAGCAATCGATCGAATTTACAGTTTCATTAATAAAACTTACTTGGAGTTATCACGCTACATATAATCCACAACATGCTAGGAAATGTAAATAAAAGCCTTCACGCAAACACAACATAGTAGGCCTATGTAAATAACACAAAGTGCACACTTGAATATTAACACTTTTACATACCAATAGTTAAACACACATGAATGAATGTTTATGAGATCTGCATAAATGATTTGTCAGGCGGAACGCGTTCCGTAAACCAATTTCTTACAAATGAGAGTTAACTTAGCAGAGGTCAACCAGAGATCAAATTTCGAATAGTAACAAGGTTAAGTTGAATGGTCATTCTAAACGTTAAAATCGCGAAAGTTTCGAGCCTGGTAAGCCTTCAGTCTTCATACATTGCACATTTTCTAAATATAGACCGTTAATTTAACCATGAAAACATATGTTGATGGACGTTCAATATAGAGTCGGTACAGTATGGGTAAACAAAGCTATAGTAACGCCATTTTCATCGCACATCGATTACATGTCCTCTATCGAATCACAACCCTTTTTCTGAAAAATTCCCAAAATCATCAGGTCCAGGGTTCAATCCCCGACCGCACCACCCTTTTTCTGAAGAATTCCCAAAATCATCAGGTCTAGGGTTCAATCCCCGACCGCACCACCCTTTTTCTGAAGAATACCCAAAATCATCAGGTCCAGGGTTCGATCCCCGATGGCAGGGAATATCATTTCCGATTTTTGTGCCCAACCAATGGGTGGATAATCGTAAACCTAAGTGGGATGAGCAGCTGGAGACTCGGAAAGGATCTTTAGGTAGTTTTGGTGTGAGAAATACTAGGGATCCATGGTAAGGTGCTCGATCTGTCGCGAAATACTGTAAAAGTGGCGTTAACCCCCACTCAATCAATAAAGAATTCCCAGTTGCCTTTTTTGCTTGTATATTTGCAAATATATTTTTCGTAGGTGTTCCAGCAAAACCTCGTAGCTACAGCTTGAAATAAGCTGTAGTTACGAGGTTTTGTTGAACACCGTCGAATAATAACACTCGTCAGTCTACACGCATGCGATCATATTCATTTCATAGCCTAATATCCCTTCATGGATATTTAATTTTCACAATAAAACTACCGCGACCCATTTAGAAGTCAACAAATTTAGTTTAAATATCTCACCCGAAAAATACACAACTCCATCATCTATGAGCTCTAATAAATTGAGTGAGAATATTCAACCCTTTCCTGTTTTACTTAATTTTAGACCCGTCCAAATTCAAAGGTTTTGCAGAGGAACATTTAAATTGGATTTAATTTTAAAAATAACCATTCAGTATGGTGGAAAATATTGTGGAAAAAGAAAAATCGCTTATTACAAAGTGGTTCCTTTAAGAAAAGACTAAGTAAAATATGAAATGAATTTTGCTTATTTGATATGTTAATATATTAAAAAATAAGATTAGGAAAGAACTATTTGTGCTTATTGGGACATTTTCTTTATGAAGCCACTAATCCAGGCTTCATACAGTGTCCTTAACTATTTAGCTTCACAATCCGATGAAAAATAAGTTGTTGGGTTCTTTTTTCATGTCTTATAGCGGCTCTTGAACACATTATGACAGACAAATGTTGGCTCTCATTTGTCAAATTTCCAACTGTAGTGCTTAAAGGGGGTTTAGCTGATTTTATATGGAAAATGACTTTTCACAACTTAATAAAAAAGAAATAATAGAAGCAAAATATTTCGCGTTAAGCGACGTCCAGCTAAGTCAACGAAGAACAACCGAATGGAACCGGAATTCACCGGGTAAATAATTATGCATCGGACTTGTTCCATGACGTATCAATTACGTCATTAGCTTCCGCCAGCAATTCAGACATTATCGACATTACCTAAAGAAATTCCGATTTCAAAGTAGGGCATAGTTAGTATTTCACACTGAATTAAATTTATATTGAGTTTATTAGATTTAACACGAAGAAAGAGTTTTCATCGTTAAAATGACACTAATAAGTATTGGAAAAGAAGATTATTTTCCTATATTTATATGATTACATTTTCATGAAAGTCTGTTCAAGAGCCGCTTTATGTTTACAACAATAATATTCTCAATCGTGACCGGGCCACTCGAGAAAATATAGCGTTTGTTTCACAGAATTAAAGATGAATATGATAGAAAGGAGCGATAAATCGATTTTACTCTGAACCACATAAAAATCACTGTATACATATGATTAGAGAAAAATCGAGTTTTTTCCGGTGTAAGATCTATTCATCTTTCAATTCGTGAACAACAAACGCTATATTTTCAAGAGTGCCGGAGCCACGAGTTAAGATATGCTTTAGTTGTTCACGACATGAAATATGCATAAAGCTTACACGAAAAGCAAGCTCTATAATGCAAAAAAGAGAAGAAATATGACTTTTTTATGGGGAGTTTCTTGTTACAGTCCAGTAGCTTAAGACTAACCGTCAACTCCTATTGTGGCAGTGAAATTTTCCAAAAAAGGATTTTATCTCCTGTCAAAACCCCTGATGACGGTACCTTTGACACCAACATGAAGCATATGAATATATCTGCAATTGGAATCAAAATAATGCGTTATTTCAATGCCAGACATGATAAATCGGTTGAAACGACGACAGACACTCATTTATTTGGTGTTTAGAAAATGCTTTAAATTTCAACAAATACATTGTCCTTTTGATAAAAACTGTACAATTCATGGGTATGCAATTCGTAGCCAGAATATACCTGTGCGTATTGCCTTAATGCACTCGGGCATCACGGATTTAACCCTTTCCTGTTTTTTAAAATTTTAGACTAGTCCAACTTGAAAAGTTGCAGACGACAAATAAAAGAGAACGCAATATGAAAAGTAATTAACCTATAGAGTAGAAAATATTGTGGGAAAAGAAGAAATTGCTTATTAAAATCAATTTCTTCATTTCCAACAATGATTTCTCAAGTATAAAATCACAGGGACGTAAAAACCAGGGCTTGAACAGGAAAGGGTTAAAGTCTCTTAAACTCAGAATAACAACACTTGTGATGATTAACTGTCACAGTGACGGCTAGTTGTCCCTCGCTCTCATCTTTTAGATTGTGATGACAAGCATAACAATAAAGAATTAAATTTGTGACGATTATCCACCACAGTGGACGGTGACGGTTAGCCATAAAATACTGCACTGTTATATGTACTTGTATGTAGTGCGTTTTTGAAATGATCTAAACTGTGGCTTAACAATTTAACAATGCATCTATGATTATATTTCAAACATGCTTTCTTATTAAAATAATTGAATAATTAAAATAGGGTAAAAGAAAGAATGTTGACAGCGCCTGGGTTCAAAGTCAAGACTCAAGGATTAGGAGCACGGCGCGAAACGACTGCACTAACCGGGCAGGACACCTTGAGTGCACTACGTTAACCATTTGGTATTCGTTAAATCAGTTTCGAGCCTTATGAGCAAGGGCGACGTCTGCAGGCTTGCAAGGGTCGAAACTTCTCCGATGGCCGTGTCGTATCACATGTAGAGGTGAGTTCAATACTGTGGCAAGTGTTTAACCCTTTCCTGTTTTGCAAAATTTTGAACCCGTTCAAATTCAAAGATTTTTCAGACGAAAATTTAAAGTGGCTTTAAATTGAAACAAAACCATTCAATAGGGTAGAAAATATTGTGGAAAAAGTAGAAATTGCTTGTTACAAGCAACTTATTTTTCTACTATGTTTTCCAAATCTGAATTCACACGGACTTATAAAATCAGGGATTGAACAGGAAATGGTTAAATACCTAGAGCTTTACTATATTTTGCTGTCGACGATTTCTATCCAACCAAACACACATGACCTCGATTAGACAGATCGCATGTCACGCCATCTGACCTTCGACCTCCTACAAGGCAGCTATATACTGAGATATCAAACGACGAATTCTATGATCGACGACAAAAACGAAGATTGGCGAGCTACATGTGGTAACAACAGCTTGAATAAGCTGCAGCTACGACGTTTAAGTCGTCCATTAAAAACGTGTAATGAATAAATGTTGGAGTCAGCATTTCACTTCTGGTGAACGATAACATCTTTTTTCTCTTTTTTTTTCTTTTTTTTTGGGGGGGGGGGTAATAGGGGGGATTGTTATTATCATTTATCTATTTATTTATTCATCTATCTATTTGTTGATTTATTTATCTATCTATCTATTTGTTCATTTATTAATTTATTTATTTATCTATTTATTTATTTATCTATCTATTTAACCATTTATTAATTATCTATTCATTTATTTATTCGACTATGTATTTGTTCATTTATTCATCTGTTTATTTATCTGTTTATTTATTCTATTTGTTTATACATTTACTGTGCGATCCGTTAATATAGAGTGGTAGATGTATCATGACACGTAACAATTTATTTTTGCTTACGTGCACGACTGTTATCTTTCAAACACTTTGAGGAAATAATTATCGAAATTTATAAATTTAATCGATTTTTCCTTCTGAATAACCATGATTAATCGGGATGATTATTTCCGCCTAAAAATCTTCAAATGGTACCGTACAACTAGATATTTTTGGGTGAAATCTTTATTTGCGAATCGCTTGCTGAAACCCGGATTTTGAAATAAAAAAACACACCATATGATCAAGTTTTGTCGCTTAGGTCTTGTCAAATAAATTTTAAACAAGCCAAATCAAAGTGGTTTTGAAATATAGAATAATTATATTGAACAATTAAAAAGAAAGTTCTAGTTCTAAAAATGGATGAATAGATCAAACAACCATTCATTCGATCGATCAATGAACATTTCTATCATTATCTTGATCGTCCTAATTATCATTATTGGTGATCGCGGTTCTGGTTTGTTTTGTTTTGTTTTTATTCCTTCTTTTGCAATTACTCGTTTTTCCGCAAGCATTTGTATGAATTTCGCAGATGATGTTTTATCACATATGTTCCCCAAAAGTACACAACAAAATGTAATGTAAACAAAATGTATTCAAACACAAGTTGAAATTGATCAGAAAAACACAAAATACTTTTTCCAGAGAACTTCACTCATATCCTCCTTTTGCATGTTAATATTAACCCTTGTCATGCTGTATAAATTACCTTGCTGAATTTCTGTAAAATTAGAGGGCTGAAAGCACAGATAGAACTTTTTGTTCAAAAATCAATGCTTCTTTTACAAAACAACTTCTTAAACAACTTTGACAGGAAATGTACGAGCAGGGGGCGTAGACCAAGATCAGACTGCACTTATGTGCAGGCTTATCTTGGTCTACATCTCCTGCCCAAACCGGAATATTTCGGGTTCAGCATAACAAGGGTTAAAAGGGCTCTTGTTTGATTTACTGACAAAATAAACAATAACTTTTTAAAAATATTTTTCCTTCCTCGGGGGGAAGGTATGGCTTTAAACGTAAAGAAATTTAGACTTGTCCAAACTGAAAGATGTTGCGGACGACATTTCGAGATGTCCTGCAATTGAAAAGTAAAAGCAAAATAAGGCAGAAAACATCTTGAGAAAAATAGAATTAGCTAGTTAAAATCAGTTTCTCTTTTGTCCATACCTATATTTTTTGTCTGAGTGTCAATAATCGGAACTTTGTGCTGATTGAAATTCCGTTTATTTATCGTCGCTACCGTAGTTCATGCCCATATGAGCGACGTCCTAAGAAGATGGTAATGGTGTTACGGGGGGTAAAGCATTGGTACAGGACGAAAGTGCTGAGCCCCGCCAGGTTCTTTAACCCATTACTAGACGACAACGCATTAAACTTGTCAGAATTCAAAGAAGTTGCAGACGGCAATTTAAAGTTTGTAGAATTTTTAAAATATTCATCTAATATGGAACAGACATAGTGGATAATGAAGAAATTGCTTATATCAAGCAATTTCTTCATTTTCCACGTTCACTAATACTTCATGCCGAGGGAAGTAAAAAGGCGTCATGCTGTGAGAATTGACCAATCGCTGACATCGCCCACTTACTCTATTTGCAACGCCCATCGACTCCGAAAGGAAGTCCGGCGTCGATTTGAACGGCGTTATTTTGCAAGATTTGTGGACAGTAGCACGTAACGAATATGTCGAACAAGTGGTTGATGACCTAAACGTCGTCACTACAGATTGAATAAGCTGAAGTTACGACATTTAAGTCGCCAAACCAACAAAAAAGGTTTACGAAAATGGCGGCCAATGTCGGAGTTCAAACTCGTTTCTGGTCTATATGAATGGTTTCATTGGTCAACTTGTCGATTGACAGCCGCGATTGGTCAATTTGGTAAACGTGCTCGATATAAAGCACGGGACTACGGTATAACGTCTCAAGATCACGGGTTCGAGCCCTGGGCTGACCATATCTACTAACAAACCAATTGTCTTTCGGATGAGACGTTAAACCGAGGCCCCGTGTGACGGTGCTATCCACCGAGCACGTAAAAGAACCAGGCGGAGCTCTCAGCCGTTTCGTCATGTATCCTTGCACTATCCCCAGTAACAACTAACCGTCTTCTGGGGGCGTCGCTAAAATGGCCATGTGCTACGGTAGCGACGGTAAATAAACGAAAATACACACAAAACGTCTCATCCGAAAGATAACCAGTTTGTTAATAGGGCCAGCTCGAACCCTTGATCTTAGGGTCTGAAATCAAGTACTCCACCATCTGACGGACTATCATTCTAGAGGTCCCGGGTTCGATCCCCGACGGCGGCACTCATCCTTTCCGACTATTTGTCTTCCACCAATGAGTTGATAATCGTAGACCTATGTGGGATAGCAGCTGGAGGCTAGGAAAGGATGTGATGGCGGTACTGGTGTGAGAAATACCAGGAATCCATTGTTAGGTGCTCCAGCCGCCGCGATATAACTGAAAGATTGTTGAAAGCGGCGTAAAACCCCATACAAACAAATCCACCATCTGAGATAAGCGGGCTAATTGGTTTAAAGAGCGCTTTTCATATGACCCAACTAATCCAGTCTAGTGAAAATACACAACATTGTCATGATTTATTTAAAGGGAAGGGGGAAGCAAGAAATTATTAATTGAGTTTCGGACTTTCAACCGGTAAGTTCATCAATCAACGCCTCCACGTGCCGACACTGATCTTTCACTTCTCAAAAAAATTGTAGAAAATGAAAACTTTGCGTTAAAGGAAGAAATTGCTTTCCACAATAATTTCTCTCTCTCTAACACTTACTATCTCTTTCTCCCTCTCTCTCTCTCTCTCTTTCTCTCTCTCTCTCCCTCTCTCCCTCTCTCTCTCATTCTCTTTCTCTTTCTCTCTCTCTCTCCATCTCTCTCTCTCTCTCTCTCTGTCTCTCTGTCTCTCTGTCTCTCTGTCTCTGTCGTGTCTCTGTCTCTCTCTCTCTCTCTCTCTCTCTCTCTCTCTCTCTCTCTCTCTCTCTCTCTCTCTCTCTCTATCTCTCTCTCTCTCTCTCTCTCTCTATCTCTCTCTCTCTCTCTCTCTCTCTAAAAATGTATGGCATATCGCTCCTAGATCGATTCATTTTAGTAATAACGACTTTGGTCTTACGTTGATGAATGTAATTAGAATTGTCTAAATTAGACGATTCTAGTGAGCTCAAACAAGGTAGGATTTGTTTTGAATTGTTCAAAATCAATGTATATGAAGTACAGAGAAATTCTGTCAAACTGCCTTGCTTAACCATTTACTCTTTGTTTTAAATTTTAGACTCATCCGAATTCATAGTCAAAATACCTCTGCTTAACTCTTTACTGTTTTTCTAAATTTTTGACTTGTCCAAATTCAAAGGGTAAGCAGGCAACATTATAAAGTAAGTACGATGCAAAAAATAACCATCATATAAAATAGAAAATAGTGTGAGAAAAGAAGAAATTGATTGATAAAAGCATTTTTAATATACAGCGTTTTCTCAAATATGATATCACAGGAACGTAAAAAACAGATATAATACGAGAATAGATCAATGTTGAGCTAAGCGACCACCTTCATTAGCAAAATTTTGAGCATGCAGGTAATTTGAAAACTTCCGCACAAAATAGTCCCATAGAAATAAGTATCGAAGTTTGTAAAAGTTTTGTTTTTTTCACGTGATATTATTAAACCGTTTCACATTCATTGGTGATTAGTTTTTTCGTTTCATACCTCCATGAAAACAAAAATTATCTCTCCATCTCATATAATTAAATGACATCAAGCGAAAAAAATATTTTCGAAATTTTGATGCATCTTTATGGAACTATTTGTGCGCAGGCATATGAATTAGGTGCTTGCTCAAACTTTTGTACGTAGAGGTATGAATATTTCTTTTCGGCCAATCAGAACTCTCGTTTTTTGATAGACGAAACTGATAATAAGATTATTCAAACATGGACATCCTCATCACGTGACCTCTCGCATGAACATCACTACATAACTTTGTAGGGGGCATAAAGCAACGTTTCTTGTGGAAGAAAGATATCTATATTTTTGTGTTAGAATTGAATGAACTTTTCGGATTCTTTGTTGGCATGTTACCTGTTGCATATTCTGGAGGTTTTCGCCATTTAGGTGTGTTACAGGAAAAGGGGGCTTCATGTGATTTTTTTCTTGTTAACCCTTTCCTGTTCAGTCCCTGGTTTTTACATCCCTGTCTTTTTATACTTGAGAAAACATTTTTGAAAAAGAAGTAATAGCTTATAACAAGCCATTTCTTCTTTTTCCTTATTCTATTTTCAAATGAAATCGATTTTATTTTGTGGTCTGCAAAACCTTTGAATTTGGACAGGTCTTAAATTTTTCAGAATGGGAAAGGATTAACTCAAATTTCTTTTTTGTGTCTACACAGATTCGGATAATCATAGATTATTATAGCTTATAATATCTCGTTCGTTTTTAGCCAGCAAAAAGTCAGTTTGATAGCTTTAGGTAATAGACAGAATTTGAGGTCCTCTCAGAGTTGAACGAGTTTAAACTGCCAATGGAGGCTTAACCACTAAATCCATTGAATGCCTACGCCATAAAAATTAGTTCTTATAAATGTCAGGAATATTACAAACTCAGCCTGCAAGTTCATCTCCTTTGGTATTTTTAGCTCACTTGACCATTTGGAAAACACTGTGAACAATGAAGAAATTGCTTGTAAAAAGCAATTTCTTCATTGTCCACAATATTTTCTATCCTACTAGGCAAAGATTTTCTAAATTCCCCCAACATTAAATTATTGTCTGAAACTTCATTCAATTTGAACAAGTCTAAGATTGTGTCATATTGTAATGGGTAAACTCCAGGTTTATCATGATAACCTTAGGCAGTTCTTATAACTACAAGACCTGTTTAACTTGTTGATGGATTCTTATTGAAGTCTCTATAGATAGTTAAACTTGCAGCCTTGTGGCAGTAGTAAATTTGATGGCACTACCCTAGTTTGTAACCCATTTAAGAGATGAAGAGAATAGTTTTTGTTTTCATGGAAGTATGAACCGAAAAAACTAATCACACTGTATGAATACGCGAAGCGGATTCATACATTGTGTGATTAGGTTTTTCGGTTCATATATACCTCCATGAAAACAAAATATATTCTCTTCATTTCTTATAATTTAATAGTATCAAGCGAAAAAAGCAAAAAACCTACATCTTTTGATACCTTTTTGTGTGGGACTATTTTGTGTGGAAGCATACAAAACCACTGCGTGCTCAAAATTGTGTTCATGGAGGTATGAATTCAATTTTTCGACCAATCAGAACGCTTGTTTTTGATAGACGAAACTAACAATTAAATTATACAACTATGTATTTTGGAACTTCATATTACGTGATGAGATGGTTTTAATGTGGCCAGTGGCATGTAACAAAAAAGGAAAATGGATGGTTGGCGATCTAAACGTCGCCAAGCCAACAAAAATGTTTCACACAAATGGCGGCCAATGTGGAATCTCAATTCCTGACTAAATGAATGATTTGACTGGTCGGTATATCCCTTGATTGCCATCCCGGTTGGTCAATGTTGTACACAAAAAGAACCATCATACCACATAACCTTATGTTGCTCCTTTAATTTACATATATCACTGGTGAAAGAAAGCACCGAGATTTTATTAATTGAGTACTACTTTGTCAAGACAATCGATACAAGTTTCTGAAAAGGTGCCTGTAATCTTAATGCTGGGGGACAATGAATCTCCTTGTACTTCAGAAATTATTATGAAATTATTGTGTGTTCTTGCGCAGAAAATAGTTCCACTAAAAACTATTTCAAGCTTGGCATTTTGACACAGATAGTAATGAATGAGTTGTCATGGAATACATATGTTTTAGATGACGTATTTATTAAATTTGTTTTTTTGTGAATACGATTTGATATTTTATTAAATAAATGATACTCTATTTTTGCTATGAATCGATATAATTCATGATCTTCAGCAATTTATGATATTCTGTGAAACATATAACGCTGTCTGTAAAACGACGTCATTACGTGTACCATCACGTCATTTTAACGTTAGCGAAAAGATGTAACCAAAGCTTCACCTCTTTTGCATTGATATTACACTGAGGTAGTATTACCCGTTTATCATATACCTATAAAAGATATGGATTAAAATCTGGCTATCTAATACAACTCGATAGAAAAAAATCCATATTCGGCTTTTACCAAAAACCGTATTTGTCGAGTACCGTTAAATACGGACTACTTTTGTGTGTATTGACGTTCGGGGTGTTTTTTTGTTTGTTTTTTTTCGGAAAGTTTGTTATTTCTTAATCATTTAACCCTTTCCTGTTTTTTGGAAATTTTAGACTAGTCCAAGTTGAAAGAGGTTGCAGACAACAATGAAAACTGGATGCCATTTGAAATGAAACCATCCTATGTAGTAGAAAATATTGTGGAAAAGGGAGAAATTGCTTGTTACAAGCAATTTCTTCTTTTTCCACAATGTTTACTCGACTATAACGTCACAGGAAAGTAAAATCCCGTATTTGAAAGGGAAAGGGTTAAGAGAATTTTCATAATGTCATGTCCTAAAAGGTATATAATAAAATGAATATTACAGCAGTGTCTTTTTCTATTTCGGTCTCATCCAATAAAAAAAACTACACACGATTCTCGAACACGATAACAACAAATAGAAACAGACACTGGTGTAATATTCCCTGTGTAGTATCAAACATATTCAACAGGTTTATTTCATTCCCCTGCAGTAGTTCATATTAAATATATATAGACGTTTTATGGGTTATCATTTTCGGTTTTATATAGTGTGGATACAATGAAAACGAAATAGTCTATTCATACATTGATTTTAATAGCAATTAAGAACCGTGGTCACAGAACTGAACATTTTTTGTTTCCGGTAGAACAAGGAAAAATACAATCATTTTTCATTTGAGGACTTTGCTAAATACTACTTGACGTTGATATATGTACACACATTTTGTCTTTTTTATCATGAAAATCGTTGGTGGAACTTTAATTCAATTATCAATATCCCAAAATTCTTCCTTTAAACCATCTTGGAGTTTTTAGCTCTGGACATGTAATGGAAATATTGAAAAAATGCATGTGACCTAGAGCAATAACAAATATCTTTCTGTATGCCGTTATAGCAAATACTTGGGTGTTTAAATGATGTTATACGCTAAACTTCCGTCTCCGCTAGACTGGAATCTCCAACTGCATTGGACTGTTTTGACCAAAAGCGCCTTAGCTCCATCCATGTTTTAGAGATCTCTTTCTTAAACAGTGATCCTGACCACAAATAGCACACAAAGTTAAAAGTATAATTACACCAGAATAAGCATTGAGACAGTACCTGAATCAGCGGGGTCCATGGTATCTTCTTACTGGATAATATCCCAAAGCTAATGAAAGTATTTATTGCCAAATATGGCATAAAGGTCACCATCATCAAAATTGTCAAAAGAATCGGTATCTTCGTTTGTGATTTACTCGTGGCGCTGACATGAATGTTTTTGTTTTGTTTCTTAATTTTGTAAATGAGGACAGCGTTTCCCACAACGACAAGAATCCCAGGAATGAGGTACAACCAAATAAGAGCGACTAGTGGACCTGCTTCTGTTTCGCTTTCTATTCTTCTGGGACATACTCTATGTTTGAATGACGTATCTCCGTATATCAGTACAAGGCTTATTATAACAACCACACCGACGATACCCAGCAAGAGGCAGACATTTTTATTCCTACTCGGCAGAACATCATTGTCCGCCCCACGCAGCACCACAACGCATCTCTCAACCGTAACCAAGGCGACGGTCCAAACAGACGCTGACGCCGAACAAAACGTGATCCATGTAAACAGGTAACATAGCGGTGTTGAGGCCTCGTGCAAAGGTGAAGACCAAACTGTTGTCAAAATGTAATCTGGAATATGAGTCCATAACACCAATAGGTCAAATACCGCAAGAAACGCCAACAGAAAAACGGGTTTGTTGCGTAAGTTCTTGCGACAGAGTAGCACTATATTCAGAATGTTTCCTAAAGTTCCGGTAATTAATAAAATGGGTGAAATAATTGCAAGTGCCCCCTTTGAAAATACACAAATGTTGTTTTGTATTTGCATACACTGCAATTCACTTGTATTCGTCATACCAGGTCATTGAATCTAATGTTGTGAAAAAGGGTTACTAGTTAAATTGTATATCAAAACATATAATAAAGATCACATGTTATTTTTCAGGTACAAAAAATATTGCCGACTTGCCTGCAACCCCCTTGGTCTTTAATTCCGCGTACGAACATGTGTTCACAAGATTATCTTTAGAGGACTGTTAAATGCCTGTAATTCGAGAAAGCACCAAACAGAGACTTCTTTCCTTTGCTCACAATCTCAAAGTTTTTCTATTTAAATTTCGAGTAATATTCAGAAATTCAAAACAGCGAGTACACTAGGTCCTTGTTCGAACCTTTAAAAGTTGGCTAGCTTTCCTCTGAAAAAATTTTTTTTAGAATGAAATAAGTTTCAGCATAAAACACACATACGTATATAAAAAAGTTAAATTAAAAGTTAATTCAAATACCTAGTTTCTCGTTTCTCAAAGTGTGTGTATATATATATATTTAAACATTGATAGAAAATGCATAACACGGGGAGTGTTTATAAAAAAGTAGGAAAGTTCAACAACAAGCCGTGTATAAGTTATGACTGAATAAATTTAATTAGATATTCCTCAACCGGTCTCACAATGCTTATCAGAAGGAAAACTTTGTAATTATGGAGATAATCATACGAATACATTTCAAGAAATAGGATATATTTTTCTATTAAATGTACGATTTTCTCTCTAGGTCTAAGGCGGTTAAAGAATATTAACGGTTAACAGAATTTGACTTCAAGACTTTCCAATTTAACCAATTCACACACAATCCAGCTTTTTGAAGCCCTCAAAAAGCATTCGAAAACGTCGTAGAAAATGGAGAAGTTGCTTGTGACAAGCAATTTCTTCACTAGACGAATTTTTACCACCCAAAATACAAGGAGCTTCTTTTCTGTTTTCTTTTTTTTTTTTTTTTTTTTTTTTGTTTTGTTTTTTTTTTAATTATTATTATTATTATTATTTTATTTTGACTAGTTTTCAAATTCTGACGTCTGCTAACGGGTTAAAAGAAAGTTGCATGCAATATTTCATATCGCGATTCAATAGGGAAATAAGTGCCAAGTAGTCAGAAAGCATTGTGGGAAAAGGAGAAATTGCTTGACTGGGGGAATTTCTATATTATCAATTTAAAAATATGTGATGTTCCTTAGCGGTCTAATAGTTAAAAATCATAAGATAAGCGAACTCTAACATAAAAGTACCTACATCTTTTATCCTCTTCGAAAACCTTTCACGTCAAACAACCGTCGTAAAATAAAACAGATTAAAACTGACCTTTACTTTTCCAAGAATTGATTGTGTAATATAAAATTGCAATCGTGACACGCCATGGGATAAATGACCAGAAGGGCAAAAATTATCAACCCGCGTCAAACAGCGCGAATTGCGCAGATTGCCAAAGATCGATTTTTTTTTACACATTTAGCTAATTTTATGAAAACCTGGGAATATTTTTCCTGACAACACTAATTTGAACCCTTGTCATGCTGTACCCGGAATATTCCTGGTTATTGCAGGACGTATAGACAAAGATCGGCCTGAGCTGTTTATGAGATAAATTTTAAAAACAAAAATATTTTATTCAAGCTATTGCTCCAAGGGTTTTCAACGCTTTAATTTTACTGCAATTTTGATGAGGATATTTTCAGCATGAAAAGGGTTCATTAAACTGTGCTCGATCCGATTTGTGTCTCAACAAACCGTTTTACGGAATTCCTGGTTAGTTCCATTTAGCCTGATGGGTCCAATGCAATTACCATATTTGACGGTTTGGTGTTATTTTGTTAATTAAGATTCAACAGAATGTGTTATAACACCTCAGGAGTCAACGTTCTTGTAATGATTTTATATACCTTTTTTTTTTATTTGAAATGTCAATTAAATTTGACAACCATATCGACCTCAGCAGAGTCTAATTCCATGAGATTCGATGATCTAAAATTCTACATTTATTTCCTTTCGATATAAGAAGTCGACAACTGGTGAGCTGATTATTTAACATTGGTTCGTCAAATATTTGTTATTTATAATCTATTACCAGACAACAAAATTTTAGAGTGGTCCAAAGTCAAATAAGTTAAAGACGACATTTTTTAGTTGGTGAAACTTGAAAAAAAAAAGATTTTGGGCTCGATAACATTGCGGATAATGTAGGAATTACAATTTCTTCATTTTGCTCAATCTTCTTATCGGGAATGGGCGCCAAAAAGCGGGACGGTGTGGAAAAGGGTTAAGATAGATGTCATTTTACTCGAAAAGGGGCCATCTCGGACAATGGCGGATCCGCTTGCCAAGTCAACAGATCTTCAGCAAAAAGATAGTTTTACTTAGATAACAAACGGTGAAACTTTGTAAAACTAAATGTTAAGGGATTAAAAAGGAAAGTCGATAGTGGGTTATCTAAACGTCGTAGCTGCAGCTTGAATTAGCTTGAAACGGTTGACAAGGAAAATGACAGTATTTCGTTAATAGAAGATAATTGACGGTTCAGATTTAGAACGGAAGTGAACTTTGACCTACGACATTGGTCGACATGTAACTGAAGTATTTGTGTTGAATGTTGACCTAACCCATTCCAATACTACAAAATTTTAGACTAGTCCAAATTGAAAGAAGCTGCAGACAACATTTATTTAGTTGGTGAAATTTTAATTTTTTTTTTTGTTCTTTTGTGGTAGAAAGCATTGGAATAATGAAGAAATTGCTTCTTACAAGCAATTTCTTTATTTTCCACAATGTTTTCCAAAGGAGGGATTGTGTGGGAATGGGTTAAACTCCATACGAACTTACGACGTTAAGACCGCCAACTAACTATTTTATTAATTATACGGGTTTTTTGGGATATATGACGATTTATTCCCGGCAGGGATTGAACAGCAAAGGGGTAATTAATCAGCCAACAGCAGTGAAATGACGTCAGTGGAAGGTTAAAGCCCGACTACAGCATAGTCCTTTGAAGCCATTTTTTGATTACATAAATTTAGACTAGTGCCCTACAGGTTATAAACCTTGCGGGGAAATTAATAATTGCTACAGAAAGACAATCTCTATTTATTCACATGGGGATAAGAGGGGGGGTTCTAGTTTTCTCTTTGGCGTCAACAATGCGACTGATTTGTGTGCTTAAACGGTGACAGAAACTTCATAACTGTAACTATAGCTTGTAACGTTCAGGTCGCCAATTTATATTTTCATTACATGTGACTGGCCATAGATATTTTTCAAAAACGCTTTTTTTATTTTGTGTGTGTGTGTGTTGTTTTTGTGTGTGTGTGCGTGAGTGTGATTGTTTTGTTTGTTAATTTGTTGTTTGTTTGATTGTTATTTTATATCGTACTCAAAATTCCTACATGAAGCGTGACCAGCGGAGTCAGTGCGTGCAGCCAGCGGAGTCAGTGTGTGTGACCAGCGGAGTCAGTGGGCGTGACCAGCGGAGTCAGTGCGTGTGACCAGCGGAGTCAGTGCGTGTGACCAGCGGAGTCAGTGGGCATGACCAGCGGAGTCAGTGCGTGTGACCAGCCGAATCAGTGGCCTGACTAGCGGAGTCAGTGGCCTGACTAGCGGAGTCAGTGGCCTGACTAGCGGAGTCAGTGCGCGTGACCAGCGGAGTCAGTACGCGTGACCAGCGGAGTCAGTACGCGTGACAAGCGGAGTCAGTGGCCTGACTAGCGGAGTCAGTGTGCGTGACCAGCGGAGTCAGTGCGTGTGACCAGCGGAGTCAGTGGCCTGACTAGCGGAGTCAGTGCGCGTGACCAGTGGAGTCAGTACGCGTGACCAGCAGAGTCAGTGGCCTGACTAGCGGAGTCAGTGCATGTGACCAGGGGAGTCAGTGGCCTGACTAGCGGAGTCAGTGCGCGTGACCAGCGGAGTCAGTGGCCTGACTAGCAGAGTCAGTGCGCGTGACCAGCAGAGTCAGTGCGCGTGACCAGCGGAGTCAGTGCGTGTGACCAGCGGAGTCAGTGCGTGTGACCAGCGGAGTCAGTGGGCGGGGCCAGCGGAGTCAGTGGCCTGGCTAGCAGAGTCAGTGCGTGTGACCAGCGGAGTCAGTGCGCGTGATCAGCGGAGTCAGTGCCCGTGACCAGTGGAGTCAGTACGCGTGACCAGCAGAGTCAGTGGCCTGACTAGCGGAGTCAGTGGGTGGGGCCAGCGGAGTCATTTGCCTGACTAGCGGAGTCAGTGCGCGTGACCAGCAGAGTCAGTGCGCGTGACCAGCGGAGTCAGTGCGTGTGACCAGCGGAGTCAGTGCGTGTGACCAGCGGAGGCAGTGGGCGGGGCCAGCGGAGTCAGTGGCCTGGCTAGCAGAGTCAGTGCGTGTGACCAGCGGAGTCAGTGCGCGTGATCAGCGGAGTCAGTGCCCGTGACCAGCGGAGTCAGTGCGTGTGACTAGCGGAGTCAGTGTGTGTGACCAGCGGAGTCAGTGGGTGGGGCCAGCGGAGTCATTTGCCTGACTAGCGGAGTCAGTGCGTGTGACCAGCGGAGTCAGTGCGTGTGACCAGCGGAGTCAGTTTGTGTTACCAGCGGGGTCAGTGCGTGAGACCAGTGGAGGCAGTGGGCGGGGCCAGCGGAGTCAGTTAGCGGGGCCAGCGGGGTCAGTGCGTGTGACAAGCGGAGTCAGTGGCCTGACTAGCGGAGTCAGTGGCCAGACTAGCGGAGTCAGTGTGCTTGACCAGCGGAGTCAGTGCGTGTGACCAGCGGAGTCAGTGGCCTGACTAGCGGAGTCAGTGTGCGTGACCAGTGGAGTCAGTACGCGTGACCAGCAGAGTCAGTGGCCTGACTAGCGGAGTCAGTGCATGTGACCATTGGAGTCAGTGGCCTGACTAGCAGAGTCAGTGCGCGTGACCAGCGGAGTCAGTGGCCTGACTAGCAGAGTCAGTGCGCATGACCAGCAGAGTCAGTGCGCGTGACCAGCAGAGTCAGTGCGTGTGACCAGCGGAGTCAGTGCGTGTGACCAGCGGAGTCAGTGGGCGGGGCCAGCGGAGTCAGTGGCCTGACTAGCAGAGTCAGTGCGTGTGACCAGCGGAGTCAGTGCGCTTGATCAGCGGAGTCAGTGCGCGTGACCAGCGGAGTCAGTTCGTGTGACTAGCGGAGTCAGTGTGTGTGACCAGCGGAGTCAGTGGGTGGGGCCAGCGGAGTCAGTTGCCTGACTAGCGGAGTCAGTGCGTGTGACCAGCGGAGTCAGTGCGTGTGACCAGCGGAGTCAGTTTGTGTTACCAGCGGGGTCAGTGCGTGTGACCAGTGGAGACAGTGGGCGGGGCCAGCGGAGTCAGTAAGCGGGGCCAGCGGGGTCAGTGCGTGTGACCAGCGGAGTCAGTGGGCGGGGCCGGCGGAGTCAGTTGGCGGGGCCAGCGGAGTCAGTGCGTGTGACCAGCGGAATCAGTGCGTGTGACCAGCGGAGTCAGTGCGTGTGACCAGCGGAGTCAGTGCGCGTGACCAGCGGAGTCAGTGCGTGTGAACAGCGGAGTCAGTGGGTGTGACCATTAGAGTAAGTGCGTGTGACTAGCGGAGTCAGTGTGTGTGACCAGCGGAGTCAGTGCACGTGACCAGCGGAGTCAGTGGGTGTGACCAGCGGAGTCAGTGGGTGTGACCAGCGGAGTCAGTGCGTGTGACCAGCGGAGTCAGTGGGCGGGGCCAGTGGAGTCAGTTTGCGGGGCCAGCTGGGTCAGCGATCCGCCAATTTTTCCAGTCTAGAAATTCGTTATCAAGGAGGATCCTCTTCCTCCGAACAAGAGGTTCGACGCATTCTCCTAGGATGACTTTCTTAACTCTACCTTCCGACATCTTTATACTGTAAAAGAAAACTAAATCTAAATGACCTAAATGACAGCGAGGTTGTAACTCTATCCTTGCATTATTAAGGAAATCCATTCCAAGTTTCGATTCTTGTAAATTTGCACAGCCTGTGAAAGCTGACCAGTGTTTGACGTTTTTCGGGACTCCTGAAATGGTCTTTTACCGCGTTACGGTTTTTACATAGCGGCTCTAACACAACACCGGGTGACAAAATTTTAGACTGGTCTACATTGAATGAAGTTGCTGACGACTATCTTTAGTTGATGGTATTTCAAAATTTCTTGTAGTTTTGGGTAGAAAAGATTGTGGATAACGAAGAAATTGCTTGATGCCAGCAATTTCTTCATTGTCCATAATGTTTTCCAAATATTTCTTTTTCTTGAAGGGCGTACAAAACGGATTTGTTAGTTATTGAACCAAGAGTGCACTTCGAGGATCCTGGTAAATGTTATTAAGAAATCAACCCATTCCTACATAATGGCACTTTTGACGCCCCTCAAGAAAAACAATTGTGAAAACATTGTGTAAAATGAAGAGATTTCCTGTGACTAGCAATTTCTTCATTTTAAAGATTGTTTTCTACGCAGAAAGCTGAAAAGAATCATCAACATGATATTGTCTTCTGCAGCTCCTTTGAATTTGGGTCGCTCCAAAAGGTTGTTATCTGGTATTCTTTGTCAGAAATCATGTTTTTCTTTGTTAGAAATCAAGTTTATCTTTGTCAGTAATCATTATTATCTTTGTCAGTAATCATTATTATCTTTGTCAGAAATCATGTTTATCTTTGTCAGAAATCATGTTTTTCTTTGTTAGAAATCAAGTTTATCTTTGTCAGTAATCATTATTATCTTTGTCAGAAATCATGTTTATCTTTGTCAGAAATCTTGTTTTTCTTGGTCAGAAATCATGTTTATCTTTGTCGGAAATCGTGTTTATCTTTGTCAGAAATCACGTATATCTTTGTCAGAAATCATGTTTTTCTTTGCCAGAAATCATGTCTGTCTCGACACTAGTTCTGATCATCGTGATGTTTGCTGCCGGGATGTCGGCGAGTACTCTGGGTATTTATAACTTTTTATTTATACTTTATGTACTTATTTATTTATTTATAATCTTAATTCCTTTTGCGATCACTTTGAATCCTTAAGCTTCGATATTAGAGGGATGAAGACCTGGAATGTTAAGATTTCTTTCTTTTTCTTTTTTTCTTTTTTTTTTTTTTTTTGCGCGCGCGATTTCGACAGTAAAATGGGTAACAAACAATGTACCGTCTATGAACTAGACCAACCCATTACTAGGGAAGAATTCATTTAGGCTAGCAACAGTTCAAACAGGAACAAAGCATCGTCGCAAATGAGCTGAAACCTATGGTAATGTATTTTCGTTACCACGAAAACGACGTCAAATAGTTGTAATGACGTCATTTTACAATTCGGGTTAAATTATGCTTGGAATCGAATTAGATAATTGTAGAATTTAGCCCACTAGCACACACTCCCGGTTTTTGACGCGTCCCAGGAAAAAGACTTTCGAATACATTGTGAACAATCAAAAATTGCTTGTTTCCTTAACCAAATACTGCTTTTTTCGTAAATCACAATGTTTTCTTTAATCAAAAATTTAAGGTTTTTTTTAGATTAAATCAACAAAGGATTGTCGTATGCCATTTCTTTGAATTCATTAGCCAAATTTGTGTCGTCTTGTTATAAACTCGTTTTCATAAAATTCGAATTTATCAAACTCGTCATCTTAAACAGATAAAACACGACAGATCCTCGTTATTTTCAGTTTATAGATTATCCGTTTAATAAAATCGGTGTTTTTGTGGGCGCGGCCAGTGGTAGCGCGTATGACTTCTAGTCATGGGATCACTGGTTCGATCCCCGGCCGCTGCGAATATCTTTTCCGACATTTGTCTCTCACCAATGGGTAGATAAACCTAAACCTGCCGCTCGAAAAGAGTTCAAGAGTGAAAGGTCAACATCGCGTGATGTCATCATTACGATCCCATCGTGCAACGCGGACTGAAAACAAATCATGGCGGTCTCCTTCGAATGACACTTTGACTACAATGATGGACTTTACTGGCCTACTAATGTGTTACAGACTACAATCTGGGTAAGAGAGCGGGTATGCAATGAGCGCGAGATCTATGTAGATATGCGAAACAGATGACAATAAGTTTATTAAGCTGCATTAACCGATTCGACTGAGTAAGTTGTGAAAGTAAACAAGAAACTTCGGGCTACGATGACTGGCTCATTACAATATTGTCTCCAACAGGAAGTTCCGCTTCGATTTTAAACAGCGTTATTTTGCACAATTTATGGCCAGTAGCAAAGTAAAATGGTCGGTTGGTGACCTAAACGTCGTAACTACAGCTTGAAGAGGCTAAAGTTACGCCTCTTAAGTCGCCAAACTAACAATAAAGGTAAACAAAATGGCGGCCAAATGAAGGAGTTGATAAGCTCAGGTCCGAGCTGAATGAATTATTTGATTGGTCGGTTTATTCCTTGATCAAAACGCGATTGGTCAATTCCTCCTCTGTGCATCCTTCAAAGTATAACATGCCATATCTTTGTTGTTTGAAAAAAGTGATTGAATAAATATTATTATAATTATTATCATTTCATTATCTATATTTTTCCTTCATTATTATCAGGTCGATGTGTAAATGGTTATTATTTCATGAGATTATTACAAATATTTTTGATTTACACTTTTTCATCCATTTAGACCCGGTCGAGATGTCGATCGAAGATAATGACAATCTAACGTACATTTCCAATGAATTCGAGACTGAAATCGAAAGTAAGTAAATATACTGTTGTTAGTTTTTGAAATTGATACATTTTTTGATGGTTTATTTTTATGATCCTGCTGACCGCGCCCACTGACTCCGCTGAACACGCCCGCTGACCCCGCTGAACATGTCCCCTGACCCTGCTGACCACGCCCACTGACCCCGCTGACAATGCCCACAGACCACGATTAACGCGCCCACTGTCCACGCTGACCACGCCCACTGACCCTGCTGATCACGCCCACTGACCCTGCTGACCACGCCCACTGACTCCTCTGACCACGCCCACAGACCACGCTTACCACACCCACTGCCCACGCTGACCACGCCCACTGACTCCTCTGACCACGTCAACAAACCACGCTTACCACACCCACTGCCCACGCTGACCACGCCCACTGACCACGCTGACCACGACCACTTACACCGCTGACCACACTTATTGTGCTCCGACAGGAATTACCTCTTATGTAAGATATGAAGAGAATATCTTTTTTTTATATTGAGGTATGAACCTAAAATCTTAATCACACGGTATGAATACGCGAAGTGTGGTTAAGTTTATAGGTTCAATCCCCAATGAAAACAAAATTATTTTCTTCATTTCTTATAATATAATGCCAGCAAGCAAGACAAACCAACCATTTTACAACTTCTGAGTTCAACTTAATTAAACTGTTTTGTGTGCAAGCAAACGAAATGCCTGCGTGCTCAAACTTTATTTCAGGAATAAAAATTTGTCGGCAAATCAAAACGCTCGTTCTTGATAGTCGAAACTAAGAATTAGATTATAAAGATTTCAAACGGCGTTATTTTGCAGATTTTATGGCCGGTAGCATGTAACACGTGCGTCCGACCGTCCGAATTTATCCAATGATTGAAACACTCGCGGATGGATTTCAAACTAACACATTTCAATTGACGGGTCGCTAGCCACGCGCGCTGAGCTCTCCATCTAAATGACTGATGTATTTGGTCTATCAATATTTTGATTAACAGAAGCGATCCGTCAAATTGACCTGTGAACCACATTTCAAAAAATAACAGATGCTTGCTCGGTGAGAATTCAGAGTGAAATTAGCACCGGCTCAAAGTTTCTGTACACAAGCAGAGATTATTCTAAATGAACCGTCTTGGATAACCAGGCAGCTCGTTGTCTTCATCTAACGAATGGAGAAAGCGACTGATCGCTCGCAACACCAACTGACAAATCGCGGATATCAATCCAAGAAAAATTGACCAATCAAAACATTCATTTAGACCAGGAGTGAAGTTTGAACACCGAAATTGAACGCCATTTATGTGATTCTTTTTTGTCGGTTTGGCCACTTAAACCTCGTAAAAACAGCTCATACAAGCTGTAGTTAAGACGTTTAGGTTGCCAAACAACCTTCCTACATTTTGTCACATGATACTGGCTATAAATTTTGCACATTAAAGCCGTACAAAAAGAAGTGGAAAACGGAAACATGTATGTGGGCGAGGGCAGCGATTGGCAAATTGAGCTCTGATATGGCAATTTCGCCGAGACATCAGATGACGTAAGTTTGCATAATTTTTGGTCAGGAAATTCAAACAAAACGAATTTCGTTGGTTAGCGACCTTAACGCCGTTTAAGTCACTTACCCACAGAAATAATTCACGAAAAGACAGCTTTTAACTTTGAGCTTAAATGAATGATTTGGTGGATTAATCGATGTTTTATGTTTCCGTATTATTCTAAGTGCCGAAATTTTTGAGGTGGTGGTGTGGTTTGGGGGACTGATGATTATCATCATTATCAACAACAACAATATCAACATTATAATCTTAATAATCATCATCATCAACAACATTATCATTATTATTATATTGTTGATGTGTTATCACCATCGTCATCATTATTTGTATACACTTGTTGTACAATTATCACCATCGTCATTATTATTTGTATACTCTTGCTGTACAATTATCACCATCGTCATTATTATTTGTGTACTCTTGTTGTACAATTATCACCATCGTCATTATTATTTGTATACTCTTGCTGTACAATTATCACCATCGTCATTATTATTTGTATACTCTTGCTGTACAATTATCATCATCGTCATTATTATTTGTATACTCTTGCTGTACAATTATCATTATCGTCATTATTATTTGTATACTCTTGCTGTACAATTATCATTATCGTCATTATTATTTGTATACACTTGCTGTACAATTATCATCACCGTCATTATTATTTGTTTACTCTTGTTTTACAATTATCATCATCATCATTATTATTTGTATACTCTTGCTGTACAATTATCATCATCATCATTATTATTTGTATACTCTTGCTGTACAATTATCATCACCGTCATTATTATTTGTTTACTCTTGTTTTACAATTATCATCATCGTCATTATTATTTGCATACTCTTGCTGTATAATTATCATCATCGTCGTCATCACCATCAACATCATTATCATTATCAATTTAATCACCATCATCATTAATATTATTATATTTTTGTTGTATAATTGTCATCACATCATCAATATATTTATTGTTTTTGTTGTTGCCGTCGCCATCCTTTAAGCATCATTAGATTATAATATTTATCATTATCAACATTATTTTATAACCATCTTTTTTTCAGAAAAATCAAGAAATCCGTGTCCAAAGGGGTTTACTCTATTGAGAGATCGACGCCGTAAAATGTGGTGTGTCTTTATTGGTCCCAACAGGGTGAACTGGTTCGAAGCTATGGTGAGACATTGTTTTTTAAAAAAAAAATCGTGGCGTTTTAGCTCTACTTGCTGAAAGCTAGAGGGATATTGCCATGGCGTGCTGTCCTTCGTTCGTCCGTCCATCCGTCAGGTCGTCCGATCGTCCGTCCGTAAACTTTTACTTTAAAAATCTCCTTCTCAGAAAGAACTCCTAGAATTTAACCGAATTTCACAAAAGTTATAATGTGGTGACCCTTTACCAGATTCCTTCAAAGAATTTTGATCGGGTGAAAAACATGTTATTAAGTTACCTAAGTTTTGAAATTGAAAATCTTCTTCTCAGAATCCCCTGAAAGTATTTCAAAATGATCATTGGGTGACCTATAACAGATTTCACCAAAGAATTTGGCTCAGATAAAACACTTTGCTTTAATGGGTGGGGCTAATTTCCTTTAAAATCTGCTTCTCAGAATGAATGGATTTCAACTAAATTTCAGAGGAGTGACCCTTAAGTGACCCTTTATCAGATTGCTCCATGAATATTGTGATGACTAAGAAAATGAATTTTACATCACTTGATTTGACTTTTGTAAAAACAATGAAAGGTTTGAAATGCTTCTCTAGAACAGTTTCAAAGATTTCAGTGACTAGATTTATTTTCCTGGTATGGCAAAGATGATTCAGTTAGTAATGAATTCCCGAAAACATTTGCTTGAGTGGCACATTCAGGCCTGTGGGGCGATACAAGCCCTCAAGCGCCTCTTGTTCTACATCCATTTTATGCTTGCAATCTTGCCAGTAACGAAAACACAGGAATGTAAAGGAAGTCCCGCCCTATTAACCCTATTAACAAATTTAAGATTGGTCTAAGTTAAACGAATTCGCATACAGCAACTTTAAGTTGATGATTCTTTTAAATGTTTTGTCTGTCTGAGTTGAAACATAGTTGGAAATGAAGAAATTACTTGTAATCATGGTTAGTCATGAAAAACAAAAATAAGGCAATTTCGATGCAATCGACAGATAACGTATTATTCCGATGAATTCGGGTTGCATTTAGGTTGTACTTCGTTCACTTATTTTGCGTCTTGTTACGCGAAAAATTCTTGCTTCTTTTCTTTCTTTTTATATAATAAAATCGGCTAAATCACGTCATTTCTGGATACATTAATATTAAAAATTTGATACTTTAGAGCCAAATTGTTTTTTCATAGTCTGTGCAAGGGCCGCGTAAGACCAACCTATACAGTACTATCAAGAGATGTAACACCAAATGCTTTTCATAAGAATTATGCCCCTGTTTCGGCTGAGACTGTCAAACACCAAACAACTAAACGCCAGGCAATAGTTGGTGGTGTTCTTGTTATGTAAGGTGTTTATGATTATCAGATCCACTGAGATCCGACAGGAAGTTCCACTTCTATATTAAACAGCGTTAGTAGGTTGGCCGGTGACCTAACCGTCGTAACTTCAACTTGAACAAGACGTTCAATTTGCCAAACCAACAGATGTGCTTCACATAAATGTCGTCCAATATTGGAGTTCAAAGTTCACTTCCGGTCTAAATGGTTGATTTGATTGGGCGATTGATTCTTTGATTGGCAAACGCAATCCTTTCATTAGCATTATAATCACCATGTTTATTTCCTGTCAATCTTCAGTTAATCTGCAAGCTTGTTGTTAAGAACGGAATACTTATGGAACTTTATGATCCAGTTATAGCGAAGAACGTCCAAACTTTGGTGTACAAGCATGATGGTATGTATAGTGTAATGTTTCGGGCAAAATTCGTTAGAAGAACACGTGTGAGCATGAATAAATCTGATCCGGGTGTAAAATTTAAGCGTGGGTGCTCAGAGATTGATCGTGCACACGTATTTAAACACGTCAATGCGCACTCTTTGAGCCCGCAAGCTTTGATTTGTATCATTTTCTCGTGCACGCATTGTTAATGTGTACGACTTAAAGTAGATTTTAGTTCCAGTTTGAAGCGGCTATATTTTGCAAAATTTACGGCCAGTAGCAATAAAGAATGTATTTTAGTCATATTGCGGCGGCTGGAGCACCTAATCATTTCTCACTCCAGTACCACCACTGCATCCTTCACGAGCCTCGAGCTACTCACTCCACATAGGTTTACGATTATCTTCCAATTGGTGGAAGACAAATGTCGGAAAGGATATTCGCCGTGACCGGGGATCGAACCCTGGATTTCATAATTGAGAGTCTTTTGCGCTATCAACTGGGCTATGGCCGTGATTGGAGCGATTACACGAGTTCATGAAGACCTGCAGATGAAAGATCTAAACCAAGTCTTTTTCTTGGCCAATATTTGCAACTATTGGAAAATGTCTCGCACGAAAATTTTTCGGAAAACTGTACATCTCAATCATCGTTTGGAACAACCTTGGTGTTTCTTAACCCGTTCACACACGATGACGCTTTTGGCGCCCCGAGAAAGAAGCTTTGGGGAAAATGTGGAAATGAAGAAATTACTTGTTTAAAATTGAGAACAAAAATATCCAGAATTTCATTAAGATAAAATTGTCATCTGTATTGTAACATCATTAAATTTGGATCAGTTAAAAATTTGTCGTCTGGTAATAAGTTAAGTGGTTAATCGATTCCACTTCCCAGTAGGTTTCGACGAAACAAGATAGTGCTTCTTGCTATTCACAAAGGACTTGGCTTGATGGTAAGGGTAGCGAACTCGAAAAAATCTGTGCAATCCGAGAGTTATCTCCAAGCAGATTTATCGTTCGTTACTCTCACTGTACATCTATGTGACAAGATTTTTTTGTCAAACTGAATAGTGAGGGATCGTCTTGTCCGCGAGAATTAATACATTATAATATTATGTCCATAATGTTTTTATAATTTACATTTAAACCAACTAACTACTTTTTTTTTTTAAAAAAATCGTTAGAATAGCTCTCGGAAAAAACTCTCAGTTTTATGCGACAGTTTTTTTAAATTTAATTCAGATTCAGTGTATGACGTCAGGACGTATTGAATGAATATTTTCTTGGTGAATGTGGAATGATCGGGAGTGCAAGAGAGTGATCCGAGAGATGTGGTTTCGTATCATGACCGCTCCACTTTGCTCGTGGGTATTTCACTGGACAGAGTGTACTGGTGATATACCAAGACAGCTAATGAATAATTGAACGTTTCCGACATATAATTGAAAAATTGTTCAAATCGACCTAAACTCAAATTGAATTGATCAATCGGCTGTCAATCAAGGAATCAATCGACCAATTACGTCATTTATTCAGCCCGGAATTGAGCTATCAACTTCAAACATTAGGCGCCATTATTGTGAAACATTTATGTTGCTTTTGCGACTTAAATGTCGTAGCTACAGCTTATTCAAGCCGTAGTTACGACGTTTAGGTCGCCAACCAACTATTCTCATTTTTGTTGCATGCTACTTGCCATACATTTTGCATAATAAGGCCTTTAAAAATCGAAGCGGGACTTTCTGTTGGAGTCAATGGGCGGAGCCAATGGAGTCACTGGACGGGGCCAATCGATTGGCCAATTGATCAACCGTTTACAAAAGCCAATGCCACTAACGCCCCTCTGTTCCTTACTGAAGGGATAAAGGGGTGTTAGTACCCTTGGGTTGCGTAAATGACATGGTGAGCTTGTTAATCACATTACAGAGGTTAACCGTTACCGAGGTTACTGGGTTGGTGGGAACAATTTCATCGACAACAGCACGTTTGTTTGGACCCATTCCGGAAAGCCAGTAGCCCGAAACCTGTGGGATAAGGAAACGAACGAGCCGAGTTATACGGGCCATGCCGAATACTGCACCGAACTCCGGGCTTGGAATGGAAAATTGAATGACGCCGGTTGCCATGGACGCTGGAGAAATTACGTGTGTGGAAAATGGTAAGTACAATAAAATCCTGCTGATTACAACACCACTTTGTCAACACTGTTTTGAAATTAACCAGAATTTGCTATTGAAAGGCACTTTTTGATCTTGAAATAGAATGTCTGTGCATAAAGTCAATTGCAATTAAGCAGCGAAATGCTATCATAATGGCAAATAAGAGGACTCAACTTCACTGGTACATGGGGGGGGGGGGGCTGGTTGGCTGATCGGTTGTTTTGTTGGTTGGTGGCTTGGTTGGGTGGTTGGTTTGCTATTTTCTCGCATGGTTAAAAAGAACAACAATTTTGTACATTTTAGACAAAGTGCACAATACTACACCTTTCATACGACCCCGCTTTTGAAAAAACTATTAGAAGTAACGTTACAGAAATTGCATGTCACTTTTTTTACATGCTACTGACGGGTTTTTTTGTTGTTTTTTTTTTTTTTTTTTTTTCAAAATAACTCCGATTAATTAAGAGGAAAATCCTACTAGAAGTCAGTCAGCGAGGTCAGCAAACCGTCAAATATTTTCAATGATAATAACACTGTTATCATTTATCTTTTCTCTTTCAGTGTACACGTTTGAGACATGGCCATTGGGGATGCTATTCTTTCTGTACCTTTCTGTTAACCCATTCCCACCCAACGAAAATTCAGACTGGTCAAAATAGAAATAGAATGCAGACGACAATTTGAACTTAATGAGATTTATTTAATTATCATTATTATTATTTGTCTTTTTGGATAGAAAACATTGCGGAAAATGAAGAAATAGTTTGACACAAGCAGTTTCTTCATTTTTCCATAAATTTTTTTAAAGTTGTTCTAGTGAATGAAAAAGAGGGGTTGTGTAGGAATGGTTTAATGAACTAACTCAGTGTACTACAGCAGCGAAAAAACAGGGACCATTTGAAATCATAACAAAGTCTAAGTGGAAAATCAATACAATTCTCTGTAAAAAAAATGGGGAATCAAGCCTAATGAATCTATGGATCACCGCTGCCAAATAAAATAATTCAACAGACCAATCAAAGCATAGGCTTGGACCGGAAGTGAATGCCGACCTCTGATATTTACAAGTATATTAAGTATTTTATTGATTTTGCGAATTAAACGCCGTCACTACATCTACACCGTATCAAGCTGTAGTTACAACGTCTTGGTCTCCAACCAACAATTTACATTTTTTGTTTTTATATTCATGACAATTTAATATGCAATCTTACATAGATTGATAATTTTGTAGAACTTCTTGAGCTAGGTCGGCGATCCGTAAATTGTGTTGGACGATCTATATTTTATGTGATAATGAAGATCTTCCAATACACATACGTGCGTTTCGTGCACACGCATAAAAGGTACATAATAAATGGAATATTTGTTGCGATAGAGATACACCATCTTGTATTTGATTTGAGCTGTGGCGAAAAAGTTCGATATTTCAAGAGACCCAAGGTTCAGACGAATATTAAATTTTCCTCCGCAGCGAGGGTAAAATATGATATGGCTGCCTCGGCCTCGTGAAATATCAACATTATTCTCCGCACTGCGCAAATCAAAGTCATTACAAGATTTTTATCACTAGCGTAACATAACATTCCCTTTATATCTGACTTGGGCCTCGAAAAGGTTCCGGAATTTGTTTACATGAAATGAATCGCTGGCCCCTCCCAGGGAAATTCTACTGATATATCATACGGCAGGTTTTTTTGTTTTTGTTTTGTTTTTAAAATTTATGACCAGTAATATGTAACAAAAAGTAAAATGGGTTTGACGACCTTAACGTCGTAACTACAACTTGAATAAGTTGTAGTTACGACGTTTAAGTCGTTCAAACCACGAAAAGTGCTTTTCCTTAATATCGCCCAATGTTAGGGTCCAATGTTCTCCTCCGGTCTAATTAATGACTTGATTGGTCGTTTTGATTGAAAACACGGGTAATCAAATGTAGCATTATACAGATGACATAATGGTCCTTTTACTTACCTTGTAACAATTTTTAAAATACCCACCTTTCATGTACACAGCTTTTCTCTTTTTCAGATAATTGTTCTATAGATTTTAAAAAGTTTGTTTTTTTCCGATGTGGCATCACACATGTACAATAATTCGTGTAGTACTTTCCCCGCTCTTCTATACCAAGGTGTGTATCTCAAACAAAATCATAGTTATTTTAATAAAGAATATCATAAAACAAAATTAAAAATGATGTCTATCAAGGCACGCTTGTAGGAGATTCCTGATCTTGGGTCACATTAGTCAATGCCAATGTTCTTACATACAAAAACATAATGATATTCACCTTCAATCTCGGTTTTATTTGTTAATGGTGCCTTACACATACTGTATAGTTATCTCGTATTTCGTAATTACTTTATTCTCAAATGAATTTACACGTAATCAGACTATCTGAATATTGCCATTGAAGATTTCCTTGCGGTCCATTTTACCCTTTAAGTACAAAACCAATTTATAACTGCATTACGACGTTATGAAGTTAACAACGCGTTCATGGGTACTCGCTTTCCTGAACTTTTCAAATGATTTGTCAAGTTTTTATGGAATAGGAACAAGCTTTTGAAAACATTGTTGGAAATAAAGGATTTGCTTCCCAACTCAAAAGACAAAGACATTTATGAAATTTAATCGATCAAAAAAAAACATCAACAACTATTTCATTATGGACCAGTCTTAAATGATGTTGTCGGTCTCATCCAATAAAAAATGCCTACACACGATTCTCGAACATGATAACAATAAATAGAAAAACACACTGTTGTAATATTCCCTATTCATTTCGAACGTTAGAACGACAATAAATGATGACCCATGACATTTATGTTAAGCAATTTTTGTGAACACGTCGTAAATACAGTTTATCTAAACTTTAGATGTAACGTTTGATCTCCAACCAACAATTTGTCTTTTGTTTTATGTTACTCGCTATATATTTTAAAAAGTAGAGTTGTTTTCAAATACCATTGAACGTTCTTTTTTCACAAAGCAAGGTTACTTTCCACTGAATAAACATCTGAAGTACCCCATTCCCGCACAAGGATCTGCTTGCTCCACGTTGACTTGCAGGTCAAAGCATACTAGTTCTTCGTTGGTTGACTTATCATACACCCTGACATTTGCTTTGTATGTTCCCTGAAAGAAAATAAAAGCGCTTGTAAAAGTTTAAAAGAGATCAGGAGTGTTGCAAAGTGGACCATGATTGTTCGTTTATATGGACGTTGCATGAATATAAAACACCTGCATCGAAACGGCGAAATATGGTCTATACGATGATCATAATAATCTTATAATATAACTATAAACGGCGAAACATGGTCTATACAAACATCATTTTAATTCTTATTATATACCTATCAACGTAGAAACATGACCAATGCAAAGATCATTATAATTCTTTTTATATACCCATAAACGGAGAAACATAGACAATATAAAGATCATTTTAGTTCTTACAGTATACCCATACACGGCGAAACGTGGTCTATACAAATATCATTATAATTTTTATTATATACCTATAAACGGCGAAACATGGACTATTCAATGATCATTATAATTCTTATTGTATACTGATAAGCGGCGAAACATGGTCTAAATTAAGACCATTTAGATTCGTATTATATACCTTAAACGGCAAAATAGGGTCTGTACAAAGATCATTATAATTCCTATATATTCCTATAAATGGCGAAATATGGTCTTAACAAAGATCATTATAATTCTTTTTATGTCGTAGGCATTTAACGGATTTAGTGGTTAAACCTCCATTAGCAGTTTGCACTCGTTGAACTTTGAGGCGACCTCAAAGCTGATGCTTTTCTAGCTAAAAACGCTTTGTTGTAATACTCCGTAATTATTTGTACCTAGTCCACCATAAGGACATCTGAATTATATATTGACCCAATATTTCGGAACGGAACTGATATGGTCTAGTGTTAAAGCGTTAGATCCTAGTTTCAATGGCTTCTAGTTCGACCCCCGCTCCCCCACCCCCCGCCCTTCGGATGTGACTTTAAACCGAGGCCGCGTCACCATATGACCTTGATTTTCGTTTCGAATCAGATAACCCACAAAATATTCTGCATCGTTTAATTAGACGCTCAAGTGTTGGAGACGACCGATGAAAATTAATTTGTCTGTGGTAAATCTGAACACAAGCACGATAGATAGCCTTACATTTTATTTTCAAGAAAGAAATGAAGAGAGTGTTGGTTTGGGGGTGTTTGTTTTCGTTTTGTTTTGTTTTCATTGAGTTGCAAACCTAAAAATTGATCTCACTTATGTATGAATGCGCGAAGCGGATTCATACATTATTGTGATTAAGTTTTTAAGTTCATACCTCAATGAAAACAAAGAAATGTTCTAATCATTTCTTTTGCAGCAGAACAATTCAAAACTTTTAACAGTTTTAAGTAAATTTGTCTGGATCTTCTTTGTGCGCAAGCATACGAAAAAGCTGAGTGCTCAAAATTTTGTTAGTGGAAGAATGAAAAAAGATTTCAGCCAATTGAAATACCTGAACCTTGATAGTTAAATTTCAGTGTGAATGAACGCAAAATTCATCATTTATTGAACAATCTGTGTATATTTTCGATTGTGTCGTGTAGAGCGCTTGGATTGCCACAACCTATCAGATATATTTTCGTAAAAAGATAGCGGATGTCACAGTAGTCATAAGACCTTTGGCCAGCCTTGGATAAACCATTACCACACACTGACGCTTGTTGACGCCCCTGGTTTTGGAAAACGTTGTAAAAAATGAAGAAATATCCTGGAACAAGCCATTTCTTCATTATCTATCATATTTTCTATCCCAATAGACCAAGACTGTTAAACAAGAGGACCATGATGGTCCTAGATCGCTCACCTAAACTGTCTGTTGTTAAAAAAATGCAACTTGAGACAAATAACTATCACCAGTTTCATGAAGATTGAGGCAAAACTGTGACTTCTATATCGTAAACAAAGAAATTGTCATTATGGCCCCTTTTCCTGTATTATCCTATAGAACCTTCCCATAATCTACAAGGTTCATCTTTATGACCTAACACGTATCTGACGAAGTAACATGACGATTGAGCCAAAACGATGACCTGTAGAGAGTTAACAAAGAAAATGTCATTAAAGCCCCTTTTCCTGTGTTTTCCAAAAGACCTTCATATAATCAATAGGGTTCATCCTTGTGACTAAACAATTATTCTGGCCAATTTCCATGAAAATAAAGCCAAAATTGTGGTCTCTAGAGTTTAAACGAAGGAATTGTCATTAAGGCCCCTTTTCCTGTGTTTTCTAATAGAATCCTCCAATAATCGATTGGGTTCATCCTCATGATCAAACAATTATTCTGACCAAGTTTCATGAAGATTAAGCCAAAATTGAGGCCTCTAGAGTGTAAACAAAGAAATTGCCATTAAGGCCCTTTTCCTGTGTTTTCGGAAAGACCCTTCTAATAATCCATAGGGTTGATTTGTATGATCTAATAATTATTCTGGCAAAGTTTCATGAGGATAGAGCCACATTTGTGGCCTCTAGAGTGTAAACAAAGAAATTGCCATTAAGGCCCTTTTTCCTTTGTTTTCAAATAGAACTTTCCCATAATCAAAAGGCTTCATCCTCATGACGTAACAATTATTCTGACCAAGTTTCATGAAGATTTGGTCAAAACTGTGACTTCTAGAGTGTAAACACTTCAATTGTTGATGCCGCACGACGGACGACAGACATTCAACGATCACAAAAACTCACCTTGAGCACTTTGTGCTCAGGTGAGCTAAAAATCATGAACTTGAATTTGTCGTCTGCAATTTCTTTCGTTTTGGACCTGTCTGAAATTTTCTTAAATGGGTTAATGTATTAATTCAAAGGCAAGTGGTGGCAGAATAGTGTAAGCTACCTACTGATGCAAACCAGTACAGTACAGGCGGCATTGTGGGTAGAGGTAATGGATAGTTTATGATGGATATTTGTCTGGGTGGTTGTGGACATACACCAACACTCAGGCCATTCGATTCCAGCATATTTTTGATGTTCGTCCCGAATTCAGTTGTAAACCCCGCCCAGTTCTGGTCTATCATGTCATCTACCATCGTGCACATGTCGTTATATGTACTGAAATTAGAATTTGTTGAAAATGATACAATATTCCTTTTATCGACTCCAAAGAGCTCCTACTTTTGAAGAAACATGCAGTACATATTACTTTCGAAAATTGTTAATATTGACTTACAATTGCGCTTATCCAATGGAATGATCCCATACTCTGTCGGGATTATACCTATGACCTGAAAACACTCTGACAAAAGTTGGGGCCTCTACATTGATAAGTGATAATTTGACATTGAGTCTGCTTTTCCCCCACGTGCTTTCCAGTGAACCCGTTCAATTTTAATAAGGCCATCCTTTTGACTTGATACATTCTGACCAAGTTTCATCGATATTGGACCTAAATTATGGCTTCTACGTTTTATACAGTGAAATTATGATAACCCTCCTTTTAAAGTGTTTCTAACCATGATCGAATCAGTCAAATCAAGCGTACTAAGAAATTATGAAACCAATAGTGAACATCTTTAAGGTTTGTAGTAATGGTGGGGTCGTAAATCTCAATTTTGAATAAAACCACCGAAGTGATATTACGCTCGATTTTGTCTTATTCGATCTAGACCTGTTCGATCAATCGACCGTTTTCCGTTGATTGCAGGGTAACATCACTTGCATTTTTTACATCCTAACGCACAAGAATCGTCATAAACAATGGCACAGGGTAGTTGACGGATCGTGGCTGGCAAACGAAATGCAATTCAATCGACCAATCAAATCCTACATTTAGAACTATACTGGTACAAGATGCGTTAAACCCCGTTCAAATCAAATATTTAGACCTAAAGTGAACTTTGATCTCGGCATTGGCCGATATTCATAATAAGAATTTTTGGTTTGGCGACTTAAACGTCGTAACTACAGCTTCTTGAAGTTGTAGTTACGACTTTCAGGCCGCCAACCAACCAACCCTCGTTTGATATCTAACTGGAACTGGTTGTCGGAGGAAGTTGGGTATCAGTCAAAACATTTCTATACATACCAAGAACCGATGTTGAGAATACAGGGTATTGGCAAATCTGCAAAAAAGGTTTTCTTCTTAATGTTCACTTCGAGTCTCGAACTATTTAATGTGTCATTACTGTAACCTTGTATCGTAAATAAGATCTGTCCTGGCATCGGGGCGGGATTCGGTGATACATAGAGGTTTGTAAGGGTAACAGAACTGGTTTCTTTTGCTGAAAGTATACAACCGAAATTTAAAATGAGATTAAATCAAACCTCGGTGTCATTACTGTAACATTGTATAGCAAGTCAGGTTTGTCCCGGGATATATGCGGGAGTCTGTGATATGTATGTGTTCGTTAGTTTAATGGGCCTATTTTCTGGAACTAAAGAATTTTTTAAACTGTGATTTAAACAAGCAACGGTGTCATTGCCGTAACATTGTAAAGCAAAATATGATTGATAGTGAAAAGACGAGGGATCCTGTGATTTGTGTTTGTTAGTTCGAGTAGTTCAAGTTGTAGTTAAGACGTTAAGATCGCCAACCAATCGTTTTACCTTTATGTTACATGTTTCTGGCCAGAAAATTTGCAAAATAACGCCTTTCAATGTCTAAGTCGAAAATTCGGTCTTAGGCAAGTGGTCGGGATCAGTGATCCTCCATTCGGTCTCTTAGTAGTTATAATAAATACTATAATAACTAATTTTCAACTCCAGTGACAAGTTTTATATTCAAGAATCTAATTGGACAGAACAAATGTCTCGACCAATCAGAGAATATAAAATTTTAAAACAGAATGGTGTACTTACTTCCACTTTTCTTGCATTATGTGAACTTGAAAAGTCGAGAGGTGAAAGGTGTTTTTTTCTTTTTTTTTATTTATGAAACAATTGACAAATCGCGGCTGTCAATCAAGGAATCAACCGACCAATCAAATAGTTTATTCAGCCTGGACCTGAGCTTTCAACTCTAACATTGGCCGCCATTTTAGATAATCATTTTTGTTGGTTTGACGATTTTAACGTCGTAACTACAGCTTATTCTAGCTGCAGTACGCTGGATAGGTCACCAACCAACCATAATACTTTTTTGTTACATGCTACTGGCCATAATTTTTGAAAAATAACGTCGCTAAAAATCGAAGCGAGACTTCCTGTCGGGGTCAGCTGGCGGGGCCAGCGATTGGTCATTAAACTTTCGACTTTTCGGCTTCACGTTTGACTAGAAAAGTGGCAACTAGGAACTACTAATTTAACTTTTAATTTTCTTTAGGGTGATATTTTTGCGAGAAAAGATTAATTACGCCCACGCCTACTTTTCGAGTTCCTCGTAAGTAAAAAAGTGGATGGTGGGAACAGGACTCCGTTCCCAACTGCATATGAGGAAACAGAACAATTTTTGAAGCTGTTTTTGTACAGTCAACATTCAATAACATAACTCATTGGTTATAACACTCAGCGTGGGAAACAATTTTCGAAATATGTCAGCCGTCAGGCGAAAAGGTACCATCCGAGAAATCCGTAAAACAAAGAATGCGTATCGCCGATAACGCAGTATTTCATTTTTTGTTTCATCTTTATATACAAATTCATTTCCGTCGCGTTAATATGACATTATTAAATACAGAGTAAATCGGTGTAAACTATACATAATCACTTTAATTTTCAATATTTCGGCAAAAAATGCCTTCATCAAGAAGAGGAAATAAATCTTATACCTAGAATATAACTCCTATCACCTTCAATAAATACTGCCTAATGACGGGGGTATGATAAAATTATTGATATCAGAGTTGCTTTTTTATCGAGACAAAAATTCCCTCTAAATAAGTTTTTTGAGACGTCTTACAGAACGAGTATTGTAACTTTGAATAAACATGTACGACGTCGTCAAAGCCATTGCCTAATGCGCTTAAATTCCCCAATAACATTTCTTAAGATTCTTAATTAGCCGCTTAGAAATATTTATCTAAAGGACGCCTTTTCTTAAAATCTAAAAAAGAATCCTAAGATTCTCAGAGAAAAGAACGCACCTCTGAATTTTAAAACATAAAAGGATTTAGAGGATTAAGCATGGATATTATTTGAATGAGAATACTTTTAGAAATTGCGGCTAGGCATCAAGCTGTGTCCATCCTATTATATTCTTTAAGGATGGCATTTACTTTGGGTTTGGTCTTTGCTTCATAACAACGAACTCCTCAGAAAATCCTCAACTCTTTAGTTGAGTGATCGACATGGCAATAATTCTAGGCAAATCATATTCTATAATCAAGGTAGGTCTTTGTTGTTTCAGGTTTAAGTTATAAATGTTCTTGTTTATTCGTTCTTATTCTGTCTATTTGAAATGAAATTGTGCGAGTTCTTTCAAATGTCGACCCCGATACCCTCACTTCACCAGGGCCAAATCACAATGTCCGGCGAAGAGAGGTTAACTTACATTTACTTATTATGAAAATTTTGGTCGTTTTTTTTTTTTTGTAATGATAATGGGTTAAAGAGAATAGATGGTTCATCGGGCTCAGCTTCGGAATTCATCCTGTTCGCCTTTGACTCACCAGATAAATCCCTACGCATTGCCCGATAATCTTTTCCATATCAAGACAACAACCATCTATTCTTTATTTACGATCACTCAATATAGTCTAATAGAGGATATAACGTTAAATGGAATTGCGCGTCCTTTACGTTGCAACCAAACGGATGTACTATCTGCATTTTTATCCATGCTGATTCATGAGCAAGGTGCTCTATTCTGTCTACAGAGTACATCATGTATACATTTGGTTTCCATTTTGAAATGGAAATTACTTGGTTTTTTCATGTTTCAAACGGACATCCCGAAGATGCTCCTCCATTTTTTCATTCAATTGTCTTTCCGTCTCACCCACATAAACAACCTTTTCTGTCTCATATACAACGTTTCTTTCCCTGCAGCTGGTGTTAGATTGGACACCGTATGATCTTTTGGTATCCGTTTCTTGGTTATCATACACTATCATACACTCTCACACCCAGTAACATACGGGCCACGGCATTTACGTACTGTAACGTTCCGAGCACGTAGACAAAGCCTATCCATTCAGAGAAAAGGATCCTCAACCCTAAATGGGTCGACCTTGTCTATATATAACTCCAAATAGTCACTTGATTTTTTGACAGTTCCCTAATTTGCATAACCACTGCAAATTACCTCCCCTGGAACCGTTACACTACTCTCCCCTCCGAGAAGACTCGTCCCGAGTCTTGTCCTGAAAGATCCGTGAGTAAGGCAACTCTGGTCTGGCAGTTGTCATCATCCCACCGCTGCCACCAATGTAACGTTCCGAGCACGTAGACAAAGCGTTGGTTTTCGCCCCTCCAAATCAAAGCGTATACGGTTGGTTTTGCCGTGAACTAGAGTGTCACTGAGATTTTTGTCTCTCCTAAAAGCCACTAAAGGGGGTTCTCTTAAGATCTGTTTCATTCTCTCTGACTCGTACAGTACTCTTTTATGTTTCGAGACTATTTTGTGAACATCGAGCAAAAGTTGTGAGTACGACCAATGGTACGCGTGTAGGGTTATTTTTAGCTAGCAAAGCTCAAGTTAACAGACAAAATTTTGAGGTCGTCTCAAAGTTCAAGGAGTGCAAACTGCCACTGGAGGCTTAACCACTGAATCCCTTAAATGTATACACCATATCAAGTAGTTCTTGTGTATTTCAGGGTCATTGCAAACTCTGCATGCAAGTTCATCTCCTAGGTATTTTAGCTCACTTGAGCAAATCGTGTTCAATGACTTTGATCAGAGTCTTCAGAAAACTTGCATACGGCAATTTCAAATTATTGAAAATTCTAAAATATGTATCTCTCTAGGTAGAAAACAATGTGGAAAAAAGAAGAAATTGCTTGTAACAAGCAATCGGTTGACAGATCATTTACCCTATCCCGTTTTTTTCGAAATACTAGACTGGCCCAAATTGAAATAGGTTGCAGACAACAATGAAAATTGGATGCATTTTGAAATGTTTTCTAAAGTTTAAAAATCACAGCGACGTAAAATCCTTCTTCCCTTTTGAACCAGTCTAAGATTGTGTTATGTTGTAATGGGTTAACTCATAGATTACTTTAACCTTGTTCATTTATCATGACCTTTGAAATAGAGGAGTATACATAACAAAACCATTCTTTGTTAGCTTACTTTGATTAAGATGAAGTTCTTGAAAAAAGTCAGTCGATGAAATCACATTTCTGAAAGAGGTTTTACGCCGCTTTCAACAATCTTTCAGTTATATCGCGGAGGCTGAAGCACCTACCAATGGATTCCATGTATATCTCAGTACCACCATCACACCCCTTCCTAGTCTCCAGCTGCTATCCCACATAGGTCTACGATTATCGACCCATTGCTGGGAGGAAAAGTGATCATTAGTAGATCGAATTTGGATCCAAATGTATCTGATAGTTCAATAACTTGTTGGAGTTTGGATAGGGGGCAATTGTCATCATTCCATTTCTATCTTATAACAAGCCGCTCTTTTTACTCTCCAGAAATAACTTTGAAAACATTGTGGAAAATGAAGAAATTTCTTGTACCAAGCAATTTCTTCATTATCCACAACGTTTTTTATCCAAAAAGATGAAAAAATGAAATTCTTGGAACTGTCGTCTGCAGCTTCTTTCAATTTTGGCCAGTCTTTAATGTTGCCATGTTGGAAAAGGTTAACCTAACTAACATAGAATTTCACGAGTATATTACACAATATCTTCATCTAGAAACTCAAAATAGATAAAGCATTTTCCCGTGGATTTTCGAAGGATCTATCCATTACCTCACAATCCCGCATTTTTACGCGCTGAGAAAGTATAGCTTTGGAAGTCATTGTGAGGAAACGAGAAATTGCTTGTAAAAAACAAATTCTTTTATTTCTCACAATGTTTTCAACCTCATATGGCTCTTATTTCTAACTTACTCCTAATTTTTATTGTCGTGACTCGTCTGCAACATCTTTCAATTTGGACCAGTCTAAAATTTTGTTGTTTTGGAATGGGTTAAATATGCCTTGCCTAGATTCTCAATAAAATATTTCTACTTACTACAATCTCTCCACATGTCATTGCTGTACGCACGTGCGTCCGTGCGCCATAAATATCCAAGTATTAAACACATAGTGTAGACGCTGCTCATCCTTACAGTTTAATTTGCTGTCTATTGGCAATATGGCTTAAATTTCATAGAACAAGCTATATATACCGGTATAGGTACATCCCAAAAGTTTGTAACCAACAATCTAGCAGATATGAATTCCTAACTTTTGTTGTACAGTCGTGGCATTTATTAGATTTTGTTCATCGATTAACCAATGACCAGACGGCAAAATTTTAGACTGGTCCAAATTGAGAGGAGTCGCAGACGACAGTTGAAGGTTTATGAAAAATTAGATTTTATTTTCAACTTTCTGTAATGGGTACGCGAAGCTGATTCATATTTAAGTGTGATTAATATTTTAGGTTCACATCTCAATGAAAACTAAAGATATTCTCTTTTTCTTATAATTTAATGCCTTCAAATAACACAAAGCAATTATTCTACTGGTTTTGGGTAAAATATTATGAATCTGTGCGTGCTCAAAATTTTGTTCGCGGATGTATACAAAAAATAGCCAATTAAAAAGCTTATATCTTGATAGACGAAACTGAAATTAAATTATTCTCCACTGTTACTAGTAGAATCACAAGATCAGCGAAATACATTTTTAACATGATACCTTTCAATAAAGTTAAGCCATTCCCACACAACAAAATTTTAGACTGGTCCAAATTGAAGGGAGTTGCAGATGACAATTTAAAGTTTATGAAATTTTAGGTTTTTTCAAATTTCTGGATGGAAAAAAATTTGTAGGATGAAGAAATTGCTTGTAACAAGCAATTTCTTCATTTTACACAATGTTTTCCAGGTTGATTTTCTTGAGGTGCGTCGAAAAGCGTCACTGTCTGGGAATTGGTTAACCTAGCTATTTCAAAGAAAAATGAGAAAAGAGTCGGAGATAAGTGGGAGTGGCAAAAACATCTTTGATTGATGGAACGCTGGTCACGCCCACTAAGCTCCGACAAGATGTTCAACTTTTATATTAAACAGCGTTATTTCGCAAAGTTCATGGCTAGTAATATGTAATATTAAATGGTTGGTTGGCGACCTAAGAGTCGTAAATACGGCTTGAATAAGCAGTAGTTACGACGTTAAAGTCGCCAAACCAACAAAAATACTTCTGGTAAATGTCGGCCAATGTTGGAGTTCAAGGCTCTCTCGCGGTCTTAACGACTGATTTGATTGGTCGATCTGTTGTTTGACAGTCACGATCCGTCAATCGCAGGCGTTTAACTAGTTTTTCTACAGTTTTGCATGGTGTTTTATTGTGTTTTTTTTTTTTTCAAATTTATGGTGCCAACTATATTACGCTGTTTCGGGTCACTACAAAAGGTTCCCGAATGAAAGCGAGTTATTCAGCTACTAAAAATTGCCTGATATATACTCCGCCGTTCAGGGTTAGTCGGAGACATGGAGGCGATTATCACATTCACCACGTCATGTTAGATATATTTAATTTCATTTAACAATTTGCCGATGATCTGTGTCAAAATCTGATCATTCCAATTTTATCACGGCGTGGCCAGTTTAAGGAGGAAGAAATCGCACAAAAAATCATTGAATTAAAAGTACGTGTATTTTGGTCGTCATCTAGGAAAATTGCACCATCGATTAATAAAAGCATCTTTTAACCCTTTCCACAGAATCCCTCCTGTTAACGCAGCCCAAGAAAAAAAGCTTTGAAAACATAGTGAAAAATGCAGAAATTGCCCGATACAAGCATATTTCTTCATTATCCACAATGTTTTCTATCAAAAAAGACGAAAAAATAATATGGGAAGGGATTAAATACAACAAAGAACAACTACAGCAATAAAATGGAACATTTTTCACTCTTTCACTAATTGATACACGTAGGCTACATAGACCATTATCACGTGTACCGGTTGTAAATTTTGACTCATACCCTGACCCCGTTCCTGGAAATCTACAGTACTGGAAATGCCGAAACATCATGGTACAATACATGTGATTGATTTATGCTTTCTTGTATTTCTTACATAAGCAGGTCCGAGACGACCTAACTAAAATTCATAATAGATAATGATTAATAATAGTAATTGATAATGAATGACGACGAAGATGATGATGATCTTGACGATGATGATGAAGTTGATAGTGATGATGATAATGATGACGATGATGATAATGGAGGTGAAAATGATCAAGAATAATATCAAAAATGGCAAAAGAGATAATACTGATTATGGTAAGATGATAATGTCAATAATTATGATTATCAGAATAATGCTAATTATGAGGTGGTGATGATAAACATAAACAAGAATTTGCAATTTCTTCTTTTCCCATAATGTTTTCTCAAGTATAAAATCACATGGACGTAAAAAGAAGGGATTGTACGGGAAAGGGTTAAATCTGAGATAATAGTCTTCGTTTAAATACTGTATAAAAATTTGAAATAAAACAGTTGGCTCAAGAAAACAACCCGCAGTAATATTGTTGCGATTAATTCACTTTTTTCGGACTAAACACTACGTTTTTATGCCATATTTATTAAAAAAAAAAAAAAAAAAAAAACATTGCAAAATAAGGGTCATAATAGCTAGAAACACTGTGAGAAAAGAAGAAATTTCTCGTCACAAGCAATTCCTTCTTTTCTCTAAATGCTTTCTAGATCTATATTTGTTTGGCTCATAGAAATGCGGCATTTTTTTTTTTTTTTTTTTTGGTAAAAGGTTAAGGCAGTGAATTGCTATTTATTATCAGAGTTGCAATTTCACGTAGATCTAGTTTAACTTGAATTAGTTATTATCCACGATTTACAATTTCGTCTCGGTTACTTTCGGAATTATCATGACTGTATAACGAGTATGGCGTGATGTTTTCGAATGTGGCCTGACTCGCAGCTCACCAAGAATCCCCGGGGGTGGGGCGATCGATCACTGTTTATCGACATGTTCGACTGATGAACCCTGTTTAACTCTTTACCTTGCGATGATATGTTTAGACTGGTCCAAATCAAGATATTCTGCACAGGCCGACAGCAGTTTTCGAAGAAAAAAATTAATTAGTACCAGACGACAAAATCGTAGACTTGTCCAAATTCAAAGAAATGTCATATGACAATATTAAGTCCTTGAAAATATATTCTAGGAATTTCATTTTCATTTAGGTCTTTCATGATAAATTGCTTGTTTCAAACGACTCCTTTTTTTCACAATGTTTCAAAAATTCTTTTTAAAACATTATATTTAGGACTTTTTGCTTGAAGGGCATCGCCGAGCCCTGTTGGTTCAATCGACAGTGACTTGAGTTTGATCTCAATCATAAGGGTGTAGGTTCGAAACCCGACTCGGCCGACATTCTTTCCGACAATCGATAAAAAGTTTTAGCGACAGGCGTCATTTGTCTCTCACCAATTGGTTTGTTTGTTTGAATGGAGTTTTACGCCGCTTTCAACAATCTTTCAGTTATATCGCGGCGGCTGGAGCACCTAACAATGGAATCCTGGTATTTCTCACGCCAGTACTACCATTACATCCCTTCCTAGCCTCCAGCTGCTATCTCACATAGGTCTACGATTATCGACCCATTGGTGAGAGACAAATCTCTCACCAATTGGCGAACGATAAGTAGTGCACCTGAGTGGGATGAGCAGCTGCTAGCTGGGATCGAATGGCACAGTTGTAGAAATGACAGGAAACCATGCTCAGGTACACCAGCTGTCGTGATAAAACGGAAATACATATGACGATTGCCTAACATTCCATATGAATAAATCAATCAATAATTTTCTCATTAAAAAACGCTTGGATTAGTGGGGACGAGTAAAGGGTCGTATTAAACAAAAACCGCGTTCCAAAATTCAATCCCGCTAGTCGACCATCAAAACCAGAGATTGAGTGTGGTAACAATATAGGTTACGAAAAAGGCGATTTTGAAATTTCACAGGTATCGAAAGCGAAGAAATTGTAAGCTAGCAAAACATGGTTTTGTGAAGTAATTTTCTTCGTGGTAGATAAACGAGATTAAAGTAACCCAAGAGTTAACCCATTACAAGGTGACAAAATCTATGAGTGATTTAAACTGAAAGACGTTGCAGACGACAATCCCTAGTTGGTGTCATATGAACATACGAAGCAGTGCGCATAGGGGAGACTATGGTCAGACTCAATTCGAACACAATATGTTCAATTGGGATAAAATTACATAGGAAAGGAAATTGTAGGCAGATTTGCATTTTTTACTGAAATAAATAGTATAAGTGGTTAAGCCTTCAGCGGCAGTTTGTACTCATTGAATTGTGAAAGGACCTCAAAATTTCAAACTGCTAGTAAGGGCAGCTGCATTTGAACGCATTTTATTTTTTCTTCAAAACAAAAATGATAACTTTGGCGCATATTTCGGCTTGTCGGGCGTACCCCAACACATTTTCATTACAATTAACAAATCTAGACAGAAGCCCGTTAGAAAACAGCTTTTTAATCACAATTAACCTTGAAATGCTCCGCCAATAGAGATATTTTTCCGAAAGAGGCAATGCAAATGAATATCGTCGTTGGGCTTGCTAAATGTCGTAACTACAGCTTTATTTAAGCTATGGTAACATTACAACGACAAAATTTTGACGGACATATTCCCTTTATATATTCCCTTTACCATGAACACCGTAAGTTACAATCTAATTTTATTCCACACCGACGGTTTATACTTAGTTGGGCTTGGTTAACCCATGACCAGATGACAAAATTTTAGACAGGTCCAAATCGAAAGAAGTTGCAGACGTCAAGTTAAAGTTTATGAAGTGTTCTCTTTTTTCAACTGAAAACTAGAACTAGAAAATATTGAGGAAAATGAAGAAATTGCTTGATGTCAGCAATTTCTTCATTTTACACAATGTTTTCCACTTTATTTTTCTTGAGGGACGTCAAAAAGCGTCATTATTCGGGAATGGGTTAACCCTTTCCTATACAATTATCTATTTTCACGGTCCCTTAGTTTTATACTACAGAAAAATTTGCAGGTTAAGAGAAATTGCATGAAATTAGCATTTTTTCTTTCCCTACAATATTTTCTATCCTATATAATGATTATTTCTAATCATGAATAGGTTTTAATTTGTTGTCTACATCATCTGTGAAATTTTGTCCTCTGTGAAAAGGTTAAACATAACCATGTATCTATTTCACTTCGATTAGAAATTTTTAAAACTTAGATTAACCCCCGTCGATTCTGCTTCTAGTGGAATACAGTTTTCCTGGAGAGTACACCAGTCTTGCGTTCATGATCGCGAAACTCGCTCGCACCATCGTTAGGAAAATGGTGCCCTTTATTGAATATTAATATTCGTTTATTAAATGACGGGAATACTTTTTTTGGTTTTCATTTAGGTATGAACATGGGGTATGAACAGACGTAATCACACTGTTTGACTCGACGGTTAGTTGAAGTAGAGGGCGGTACCAGATTCGGTCTAAGTCAGAACCTAATGGATTTTCACCCTGTACTTTGGGCAAACAGATAACATTGTTTCTTGCAGAACTAAGATTGGCAAGTATGTGAACTTTCATCAAATTATGTAAAACTAGATCAGATTTTGTTTGAAAATACAAATGAAAAGTTCATAACAATATGACTCATGGAAAATGGACAAAGACAGATAGCACTGCCGAAACGTGTGTCTCTGAAAGGACAACTTTTTATGAATAATAGACATATAGTCTGTCTATATATACGGCTGTGGTACTGGCAATCTGTATGAATAATATTCATGAATATATTAAACTCTGATGATTAGTTTATTGCTTATACAAAAGCGTATTTTTTCCATACAATTCAAATCATTTTTAAAAGCGGTTATTTTGGGCTCTCTCAAGACCATCTCTATGATCACTGGATCTTCGTGACTGCTAATTGGAGAGTCCCCTTCCATTGATCATATAATGATGCAGTACAGGAGATAGTCTCTTTTAATATAATCCTCTCAGCTTTACTGTCAAACCTGTCTCTTGCAAAATGTTGAAATCATGTTTATTACGGTTTTACTTAGACATTGTTACCGCGGGCTCTGCATTACAGAGGATATTTCTGGTATGAACATTGGGAAAAAGAATTACCTGATATAGGATATGAATTTTGTACGGTCATAAAATCAAAGCCTAAAACTCAAATTTATAGTCTGTGATTTTTGTTACACTTTCGCCCGCAACCTAGGCTTTGCCTAATTTCATATTAGGTTGATAGCGCGTGCCCCCTTTCAATGGAGCCCAACACATGTTTTAATAAAATGAATGAAACCGTTACTATTTTGGGCGGAAGTTCAATACGGGTTTTCTGGGTCAAAGGTCATGTGTAGGAAAAATATGGCGGTGTAACAAAGTAAGGTGGGTCACTTGGTTTAGTTATTAAATTCCTTTCCACGGAATTAACCCTGTAGCTTCGTTGACTATACTTGGAATTAAAATATAGAAATTTTACAATATATATATCTAGTTGAAGATGCATTTGATGGATATCGATGTTGATTTTGGAAGAAACAAATCAAAAAGTTGACAGGCGACTTGTTCAACCGGAAGCGTCACCCACCTGTCAAACTAAGTGGGTGGGGTGTGATGCCATACCCATCTTTTAGTAATCAAAGTAATATCTGTTTAACATATGAATCCATGGTTATCATCTTTGTTGACACTGTCTGATTCATGCAAAATTGAGTAATTCGTTATGCAAATCAAAATGTTCTTTTTTCTGTTCTGTGGACTTGTTTTTTTTCCTCAAGGGTCTGACAGTCTATTTCCAGGTCTTATCACAAGTCACAAAATTATACTCAATATATACGTATAGATAAAAGATTGGATATGACAAATGCACTGACTTTACTGGTGCATCTGAAGTACTACAGACATAAGCATATACATGGATTTTGACTTATCCAAAAGAATCATGGGTTTGATCCTGACGGCGGCACATATCCTTTCAGACATATGTCTCTCAACAATGAGTTGATAATCATAATCACTGATGGGATAGCAGCTGGAGGCTAGGAAAGGAGTGAGTGGTGTTACTGGTGCCATATATACTAGGAATCTATTGTTAGGTGCTTCAGCTTCTGCGATATGTTTTTAGAAATTGTTAAAAGTGGCATTAAACTTAACACTGTTATCTGCAACTCCTTTCAATTTGGACCAGTCGAAAATTTTGCTGTCTGGTAATGAGTGAAGAGAATTTGCTGAAGATCAAATGAACATGATCAGTATTCATAAGACCAAAATTAATCTCCCTTTTCCATACTATTTCCAACAAAAAAAGTGCTGTAAAAAAGGATTTGGTGGAAATTGCATTTAGCATGAAAATCCTGCCCAATCAGGCTTGAATCTGACTTTTCTGCTTGGAATCCAACTTTTTCCTAAATTGGATTCCTGGAATCCTACTTTCAAAATCCTATTGAGAGCCCTGGGTCTTAACTTTTACAAAACAGGAAAGGGTTAAATGAATTATTGATTGAGGGGTATATTGCTGTTGGCTTATGCTGCACATGTAATTTTACTGTACAATTTTGTACAGTTGACACTCATTATCTTGATTCCCATGAGCCATTACAAAAATCTGCTGTCAAGCTGTGGTCAATGATATCATAGTGACATGCTAGAAAAGTTTGGGAAATGATCACACAAAATATAAATTTAATTGCTCTTGGTTTAAAATGAAAAACAAAAATAAAAATTTCATCATCTTATACAGCTTTATTTAATTTGGACCAGTATAATATGTAAGGGAAATCACTTGCTCCCAATCTGATTTTGTTCTACTTTGCTTGCAATTTTTTGTGGTTTTTAGGAAAAAATACACACAGAGTTTCTTGGTTTGATTGCTAATAATTTAAATGGACACACTACGTTCATCTATTCTTTCTGTTCGTTCATGCACTTCTTGGTTGGATCCACAAAGGCGGCCGTCAACCTTTCCGACTATTTGTCTCTCACCAATGGGACGATAATTGTAGACCTATGTGGGATAGCAGCTGGAGGCTAGGAAAGGATGTAATGCTAGTACTGGTGTGAGAAATACCAGAATTCCATTGTTAGGTGCTCCAGCAATATGACTGAAAGATTGTTGAAAGCGGCGTAAAACCCCATTCAAACAAATCATGCACATCTTTGTGTAAGATTTGTACGTGAACCGACGTAATTGTACTTTGATTTCATACTGCAGTATGTGAATGGGCACCCTGAAAGAATGTATACCCTCACCAAAAGTCTTGGGTTAAATTGAATCCACAAGCACTTTACAGAAATATGGGACTACACTTTGTCAAATATTGCTGTCAGGTCAATTTTTGTAATCTATGTATTGGCCAGTATTTGCAGCAGACGGAATGAAGCGTCAAAAATACAAATGAAGTCACGCATGTTGTCTGTAAACATCAACTAGTAGAATTGAAACAAGGAATTTCTTACAAGATGTAACTCCGCTTTAAGTTTCATTTATTTCTGTACTATTACTTTAATTCACATTGTGATACTCTTGATGTATACACTCAGATACCAATGATGTGACTGGTATAATCTTGTTGCAATTTTGTCGCTTTTTTTTTTCGACCCGAGTCGATTGAAATGAATCAATTCCTCCCATTTAACAAATCAGAAATTTGTACAAATCTTGAGTGATTTGCAAACATCAATTGCCAAACAAACAAAATTATGTGTCTATCCAAAGTTGGAATATGAAAGTGCTAAGGAGATGGATCATTGTTTGAAAAGGAGAATTTAATGTGAGAAACAATCTCTTCTTTTACCACAATGATTTTTCTAGTTCCATTCAAAGGGACATGAAATTGAGGGACTATAAGTAAAGGATGGAAAAGAATGTACTGTTAACTTTATCTATTTTCATATAATTTTTTTTGGGGGGGGGGGGGTTCGTTGCAGTATGAAAAAAAATCCTTGACTTTGTGAAACTTCCTGAAATTGAAACTTGCATATTTTAAAAAAATCTGAAACTAGTCCTAATTGAGAGCACTGAGAGCATTATGCAAAAATCTGCTTACTGGTATAATGAGAAAACATTGTTAGAAAAGGAGAAATTGCTTGCAAGAAGCAAAATCACCTTTTATCACAATGTTCTCTACCCAGTTTGGCACTTAGTTTTCATTTACAAAGGAATTTGAAATGTCATCTGCAACTGCTTACAATTTGGACCAGTCTTAAATGTTGTCATTTCATAATGAGTTAACCCTTTACTCCTTTTCAAATTTTTTACTTGACCAAAAATTATAAAGTAAGTACAATTCAAAAAGTCACCATCCTATGTCATAGAAAATATTACAGGAAAAGAAGAAATTTCTTGTCACAAGCAAATTCTTCTTTACCACAATGTTTTCTCAAGTATGTTATCACAAGGATGTAAAAATCAGAGATAATACAGGGAGGTTTAACCCATTCCCACACAATGATGCTTTAAATGCTCCCTCAAAATGAAAGGTTTGGAAAACATAGTGGAAATCTTGTTACAAGCATTTTCACAGTATCAACGTTTTCTATCCCACAAGAAAAGATGTTAAAGATTCTGTCACATTAAAATTGTCGCCGGCAATTTTGAACTTTGACTGGTCTAAAATTCTATCATATGCGAATGTGTTAAACCCTCTTTTGTGTATTTTGTATCTGACATCTTTCAGTTTGGACTAGTCTACAGGTTCATTTTTGTTAATGGTTTAAAACAGGTAATCCACCTGTCAAAAAACTTGTAAACATGGAGATCTGTTTCAGAAGAAATGTCTTCCTATTATCAAAGGTGTAGATATCATTTATTCAGATAAGATGTTTTTACTCTATACCTTGTTTCTAAGTTTTTCTTTCAAAATTGAGCCAATTACACCAAGAAACATGGGGAAACATGGTAAAAGGGGTCATTTGATCAAGATTAACCCTTTCCCGTTCAAACATGGGATTTTACGTGTCTGTGATTTTATTCTTGAGAAAACATTGTGAAAAAAGAAGAAATTGTTTGTAACAAGCAATTTCTCCTTTTTCCACAATATTTTCTATCACATAGGATGGTTTCATTCTAAAAGGCCTTAAGTTTTCATAGTCATCTGCAACCTTTTTTTCAATTTCGACTAGTCTAAAATTTAAAAAAAAAAAATGGGAAAGGGTTTACTTGTCAAAAAGGAATGTCGAATTCCAATATCAAACTTGTCCAAAATGGGCTTTTCAGCTTGCAGAAAAGAAAAATTTTAATGGCCTCATGTCTTTGGACAAGTAAATACCAGGGCAAATCTCAAATGTAACTCATTATGATTATATTGAAAAATTATAATGCTCATTTTGAAGGGAAGAAAACATTGTGTTTATGAAGAAAATTTTTGGTTCCAGCATTTTCTTTATTAACAACAGTATTTTCTCAAAATTCATCTATTCACTTTTAAGTGGTTAAGGCCGCCGTTGGTATCGCGTCGGACTGTCAATCTAGAGGTCCCTGATTCGATCCCTGACTGCGGCACTCATCCTTTTCGACTATTTGTCTCTCACCAATGGGTGGATAATTGTAGACCTATCTGGGATAGCAGCTGGAGGCTAGGAAAGAATGTAATGGCGGTACTGGTGTGAGAAATACCAGGATTCCATTGTTAGGTGCTCCAGCCGCCGCGATATAACTGAAAGATTTTTGAAAGCGGTGTAAAAACCCATTCAATCAGTCAATTTAAGTGGTTAAGTTAATTTTAATTCTGGACAAGTCATGTCTTGCATGTCTGTGGAAAAGTGGAGAAAATCTGTATTTTCTACTCCACTGTTGAATAAAAAGTCCAAAATTTTCAAAGGATTCTCTTCAAATTTATACAAATTGATTGAAGCATATAAATTGATCCTTGTGTAACTCTTGGTCCATATTGTCAGTTTCACATAAAATAGTGCTGTATTGAAATTAATTTTGTTATCAATGCTAAATTTATAGATCATTGTTGTAAAAAAGTTGACAGACAATCAAATCCTAGATTAAAACCAAAACTGATCTTTGAACTTTGACACTGGTCGACATTTTTGTGAATAATTTTTGTTGGTTTGGCAACTTTACTAATGAAATAGCTGTAGTTAGGAAAAGGTTGCTAATCAACCATACTATTTCATGGTACATGCAGTGTTCAATCTAGAGGGGGCCATCGCTAAAATGGCCCTCTCAAATCCAAAATGACCCCCTTCAAAATGAAGACTGGGCCCAAACGGCAAACATCAATCACACATTCAATTAGACTTCTCTGAATGAAGTCATGGAAATAGTGTCTAAACTTTTTCTAGTACATTTATTTTGTTCAAAACGATATATATATATTATCAAATTCTTATGGTTTGTTACATTTAAAACCTTGTAATTCAATAGTTTGTCTATGTATTTGTATTGCATGACCCTCTTGACCAAGAGTCATTTGGCCCCCTATGATACAAATCTAGATTGAACGCTGGTACATGTTACTGACCATAAATTTTGCGCCATGGTGGTCATTTTATCCGTCTTTTGAGTGTCCATCTCACCTCGCTGCAATATCGTAGCCCTCTATCTGATAATCTGCAGATTATCAGAAAGAGGGCTACGATATCGCAGCTAATCTCACCTGTTAGCAATTTTTGCGTGCGCAGCTCCTAGATCTCTTTTTAAATGAACTGAAACCTGCAACAAAAAATCTGGCTGTAAATGAGACAATAATCATTTCCCTTAAATTATTTTGTGATTATCTGCCATTGACTAGCATAATTGTTTAAAATTGTAGTGTTTTTCATGTGCCCAACTCCATCTGCATTTTCAATTTGAATGAACTGAAACTTGCAGAATTAATCTATATCTAATTGTACATGATGCAAAAGCTATTTTGATATCTTAAGTTGTTTAGGTATTGTCTGCCCTTGAGTGAACGATATATACATGTAAATATAATGTTACAATACCTCAAAGAAGAAAATTGTGGGCAGGTTGTGTCGCCTAACACACGAATTGGCAGATCTGCGCATAATCTACAGTAGATTTGGGTAGAAAGTGATACTTCTGATAATCTGATCATCAAACTTTTTCTGCCAGGTTTTCAGCGCATTGATTTTTCACTGCAAAGACCCTCACGTGTTTTTATGTGCTGCGAAGCCCTTGTTAAAATTTCTTAAGGTAATAAAAATTCAGGAATGTGTTAACTTAACCGTTGTAATGCTGAACCCGGAATATTCCTACTCGTGCAGGCAGTATAGACAAAGATCAGCCTGCACAAAAGTGCAGACTGATCTTGGTCAACACCTCCTGTATGTCCCCTTTCATCCAGAGTTGTTTTAATAATCAATTTTTTAAAGGAATATTGACCCTCATTAAGACCTTCCACTGTTGTCAGTCCTTTGATTCTAAAGCAATTCTGCATCTCAGGCCCTTATGGACCTCTTGAATAGGAAAAGGTTTTGGTTTGGGCTTTTTTTCAATATCTTGTTGAGAAATAAACTACTGTATTGATTTATATTTTGAAATATAAGTAGACCTAGAGGCTAATTTTCTGGTCTAGATGATCGAGGACAGATTCAATTTCAAAATATGAAATAACACTCAAATCTCCTGCAGGTATTACTTTTATTGTATTAACCCATTCCAACACAAGCCCTCCTTTTTACGTCCCTCAATTAAAAAGCTTTTGTAAAACATTGTGGAAAATGAAGAAATTGCTTGTATCAAGCAATTTCTTCATTTTTCACATTGTTTTCTATCCCAAAAGACAAGAAATTTTAAAATTTCTCAACTTGAAATTGTCGTCTGCAGCTTCTTTGACTTTGGACCAGTCTAAAATTTTACTGTGTTGGAATGGGTTAAGGTAATCATTCGTTTATAGTGGTTGTCAGCAGCACTTGGGCTCAGAATAATTGTAGTTTATACTCTACTGGTGTTCATAAGATGTCATAGTTAGGTGTATCATGTTCAATGATAGAACAGTAATGGTGCTCAAATTGTAATTAACCCATTACATGACAACAGAAAGTTAGACAGGTCCAAATTGAAAGAAGTTGCAGATGACAATTTTAAAAATGTTAAAAATCTTTGTGTTTTGGGGGAGAAAACACTGCGGATAATAGAGAAATGGCTCGTAACATTTGCTGATACCTAATGATCTATTTTACTTGAGAAATATTGTAACGGTTTCAGTGGTTTTATCAGGGCTCCCCCTGGGAAATTTTATTCTTGCGCCAATGAAATCGCCAATTGCAAAAATTTGGGGCCACTTGGTGCCAATTGGGGACAAAAGTGGAGCCAGTATGAATAAGTAAATGAAAGAAAACTACTTCATTGAAAACAAATAACCTGTTATCTATTATATATTATATTGAATAAATTGGGAAAGGGTTAATAGGTAAAAAATGAGAGGATTGTCATTTGATAATAAAATTCCAAGAACACATAGAGCTATGCTGAACGACAGGTCAAATTTTTGGTAACCCACAGTACTTTGATTACTAATGTCCGCAGTACTTTGATTACTAATGTCCGATATTTCTCATTTCTCGGAAATTCACTTGACTTTGATACTAAAATCATCAATAGATAAGCTAAATGTTGTCTTTGGTTTTTATTCGGCACTCTAATGAATCTCAATAAGTGATCGAGGAATAAATATCGTCAATTTTTTAGCCCAAGCGATGTGAATTTCCGCCATCTTGGTTTACATGATGGTTCCCGGCGGGCTTCGGAAAATCCCAATAACTCGAATGATGTTAGAATCAATTAGGTCAGCGATGCGTAACTAATCTGTCTTGATTGACACGGATAAGCAATGGATATTGATGGTCGCGTGTCTCCCAGAAAAATTAGCGGATGTGTGAATGATAAAGTTGTGCGTCAGAAATCGTTTAAATGGACTCAACATCCCTTTGCCTTATTTTGAAAGTTGTCGCCAGTAAAATCGCCAATTCGCCGATTTTGGGGCCAGAATTTTTATTTTGTCGCATTTGGCCCCATTGGCGATCGGCAGCGGGAGCCCTGGTTTTATGTAGACAAGGTTGACCTATCTAGGGTTGAGGATCCGTTTCTTTGAATGGATAGACCACGTCTTCAAGCTTTGCTTTTTATGTTTTATGGCAGTGTTGGGATGAAGACAACTGCCAGACCAAAATTGTCTTACCCACTGATCTCCCAGACCAAGACTCGGGATTAGTCTTCTCGAAGGGGAGAGTAATGTAAAGGTTTCAGGGGAGGTAATTTGCTGTCATATGCAAATAAGGAAACCTCTAAAAAGGCAAGTTCATTTTTGGAGTTAAATGTAGACAAGGTCCAGTGGCCCACCCATTTAGGGTTGAGGATCCTTTTTTTCTGAATGAACAGGCTTTGTCTATGAGCTCTGCATGATATGTAACAATATTATAATAAGGATCTAGATGGAAACCCTGGCCTGGAATTGCTGGGATCTCTTCCAATTTCCTATGATTCTAAGGATCCTGTGACACTTATAGTGTAGATCTTGGTATATCATAACATTAATGGTTGAACAAAAACCCTGGTGTCTACTGTTTTGTAGATCTAAAGTTTTTGTCACCAATTGACTATAAATTATGAGGATTATGAAATTATCTGCAGGCTGTTTGATGTTGATATAGTCTATCTAGTAAATGTTGACTTATGAGTGATAATTGTAGTGTCATTACAAGGTTTTATCACATTATCCAACTGCTACTTAAATAGATACACAAAAAGCTAAACTTGTCTTGATTACCATGGTTTGTAGAGTACTCAAATTCAAACCTTGAGGGGACATGGCCATAATATTGCGTAGTACTTCCAGCGAATATCCTTTCTGACATTTGTTTTTGACCAACACAGGGGTTGACACTAACTTTGCTTCAGTGGGATCCCAAAGGAATCCCTACGTATTATTTCAGGGTTTCCTCCAGATAATCAGGGATCCCTCCTTGATACACGTTAACACGTTCACATGCAATTCTGCCCTTCTAAGCCAAATTTGAAAAAAAATCTTCGGAAAACATTGTGGAAAATGAAGAAATTGCTTGTTACAAGCAATTTCTTCATTATCCACAATGTTTTCAATAAAAACAAGCTAACAAAAAATCAGGAGCAATAGTTGATACATTTAGATTTAGATCTATTGCACTTGAAAAATATTGAAGGATCCTGACGGAATCCCTAGCCTGAGATTGTTCGGGTCCCTTCCAATTTTCAGGGATCCTCGGGATCCCGGGACAATGTTAGTGTCGATCCCTGCCAATGGATGGATAATCAAAATAATAATCTTAAACCTAAGTGGGATGAGCGGCTGGAGGCTTGGAAAGGATTTAGTGGTAGTATGGGTGTGTGAAATACCAGATGTATAAGGTTCACCAGCCGTCACAATATGACTGAAATTCTGTTAAAACTGGCATTAAACTACATTCAGTCAATCAATCAAACCTTGAGATTGTGGGTTTCTCTCAAGACTGACCCAAACTACAAAAAACAATTGTCTGAGATTAGGGCTTGTTTTTGACTTGTAAACCAAGGTTTTGAACCTCAAAAATTTGAAAATATCCTGGAGCACCTAACCATAGATTCTTGGTATTTCTCACACCAGTGCTATATCAACATCTCATTCTGTTCATCCCACTTAGGTTTAAGATTTCTCACACCAGTGCTATCTCAACATCTCCTTCTGTTCATCCCACTTAGGTTTAAGATTTCTCACACCAGTGCTATCTCAACATCTCATTCTGTTCATCCCATTCTGTTCATCTCACTTAAGTTTAAGATTTCTTACACCAGTGCTATCACAACATCCTTTCTGAGCCTCACGCTGTTCATCCCACTTGGCTTTAAGATAATCTACCAATTGGTGGGAGACAAATGTCGGAAAGGATCTTTGCTGTGATCTTTGTTTTATTTAGAGACGTAGTGGGTTATTCTCCTTCTGTGAGAAGCAATAATATTACTGGTAATGCTGAACCCGGGATATTCCTGGTTTGACAGGAGGAATAGACAAAGATCAGCCTGCACACACCTGCAGCTGGATCTTAGTCTATACCACCTGCTTGTCCCTGTTAAAATTAATTGTCTACAGAAATACTAGTTCTTTGCAAGATCTTCCAGTACTTAGTCCTTTGATTTAAATGTATCTTTTTGTAACAGATTTTATTTAGCATGACAAGCGTTTGATATGAATTGTACCATGTAATACTTTATAATCTGAAGATTATTCAAAACAGCATTAACCCATTAACATTATAGCGTTATTTTACACTGGTCCAAATTGAAAGAGGTTGCAGACAACATTTTATGGTTGATGGAATTTTAAAAAAATCTGTGCCTCTTCGGGTAGAAAACATTGTGAATAATGAAGAAATTGCTTGTGACAAGCAATTTCTTCATCATCCACAATGTTTTCTCAAGCCTTTTTCTTGAGGGGTGTCAAAAAAGTGGGACTGTGTGGTAATGGGTTAAACCCAATATTAACAAACAATCAGGTTATTGGTCCATAATACTAAGATATTTTGGGATGGTAAATGACCTTTTCACATGATAAGAAATTTTGTGGGTGTATTTATATTGTGATAAACTTTGGGGTATTTTTTTTAAAAACGATTGATTATTTTGAAAGAGATAAATGTTTTATTTTGTCCAAACAAGCTTTCTTTTGCAATATCTTAAGATTAACTCATTTCCTCTCTTTACTGCCTTTTTATTACTCCAAAGAAAAATAGAAATACATTGAGGTCAGGAAGAAATCTGTCACAATCATTAAAGGCTAATTCATAATACTTTGATAATAAACCTTCAATGTCCTAAAAAATAAACGTTGTAACAAAAATATCATAAAAATGTCAATTTTCCAAACTACCATTTAGTCTTACAATATCAATCAGAATCAAACTGCACAGAAGTGCAAACTGCTCCTGGTCAACACTGTTTTTATAACCAACACCAGTCTAAACTGTGCATTAAGTGTCTAGTCGAAACTTTCTTGCAAAAAATAGAATAAATGGCTAATTAAACCGTCATCCCAGAACATGACCTTGACTGTATCCTTACTGAAAATCTTCAATAGAATTATAACGACAAAGGCTATCTTTAAACCTTTCGAAATTATAAATTACAGAATAATTGAGGAAAATTTGTCAAAATAAAGTAACTACTAGCAATTCACTATTTCCAAGAATATACCAATGTTGCATATTGGCAACAAGAAACAATCCCAGCGATTTTCAACAATTTAACTATACAAATAGTATAGACCCAGATCAGGATGCACTCAAGTGCAAGCCAACCGGAACCAATGCTGCTCTAACACTAGAATTCTTTAGGTTATCAATGGGAACTAGTCTATGCAATATCGTTTGTTATAATCTTTTTCCTTGTCAAGATGGAATGATGAATCATTTAATAATATGCTCAGCAACTACAGAAACTTAATGACTCCAATTTCGGCTGCAAACCAGGTCTATACTGCCGCTCAAAATGCAACAGCAACAAATGCACCAAGTACAACATGTGTATATTTGGACAGACTAAACCTTCTTACATCATAACCTTTGCTACATGCCGAATTTTATTTCATTATGCCCCACTAATTACAAAATTTGTATCAGCACATGTTCTTCCATCATTCAAAAATGGCAATATTTTCTTATGACCTTCACCCTCAATCATATGACCAAAACAAATCATAACTTTTCGCACCACTTCGAATTCGATACTAAAATAAACCAGTAAGCGTTTTGGCGCTTACAACTACCACTCATCCTTTCTGAGCCTTCAGCTGCTCAGTCCACTTAGATTTACAATTATTTATTCATTGGTTTGAGACAAATGTCAGAAACGACAGCTTTGGCCAGGGATTGAACCCAGTGTCCGTTGACTGGGAGTCCTACGCGCAACTGCACTGCGCTATTGCCACATCTCCTCATTCTGAAAATGCTTGTATGATCATGGCAATGAATACCAGAAGTGACATTTGGTTGTATATTGAGAAAGAAAGCTTAAGTACAATTTCAGTGTTACTGCTTTAGTCTCATAGCCCAGTTGGTAGCCCTCCAGACTCCTAATCTTCAATCATGGGATGTCATGGGTTCAATCCCCTGTGGCGGCAGATATTCTTTCTGACATTTGTCTCTCACCAATGGGTGGATAGTTGTAAACCAGAGTGGTTTAGCAGCTGGAGGCTAAGAAAGGGTGTAGTGGTAGTAATGGTGTGAGAAATACCAAGGAATCCATTGTTAGGTGCTCCAGCCTCCGCAATATGACTGAAAAACTGTTTAAAGCGGTGTTAATTTCTATAGTCAATAGGAAGAACCCCATTTAGTAGTGGCCACATTCTGACTGAAGTCATGGATGAAGAGACTTTAACCTATTCCCACACAATGACGCTTTTAAACACCCCTCAATAAGAAAGCTTTGGAAAATATTGTGGAAAATGAAGAAATTGCTTGTCACAAGCAATTTCTTCATTATCCACAATATTTTCTACCCTAAAAGACAAAGATTTTAAAGATTTCATCAACTTAAAATTATTGTCTGCAACTTCTTTGAATTTGGAGTAGTCTAAAATTTTCTTGTGTGGTAATGGGTTAATGACTATCTCCATCTAGAGGTCTCAACTCGAGCTCAAACTTTCTTAACCCTTGTAATACTGAATAAAAATCCTGTTTAGAATTGTACCAAAATCAAAGAACTGAAAGGCACTAATTGCAGGTCAATTTTCCATTTGAAAATTGATTATATAAACAATTCTGGCTTGAAAGGGACAAGCAGGTGGTAAAGACTATGAGTAGATTGCACATAAGTGTAGGCTGATCTTTGTCTATACCTCTTGCCAAAACAGGAATATTCCGTATTTAGCATGACAAGGGTTAAACTTGCTGGAAAGGTCTGTTTAGGTATCAGGAAGATCATAAATCTTGAATTGCTATCTGCAGCCTCTTTGGGTTGACATAAACTTTTCTTCAGTGGAATCCCTACTTGTTACTTCAGTGTTTCCTCATTAATTAGGGATCCCTCCTTGATATACATTAACTCATTCAAGTGCACTCCTTGCACAACTTGAAAAAAAGCTTCGGAAATGTTTTTTACAAAAACAAGCAAACAAAAATCAGGAGCATTAGTTGTTACATTAAGATCTATTGTACTGGAAAAATACGTAAGGATCCTGACGGATTCCCTAGCCTGAGATTGCTAATGGGTTAAGTCATGATGCATGAGTCAAGAATGTCATTATACAACTTTTTATTTTTCTATGTTTATAATTAATCTTAAAATTTGCATTTATTGATAGTGATGCTTGTTAAACATAGCTTTCATAATATTTAACCCTAACAGTGATGCTTTTTTGCGCCCCTCAAGAAAAACCATTGGGAAAACATTGACATGCAATTTCTTCATTTTACACAATGTTTTCTATCTAAAATTTCATAAACTTTTAATGGTAGTCTGCAACTCCTTTCAATTTAGACCAGTCTAAAATTTTGATGTCTGGTTATGGGTTGATGTACTGGTAATTAAGGAATGAAGAATTTTGAAGAGTTCCCTAATGTTTAACCTGTTACAGACAATTCGAAGTTGGTGAATTTTTACCAAAAAATTGCCTTGAAGGGTATAAATTTTTTAACCCTTGTCATGCTGAACCCGGAATATTTCTGTTAGGGCCGAAGGTATAGACAAAGATCAGCCTGCATTCATGTGCAGTCTGATCTTAGTCTACACCACCTGCTTGTCTCTTTCAAGCCAGAATTATTTATGGAAGCAGTTTTCAAACGAAATATTAACATGCAACAATTGCTTCATTGATTTCAGTCCTTTGATATTTGTGCAAATCTAAACGGGATTTACTCAGCATGACAAAGGTTAGCATTGTGGACATGGGAGGAATTGTTTGTCAGATGCAATGTCTTCAATGTCCACAATGTTTCTAAAGCTTTGGACTTGACTATCACAAAGCAGGATTTTGTAAGAATGGGTCAATGAAAAGAATTTGTAGAGTTAAATTTCCTTACTTTGAAAGAAAATTTGCAATTATACCCAAATTTGTAATGAACCCATTCCTATAAATTCCACTTTTTATGCCCCTTGACCCATTACCAGGTGTCAAAATTTTAGATTCCTCCAATTTGAAAGGAAAAGCAGGCTAATTTCCATACGGTATATACTGAAAACTTTGTAAATTTCTCAGAAACTTGTTGATGGATTTCAACCAAATTTCAGGGGAATAATAACCAGATGACTGTTTGTCAGATTCCTTCATATAATATTGATTGGTTGAAAAACATGGCTATTATGGTGGTGGGTTATGTCCACATATGGTATACAGTGAAAATTTTACATAATGGATTTTACATAACTTGGCTTGACTTTTGTAAAAACAATGAAAAGTTTGAAATGGTTCTCTAGAACTATTTCAAAGATTTCAATGATTTAGATTTATTTTCATTATATTCAGTTTATTTTTAGTTAATGGAAAAATTTGCTTAATGAGTACATACATGCCTGTGGAGCGATACAGGTGCTCAAGCGCCTCTAGTTTGTGAGATTTGGTTAGCAAACAACCCTGGGCAATGATAAGTAGAGTCAATACCTTAGTGAGATGAATTATCTGTGGTTCAGATCTATATATATGTACTAAAATAATGTATGAGAAAAAAAATAGAAAGCAGTGAGTAGATGCACCAGCTCCCTCAACACTGTTTAACCAATTCCCACACAACAAAATTTGAGACTGGTCCAAATTGAAAGAAGCTGCAGACGACAATATAAAGAGGATTAAATTTTAATTTAATTTTTGAACTTTCTGGGTGGAAAATGTATACAATGAAGAAATTGCTTGTCACAAGCGATTTTCTACATTTTATGCATTTCTATCCAGAAAGTTGAAAAAATCTGCCTGCTTGTGAAAAGTAAATTCTTCTTTTCACACAATGTTTTCCTAACTGTTTTGCTTGAGTGGCGTCCAAAAGTGTCACTGTGTGGGAATGGGTTAAACCTTTATACAATCAAAAGACGATATCATGAATGAAGGGAGGGTGTTAAAGAGATAATTTGTGTAATTAAACACCCTACAGCCATCACATTAAAAGTTTTGACAGGTCCATGATCAGTTTGTCTGGACACTTTAAACCCTTTTCTAATTGGTTTTCGTATTGGGAAATTTTTATACGCTCGTCAAAAGACCGGACTTATTATGGGATGACCTGTGTACTATCAGAGTATCACCACTAAAGGATAGGTCTATAAATGTTTTGCCCATGTGGCCAGAAGGAGACTTGAACCTGTAACCCTTGGCTTCTCTCAGATACCCGTCATTATGAAGCTATGCTATTATAAAGGGATATGTTACGGACACAATTTAAATTGGCATTTAATTGAATAGGTAGGAAATTGTTTTGCTGTAAACATTGTAGGAATAAATTGATTCAGGGTTAGCTCTGGCTTGAAAAAAGTTGTCGCCATCACTTTTGTCAAATAAAAAAGTTGGGGCCAAATGGAGGAGTTGGTACCAAACTTGAACATTAATTTTTCTTAACTGCACTGTTGTAAAATAAACAAAACGCATATTAAACAGATTGTAAACATGTTCATTCATTTGTAATTTTGACTTGAATGAATGTAGCTAAGTCATACACCTACATTGATTTTACTCATCTTTAATCAGTGTTTTCAGTACTTTGATTAGAAAATTGAGACTTTGATAAGAAAAATAGAGCAAAGGAAATAGAAATAATTCTTGTAAAATATGCTTGTTTTCATAATGAAAATAATGTTGACATCATTGTGTATTTTAAAAAAAATCGGTTTAAGGTTGAACATTCTTGGGTACAAATGAACAAAAAAGAAATGGTCCGTCTGCTTTTGAAATTTCTGTCAAATTTTGACAAACTACCACTATTACTATCGACAGTTCATCAGAATATCCTTATTACCCATCAATGATAATTCAGTGTTTTACCAAGAGATTAGAAACTGACTGAAACTGTCAGCAGAAATATACGAATATATGCCCGATTCTGGCAATTGTATTATTATAATTACATACACTGCAGCTCCACTATAACGCTGTTGGTGGGGTCCAAGAAATGAAACAGCGGAAGAAGTGGAGTTATTATGCTATAACGCTGTCCTCCCCCCCCGCCGTAACTGAAATTTTCAACCGTCGGAATCGGAACCAAACACCCGATAATTCGTGATGAAATTCTTGTAACAAGTTTAATTCTATACAAGTTAATAGTCGGGAAATGAAAAACAACTGTAGTTACGAGATTTTAGCAGAAACCGACGGAATTCAGCGTGCGGAGAATTAATTTCTAACCTTACCTTCCCGGTCTATCAGGATTGAACAATCCGTAAATTTCTACAGGTCTATAAATTGTTGTTCTCTTTCTCTGAATATTAAGAAGCTAGAACTTTTACCAGAGACATGTTTTATTATTTTGATAGTCGTCGGCATTAATCTAATTGAATTTAGTTTTACACGGACGTAAATATTTCCATCCTTACACAAAAAGGATAAAATCTAAGTATTCCGCATAGCAACGTCTCCTTGGAGACCGACGAGTTGTTGAACACCTGGGGTTACTGAAGCGTTGAGAAAATGTCGCGTGGAGCGACCTTCGAACCTCTTTCGCGGTAATGGACTTGGTCTAATTTCTTTACCATTGTTGAAAATACGGTAACAATAAACCGACAAAGAACTCTATCTGAACCTAGTCATTTACGGATCGGGAATTTAAACCGACCAGTTGCACGTATACAAAACTGGATTAAACTTTGTAGCCGCTAACTTTTAATCGTAAAAATGAAGGTCATAATAATCGAAAAAAATCCGAGACGGTGGAATGTATGGGTTCATAACGACATGAGTAAAAAATTCGGTCAGCAAGAATTCTTACGGGGTCAACTCCGGAAACTCTACCATAAATAGCTGAACATCTGGCGGCGGCACCTTTGATCACCTTTCCTCCCTCAGAATAAAATAAACTGTACCCGAAAAAACTTGACTTCAAATTTGTCGACGAGCTTTTAGCCATGCGTTTGATCATACAGGATGGAATTAAATTTTCGGATTATTGAAAGAAATGAGGAAAAATAATGGTATTTTATTTTAATCTACTTATATTATCTATCCCGTTTCGGATGAGAATCTTCCGATATTGTGACATTTACAATTCAAATTCACGTATTTTCTGAGAAAACGTCGCAAGTACGACTGATTGTTTTCAAAGCACATTGTTGCGTTTTTATCTTGAAGCCACTATCCTTTACGAGCTCTGGATACCAGCAAACTATGAAGTGAAATAAATATTAGGCTCAAGTCAATTTGTCTAATTTCATGCTCGCGCATTACTTTAAGAACACGTCCTACCCGGGACAGAAGAAAATTAAGAACGCCGAGAGTGAAACAGTCTGATATTTTAATCGCACCACCTTCAAGGTTTGTAACTGAAGGATACCGAGGTGCATGCCTATTCTCTATTGATTTAAAAAATATAAAAAAAGACCTAAGGCATTGATCATCTCAATGTCAAACAGTAAGACCAAACAATCAAACTGATTTTGTAAATTTAAACACTACGCGTGTCATCAATCAAACAAAGCAATTACCTTTGAAGTAATGCATTAATGACCAGGACCGTCCACGTAAGGTGTTAAAAACTTACCTGGCTTCGGATAATTATCGACTTTTATGTGCAACCCTTTTTCTTCGAAGACGGGATGAAAAAATCGCGGCCAAATCAGCATTAACGTCGTATCTCAGCATCAGCAACCTGAAATCCCCCCCCTCCAAAATTTTGGGAGCCAAGCGAGCCCCGCGTTATAATTGAGTCAGCGCTGTGCCCGGTAGCGTTATAGAGGAGTTGCAGTGTATTTCTCAAAGAGAGCCAATTAATGCGTGATAATTGAGGTTCAATGATCTATTATCGGATAGCTGTCAGCTAAGAAGTTTCATCTGGTCATCCATATTACTAAGTCACGCCCACAATACAAAATCAATACGACCCACCAACCAATGAGGGCATTTCATTTATCTGATTTGCTGTCAATCAGAACTGTAATAAAAATTTGGTATTGTGTTTGTCTTGTGTCAGCCGCCGTCATAGCGCAGTTGGTGGCGCGTCGGACTATCATTCAAAGGTTCCCGGTTCGATCCCCTATGGCGGCAATACTCTTTCCGACATTTGTCTACCACCAATTGGCAGATAATCGTAAGCCTATGTGGGATAGCAGCTAGAGGCTAGGAAAGGGTGTAGTGGTAGTACTGGTGCGAGAAATACCAGGAATCCATTATGAGGTGCTCTAGCCGCCTCAATATAACTGAAAGATTGTTAAAAGCGGCGTTAAACCCCATTCAAATAAAATTGTCTTGTGACAGACTCAATGACATAGTTGACCCAATATATACAAGCCTTTGAGCAATTATACACACTTGGCCCTCGGACTTTATTTACAGAGAGTAGTATGTATTAACAAAACTTTTCAATTTTTGGCGCCATGATCTTTCGCCAAATGAAGAAAACTTGCACCAGAATTTTATTATTGTTGCATTTGTCGACAATGGCAACTGACAGAGCGAACCATGTGACTGTTTTAAGGATAATTTTCCTTTAGAAAGATTCCAGGACCAATGGATATGACAAGATTAATGTCAAAGTTTGTACTGAGCTGCCACCAAGGAGTCATTCTATCACCATACAATCATGCATTACAATTCACTCAAGTACAGTTGCTGTTAAAAACTTCATGAGAAAATGCTAGTTGATTATAAAAAAAAATAATTTCCTAAAGGAATTGATGATCCATGAAAAAACATTTCCTGTAATTTCAGCCCTTTGTTTTTAGCTCCACTTGCTTAAAGCTATTGTCATGGTGTTGTGTCTGGCGTGCATGCGTCCTTAAGCTTTTACTTTAAAAATCTTCCCCTCAGAAAGAACTGAACAGAATTCAACCAAAATTTACAGGAATGATCATTTGGTGACCCTTTATCAGATTCCTTCAAAGAATTTTGGTCGGTTGAAAAACATGGCTTTAATGGACGGGCTTAATTTCCATATATGGTGAAAGCTTAAAGAAACTTCTTTTCAGAAACCAATTGATGGATTTTAACCAAATTTCACAGGAATGATCTTTGGGTGACCTTTTATCAGATTCCTTCAAAGAATTTTGATTGGAAGAAAAACTTGCTTAAATGGGCGGGGCTATTTCCATATATGGTTAAATCTTAAAAAATCTTCTTCTAAGAAACCAATTGATGTATTACAACCAAATTTAACAGGAATGATCACTTGGCGACCTTTTATCAGATTCCTTTAAAGAAATAAGTTGGATGAAGAAACCAATGGATGAATTTCAACCAAATTTCACTGGATTGATCCTTGGGTAGCTCTTTATCAGACTTTTTCAAAGAATTTTGATGGGACAGAAAACATGCTTTAAATGTGCAGGGCTTATTTCCATATATAGTGAAAGCTTTGAAAATCTTCTTCTCAGAAACCGTTGGATGAATTTCAACCAAATTTCACTAGAATGATCCTTGTCTCCATATATAGTGAAATTTTGCAAACTGCAGGATGGTTTTTCAACCAATTTTCTCAGGAATGATAAGTAAATTCAGGCCTTTTGAGCGAATCAGGTGCTAGTGCTCTAGTTCAATACAAGGGTTTTATCCAATATGACAAGGATGAAAAAAAAAAAATGAAAAAAAATATATATATTTAAGGGAGTTAATTTTACAGAATAAATTTGCTGTGCCAGATTTCTGAAAGTTTATACTATTTTCCCATGATGACTCACCAGTCTCATAAAAAATTCCAATACGGCAAGATGATTCCAGTCATACATCTTTTCTGGGACAAAGAAAAAATAAGCCAGGAGGTTCCAATTCCCCATAAAGTTAAGCTATTTTCATTGCTCCGTGGAGATCAATATTATAACCCCTGTGTAACAGTTTTCCTCCCACAAAATTGGTTATAATTGGCAGGTTTCTTTTCTTCATATTGTTTGTCTCTGCAGGGGTGTGGAAATACGGGTTTTGTCCACTTGTCCCGGGACAAGTAAAATGCGATTTTTTACTTGTCCGGGTCAGAATGGACTTGTCCAAAAATATGAGAATAGATAAATTTTGGAACAAACATTGTTTTTACAGAAGAAAATGCTGAACTCAGCATTTTCTTCTGTAAAAACAATGTTTTCTACCCTTAGATACAAATATTATGCTAATCAATCTCTAATATCTATTAGGACTATTAGGCACTATTCCAAGTTTGTCCTGATATTTACTTGTCCATGGACAAGTAGCCTTAAAGAATTTACTTGTCCGAAGGAAGAAAAGCCCAGGTCGGACAAGTCGGGCATGGGAATTCCACACCCCTGCTCTGAATTGGCTTTTTACTTCTTATCTTTTATTCTCAAGGGAATAATGAAATATCTAAATATGGAAAATATTTGCAATATTTATTGTATAAAGCTTTCAAATGCATATCTAAATGTTAATTCCTAGAATGTTAATTTCTCTCTTATGTTGATTATTGTTAATGCAAAACTCAAAGCTGTTGGGCTGCAACCATTGGGCAGTTGGTAGCATGTCAGACTTTCAATCAAGAGGTCAAGCACTCAATCCCAGATCATAGCTAATATCCTTCCAGACATTTTTTCCCACAAATGATAGATTGAATTGATTGAATGGGGTTTAATGCCACTGTTAACCCATTCCCACACAGTGACGCTTTCTGACACCCCTCAAGAAAAGCTGGTAAGAAAAAATTGTGTAAAATGAAGAAATTCCTTGTAACAAGAAATTTCTTCATTATCGACAATATTTTCTATCCAGAAAATTTGAAAATCTAAAATTTCATATACTTTTAATTGTCATCTGCAAATCTAGGAATTGGTTAACAGTATTTCAGTTACATTGTGGCGGCTGGATGACCTAACCATGTATTCCTGGTATTTCTCACACCATATGGCAGTACTATTGCTACATCTTTGGAGCCTCCAACTGCTCATCCCATGTAAGTTTACGATTATCTACCGATTAGTGAGAGACAAATGTCAGGAAGGATGTTCACTGAAAACAGTATCTAACCCAGGAGTGCTATGTGCTACCTAAGCTCTATAGCTGCGGCTCCATACAAACAAATCAAAGTTGTTTGCAGATATCCCCCTCATGTCAAGGTCCTACAGGCCTCTGTGGATAGGGAGAAATACTCAAAATCTGAGAGGGGTTGATATTTTGAGTCTTAAAATGCTCCATAGCTAACTTGGTCATTATACCCCCCTTAACTTTGTTAAGAGGGTATATAGGAGTCAGCTTGTTGGTTGGGCTGTCAGTCCGTCTGTCTATAGCTTTTTCTTGTCCGCTCAATTTCTGGGCAACCATGGGACAGATTTGATTCAAACTTCACTGATATAATCAAGCAGAGATGTGCATATTTTATTTTGGTTATGGTCCATTGATTTTTGACGGAGTTATGGCCCTTTTATGAAAAATTGTGTCCGCTCAATTTCTCAGCAACCATTGGACGGATTTGATCCAAATTTTACAGAAACACTCAGTATAAGTCAGACATGTGCATATTCAATTTTGCTTATGGTCAATTGATTTTTGACGGATTTATGGCCCTTTAATTAAAAAAGTCCATTTTTTGTTATGGCCCTTTTGCAGATAGCACTTGTATATGGACAAGCGCTTTTGGGAGGGGTTTAATCTGCTTTGCGACAATGTCTAGTTTGGTATGTCCGTGGGATTTCAGAGCCGCAGCCTTGTACTGGTGTCACCCAGGAATCCCACAGTTTGTTAACAAACTTTATGTCATTTTAGTCATTACCAATCAAAATCATTTTAGATTAGTGCAAATTAAAAGCAGGTGAAGACAACAATTTTTGCTTGTAACAAGCAATTTCTTCATTGTCCACAATTTTATCAAAGCTTTTTTGCTTTGGGATGTCAAAAAGTGTTATTGCTTTAGAATGGCTTATTCCTTTATCCCTCAAATCTGCTTTCAAAGCTCCCCAAGTGAATAATAGTTCGGGAAAACAATAAGTAAAATCAAGGAATTGCTTTCACAAGCAATGTCTGCTTCTTCCACTTTGTTTTCTATCCTGAATACCATATATATCTAAAATTGTCATCTGCAACTTCCTTGAATCAAGTCCAATCTGAAATTTTGTTGTACTTTTAATGTATACTCTGAAAGATGGTCAAAAACAACATAAACCCTATTCCAACAACCATGTCAAGTCACAGGACACAGGGGAATTATTGATAAAAGGGCACAGGGGAATTGATTATGACAGGGAACAGGAGAATTTATGATAACAGGGCATGGAAATTGATGATAACAGGGCACTGGGGAATTGATGATAATAGGGCACAGGGAATTAATTATGAAAGGGAATTGGAATAGATGATAACAGCAGGGCTCCCGCTGCCGATCGCCAATGGGGCCAAATGCGACAAAATAAATATTCTGGCCCCAAAATCCGCGAATTGGCGATTTTACTGGCGACAACTTTCAAAATAAGGCAAAGGAATGTTGAGTCCATTGCATGATTACAGACGCGCAACTTTATCATTCACACATCTGCTTATATGTTTGGCAGACACGCGACCATCAATATCCATTGCATATCCGTGTCAATCAAGACAGATTAGTAACGCATCACTGACATAATTGATCCTAACATCACTCGAGTTATTGGGGTTTTCCCAGCACCCCTCCGGGAACCATCATGCAAACCAAGATGGCGGATAGTCACATCACTTGGGCTAAAAAATTGACGATCTTTATTCCTTGATCACTTTTTGTGATTCATTAGAGTGCCGAATAAAAAGCAAAGATAACATTTTGCTTATCTATTGATGATTTAAGTAACAAAGTCAAGTGAATTTCTGAGAAATGAGAAATATCGGACATTAGTAATCAAAGTACTGCGGACATTAGTAATAAAAGCACTGTGGGTTACCAAATATTTGACTTGTCATCCGGCATAGCTCTAAGTGTTCTTGGCGTTTTATTTTCTAATGGCAATTCTCTCATTTTGCACCTTTTAACCCAATTCATTCAACATAATATATATAGATAACAGGTTATTTGTTTTCAAATATAGTAGATTTCTTTCATTCACTTATTAAAACTGGCTTCGAGTTTGTCTCCAATGGGCACCAAGTGGCCCCAAATTTTTGCCATTGGCGATTTCATTGGCGCAAGAATAAAATTTCCCAGGGGGAGCCCTGTAACAGGGCATTGAAATGGATGATAACAGGGCAAGGTAATCGATGATAACAGGACTCAGGGTCCTGCACAATCCTGCTTTTTACACACTTTCAAGAAAATATAAAAACAGGACTCAGGAGAATTGATGATAACAGGGCACAGGAGAATGGAGGACAACTGGGTACAGGGTAATTGATGATAACGGGGAACAGGGGAATTGATGATAACAGGGAACAGGGGAATTGATGATTAGAGGCCACAGGGGAATTGATTATGACAGGGAACAGGAGAATTGATGACAGGGCATTGGAATTGATTATAACCGGGCACAGGAGAATTGATGATAACAGTGCTCAGAGTCCTACACAATCCTGCTTTTTACTCACATCAAGAAAAAAGACTTGGGAAAACACTTTGGACAATGAAGAAATTGCTTGTAACAAGCAACATTTTCTGCTCTAAAACGCAAAGATTGTTTAATTTTCATTGTCTGCAATATCTTCTGTTTGAAACGAGTCTAAAAAAAGTTGTCAGGTAGGAATGGGTTATTCCATTACCACACAATGATGCTTTCTGACGCTCTATAGAAATACAATCATTTAAGCAATTTCTCCATTTCTCACAATATGTCTACCCTTTTTTGGCACTTATTTCTCAATTTTAGCATAATTTGAAATGTCTGCAACTTCTTTCAATTTAGACCTGTCTTAAAAAAAATGTCGAATGGGAATGTGTAAATTGATGTGGGTCCTGATGAAAAAATATTCACAATATTTCCTATCATTCATGCTGGTCTAATGGTACTAACCAAAAAAATTCACAAGATAAAGCTTTGGAAAACATTGAGGAAAATAAATAAACCACATATGACATTTTCTTCATTTTTCATATCGATGGTTCAAGGGGAGACAGTTGTAACTGCGTATATGTTTATAGGCAGTTATAACTGTTCCACGCTGAACCATTGATATTGTTTTCCCCTTGATAGATGAAGATTTTAGCTCACCTGAGCACAAAGTGCAAGGTGAGCTATTGTGATTGGTCATCGTTCATTGTCGGTCCTTCTGTCCATCCACAATCTTTAAAGATCTTCAGCTTCAAAGCCAGTAGACCAATTACAGCTGAAATTTTTCAGGGATATCCTTACATGAAGCTCTTCAAAAGTTTTTAAAAGGAATTCATTCCATGAAAAACTCAGTGGCATTTGAAAATGGGCAATTTTGGTAAACCTTTAGAAAACTTTTTTGCCGAAACTGCAAGGCCAAGGGCATTTATATTTCATATAAAGCATACCTCCATGAACAAAATTTTGAGTACGCAGCCATTTTGAATGCTTTCGCACAAAATAGTTCACTACAAAAAGGTATCAAAATTTGTTAAGTTGTTGCACTTTTCGCTCAATGCTATTAAATTATAAGAAATGAAGAGAATATTTTTTGTTTTCATGGAGTGAAAGCGGAGCGGATTCATACATTGTGTGATTAGGTTTTTCAGTTCATACCTCCATGAAAACAAAAAATATTCTCTTCATCTCTTAAGTATATCCACAGGGTCCGAACCAGCCATTCCCTTGTGTTCAAAAGTTTAGAATAAACACTCAGTCATAGCAAGTTAAAAAGTGTTCTCCTAAAATATAACGTGAGCAATTTAGGACCATCATGGTCCTCTTGTTATAGGCAGTTACCATTGATATTGTTTTCCCCTTGATAGATGAAGATTTTTAGCTCACCTGAGCACAAAGTGCAAGGTGAGCTATTGTGATTGGTCATCGTTCATTGTCGGTCCTTCTGTCCATCCACAATCTTTAAAGATCTTCAGCTTCAAAGCCAGTAGACCAATTACAGCTGAAATTTTTCAGGGATATCCTTACATGAAGCTCTTCAAAAGTTTTTAAAAGGAATTCATTCCATGAAAAACTCAGTGGCATTTGAAAATGGGCAATTTTGGTAAACCTTTAGAAAACTTTTTTGCCGAAACTGCAAGGCCAAGGGCATTTATATTTCATATATAGCATAATCACATGGTTTTATACCAAGTTCTCAAAAATTATGCCACTGGGGTAAAAAGTGGTCTGCCCTTTAGGTCCAAAAGTGGGAAAAATGGTCAATAAGAGTAAGTCCAATCTCCTCCTGAACAATAATGAATTGGGCATGAAGCATAACTAAATGGTTTTGTAGCGTGTTATTCAAAAATAATTTAATCTTTAGTTTCGTCTATCAAAAACGAGCCTTCTGATTGGTCGAAAAATGTAATTCATACCTCCATGAACAAAATTTTGAGTACGCAGCCATTTTGAATGCTTTCGCACAAAATAGTTCACTACAAAAAGGTATCAAAATTTGTTAAGTTGTTGCACTTTTCGCTCAATGCTATTAATAAGAAATGAAGAGAATATTTTTTGTTTTCATGGAGTGAAAGCGGAGCGGATTCATACATTGTGTGATTAGGTTTTTCGGTTCATACCTCCATGAAAACAAAAAATATTCCCTTCATCTCTTAAGTATATCCAAGGGGTCCGAACCAGCCATTCCCTTGCGTTCAAAAGTTTGGAATAAACACTCAGTCATAGCAAGTTAAAAAGTGTTCTCCTAAAATATAACGTGAGCAATTTAGGACCATCATGGTCCTCTTGTTATTTTTTTTATCTTCACTTTTTAAAGAAAAGGGGGCTATTCTAGTCAACCGGGAAAGGCGTCGGTGTCGACGTAATGCTTTGGTTAAAGGTTTACTTGAAAGTCTCATATCTTTGTTTCTACTCATGCTATAATGATCTGAAACTTTGCATATGCTCTAGTGACCATCATATCATCATCTAAGGCAAAGATTCATTACTCTGACATTCATTTTGGTAGAACTTTGACCCTTTTTCAACGTAGAAATTCTTGGTTGAAGTTTTACATGTATTAGTCTTATATCTGTAATATCACTGTTCCTGCATTATTATGTTATTTCCCTGAGACTTTTCATATGCCTCAGGCTCTATGATCATCAAATCATCCCCCGGCAATGATTTGTTACTATGATATTCATTTTAGTGGAATTTATACCTTTTTGGACGTAGAACTTTTAGGTAAAAACTTACATGCAACTGTCTTATCTCTGCACTGTTAACATTATTCTGAAACAATGTGCTTTCCTCTGTGACCATATCAACCCCTTAGTAAATACTCGTTTTTCTTTGACATCTATTTTTGTGGATATTTGACATTCTTTGTCAAAGTTCTACATGCAAATCTCTCCAACTAGCTGTTTCATCTTAACCCATTCCCACACAATGACATTTTCTGATGCCCCTGAAGAAATAGAATCATGGGAAACTTTGCCTGTAACAACAAATTCACCCTTTTATCACAATATTTTCTACCTTACACTATATATATTCTAATTTTAGTGCAATTTTAAATTTTGACTTTTCATTGGGACCACAAGCTGTTGTCTGGTAATAGGTAAAACCTCACACATAATTTGAAATTATAATTCATCTCTCGTGGAAGTATTCATTACACTGACATTCACTTTTTGGAGTTTTTAAACTTTTTGACTAAGAATTTTAACCCATTACCAGATGGCAAAATTCTGGACTGGTCCAAAATGAAAGGTGTAGCAGACAACATTTAAATAAGTGAACAGAAAACATTGTGGAAAATGAAGAAATTGCTTGTTATAAGTGATTTCTTTTACACAATATTTTCCCAGATAATTTATTTTTTGAGGGCGTCAAAAGGTGTCATTGTATGGGAATGGGCTATGTTCAAGATTTTTCTATTTGAGGTAGTAGTTTGAAACTTTCGATCTCTCTTCAGAGTCATGATTTAACAAATACCCTGACATTCATTTAGTGAAATCATGGCTATTGTCAACATGCTGTTACTTTCCAGCTCTGACAGAATAGCTGATCATTGCTGTTCACTGACAGCTCTTGTTATAGGCTATGAATTATTTTCTTTGTTTTGCTTGTGTCACTTTAATATGCTCTATAAAAAGTTTGATGGTGGTAGGAATTTCGAATTAATGTGTCCAGTCTATTCAGAGACTGGTTTATTGGACAACTTGTTTGATAACAAAGATTGGAAGACGACAATTTTTAGCTTACCTGAGTACAGCGCTTGCTCATGGTGAGCTTCTTTGATCCTTGATTGTCTGTTGTCTGCTGTACTTAACTTATGGAGTAAACAATTCAACACTCTACAGCAGACAAATTTCAAAGAGATCTATGTACTGTATAAAATACAATTTGGCTTAATCTTGATGAAATGTTTGTCAGAGTGTTTGTCAGGTCATGACAATTAACTCTATGGAAATTATTCATGATGTAAAAGGCAAAGATGATAATTGTTATGTTTTCTGTTATTGTCAACAAAGTTTGCCCAATCATTGTAAAATTTGCGAACTTATATGATATATATCTAGGTCAAAATTTATTAGGTTTAGCTATGTCAAATAGAAGATTAAAGAAATCCATATTTTCGTTTTCTACAGCTGTACTGGCCTAGGATCTGCAGGAAAAAACAAGCAAGGAGTCAACAATTTCTTCTTTTTCCACACTTTTTGTCCTATTTGAATATCAGTTTTTCATGAAAACCAATGATTGACAGGGTAAGGGCAAAAAGAAATTTGTATGGATTGGATTTGAATAAGTAAAACTTTAGGCCCATAATATTATGGACCCAAAGCTTGGGAATTCTGCCAGTCCTCCTGCCTGAGGACTGGTATTAACCTTTGTCATGCTGAACCCAGAATATGCCGGTTTTGGCAGGAGGTGTAGACTAAGATCAGACTGCACTTATGTGCAGGCTTATCTTAGTCTATACCTCCTGCTTGTACTTTTCCTGCCAGAGTTGCTTATGAAGTTGATTTCTAAAAAGAAATATTGATTTTTGAACAAGTTCTATCAGTGCTTTCATCCCTTTGATTTGACAGCAATTCAGTAAAGTAATTTATACAGCATGACAAGGATTAATGTCAAGCACTATATTAAATGAGCAAAGGGTATTTGCAGATATATAGACACATACATAACAAGTTTTACAATATGTAGTGAAAAGATAAAACAATTTTCTTCCTTATTGAGTGAAAACTTACAAGCCGTATCTTGTTGTAGAAGTGATAAAAATACAGGCCAAATTTACTTCATTGCAATAATCTGTTAACCCATTTCCAAATGACAAGATTTTGGACTAGTCCGGATTGAAAGAAGATGCAGACGACATTTCAAAGTGGGTGTAATTTAATAAGTAATGACTGGATATGCATGTAAGCATTGTGGGAAAAGAAGAAATTGCTTGTTAACCCATTCCCACACAGTGACGCTTTTGGACACCCCTCAAAAAAGACAACTGAGAAAAGATTTGTGTTAAATGAAGAAATTGCTTGTCACAAGCAATTTCTTCATTTTACACAATGGTTTCTACCAAGAAAGTTGAAAAAAATCCAAAATTTCATTAACTTTAAAATGTTGTCTGCAACTCCTTTCTATTTGGACAAGTCTAAATTCTCTTGTGTGGTAATGGGTTAATAATTGAAAGTCTTTGTCTCTTGTGATAGAAAACATTGTGGATAATGAAGAAATCTCTTGTGACAAGATTTTATAAAAGAATAAAGGAGGAGTCCTTAAAAAATCTTCTACCAAACTGTAAAACCTAAAGCATCAAAAATAAAACCTCTTCCCCAACTGTAAGCCAATAGGTTTGATATTATATATCATCGACTAAAAGAATGATCTATTCTCAAAATTAGCCCTATGTTGTTGGATCTCAGATGTTACATAGGAATAAAGCAGGAAGTCTTTAGAAATCTTTTCTCAAACCAAATAAGGCCTAGATATAAATCATTGCCTAATGACCCTTTACCCACACAATTATCCCTTTCGATGTCCCTATAGAGAAACAAGTTGGAAAACATTGTAGAAAAGCAATTTCTTCATTATCCACATGTTGGAAAACATTGTAGAAAAGCAATTTCTTCATTATCCACAATGTTTTATACCAATAAGTTAAAAAAAAATCTGCAACCCCTTTCAGTTTGGACCAGTCTACAATTTAGCTGTCTGTAAATTGGTTAAGTCTAAATTTGATATTCCTCTTCAAAACCTCTTCAAAACCATTGTGGGTGCTCATTGGAATTGACCAGATGATATTGTTTTCCAAGAGTACCCACAATGGTAGGGTTGATGGACAAATAAATAAAGTTGCTGTGGTGTTATCTTGTGATAGATTAACAGTAACCTTTTCTTGTGTTTGACTCATATAAACCAGGGTTTTGACCCTCAAAATCTGTATACATCTTATCCCTAGGAATTTCTCTTCATCCATTCCCACACAATGAAATTTTAGATTAGTCCAAATTCAAAGAAGTTGCAGACAACAATATTAAGTTGATGAAATCTTTGACTTTTGGGGTAGAAAAAATTGTGGGTAATGAAGGAATTGCTTGTAACAAGCAATTTCTTCATTTTCCACAATTTTTTCGTCATTGTGTGGGATTGGGTTAAGCGGGTCACTTTGGGGTAGAAAAAATTGTGGATAATGAAAGAATTGCTTGTAACAAGCAATTTCTTCATTTTCCACAATTTTTTCCAAAGCCTTTTTATTTCAGGTGTTTAATAGCGTCATTGTGTGGGATTGGGTTAAGGGGGTCACTTTGACTTGAGAGAATTTCTCAGGGTCAAAACAGGGGTATTTTATGCCTAAATTTAAAATGGTGTATTATATGTACTATTGAAAATCATACAAACTAATTGATTACTTAATAATCATTAATAGAAAAGCTTTGTTGGCATGTAAATTTCAAAAGCTTGTATAAAGCTATAATGATCATGTATTCTTTTTCTCCTTTCAGGTTTGGTCATTTTTGAACTGCCTGAATGAACGACCTTCTGCAAGATGTGATTGGTCAGAGTAAACAGCAAATACTTTTTGGACTTGACGTCCTAAAAAGGGCGTGTAAACTCTGACAACTCTTGAATGAAAGAGGCTGTGTGTTATTGTGTACATGTCATTCAAAAGTGTGTAATATAGACTCTATTCATATTTATTTTCAAACACAGGTTGTGATACCATTTGGATATAATTTCATCCTAGCATCAAAAGCAGTTCAAATGGCCTAACATGTCTGTGAAAAGTGCAGCTTTCGATGTCATAAAGGCATCGAGAAGGAGAAGCGCAAGTCTTGCAGATGAACTAGACACAGCTCCTTCATCTCCACCACCCCCACCTCCTGATGAACCGATTCCCGATTTTCCACCAGTTTACAAATCAGATACTTTAACACGAGCGAATAAAGTGGGATCAAAAGTCAGCCAGATAAAAGAAATGTTCCAAACGAATGGTACAGACAATTCAAAGATTAAACCAATACGATCATCAAGTGCATCAACGTCTCGGTTGCGAAGTCCGCCACCTGCACTCCAACCGAAAAACCAACAACCAGCGCACATGCGGCAGTATAACAGTACCAGTGGTATCTCTCAATCAAACAAAGACACAAGTTCAACCACAGGAGTAAGTAACAATGACTCTTCAAGAATTGCTTTACAGAGAGAGGTGTTGCTGAACAAATTAAGAAATTACCAGACGTAAATATTTAGACTGGTACGAATTGAAATTGTAGCAAATAATAATTTCAGATTGATGAAGTTTAAAAATCTTTGTCTTTCTGGGAAGAAAACATAGAGGGAAATGAAAAATAGCTTAATATAAGCAACTTCTTAATTTTTCATGATGATTTCACTAGATTTTTCATTTGAGGAGTCAAAAGGTGGGATTTTGTGTTAATAGGCTAATTTCCTTTAGAGTTTTGTGCTTGATTCTATCAGTGAGAATTTGTGCACATCGTAACTGCACAACAGTAAGGTTCTATCCTATAGATTCTTAGCTTGGCTTTTTAGGCCACCTGACCGAATGTCATAGTGACCTATTGCGATTGTGATGTCCGTCGCTGTGTGTTGTGCGTTGTGCGGCATGCATCATGTGTTAACTTTTTACATTTTTGACTTCTTCTTAAGAAACCTTGGAAGGGTTTCAGCCAAACTTGGCAAGAAGCATCCCTATTGGAAGGGGCTTCAGATTTGTTCATGTCATGGAGTTATCTCCCCCTGGAGCCCCATAAGTGGCAAAAAAGGGTACATCTTTAAAAATCTTCTTGTCATGATCAGGCAGTTGGATTGGATTCACATTTGGTATTTAGAATATTTAGGGCAAGGACTCTTGAATCATCGTGAAATATCTGTCCTTGAATAAAAAAAAAAACACTATATTTTTAGTGCCTACAGTATCAATGGAAAAGAATTGAAACTTTTTACAATGTATCTCTATGATGTCTAGTTGTGTACAAGGCCTTTCATATTCAAATCACTCTAGTAGTTCTAGAATTATCTGCCATTGAATTGAAAAAAAAAATCACTATATTTCATGTGTGCACAACACCTACAGTATCAATAGGAATGAACTGAAACTTGCTACAATGATTCTCTGTATCTTGTAGTGCATAAGACTTATGAAATTTAAATAACTCTAGTCTATCTTGAATTACCTGCCCTTGAATTGAGAAAATCACTATATTTCTTGTGCCTACAGTATCAATTGGAATGAATTGAAACTTTTTACAATGTATCTCTATGATGTCTAGTTGGGCAAAAGGCCTTTCATATTCAAATCACTGTAGTAGTTCTAGAATTATCTGCCCTTGAATTGAAAAAAAAAAAATCATTATATTTCATGTGTGCACAACACCTACATTATCAATAGGAATGAACTGAAATTCATATTACCCCAGTCCTTCCTGAATTGTCTGCCCTTGAATTGAAATAATTCACTATATTTCTTGTATGCCCAACTCTTCTTACAGTGTCAATCAAAAGAAGTTGTGAAGTAATAAAGAAAGAATTTTTAGCTCACCTGAGCACAAAGTGCGAGGTGAGCTATTGTTATCGGTCTTTGTCCGTCGTCCGTCCGTCTACAATTTCTTTAAAAATCTTCTCCTCCTAAACCAATAGGCCAATCAAGCTGAAACTTTGCAGGGATGTTCCTTTTCTGAAGTTTTACAAAAGTTGTTAAAAGAATTTAACTCCATCAAAAACTCTGGTTGCGGCGGTATTTGAAAATGGGAATCTTAAGTAAATCTTTAAAAATCTTTAAAAATCTTCTCCTCCTAAACCAGCAGGCCAATCAAGCTGAAACTTTGCAGGGATGTTCCTTGGGTGAAGTTCAAAAGTTGACAATCAAAAGTTGATGAAATCTTTAAAATCTTTGTCTATTTGGGTAGAAAACATTGTGGATAGTGAAAAAATTGCTTGTTAGAAGCAATTTTGTCATTTCTACAACATTTTTCATAGCTTTCCATATTGAGATGTGTTAAAAGTGTCATCTTGTGGAAATGGGTTAAATCTGTGCCTTTCATCTAAATTCACATCCTTCCAGTGAGACAAGTTGAAATTAAGAATGAAGAACTAAACTATCTACTTAACCCTTCTCATGCTGAACCCGGAATATTCCGGTTTTGGCAGGAGGTGTAGACTAAGATCAGACTGCACTTATGTGCAGGCTGATCTTAGTCTACTCCTCCTGCTTGTACTTTTCCTGCTAGAGTTGTTTTTGAAATTAATTTCTAAAAGAAATATTGATTTTTGAACAACAAGTTCTATCAGTGCTTTCAGTCCTTTGAATTGACAGCACTTCAGTAAGGTAATTTATACAGCATGACAAGGGTTAAGAAGGAAGAACTAAACTATCTACTTAATGTTTTCCTTCATGTTTCAAAATATGTTCACTGCTTCAACAGACCTTTTCACGCTCTCACTGTGCATGCGTCGAACCAAATCTCGTTAAATGCGATATCTACCCGAGACTATGTCAAGTGATCGGTTCCGGAGAGTTGATAAATTATCACTATATAAACCTATATATATAATCTATTTTGAACGAGCAAAAATAAAGGTTAAAAATCAAAATTTTGCTGAAAAAAGAGTTTCAATTTGTGAGCAGACATACCCAGGCTAATTGTAGCGCGTAATTTTGATGATATTATAGTGAATTTGCAAACAAATTGAGTTTAAAACGGCCTTGTATCTAGGCCATATGAAATGTAAGATACCTCGAATTTGGAAATAATCATCTTTTCATACAATTATATTTCCAATGTAATAAGATTTTTTAAAAATATTTTAACCCCCATACACATACATACATGAATGGAAAAATATAGAGCTACTGTTTAACCCTTGTCTCGCTGAAAATATTTTCTTTTAGTATTGCATTAAAATCAAAGGGCTGAAAGCACTTATAGTACATGTTGTTCTGTCATCAGTACTTCTTTTGAAAAAATAATTCCATAATCAATTCTTGTTTGAATTCGATAGACAGGAGGTGTAGACTTAGATTAGACTGCACTTATGTGCAGGCTGATCTTTGTCTGTACCTCCTGCAAAAACCGGAATATTCCGGGTTCAGCATGACAAGGGTTAACACTCGGTACGAAACACTGAATGGTCACTTTGATTAATTATAATTTCAAACAAATTACTTTAAGTTATTGTTGCCCGGAAATCAATGGTTTTGTAATATAACTATGGACACTACGCAAAAGAAATAAGCCTTCCCAATTTTTCTGGCACACTGATTGGTTAAATTTGCGAATATGCATTAATCATAGGCAAGTCACTCATGGCAAAACCCACCCATTGCATGGTAGGCTTGATCATACAAACAAGTCACAATAATCTTGATTAACATGATTGGCTAACTTAATTGTTTACTTTCTGGTGCATTTATATACACTGCAACTCCGCCATAACGCTGTTGGTGGTGTCCAAGAAATGAAACAGCGGAAGAAGTGGAGTTATTATGCTATAACGCTGCCCCCCTGGCCCAGGGTTTTCAATAAGTATTGGGACAACAGATATAATTTGGAAACAAACAGATTGGCCGGGGGTCAAGGGGGCCGCCTTAGGCCCCCTTGTAGGTCCAGGGCAACGCCCTGGTAGGGGGCCCAGGGGGGCGAAGCCCCCCGGCCAAAAAAGAATTAAGGTATTTCTCAATCCATTTGGAGAGCTCTCTTTTATTATTATTATATCGAATTATTGCTTGAATATGTGCAATTTGAATTACTGTTAAATTTCAATTTATTTTTAAATCTGCCGCTAATACATACTTAAATTTCCTCACAAATGAATAATTTTGAATAATTTTGTATTTATAATAATTATACTTAATAAATAATCAATGTTAAATTGATTTTACACGAAATAAAATTGGGGCCGAGATGTACGTTGGGCCGACTTTCCGATGTGTCGAGTTGACCGGTCACCGTCTATAAGACGCATTAATTGACCCAAATTACACTAAAGCGCAAAACTATACGCTTAAAAGCTCATAAATTATTATATGTCAAATTGTTCTTATCGAAGTCATTGTCTTTTTCAATGCAAAGCCGAAGAAACCACGATTGTCTTCAGAAGAGACTTTTTTCTTTTTAGTTTGGCGTCCATGTTTACCAACATGTTAAATCAATTTCATATCGTTGTATATGATTGGATGACTGGTTTAAAGTATCCAATGATAGACCTCGTAACATGGATATGCAAATTAGACGGGTTTCGCGGTAAATAAACCGGTGGTGGGGTAAAATCTCATCGGTGTCGCGGTTAAACTTCTTTTATTTTGTAAACAAAACGTGACTGACATTTCTAAATTCCGGCGAAAACAACCAATCAAAAATTGATTTCAACCGATGTTTTGGATCGGCAATTGGTTATTAATGAAAACCCTGCTGGCCATATCTGAAAATTTCAATCGTCGGAACCAGACACCTGATAATTCTTGATAACTCACCTGTAACAATTTTACATGTTACTACTCGGGAAATGAAAAACAACAACTGTAGTTACGAGATTTTACCGGAAACCGACGAAACTCAGGGTCCAGAGAATTATTAAATTCTATCCTTACCTTCCAGGTCCATCGGAATTGAATAATCTGTAAATTTCTACAGGTCTACAAATTTTGGTTCTCTTTCAGTCCCCAAATATTAAGAAGCTAGAATTTTCATCCGAGACATGTTTTATTATTATGATAGTCGTTGGCATTAATCTAATTGAATTTAGTTTTACACTGAAGTAAATATTTCCATCCTTATACAAAAGAAATAAAATCTAAGTATTCCGCATAGCGACGTCTCCTTCGAGACCGACGAGTTGTTGAACACCTGGGGTTACTGAAGCATTGAGAAAATGTCACATGGATAGACCTTCGAACCTCTTTCGCGGTAATGGACTTGGTCTAATTTCTTTACCATTGTTAAAAAAAAGGGTAACAATAAATCAACAAAGAACTCTTTCTGAACCTAGTCCTTTTGGAATCGGGAATTTACACCAACCGATTGCATGTTTACAAAACTAGATTAAACTTTGAAGCAGGTAACTTTTAATAGTTCATATGTTAAAAAACAAATCTGAGACGTCGGAATGTCTAGTTTCATAACAAGAGTAAAAAAACCCATCTGGCACGTGTCAACTCCAGAAACTCTTCCATAACTGAACATCTGGGGCGGCGCCTTTATTCCCTCATAATTAAATCAACTGTACTCGAAAAACCTTTCCTTCATATTTGTCAATGAGCTTTTTGCCATGTGTTTGATCATACAGAATGGGATTAAATTTTCGGATTTTTGAAAGAAATGCGGAAAAATAATGGTATTTTATTTTAATCTACCAATGTTATTTATCCCGTTTCGGATGACAAGCTTATGATTTTGTGACATTTACAATTAAAATTCATGCATTTTCTGTATTCAGCGAAAACGCAGCATTTACGACTGATATTTTTCAAATCATACTGTCATAATTTAACCTATCCTCTATCCTGTAGACTATGAAGTGAAATCAAGAGTAGGCTCAAGTCAGTTTTGTCTAATTTCACGGTCACGCATTACATTCAGAACAGGTCCTACCGGGGACTGAAGAAATTTGAGAATGGAGAGAGATACAAAGTGTGATTTTTAATCGCATCATCTTCAAGGTTAGTAACTGAAGGAAACCTAGATGCGTGCCTTTTCTTTATTGTTTTAAAGAATATCAATGACCTACAGTTGATTTATCATCTCAATGTCGGACAGTTTGACCAAACAATTAAACTGATTAATAAATTGAACTTCTACATGTGCCATCAAGCAAACAAAGCAATTATCTCTAATCTAATGCTTTAATCGCCACTACTGTCCACTGTTAGGTGTTAGAAACTAACTTGGCTTTGGGTAATTATCGAATTTTATGTGCAACCCTTTTTTTGAGCGGACCGAAGATGGGATGAAAAAATGGCAGTCAAATCAGCTTTAACGTATCTCAGAATCAGCAACCCAAAATGCCCCTGCCAAGCCAAGAAGACCCCGTGGTATAATGGAGTCTGCGCTGTGCCCGGTAGTGTTATAGAGGAGATGTAGTGTACTATTTACCACATTTTGTAAGATACAGATAAATGGCGTTTTAGATATGCCATAAAAGTTGCCTATTTTGATACCAATCTCCTAAAGTCTTCATCAGAAAGCATATATTTCTTTTTTCCTTGTTACAAAGTATAGGGGATTAAACTGAAACATTATGAAAAAAAAAACCCAAAAAAACAATCATGCTATTTTTGACATTTTTGTTTCTGTCTGTGTGCCACCAATAAAGATCTCTCCCTCTCTCTCTCTCTCTTCCTCTCTCTCTCTCTCTCTCTCTCTTCTCGCTCTCTCTCTATACATGTATATCCTTTTATTTTATTTAAATCAAACAAGCAAGCAAAATAACTGATTGACATGCTTCAATCACAAGTTTTTGTTTGCTTTTTAGGTCGAGGGGTATATTCAGCCAAGGGGGAGTTCTTCTTTCATAGCCCAGTATACTGTCCTTATCAAGAATAAGTCAGGGTCAGAAACTTTCATGCTGGCAACAACGTCGTCTGGTAACACGTTAGAAGTGGAGGGGGGTTTGACTTTAAGTGACAATCGTAAAGCTTCGCCATGTATCTCTGAATCTGAATGACGTTCAATAGAGGACCTTTGGATGTTAGGGGTACCTTCTTTTGACCAAATTGATTTCATTTTATACTCTTTACAGAGCGTACAACCCAACCGGAACGACCCACTTTCGCTTTCGGGTTCCACGAATTCTAACCACGGAAAGCTTTTTTTCCAACTATCAATCGTTTTTTTCTTGACGAGATTACAGTCGTGGGGTTTCTTTGCCTGTGTGGCAACATCAGAAATAAGTTCAGACAAAATTGTCTTTACTATCTGCTCAGGGGAAGATTTACTTGTTTTGCGATTAAAAAAGGAAAACAAACTCTTTTGGGTTGCCATTTCCGATTGACGAAGTAATGCAGACACGTTTTATGACCTAACAATAATCAACCAATAAAAATCGAGTACATAATTTGCTCCGTATTGTTAACTCGCCGGAGATAACCGATTCATCAAAATTAGAACAAAAACACCACTCGTCACAACTCGGCCAATTCCATAGCTTCACCAAGCTAAATCGGAGACTGTCCTGAGATCACCCGATGATTGCCGATGCAAAAACACCGCTCGATACCATTCGATATACCTCTAGGCCAATCTACGGAATTGACGAGTGCTGTTCCGGTTGCGATCAGCTGTGACGTAATAGGTATTCCCCAAGATTCCCTGGTTTTAATTGGCTAAATTCTCATGGGATACCCGGAAAATGATCTCGGCATGCTATTTTTATGGACCAAAAATCTATTTTAAACTGTTGGATTTTCCAAGGTTATTTATTTTCCGTGGTTATTGTTCCGACTCAATACGCTAAATGACCATGACCAAATGCGTTTTTCTCAATCAAAATGCGTACCTGTACGCACCTCTTGCAAAATGTATTCGTATCCTGGCCAAATTGTAGCGTAAATTACGCAGATACGCATTCTATCTGGAGCTCTGGTAAAATCGTGATAACACTACCACATTGACTAAAATGTAACAAGTTTAATTTCATAGATGTCACTAATTGGGAAATGAAAAACAACAACTGTAGATATCAGATTTTAGCAGAAGCCGACATAATTCGACAAATTGAAAATTACTAGAATCTACCCTTACCTTCCTGGTCTACCGTAACTTAATAATCCGTAAATTTCTACAGGTCTACAAATTATTTTTCTCTTTCGGTCCCTGAATAATAAAAAGCTAGAATTTTCACCCCAGACATATTTTATTATCATTGATACTTGTTGGCGTTTTTATCTAATTAAATTAAGTTGTACATCGAAGGAAATGTTTCTATCTTTAAAGGAAAGGGATGAAATCAAAGTGTCCCGCATAGCGACGTCTCCTTGGAGACCGACGAGTTGTTGAACACCTTAGGTTACTGACGCATTGAGAAAATGCACATAGATCAACCTTCGAACCTTTTTGGCGGTAATGGACTTGGTCTAATTTCATTACCGTCATTAAAGATATGGTAACAATAAATGAACAAATAACCATGTCATTTACAAATCGGGGTTTAACACCGACTAGATGCACGTGTACAAAAATAGATTAAACTTTGTAGAGGGTAGCTTTTAATTGTGACAATGAAGGTCATGAGAAAAGAAAAAAATACGAGACCGCAGAATGTATAGTTTCTCTTTTGACGATGGCCAAGACCGACGAATCATTGATGTCTGGGCCTACCTACTGTGAGAAAAAATACCGATTTTTGTTAAATGAAATCAGTAAAGATGGTAAGTTCAGGCAGTTGATTCTTTAACAACAAGGGTAAAATTTCGGTCACCAAGAAGTCTAATGGGGTACACGTCTGGCACTTGTCAACTCCAGAAAATCTCCCATAAAAAGCTGAACATCTGGAGGCGGTGCCTTTGATCACCTTTCCTCCCTCATAATAAAATAAACTGTACCCATAAAAACCTTTACTTCATATTTGTCAACGAGCTTTTAGTCACCTCAATGTCAAACAATTTGACCAAACTATTGAACCGAATTATAAATTGAAACACTTCGTGTGTCATCAATCAAACAAAGCAATTATCTCTAATCTAATGCTTTAATCTCCATGACTGTCCACTATTAGTTGTGAAAAACTTACCTGGCAACAGGTAATTATCGATTTTTATGCGCAACCCTTCTTCTTCGAGTTGACCTAAGATGGGATGAAATTTCGAGGTTAAATCAGCGTCAACATCCTATCTCATCATCAGCAACCAAAAATCACCTCCCCCCTTACAAATTTTGGGAGCCAAGCGGACCCCGCGTTATAATGGAGTCAGCGCTGTGCCGGGTAGCGTTATAGGAGTTGCAATGTATATTGATTGAGGTTTATTTATTTCAGTATTCATTTCAAATTTCAGCTTGGATTTGATGTTTAATAATTTGTATAATCAAAGCACTGAAAGTACCTCTGATTGGAAACAGAAACCAGATTTATACAACAAGAAGTTACTTTCTACCAAATTAACTCTGTCCTCTGATTTGCTAAGGCGATTTAAAAACTACTTTCCAGAGCTTGTTGTTCAACACTGACAAGAAATATTCTCTGATGTGGATAAATAGTTGAAAAAGGTTCATATTTAAAAACACAATTCACCTCAGATAATCCATGATTCTTTTAAGTAACCTGTGTGATATGAAGTCAAATGTAAGAAAATAGTACCTAAATGCAAGATCTAATCAGACTTGGCTTTTAAAATAGAACTCACTAACACGGAATTAAATAAACAAAAGTACCACACTGAATTTGCTTGAATTGGTCTCCTCTAAGTGGATCAATCTCATTTGATCAGTCAAGGGCCAACAGCCTTCAGTTTATGTTTAGTAATGAATTCCAGACAGTTTGTCTGTTGTCGCAACTCTCAAGCCCTTCAGGACTTGATTTAAATATTCCCATCATTGTTACATAGGAAATGTAGAAGAAAAGGAGAAAGCATTTTCTTTATATAAATAATCATCTTTTCGTGAAAAAGTGCTATACAATGAATTCAAAAATATATTGTAATGCAAAAACAGTGAGCCTTATTTCGACAATGAATGAATGGCATAAACAGATTTGATGATGACGATGTTATAGTGTAAAGAAAACTACAAAAAGATGAAATGATTAAAGTAATGATAATGATTAGATAGAGCAGATCAGAAGAATGATCTGTTAACAGCCTTGATGTAAAGGGTTCCCTTTGATAAATCACGATGCATATGGGGTTATTATGTAACCGGCAACATAACACAAAGAATCATATAAACACTCTTACATTAAATTAGTAAAATTTATGATTTGATGAAGCAAACTTGACATTTTTATGTTTCAACCCATATGCAGCCAAGTACTTATTTCTTGTCAATTGATCAAAGGATGCGATCGGGCGTCGTTTCAATTGGCATGGTAATATCATAACATGGTGTGTAACAAGCAATTTCTTCATTTTGCACAATGTTTTCTACCCAGAAATATGAAAACATTTAACATTTCATTAACTTTTAATTGTCGTCTGCAGCTTCTTTCAATTTGGACTGGTCTGAAATTTAGCAGTCTTGTAATGGGTGAAGGTCGATAATATAGAGTAACAAACAGATGTTACAATTCCAACAATATTATCTACATTATTTAGCCCATGCCTTCATTGTAAAACATGGTAAATTACCAGCCGCAATTACAAGGCTTTTGAAAACAAAAACGGAAGTAAATCCTCCCCGCAGTGGTAATTTGTTGTTGTTATTTTTCTTTGAAAGTGTCTAGGGGATACAGACTTTCAGTCATCTGGGGCATTGCGTGAAAAGGTCTATTTCACCAGAGCTATTTTCTACTTTGTGTCACCATTCATCCTTCGAACTATGTTCATTGCTATGATTTCACGAGAGCTATTGTCTATTTTAGGTTGCTACTCTTCCTTTAATAACACCAGAGCTACTGTCTATTATAGGATAACATTCATCCTTTTAAATCAATATAACCAAAGCTATTGTCTATTTCAGGTTACAACTCATTTTTCAAAACATGTTCAGTGCTTAAATTACACTATAGCAATTGTCTTTTTATAGCTCACTTAAACACAAGGAAATTATTTGTCAAAAATAGGGGAGTGGAAAGGTGTGGCTTATCAGATTTAGAGAAATCATGAAATAGTTCTTTAAAAATCTTCTTCTCCTAAACCTAAAAATCTTCTTCTCCTAAACCCTTGGGCAATTGGACCAATTTTGTCAAGAATGTTCCGTGTGTAGTCCAATTTAAAACCTTCGTATGAAATTTTGATTAGTGAAAAAATGGGGTTGGAGGGATTAGATAGGGCTTATAAGTTTTAAGAGAAATTTTGAAATAATTCTTTAAAAATCTTCTCCTTCTAAACCACAATCCCAATTTCAACCAAATTTACCAAGAATGTTCCTTGGATGGTCCTGTTTAAAATATGTTCATGAAATTCTGGTCAGTGAAAAAATAGGGGTGTGGCAGATAGGGCTTATCAGATTCAAGAGAAATCAGAAAATAATTCTTAAAATATCTTCTCCTCCTAAACCACAGGGCCAATTTGGACTAAGCTTGGCAGGAATGTTCCTTGGGTCACCCTTTGCAAAACTTATTGATGGAATTTTGATTTGCCAAAAATATTTGGCCATAGCAGGGCACTGGGGGCTTATCAGACTTGGGGAAATCATGGAATGATTCTTTAAAAATCTTCTTCTCCTAAATCACAGAGACAATTTGTACTGAACTTTGCAGGAATGTTCCTTTGGAGACTCTTTTTAGCTCACCTGAGTACAAAGTGCTCAAAATGAGCTATTGTGATTGCCCAATGTCTTGCGTCTAGTGTCGTTGTCATATGTTGTGCATCTGTCAACAATTTCTTTAAATATATTCTCCTTCTGAACCAGAAAGCCAATCTTGATGAAACTTGGCAAGGATCTTCTGTGGGTGAAGCTCTGCCAAAATTGTTCAAATAATTGAAATCCACCCTTAACTCTTGCTTCCATGGCAACAAAAAAGGAGAAAATAAGGAAATCTTTCAGAATTTTCTTCTCTAAAACCAGAAGACCTAAGGCTTTTATATTGGTATGCAGTACCTACTAGGGGACCTCTATCAACTTTGTTCGAATGATACCCCTTGGGTCATATTTGGGCTCCGCCCGGGCGCACCCAATTGTACATTGAAACAAAGAAGGAAACTTTAAAAACCTTCTCTGAAACCAGAAGACGAAGAACTTTGATATTTGGTATGCAGCACCTCTGAGTGGACCCCTATCAAGTTTGTTCAAAGGATACCTCTCGGGTCATACTTGAGCTCTCCCTGGGAACACCCCATTTTACATTGAAACTTTAAAAAAATTCTGCTCTGAAACTAAAAAGCTTAGAGCATTGATATTTTGTATGCAACATCTCATAGCACCTCTTTCATGTTTGTTTGAATGATGTCCCTTGGGTCATACTTGGACCAAATTTGGCAGAAATATTGCTTAGGTGGTCCCCTTTAAAGATAGCTGAAAGAATTGAAATTTGTTAAAAACTCTGATTGCCATGGCAACAAAAGTGAAATTTTAAAATAATCTTTAAAAATCTTCTCCTCCTGACCCAGAAGACATAGAGCCTTGATATTTCGCATGAAGCATCATTATATTGACCTCTTTCAAAATGGCTAAAATCATGATCCTCAGGTCCCCAGGGTAGGGTTTATAAAGAAATAAAGGATGATTTTTAATGACATCTCCTCCCAAACCACTGGGCCAATTTGAACAAAATTTGGCAGAAATGTTCCTTAGTAGGTTCTCTTTGAAAATAGCTAATAGTCTTTTTGTTTCTGATTTCTTATTAGCTCACCTGAGCACAATGTGCTGAAAGTGAGCTATTGTGATCGGTAAATGTCCGGCAGCCGTCTATCTGTCTGACCATCCATAAACAATTTTTAAAAAATCTTCTCCTCCTAAACTATAAGACCTAGATCTTTGATATTCGACACATTATCACCTAATGACCCTCTACCAAATACTTCAAAGAATTCCTCTCGTTAAATAAAGACTTTATTATTATTATTATTATTATTTTATGAAGGAAATCATTGAAAATCTTCTCTTCCCATACCATAAGGCCTAGATTTTTGATATTTGGTATGTATCATCAATTAAGACCCTCTACCAAAATACTTCAAAGAATTACCATATTTTGAAAATTGGCTCTTGTCTGTGCGATTCCTGAATTTATAATGAATAAAGAAGGAAATCTTTGAAAATTCTTCTCATCCAAAACCTTAAGGCGCAGAGATTTGATATTTGGTATGTATCAATGTTTATTGACCTTCTATCAAAATCCTTCAAAGAATAACCCTTTTCTGTGCAATCGCTGATTTTACAAAGGAATAAAGAAGGAAATCTTTGAAAATCTTCTTCTCCCAAACCATAAGGCCAAGAGCTTTGATATGTGGTATTTACTAATGTTAATTGGCTCAAGCTGTGTCTTTTTCATACAAAAAAGTAATTTGCAGATGCCACAGGCAAGCAATTTAGGACCATCATGGTCCTCTTGTACAAGATTTTGTTAACAGCTGACTTTTGGTTGAAATTAGGTCACAAGCTCTTTGATTACTTCTGCAGTCATCGACTCAGGTGATTGCTTTAGGGCCAATGGCCCTCTTATTAGAATTTGTTAATGAAATTTTGATTGGCAAAAAATGTGGGCATTGCAGGGCAGGCCTTTTCAGACTTGGAGAAATCATTCTTAGGTGAGCAATTAAGGCCATTTTGGCCCTCTTGTTATGGTTTACCACTCATCCCTCAAGCCGTGTTCAGAGCTTTAATTTCACTAGAGCTTTTGTCAATTTCAAGACAACATTTACCTTCAATCATTTCCATGCTTAAATATTTTCATCTATTTGCTTTTTCATGTCATCACTCACTCTACAAGCCATGTTAATTGCTTTAATTATACCCCCCAAAACTATGTTTGGGGGTATATAGGAGTCAGCTTGTCTGTCGGTCTGTCTATCGCTTGGCAACCATTGGACATATTTGATTCAAACTTCAATGATAAATTCATTATCAAGCAGAGATGTGCATATTCCATATTGGTTACGGTCCATTGATTTTTGACGGAGTTAACCCATTCCAACACAGCAAAATTTTAGACCAGTCCAAATTGAAAGAAAGTGCAGACGACAATTTCAAGTTGATTGAATTTTGAATTTTTTTGTCTTTTTTGGATAGAAAACATTGACGATAATGAAGAAATTGCTTGATCAAGCAATTTCTTCATTTCCACAATGTTTTCCAAAGCTTTTTCGTTGAGGGGCGTAAAAAGGAGGGATTAAGTTGGAATGGGTTAAGGCCCTTTGGTGAAAAATTTGGTTCAAATTTCACAGAAAGACTCTGTATAAGTCAGACATGTGCATATCCTATTTTGGTTATGGTTCAATCATTTTTGGCTGATCTATGGCCTTTTAATTAAAAAGTCCATTTTTTGTCACGGCCCTTTGGCGGATAACACTTTTATATGGACACGCGTTGTTGGGGGGTATTAGTCCGCTTTGCAAAAATGTCTAGTTTTAACAGAAATTTTGTCTATTTCAGCACATCTCTCATCATTTAAATCATGCTAGTTAAGACCAGATTCATGATCAATTTCAGGTCACAAATAATTCTTCAAAATTTTTTTATTGCTTTGACTATACCAGAGCTATTGTGTATTTCAGGTAACAACTCACCCTTCAAACCATGTTCAGCGCTTTAATTACACCAGAGCATTATTCGCTCGTCTGGAGGAGGAGAATAAAATTCAACAGGAACGGGAAAAGCATCCCATAAGGCGCCCTTCACCTAGCCATGGGGCTACATCACCAATTTCTTCGCCAGAACGAAAAAGTGAAGACAGGGTCAAGGTTAACGATGTTAGTCAGTCTGTGATAGATATTCCGAAACATTATAGATCAGGTGACCATGGCAATGGACAAAATGTGGTTGCTACAACACGAAGGTCAAGGGCAGACAATCGACCTCCTATACCTACTAGAAAACCTGACATAAGGCCTGCCTTCTCTGAACCAAGCATTCCAAAAGCTGTCCAATCTTCTGTGAACAGGACCCCAGCTGGGTTGCTATGGAAACGTAGACAGAATAATATCCTAGAAGATATAAATGACTCTGAAAATTACCATGATTCTAGACACAAATCAAGTGCTTCAACTTCATCTGCGCATGATGACGAGCCAGATGAGTCGTCAGAAACACTTGACAATGCTGTATTTAATGCTTCAAACGGTTCATTAAATGAAGATCTAAGTATCACATCTGCATATCATTCCAGAAAGCCGTATTTTCCAATCGACAATGCAAATTTTAGTCAAGGTCGTTCTAGTTCAACTGAAGTGCTCAATTTAAGGTCAAGGCCATCATCTGGTGAAAATACAGAATCAGCAGACACAAAGGAGTTTCGAGCTGTTAGTGCAAACAGTCAAGAAAGTGAGAGAACAAGGGATAAAGGTGGTAATGTCACAAACTTACGTCAGAGGAATACTGATAAAAGTTCATCAGGTTATAAAAGAATAAGTCGTGAAGAGATTCAAGCTGCGATGGACCGAGCAGATGCTTACCTGAAAACTGGGAGTTTCTCCTCTGATGAGGAAGGAGGTCGGAAAGGAAGCTCTTCGTCCGATCGGGGGATGTCTGTGTCAGATACGGGCCCACCTGTCCCAAAAGAGAAACCCGAAGTGTCTGAACAAGTAATGAGTAAATCTGACACATCAGCAAATTCATCAGCAGAACAGGGTTCACAATTACGCAGCTGGGCACGCTATCGTAACCAGCGGTATTCAAGAACGTCGGATTACCTTGATGATAAAATAGGTGATGTCACAAAATTAGGTAGCATATCAGATATTAGTGTTAGTGGTTATAGGAAAAGTTCAACAGAAAATATTCCAAAGGAATCTGATGGGAATAATGCCCAGAAAAATCTAGATGCACTTTCAGGTATATCGCAAAGTTCAGTCATACCACGAAGGCCAGTAAGAAATGTTGATCGTGGATCAAAGAGTCCGGAAGTGAGCCCTAGATCAAGTGATTCTAACCAAGCGCAAGATTCAAATGAACTGGATGAACTCATAGTTAATTCTGATAGTATTTCAAATAGATTAAGTGATTCAGAAAAACCTACTCACATTGAAACCAGTACTTCTGCACATTCCGTTAAACCTTCATCAGGTGTAGAACTCCGACCCACTCCAATACCCCGACGCACAGCCCCGCTGCCCCCTACTAAACCCCCATTGCAACCTTCAAAGGCTGAAGAGGAACTACAAACATCCCAGAGATCTCACAACACATATCCCACATTGCTCTCTGCTGAACAAGACAATAATCAGGATATGATTACAGCAGAAGTTGTTGAAGAAATTATCGAGGTACGAGAGTCAACTGTCTCTTCAGAAATTCCGTCAGTTTCGGAGTTGGAGTCGGAATTATCACCAGTGCGAATGAGGGGAAAAGCCCAGTTTCTGATGCTCGAAGAGCCTGAAGAAACAGACGATGATGTACAGGAACAAAACTTGAGAAATAAAGGGTAAGGATATATATGTTAGAGCTTCAGGTAATACAGAGCAGATAGAAAATCTTAACCCTTTCCCATTTTTGCAAATTTTAGACTAGTCCAAATTGAAAGAGTTTGCAGACGACAATGAAAACTGGATGCCATTTGAAATGAAACCATCCTATGTGGTAGAAAATATTGCGGAAAAAGGAGAAATTGCTTGTTACAAGCAATTTCTTCTTTTTCCACAATTTTTTCTCTAGTATAAAATCAAAGGATCATAAAATCCCGTATTTGAACGGGAAAGGGTTAACCCTTTCCTGTTTTATGAAATTTTAGACTGGTCCAATTTGAAAGAGATTGCAGATGACAATGAAAAATGCATGCAATTTGAAATCTGACCATCCAATGTGGTAGAAAATATTGTGGGAAAAGGAGAAATTGCTTGTTACAAGCAATTTCTCCTTTTACTACAATGTTTTCTCAAGTATAAAGTCACAGTGACGTAAAATCCCGTGTTTGTCCAGGAAAGGGTTAAACCAAATCCCTCCATGTCTGTTTAGTAACTGTGCTCTCAATCCTAGGGTCCTATGTTCAAGCCAACATTTGCCAAAAGACAAAAGAAATGAGGGCCGCAAACTATTTGGATTGGGCTAGATATGTATCACACTGAGCCGCCGTCATAGCACAGTTGGTAGCACCTTGGACTGTCAATCTAGAGGTCCCGGGTTCGATCCCTGCAGGCAGCACTCATCCTTTCTGACTATTTGTCTCTCACCAATGGGTTGATAATCGTAGACCTATGTGGAATAGCAGCTGGAGGCTAGGAAAGGATGTAATGGTAGTATTGGTGTGAGAAATACCAGTTTTCCACTGTTAGGTGCTCCAGCCGCCGCGATATAACTGAAAGATTGTTGAAAGCAGCATAAAACCCCTTCAAACAAACAAAATACAATCAATTAAATGATTGTTTAACCCTTTACTATTGTTTGACTTGCCCAAACCAAGGACCAGTAGACAACATATAGAGGAAGTATAATTCAAAAAGTAACCATCTTTTATGATACAAAATATTGTGGGAAAATAAGAAATTGCTTTTTTGTTTTTCCACAATGTTTTGTTAAGTATAATTTCATTGGGAAGTAAAAATCAGGGATTGTATAGGAAATGGTTAAAGGAAAAAATCCTCAAATCAGAGGAAACTCTTTGTAACTATCACTACTGCTTGGCAGGGATTGGTTATTAGGAGAAATATGGTACTGTTGAATCCTCTTAAGATTCTCTTAAGATGTGGAAGAAAACATTGTGGGAAAAGGAGAAATTGCTTGTCACAAGCAATTTCTTCTTTTTCCACAATAGTTTCTTGGGTAAATAATCACAGGATCGTAAAATACCGTATTTGAATGGGAAAGGGTTAAAACCAGACAGATCTGAAAATCTGTTGTTTGGTTTACCCATTACCTCACAATTTGGTCTCGGAAAAGGAGAAATTGCTTGTTCCAAGCCATTTCTTTTTTCTCACAATCTTTTCTTACCTTATTTGACACTTATTTTCCAATTCTAGAGCAATTTGCAATGCCTAATGCAACTTCTTTCAAACTGGACAAGTCTACAATTTTGTTCTATGGTAATGGGTTAAATAGAAAAATAAGTATCAAATAGGTTAGAAAAACATTGTGGAAAAAAAGAGAAATTGCTTTTTCTATTATGTGATATACGTTTTGAAATTATTTGTCTTCTTGGGTAGAAAACATGTGATAAATGAAGAACTTGCATGTCATTAGTAATTTCTTCTTTCTCAAAATTTTTCCCCAAGCTTACTTTTTTAGAGGCGTAAAAAAGTGGGACAGATTTGGAATGGGTAAAGGAATATGATTGTGTTCGGAGCATACATTTCAGTTCATACTTATTTTACTTGTTTTACTTCGATTGCGGCGAAAGCTTTAAGCTTACAGAGAGGCTCAAACCCACAATCCAGATGTTTTCACGTCCAGGAAAGAGAGGCAGTTGCTTAACCCTTTCCTGTTTTTCAAGATTATAGTCTAGTTCAAAGAAGTTGCAGACAACAATTAAGAGTGAGTGCAATTTGAAAAGTAACCAATCTGCATGGTAGAAAATATTGTTTGAAAATAAGAAATTGCTTGTAACAAGCATTTTTTCTTTATCCACAATGTTTTCTCAAGTATAAAATCACACTGACGTAAAATCCCGGGTGTGTTCAGGAAAGGGTTAACCCACAGCTACCTAATTTTATAATAGTGGGTAAACTGAGGCTGGCTATTAACCCTTGTCATCCTGAACCCAGAATATTCCGGTTTTGGTAGGAGGTGTAGACCAAGATCAGCCTGCACATAAGTGCAGTCTGATCTTGGTCTACACCTCCTGCTTGTACTTTTCCGGCCAGAGTTTTTAATGAAATTGATTTTTAACAAGTTCTATCAGTGTTTTCAGCCCTTGATTTTACAGCAATTCAGTAAGGTAATTTATACAGCATGACAAGGGTTAAGTGTTATGCCCATGATCACACCCGGTGATGGTGGGGGACTTGAACCAGTGACCTTCAGATCACAATTCAAGCAACTATACCACTCGGCCATCAAGGCAGTAAGCAAACATTTTCTACTGTAAGATAGACCACTGGAGTAAACTTCATGCAAACTCATATGCAGAATTATTTCCCTTGTTCATTAAATTATACATAGTCTGGCAACATTTTATAAATGGATCTATCATGTTTCTTTATGCTTGAAAAGACAGGAAATCTATAACCTGGCAATAAAGTATCAGTGCTCCTGTTAAAGGGAAAGAATTTGGTTTTAATGGGTAAAATTTGATTATGATTACAAGGTTTTATTTGGATATTAATTTCCTGTCATACATAAGCTGTAACTAATGACTGTAGGGCAGATACATTTTCTGGCTGTGAATTGATATTAGACAGAACAACTGGTTTTCATGGAGTGAAGGTGTATTGTAGTGTTAACCCATCACCAGATGACATGAATATAGACTGGTCCAGATGTTGCAGACAATTTTAACGCTTTCCCATTTTTCAAAATTTTAGACTGGTCCAAATTCAAAAGTTTTGTAGAAGAAAATTTTAAGTGGATTTAATTTGAAAAATAACCATTCAGTAGGGTAGAGAATATTGTGGAAAAAGAAGAAACTGCTTGTTACAAGCAATTTCTTCTTTTTCCACAATGTATATAATCACAGGTACGCAAAAACAAGCGATTGTATGGGATAGGGTTAAGTCCATGAACTTTTAAGTTATTCTGTCTGTTGAGGTAGAAAACATTGTGGATAATGAAGAAATTGCTTGTAACAAGCAATCTCTTCATTCACCACAGTGTTTTTCAAAGTTTCTTTGGGGGCGTCCAAGGATAACCTGTTGCCAGATGACATTGTCAATTCTAGACTAGTCCACCTGGGCTTGGGCTAACCTTTGAAACTGACTCCTTGACTACAGACTCTTAGGGGGTCGAAATGTTTTTGAAGGGGTCAAAACAGCAAAAGGAGCAAATCAAGCATGAAAATTATTTTCTTGTAGTACTATGTGTTGATTCACATTCTATGACCCTGCCCTGTTAGATTTGTGTAGACTGATTCAACTTGATAGAAGTTACAGACAATAATTTGAATTTTTCTAATTTTTAAAAATCTCTGTCATTTGAAAAAAGAAGAAATTACTTGAAATAGCAATTTCTTCATTTATAGCTTTACTATTCAAAGAATAGGGGGAATATTCTAATCGCTATAGTGTTGGCACCAGTGTAATGTTTTGTTTAAACCTTACATGCAAGTGTCATATCTCAGTTTCTAACAATGCTTTTAATCTCAAATTTTGCAAATACTTTTGTGGCAACAACATCAGCCTGTAGACAAAGATTCAATACTAAGACATTCATTTTAATGGAATTTTAACCCTTTTTGGACTTAAAAATTCTTGGTTTAACCTTATGTGAAACTGTCATATATCTATGATAATTGTCTGTCTACTAATGCTATTGCTTTGAAACTTTGCACATGCTTTTGTTACAATCATATCAGCTTCTAGGCAAAAATTCACTACAATAACATTTATTATTATATACCTTGCTGTGAAATCTTGGAATTTCTCAGTGTAATAAATTTTGATATCGTCACTGGAGTGACAATAACACTTTTCAGTTTCACTCTCTATAATAAATCTTTAATCATGTATTCATCCGCACTTTTTTCAAAAGACCGTCCCTCTATCAAAAAGAATGGTTTCTATATATTTAATAAAAAAAAATAATAATAAGTTATATAATAAATAGAATAATCAACTGGTTATTCCAGATATGAAAAAATATTTCATTCGGACACATTGTTAGGCGTTAAAAAACTTGTGCTGCGCACTTGTTTTTCAACGCCTAACAACGCATCCTCCTGAAATATTTTTTCATATCCGAAATAACCAGTTGATTATCCTCTATTTAAAGTGGACTTTTAACCCTTTTTCGAACTTGGAATTTCTTGGTTAAACCTTTTGTGCAACTGTCATATATCTTTATAACTCTCTTTCTACTAATGCTTTTGCTTTGAAACTTTGCACAATTCTTTGTGACTAACATATCATCTTCCAAGCAAAGATTAATCACTTAGACGTTCATTTTAATAGAATTTTAACCCTTTTAGACCTAGAAATTCTTGTTTGACTCTAAAATTTAAGTTGAACATTTTTTTTTATCTCTATTACTATTCAGGTATTATGCCTGATGTCGATATTGGATCCAGCACTCAGAACAGTTGAGCGTTGCTGTCCTCTGACAGCTCTTGTTCACAATCTTTTCCCAAATGTTTTTCTTTATGGTCTCAAAAAAGTGGGAATGGGTTCAGCCCTTTGATTTTAAAACTTGTCATGCTGTATAAAACCCTTTTCAAAATAGCATGAAAAATCAAAGTGCTGAAGGTACTAGTTGCAGATCTATATTTATTTTGAACATTAGATTTCACACACAAGCCTGAATTAACCAGAACAAGCAAGTGGTTTTGACAAAGATCAGACCATATTCATATACAAGATGATCTTTATCTATACCTTCTACCAAAACAAAACTATTTCGGGTTCAGCACGACATTTTTAACCCTTTCCTGTTTTGCAGAACTTAAGACCAGTCCAAATTCAAAAGTTTTGCAGACGAAATATCAAAAAGGATTTAATTTGAAAAATAATCATTCAGTAGGATAGAAATTATTGTGGAAAAAGAAGAAATTGCTTGCAAGCAATTTCTTCTTTTTCCACAATGTTTTCTCAATTATGAAATCACAGGGATGTAAAAACCAGGGATTAAACAGGAAAGGGTTAAAAGGTTTATTCAGTGTTAACTTATTCCCACACAATCATCTTTTTGTATCCCCTCAAGAAAACTGCTTTGGAAAACATCATGTTAATTGAAAAAAAGTTTCTTGTAACAAGCAATTTTTTTCATACACAATATTTTATCAATACTTCTATCAACTGACAATTTTTGTCTACAACTACTTTCAATTATAACCAGTCTAAAATTTTGTTGTCTGATAAAGGTTTCAACATTCCTGAAAATACAATAGTTTGATGCAGCATGCACTAAATGAGATAACAAGATAGAAAGCTCTCTATTTAGTTTACCTTGTGTGGTAGAGGTCTTTTAATTGATGATATTTGTGGAGCCTCATTCTTGTTTTGCAGTAGATCAAGACACTGTTTTTTTCAACTCTTACCCCTAATATTATGCTGATCCTAGAATATTTCTGTTTTGGCAGGAGACATAGACAAAGATCAGATTGTTATACACCACTTGTTTGTCACTTCTAATCCAGAGTTGTTTATATTAAAGGAAAAAAAGTGACCAATAATAAGGCCTGCACATGCTTTCACCTCTATTAATTTTTTTTTACACAGTTCTTAAAAGGAACATGAGTTAATCTATAACCCCCAATCCTGCACTGCCTACAAACTCATTCTGAAAAAATGAGAAATTGCTTGTTACAAGTAATTTCTCTTTAAACCAATTCCCACTCAGTGACTCCTTTGGATGCCCACAAGGAAAGAAGCTTTGGACAACATTGTGGAAAATAAAGAAATTGCTTGTTAAAAGCAATTTCTTCATTATCCACAATGTTTTCTACCTCTAAAGATAAGATTTTCAAAATTTCATAAGCTTTGAATTGTCGTCTGCAACTCCTTTCAAGTTGGACCAGTCTAATTTTTTTTTGTGTGGTCTTGGGTTAAATGAAAATGAAAGATTAAAGAGGATAAATAAAGGTTCTGTTTGAAAGAATATGCGATTATTTTGATGAAATTTTTAGCTTAACCCATTCTCACTCAATGCCGCCGCCGTCATAGCGCAGTCGGTAGCGTGCCAGACTCCTAATCTTCAATCATGGGTGTCATGGGCTCGATCCCCGGCGGCGGCAAATATTCTTTCGGACAATTGTCTCTCACCAATGGGTGGATAATCGTAAACCTAAGTGGGATAGCAGCTAGAGGATAGGAAAGGATGTAGTGGTAGTACTGGTGTGAGAAATACCAGGAATCGATTGTTAGGTGCTCCAGCCAACACGATATGACTGAAATACTGTTAAAAGCGGCGTTAAACCCAATTCAATCAATCAATCAATCTCACTCAATGACACTTTTAGACGCCCCAAATTAAAATAGCTTTGGAAAACATTATGGAAAATAATGAAATTGCTTGTTACAAGTGATTTCTTTGTTATCCACAATTTTTTCTACCCCAAATGTTTAAAAATTTCCAAAATTTCATAAGCTTCAATTTGTTTTTCTGCAACTCCTTTCACATTGGACCAGTCTAAATTTTTGTTGTGTTAAATGAAAATGAAAGTTGAAAAAGGAGAGATCAAGGGTCTGCTAGAGAGGATAGCTTAATGAGTCGACTGCTATACTGTAACAGAAGTGCAACACCTATCATAATGTAAAAGTGAGGAATGATTCTTGTGAAAATCTTATCGGAAATATAGAAAGTTTGTCTCCTAATTATTTATGATTGCATGTATTATGTGATAAAAAGTTATTATAATTATGAAAACTGCTGGTATTTAGGTCAATGATAAATAGGAAGAATTGATAGTTTGTATCAATTATTGAATCGTTTCCAATTCAAATCTTATAAATAGGTTTTAAGATGCCAATTAAGGTATTTTTGTGACATTGAATTGAGTGTTTATTTCATATGAGAGGAAAAACTAGAGTCCTAGAAGAGTCTTTTCTAGATTTCAAGGGGGGAGGGGGATCAGTGCTCCTTACAGGGGGAAAATCTTGAAGTAAAGTTTAACCCTTGTCATGCTGAACCCGCAATATTAATGTTTGAGCAGGAGTTATAGGAAAAGATCAGCCTGCACATATATGCAGTCTGATCTTAGTCTACACCTAATTGTTCATAAAATGAGTTTTCAAATCAAATATTGACCTGCAACTAGTGATTTCAGTCCTTTGATTTTGGGTGCGGTTCTAAACAGGATTTTTTTCCGCATAACAAGGGTTAATAAAGGAAAAAATTGCCATTAAGATTTAATAACATTTTCTTGTATTTGAACGTAATGAATAGACAAAAATTGGATATTACATTTCTTTAAAACTGAACCATTTTCTTTCAATTTGTCCAGTTTTGTAATACTGTCAAGGAGGAGACAATGTATAGTTGATGAAATTTTAACCCTTGTCATGCTGAACTCGGAATATTCCGGCTTTGGCAGGAGGTGAAGACCAAAATCAGCCTGCACATAAGTGCAGTCTGATCTTGGTCTACACCTCCTGCTTATACTTTCCTGCCAGAATTGTATACGAAATTGATTTCTAAAAGAAATATTGGTTTTTGAACAACAAGTTCTATCAGTGCTTTCAGTCCTTTGATTTTACAGCGATTCCGTAAGGTAATTTATACAGCATGATAAGGGTTTAAAGTCTCCGCCTTGTTTGTTGAAAACATTGTGGAAAATGAAGGAATTGCTTTGAAAAAAAACTTTGGAGGGTCAAAAAGCATGATTGTGTGGGAATGGGTTAAACAAATTGGTCTTCAAAATTAGCAGACAAAGACATGAGAAATGACATGAGAAATATTTCTTTGACAATGAATTATAAAGAACAAAATCGAGCTTGCAGTCCATGTTTTGTATTGCTCTTGGAGGCATTGAAATAATTGAGGGCTGGTCTTGCCTACTGACCTTCAAAAGGAATTTAAACAGTGACATTAAACCTTGTCATGCTGAGCCTGTTTTGGCAGGAGGTCTAGACAAAGATCAGTGCAGTCTGATCTTTGTTTAGACCTGCTGCTTGTCTAATTAAAGTCAGCATTGTTTATACCATTGATTTTCTTAATAATTACCAACCCAAAATTTAGTGTCATCATTCTATGCTTTCAGTCCTTTGATTTCAACACAATTTTATAGAAGATTTATTCTGCATGACACTTTTTTCTACCCAGAAAGTTGAGAAAAATCTTAAGTTGAAGTTCACTTCCCATCTAACTGCATGATTAACCAATTCCCACACAATCCAGTCCAAATTCAAAGAAGTTGCAGACGGCAATTTAATTTGATGAAATCTTTAAAATCTTTGTCTATTGTGGTATAAAACATTGTGGAGAATGAAGAAATTGCTTGTGACAAGCAATTTCTTCATTTTCCACAATGTTTTCTAAAACTTTTTTATTGAGAGGCGTTTAAAAGCGTCACTGTGTGGGAATGGGTTAATTGATTGACTGAAGATATTTGGTCAAGAGGGTATTGATATGAATTCCCAGTGTCATGACACCTTTTTGAAGCTTCAGTTCTAAGACTTACCCTTGTCATGCTGAATAAAATCCTTTTTCCGAATTACTTTAAAACTATAAAAGGGCTGATTTCAAGCTGAATTTAGGGTCAATTTCTTTTGTTTATTAATTTATAAACAACTCTGGATACATCAATCAGGTGATGTAGACTAAGATCAGATTACACATATGTGCAGGCTGATCTTCGTCTGTACCTACAGCCAATGCAGAAGCTTCCGGATTCATCATGACAGGGATAAACCTCATCCACATGATGACGCCTTTTTTGCGTCCCCCTAAGATAAAAGCCTTAGAAAACATTCTGGAAACTAAAAAAATGACTTATAACAAGCAACTTTTTCATTATCCACAATGATTTCTTGCCAAAAACACTTAAATTTATCCTCTGCAGCTTCTTTGAATTTAGACGAGTCTAAAATTTTGCCATCTGGTAATAAGTAAAAGTGTTGACGGGAGTTTTGAGGGGAACAAAAGAGAATGAGTCAAACATTCCAGGGAGATAGATCTAAGGGCTGTGAGGAGCAGATATATAAATAAACATCATTATGGCTTACATAACCAGATGGCATGAAAAGGAAAATCTTAACCCTTTACCAGACAATAAAAACTAATTACAACAATTTGTAGTTGATGAAATTTATAAAAGCTAATTCGTAGATTGTCAAAGCTGAAATAGCCTGATTTCAGCAGGACAAGGGTTAAAAGCCTTTGAACAACAAAGGCTTATTACTAAAGGCTTTGTTTCAGAAATGCATATATGAACAGTGAATGTTGGTAGCATGTCACACACCCAATCATGAGGTTCGTTCCCAGTCGCAGTAAAAATCCTTTCCAACATTTTGTCTCCCACCAATGAGTGGACAAAGGTCAACCTAAGTAGTTAAGCTTGAGGCTCGGAAAGGATGTACTGGTGTGAGAAATACCAGGAATCTAGGGTAAGGATCTGCAGTCATGCAATATGACTGAAATACTGCTAAAAGTGGTGTTAAACCGTGCTCTTTATGCACAGCAGTAGACTAAATCATGGGGTCAGGGGCTTAGCCTTGTGCAGGGTCAAAATTCTTTCTTGTCTCTCACTAAAAGGCATTTAATTTCCCAAGAGGCTCAGATAGGATGGTGTGGTAGTTTTGTTGGGAGAAATGCCAGGAGCCCATCATGGTGACTTCATCCGAGTTATGTTCGCTAGCCAGTTATCAATTCTGTAAAGATTAGTCCAAAACTTCCGTAAGAATTGAAAATAAATATAGACACTTACCATGAATTTGTGCTTAAAAATTTATTTGACATAACTCATTACATTTGTTGTTTCCTTTAATACTTTGTTATCTTCCCTTGAATTTTGGTCATATGTAAATAAGGTCAACAACAGAATGCTGTGATTTCTTAAAATAACAAGGCTTTCCAATGAATCTTTCCTAAATAACCACAAAAGCCAGTTTAAGCCTATCAGATTACTGTGAAGACAATATCTGACTCATATTTAAGTATCAAATGTTTTATTGAGCGTATTTTTACTCTTAAGCATTTGGGACATTTTTCTATCTAGGCTTCAGAAACTCCGATGCCTCTTGTGCCTCTCTTTAACTTATGAAGAACTTAAAGGATATAGTTATAACCTACGGTATCTATCAATCAGCCATAATGATTTAGGAGAATATGCAAATTTAATGCCTTTATATCCATTTTTCTGTGTAAACATCACACTTGAGGGCATGGAATCATGGAGTACCTCCACCCCTGCTGAATTTTGTTCTAGAAACAGATACAGTTCTAGAATAGTAAGAGTGATCTTTGAACTGCTCTATATTTGTTCCATGATGTAGTTCTAGAACTATAGTTCTACATAAGTTCTAATGCCATTTTTTAGAACTAAATAAGAACTAAATAAGAATTGGAATCACACCGAAAATATTCTGATATAGTTCTAGAACTTTTCAAGAGCTTATTGGTAAAGTTTGTTAAGAGATGAAGAGAAGATTTTATGTTTTCATGGAGGTATGAACCGAAAACCTAATCACACTGTATGAATAGGCGAAGCGGATTCATACATTGTGTGATTAGGTTTTTCGGTTCATACCTCCATGAAAACAAAAAATATTCTCTTCATTTCTTATAATTTAATAGTATCGAGCGAAAAAAGTAAAAACCCTACATCTTTTGATACCTTTTTGTATGGGACTATTTTGTGCGGAAGCATACAAAATCACAGCGTGCTCAGAATTTTGTTCATGGAGGTATGAATTAAATTTTTCGACCAATCAGAACGCTCGTTTTTGATAGACGAAACTAACAATTAAATTATTTCTAGATATTAATTGAAAAGAGTTCAGTATGACTAATGGGTTTTATCAGTTTTTTATAGATAAAAAAAGTCTCTAAAAATTCTACAAAGATTTTAAATACTGAAATGGGATTTTGTCACCCTTGTAATGCTGATCCCGGAATATTCCTGCTTTGGCAGGAGGCATAGACAAAGATCAGCCTGCACATATAAGATCAGGCTGCACTTATGTGCAGACTGATCTTGGTCTACACCACCTGATTTTACTATTTATGCAAAATTGTCTATAAGATCACTTTTCAAGCTAAATATTGGCTATAACATTCAGACCAACAGTGCTATCAGTCCTTTGATTTCGATGCAATACATTTTGTGGTTACATCGGAAAGGTTCAGCAAATTCCAGGTAATTATTTTAGATATCTCGGTATGCAACATCAAATGGCCTCATTTGCATATGACCCAAAGTCAACTAATATACAAGCGAAACAGCCAATGTCCTAAATCATGTCAAATCAAATGGTTAGTGCAAAACTACGGTAAATGTTTATATTCTTAATAACACTTACGACAGTTTTGGACAATTCTGGACAGTTTTTTACAGAATTGAAGTCCGGCTAGCGAACATAACTCCTGATGAAGTAATGATGACGTAGGATTGATTGAATTCAAACTAAATGTGAGATTCCAATGGTTATTTGCATCACATGAATGATCCTATATTCTTTGCAACTGTCTCGGCTTAATCTAAAAATATTTCGGCTTGGGCAGGAGGTGTAGACAAAGATCAGCCTGCACATAAGTGAAGTATGATCTTGGTCTACACCTCCTGCTTGTACTTTTTCTGCCAGAATTGTTTATGAAATTGATTTCTAAAAGAAATATTGATTTTTGAACGCTAAGTTCTATCAGTGCTTTCAGCCCTTTGATTTTACAGCAATTCATTGAGGAAATTTATACAGCATGACAAGGGTTAAGCTGGGTACAGAAAAAGTGGGAATATGCAAAAAAATTTGTTTTGGCTTATTGGCAGCGTATTTTGTTGACTAATTGTGCCTCTCGTCTGTAAAATGTTGTTCAGTAGATGATACAGTGCTTTCAAAGCAAATACAATAATTTTTGTATGTGACAACAAAATTATACACTGGCTCAAGTAGAGAGATGCTGCAGACAACATTTCAAATCAAACTTGAACTTGAAAATGATTGTCAAATAAGGTAGAAAACATTGTGATAAAAAGCAGAAAAGCTTGTCACCAGTGTTTGAATATCATATTTCTTAAGGGTGTCAAAAAGTGGCATTATGTGGTATTGGGTTAAAGGGTATGTTTGAAAACCCATTACCAGACAACAAAATTTAGACTTCCCAATTTTAGAGAAATTGCAGACAACGTTTAAAGTAAAATATTCTGTCTGGGTAGAAAACATTGTGAAGTATGAAGAAATGGTTTGTCACAAGTTTCCACAATGTTTTTGCTAGCTTTTTCTATGAGGGGTGTTCTAAGAGTGTAATTGTGCTGAAATGGGTTAAATCTAAGGATATATTTTACCGGTAGTCTACAATGGGAAGAAAAAAAAAGAGTAAATAAATAAAGGATTATGTGAGTGTTACAAACTCTTCATTTCTCAGCTAATGCGTTGTATGAGGGAATTGTATTAAAGATGAGTTAATGAGTTTTACAGTTATTGCAAAACTGTAGATTTCCTCCCAAATATCTATGTTTTTTTCAAATTATGCAGAAAAATGTCTAGGGAATCGACTAGCAAAGCAGCTGTTACGAAAATAGCTTTACTCCTTTACTTCATAATAAGGGTTTTTGTAGTTCATTTGGTAATCATACCCCCTTTAACCCTTGTCATGCTGAACCTCATTATTCCTAGTAGAGCAGAAGTTATAGACAAAGATTAGCCTGTATATATGTGCAGTCTGATCTTAGTCTATACCACCTGTTTGTCCCTTCAAGCCAGAATTGTTCATTAGAAATCAGTTTTCAAATCAAATATTGACCTGCAACTAATGCTTTCAGTGATTTCAGTCCTTTGATATTGGTGCAATTTTAGATAGGATTTTTATTTAGTGTGAAAAGGATTAATAAATAGAATGGGTTAATGCTTGGTTCATCATGTCTGCATAATTATGCTCTAATACTTACTGTATTTGAAGAAATCGATGATAATTTAAACAAATTTGTAACCTATGACAAAGGCGATTTCTCATTGCTTTTAGTAAAATATATCAAAGTCAAGGTCACAGCTCAATGGTGGATCTAGGATTCCTTTAAAGGGATTCAAACTTACCAAATTGGGGGGGGGGGCATTTAAAATTTCCTATTATTACTCATGAAATTTACCCCCGCAATCCACTCCTCCAAAGCAGCCACTGCAGCTTAATTGTTTTTAAAAACTGTTCAAGTGCTATATCTCACAAGCCATTTGATCCTGTAGTGCCATGAAACTTTACACAAATATTGACCCTGATCACAGGAGGTACCTAAATGCTTTTGGTCACAAAGGTCAAAGTTCAAGGTCACCTTATGATCAATGTTTCAGTGCAGTAGCTCACAATTCATTTGACCCAGGAATACCATGAAACTTTGCACATTTCTTATCCCTGATTGAAGGAGGTGCCCAATATTGCTTTTTGTTTCACAAAAACAGTCAAGTTGATAAAACTTTCGTTTAAAGCGTTGTCATGCTGTATAAACTGCCATACTGAATTGCTGTAAAATAAAAGGGCAGAAAGCACTTATAGAACTTGTTGTTCAAAAATCAATATTTCTTTTAGAAATCAATTTCATAAACAGCTCTGGTAGGAAAAGTAAAAGCAGGAGGTGTAGACCAAGATCAGACTGCATTTATGTGCAGGCTGATCTTGGTCTACACCTCCTACCATAACCGAAATATTTCGGGTTCAGAATGATAAGGGTTTAAGTAATTTTAGATTTTTTTAACTTTGGCGGTAGCAAACATACTGTTAAATGAAGAAATTGCATTTTACAAGCAATTTCTTCATTTTACACAATGTATTCTCAATTGGTTTTCTTGAGGGGCGTCCAAAAGAGTTATTGTGTGGGAATGGGTTAAACCATTACCAGACCAACAATGTTAAACTTATCCAAATTCCAAGACGTTGCAGATGACATTTTTTTGAGTGTGTGTATGAAATTTTTAAAACCTTTGTCATAATATTGGGTTGAAAACATTGTATAATCTTTTCCACACTATTTTCAAATTGTGTCTATAGACAAAGATCTATCAGCACATGAGCAGCATCTGTTAATTCCTCTTCAACAAGTCTTCTTTGTGGAACTGATTTTTCAAAAATATATCTGGTCTACAAGGGCTTTCAGTACTTTAATTTTGATACCATTTTGGAAAGGAGATTTTTATCACCATTATACCTTAGGGTTAATTTTGTTGAGCATAGTTCATCTCGCAAGGTTTAATACTTTGTGATATCACTGTTTTTTGGTGCCAGATCAAAAGAGCCGTCTGATATCACTGTTTTTGTCTGCCAGATCATAAGAGCTGTCTTCCTTTTAAGGAAGGTAACTCTAAAAGCATTCTTGCAGGTTTGTGATATCACTGTGTGTTGCTATCAGATCATAAGAGCTGTCTATTTGTCAGGCAAAGTGTCTCTTTACCCACTCCTATACAATTCCACATAATTCTACCTGTTTATGGCCCTCAAGAAAACCACAAAACTTTGGAAAATATTGCTTGCATAAAGCAATATCTTCAATATCTAGAATTTTTCTAGCCCAAAAGGCAAAGATTTTCAAAATTTCTACAACTTGAAACTGTCATCTGCAACATCTTTCAATTAAGACTAGTCTAAAATTTTGTCATGACTTAAGGCATTCTTGTAAGACTAGTATCCAAGTTTTTTGCTTTGTTTTATTTGCCCCTGAAGGTGGACATATAGAATTGAGTGTCTCTGTAGTCCCTCTGTCAGACTATTATTTCTGCTCCTTAGTTTATGGACAAATTTGAATGAAATATTCAAATACTTTTGTATTCCTAGTCATCTGACCTTACTCATATTGCCAGGGTTTGGCCATTTTAGGTTTGCATCACTGAAAAAGGGAACTTAATGTGATGGTGTAAATTGTGACTATGGCACTCTTATTATAGATAATCAAGCATCCCATAACTCATCCCTGCTTTTTACGTCTAAAAGTTTATAATTTAGAACATTGTTGAAAAAGAAGAAATTGCTTGTAATAAGCAATTTCTTCTTTTTTTACAATATTTTCTACCATACTGAATGGTTATTTTTCAAATTAAATCTACTTTAAATTTTTGTCTGCAAAACCTTTGAATTTGGACAGGTCTAAAATTTTGCAAAACAGAAAAGGGTTAATAGAGGCATCTCCAAAATGTTAGCGAAACTGCATTCTGACATGCACTTTCATGCAGGATAGTAGAGCATATAAATATTATTACCACACTGCATTCTAATGGCTTTTTGTCTCATTACAAATCTTGCAGTAATTAAAAGCTTGTGAGAAAATCAGCACATGAATTTCAAGTGGTATTAATTAAAGTTTCAATTCAGTCCTGGTTAATTTTAGGTCTGGATTGTTAAGTTTCTTTATAATTCTCAGTTTTGACTCCTGGTTCTTATGCTTGCAGCCAAACCTTGTCTTTCTGATGTTCTTAGCGTATTGTCTGTAGCTCAACCTGAGGTCTGGCACGTGATCAGCAATTACGGCAGATGACTAGTGATCTAAGACACCAAACATAAGGTGTAATAATCAGAAGTCATTGTGGAGAAAAAATAAAATTACAATGTAAAAATCAAAGACTGAAAGCAGTTTTGCTGGCTTATCAGTAACCACGCTCAATAATGCCTGCATGTACCATCAATATGATTAAGTAAATCGTACACCTAAGTAGGAGGAGCAGCTGAAGGCCAGATAAGGATGTACTGGTAGAATTGGTGTGTGAATTTAGGAATCCATTGTTAGGAGCTCCAGCCGCCCCAATATAACTGAAATACTATTAAAAGTTGTGTTAAACCCTATTCAATCAATAATGACCCCTTACTTTTTATCGAAAACGCTATTTTGATTTAATTTTGACAATTCATTAGACAATTTACCTTTGATTTATCAAGTTGAAATTTTAAACCATTTTCCTTGATATTCATGACTAAAGGAGGCTATTGGCATTCAGCAAGTAAGTTATTTTCTTCATCAGCGATGAAACAAGATGGAGGCAATCACATATATTTTCACCTGAAGTTTATGAGCATGCGTGGAAATGAGCGGAAATGCGTGAAAACTTGTTTCTGGTTGATCGATTTGACATACCGTTTTTAGTGGTTTTGGGGGGAAAAAACCGGTATTTCGAATCGATCAACCGGAAACAAGTTTTCTCGCATTTCAGCTCAATTCCACGCATGCTCATAAAAGTGAAGTGAAAATCTATGTGATCACCTCCATCTTGTTTCATCGCTGATGAAGAAAATAACTTACTTGCTGAATGCCAACAGTCTCCTTTTAGTCACTAATATCCAGGAAAATGGTTCAAAACTTTGACTTAATAATTCTATAGTAAATTGTCTAATGAATTGTCAAAATGAGAGAAATAATTTCCATACGTTTCAAGATAGAATCTAGGTCATGGTTAGTGGAGTTAGCAAATACACGTAAACTGTCTGTCTTGACCTGGCAGGGCTGAGCAAATTTACACCCCGTATACACAGTATATGTAACTAGGTACAACCCTGTTATAGTCGCGATTCAAGCGCATATTTAACCCCATCGAATAAAACAATTTTTACCTAAAATTCGACTAAATCTTTGAAACAGACATGTAGTACTTCAATTGTAATAATAATATGCTCAACGAAAAAAGAATTGAATGTTAGCTTTGATTTCTTTACCTCTCATCATTTAACCTTTTACCACACTACCACACATTTTCACGCACTGATGAACTAATATTAATGAAAACCTTGTGATTAAATCAAAATAGCAATTTCGGTAAACAGTAAGGGGTCATGATTGATTAAATGGGGCTTAACGCAACTTTTAACAGTATATCAGTTATATCGGTGCGGCTGGAGCTCCTAACTATGGATTCCTGGTAGTTCACACACCAGTACTACCACTAAATCCTTATCGAGCTTCCAGCTGCTCCTCCTATTTAGTAGTACGATTAACTTACTCATATTGATGATACATGCTGGCATTATTGAATGCGGTTACTGATAAGCCAGAAAACCGCTCTCAGGACTTTCATTCCTTTGATTTTCTTAAAAAAACGCTGATAAAGGATTAGGTATGAACGTTCTATTTTATGTGTCATAGATTTTAGTTATTTTTTATTTCCTCTCATTTGAATACAATATTCTGAAAATTAGTTTTGTGAAAATCAGATTGTTTATCAAAACAAACCAGGGTAGTCTCTAATAGCCTACGTAGGCTTTTAATCTATTTTTAGATTATGGCGAAAAAGTTGCAAGGTATATTGGGACATTCAAGTGGTGCATATAACTGTTGGAATCACACATTCAGTTTGAATTCGCTCAAACTAACGTCAAGGTGACATCATCAGGATTTATGTTCACTAGCCGGTTTTCAATTCTGTAAAAATTCTGTCAAAAACTGTCGTAAGATTTAATATAGATATAGACACTTACCATAGTTTTGCCCTAACTATTTGATGCGACATAATTTAGATGTTAGTTTTTTCCCCTTGTCACTTTGTTAATTTTGGTTTTATGCAAATGAGGTCTTTCGGTGTTAACAACCGAATGCCTTGATTTCTAAGAATTATTTGGATTTCCACTGAAGCTTTCCTATGAAGATAACCTTAAAAATCTTCTTAAGGCCTATTAGATTACTGTAAGGACAATATCTGACTAATCCGACTGTATCCTGCACTAAATGTTTGTTTGAGCGTATTTTTGAACGAAAGGGAAATTTTTCTTATCTAGGTATCAGAAACACCAATAATTATCTCCCTTTTACATTGGCTGCTACCTTATTAGTCCCCTACTGGCAAAATCCGAAGGGGACTATAGGTTTGCGCTCCGTCTGTCCGTCCGTCTGTCCGTCTGTCAGTCCGGACTTATCAGTTTTCCAGACTTTTTTTCTTAATCCTTGGAGATATTGAGCTGTTTTTGGTATGAGAGTCCACATCAATGAGTTACAGAACAAGTTCGAGTTTGGTTCCGGTCCATTGATTTTTGTGGAAGATACGGATGCTTGACTTAGAAATTACCAAGAAATTTCAGTTTTCCGGACTTTTTTCTAAACCCTCAGAGATATTGAGCTGATTTTTGGTATGTGAGTCCTCATCAATGAGTTACAGATAAGTTCTAGTTTAGTTCCGGTCCATTGATTTTTGAGAAAGATGCGGATGCTGGACTTAGAAAATTACCAGGAAATTTCAGTTTTCAGACTTTTTTTCTTAACCCTTAGAGATATTGAGCTGATTTTTTTGTATGTGAGTCCTCATCAATGAGTTACAGAACAAGTTCAAGTTTGGTTCCGGTCCATTGATTTTTGTGGAAGATACTGATGCTTGACTTAGAAATTACCAAGAAATTTCAGTTTTCCGGACTTTTTTCTAAACCCCCAGAGATATTGAGCTGATTTTTATACGCCCGTCGAAGACAGAACATATTATGGGATAACCGTGGCGTCCGGTCGTCTGGGTGTCCGTAACCCTGTAAGTCCAATTGACTTTAAACTTGGCAGTTAGATTCTTCTAATCAATACGGAGTGCAGTGCTCAATAACCATAACTCTACCTGGCCTATTTTTTGAGTTATTGACCTTTGTTGTTTTTCATACTTGAATCTTGTCCGGAGTATATCTCTAAAAGTATTATAGCTAGGATCATGAAACTTCATGGGTGTATAGATATCACCAAGGGAGAGTGCAGTGCACAAGAACCATAACTCTACCTGGCCTATTTTTTGAGTTATTGCCCTTTGTTGTTTTTCATACTTGGAACTTGTTCAGAGCATATTTCAGAAAGTATATTAGCTTGAATCTTCATGGTTAGATAGATCTCATAAAGGAGAAGTGCAGTGTACAAGAACTTTAACTCTTCCTAGCATATTTTGAGATTTATTGCCCTTTGTTGTTTTTCAGACTTGGATTTTGTATGGAATATATATCTGAAAGTGTAATAGCTATGATCATGAAACTTCATGAGTGGGTAGATATCACCAAGGGGAAGTGCAGTTCACAAGAACCATACTTTTTGAATTTTTTCCCCTTTGTTGTTTTTTCACATTTGATTTTGTTTTAAATTTCTCATGATGTGACAGCCTATAGTTTTCAAAACCTCATGATAACAAGAAAAACACCAGAACCATAAGTTATCATTGTGAATTGTTACTCTTTCTTGAAATAAGACTAAAATTTTAATCCCCTTCTCCAGTCAACAACCAGTAGTGTTATGGGCGTATTTTGTGACAATTTTCCACCTTGTTGGTATGTGAGTCCACATCAATGAGGTACAGAACAAGTTCGAGTTTGGTTCTGGTCCATTGATTTTTGAGGAAGATAGGGATGCTGGACTTAGAAAATTACATGGAAATTTCAGTTTCCGGACTTTCTTTCTTAACCCTCAGAGATATTGAGCTGATTTTTGGTATGTGAGTCGGTATCAATTAGTTATAGAACAAGTTCGAGTTTGGTTTCGGTCCATTGATTTTTGAGGACGATATTGGATGCAGGACTTAGAAAATAACCAGGAAATTTCAGTTTTCTGGACTTTTTTTCTTAACCCTCAGAGATATTGAGCTGATTTTTGGTATGTGAGTCGGTATCAATTAGTTATAAAACAAGTTCGAGTTTGGTTCCGGTCCATTGATTTTTGAGGAAGATACAGATGCTGGACTTTGAAATTACCAAGAAAATTCAGTTTCCTAAACCCTCAGAGATAGTAAGCTGATTTTTGGTATGAGAGTCTGGGTCAGCGATTTACAGAACAAGTTTGAGTTTGGTTCAAGTCCATTGATTTTTGAGGATGATATGGATGCTGGACTTTGAAATTACCAAGAAATTTCAGTTTTCCAGACTTTTTTCCTAAGCCCTCAGAGATAGTGAGCTGTTTTTTTGTATGAGAGTCTGCGTCAGCGATTTACAGAACACGAGGTACAGAACAAGTTTGAGTTTGGTTCCGGTCCATTGATTTTTGAGGACGATATGGATGCTGGACTTAGAAATTACCAAGAAATTTCAGTTTTCTGGACTTTTTTTCTTAACCCTCAGTGATATTGAGCTGATTTTTATACGCCCGTCGAAGACAGAACGTATTATGGGATCACCCGTGGCGTCCGGTCGTCTGGGTGTCCGGTTGTGGGGGCGGTGGCCATTTCTTTGTCTGGAGCATAACTCTGTCAACGTAAGTCCAATTGACTTTAAACTTGGCAGTTAGATTCTTCTAATCAATACAGAGTGCAGTGCTCAATAACCATAACTCTACCTGGCCTATTTTTTGAGTTATTGACCTTTGTTGTTTTTCATACTTGAATCTTGTCCGGAGTATATCTCTAAAAGTATTATAGCTAGGATCATGAAACTTCATGGGTGTATAGATATCACCAAGGGAGAGTGCAGTGCACAAGAACCATAACTCTACCTGGCCTATTTTTTGAGTTATTGCCCTTTGTTGTTTTTCATACTTGGAACTTGTTCAGAGCATATTTCAGAAAGTATATTAGCTTGAATCTTCATGGTTAGATAGATCTCTTAAAGGAGAAGTGCAGTGTACAAGAACTTTAACTCTCCTAGCATATTTTGAGATTTATTGCCCTTTGTTGTTTTTCAGACTTGGATTTTGTCTGGAATATATATCTGAAAGTGTAATAGCTATGATCATGAAACTTCATGAGTGGGTAGATATCACCAAGGGGAAGTGCAGTTCACAAGAACCATACTTTTTGAATTTTTTCCCCTTTGTTGTTTTTCACATTTGATTTTGTTTTAAATTTCTCATGGTGTGACAGCCTATGGTTTTCAAAACCTCATGATAACAAGAAAAACACCAGAACCATAAGTTATCATTGTGAATTGTTACTCTTTCTTGAAATAAGACTTAAATTTTAATCCCCTTCCCCAGTCAACAACCAGTAGTGTTACGGGCGTATTTTGTGACAATTTTCCACCTTGTTGGTATGTGAGTCCACATCAATGAGGTACAGAACAAGTTCGAGTTTGGTTCTGGTCCATTGATTTTTGAGGAAGATAGGGATGCTGGACTTAGAAAATTACATGGAAATTTCAGTTTCCGGACTTTCTTTCTTAACCCTCAGAGATATTGAGCTGATTTTTGGTATGTGAGTCGGTATCAATTACACGCCCGGTAATCTCGGGCTCCATCTCTTTTTGGAAAACAGTGCAAAATGGAGACAATGATACTTCCGATATGGAGACAAGGACCGGAACTGAACAGAAAAGGTAAGAAAAACAGTGCACCTCGCGTACAATTTGATCTATTAACCTATCATACATTTTCCCAAAACGTCCAGAGTTTCATACCACATAGAAATGATTATATTATCCGTTTGCGGTGATAGATTTCAAAAATAATTCCGTTTGTGAATAGAAACTTGAATCAAAATATGGACATCGGACCCGATCAAACACGAAAATGCGTGTTGAAATCGTTCAAATCCATGTAATCAACGGTTCTGAAAGATTTAAGTGGCAATGACTGTGAAATGAATGATATCGTGTTGATATACAATTATGGTACCACAAAGAACTGCGTTTTTCTACCCCTTTTGCAGATTTTCTCAGATGAGAAGGAGACCAGGATGCGGTGCGGGAGACAAGGTTCAGAGGGAGAGGCGATGCATATATAAATTCACTGTAAAACCCCTAATAGAACCCCACACTCTTATGTAACCCTAGCCCCTCTTCGTACGTCAAAGCCGACCTTTTTTGTCTGATTTTCGGAAAACTTTTAACCTGTAATAAACCCCAATCCCACACAAACAAATCAATGCCACAATGAATTCAATAGAGGGCGAATGTAACTGTTCTGAACCAAATGTCCCCTTTTGTGATGGTTCAATGCTTAGATAATTGGTTTGCTTAAAGTTTTTTTTCTTTATATTTAGAAGGCGCTGTATCCTAGATTATGTCAAAAGGTGCTTAAGTTAATTACACCGTGAAATTGACATTTTTTGAATGATTTCGGAATGATTTCGGAATGAAATTGAATGAGTGGGAGGAGCGAGATTATAAAAATATACGTGATTTTGTGTTCGGTGTGTCTTCACGGACCAACCAGACGCTTAAAAACCCATAACTGCTAGTAAAAATTGTGAAAAATTGTTATCGATTTGAATGAAATGCTGCGCATTTTGGACGGTTTTTAAATATTTTTGAACTATTTTGAGCGTTTTTTAATGGTTTGAGTGAGTGTTTGGAATGAATGATTGAAGCGCTGTGTGAGTGATTTTGAATGGTTTTGATCGATGTAAATGTCAATTTCACGATGTTACTAACTGTATACTATGTATAATGTAAATTCATTCTAGTCATGAACCACCTGCTCTTTGCAGTCGAAGTAAATCTTCGCCCCCCCCCCCCCCTCCCCCTCCCCTTTTCCATCTGTAGCCTGTAATTAAAACCCGCCCCCTTTAAAGAAGTGTGAAAATTCTAATAAACCACCGGTGTTGTTATAGAGTTTTTACAACGTATAAGGCACAGAACGTCCGTTTATTACAGATCTGAACTCCTTCCGCTATACATATTTCTAAGAACCTAGCGTATTTTTCAAACTTTGTGATGACCTGAATTCTCAAATTAGCCTATACGATTTTCTTTGAAAATGTTTCGTTAGAAAAGATTTACAAAAATTATTACGCGTTCACTTTATATTCACCATTGAGGCCCGGTAAGTCAGTTTGGAGAAAGGAGAAAAATAAAGACCAGATATAAATATGGATGTTCTAGAGAGTCTGAGAGACACATTTACTGTGTAAAAGGGAGAGAAAAAGTGTCCTGTAATACGCATAAAGTTACAGTCCTAGAAAATCATTCACTGTATTCTTTTATATGCATCGCCTCTCCCTCTGAATCTTGTCTCCCGCACCGCATCCTGGTCTCCTTCTCATCTGAGAAAATCCGCAAAAAGGGTAGAAAAACGCAGTTCTTTGTGGTAACATTATTGTATATCAACACGTAATTATCATTTATTTCACAGTCATTGCCGCTTAAATCTTTCAGAACTGTTGATTACATTGATTTGAACGATATCAACACGCATTTTCGTGTTTGATCGGGTCCGATGTTCAAACTTTGATTCAAGTTTCTATTCACAAACGGAATTATTTTTGAAATCTATCACCGCAAACGGATAATATAATCATTTCTATGTGGTATGAAACCCTGGACGTTTTGGGACAATTTATAATAGGTTAATAGGAGATCAAATTGTACGCGAGGTGCACCGTTTTATTTACCTTTTCTGTTCAGTTCCGGTCCTTGGCTCCATATCGGAAGTATCATTGTCTCCATTTTGCACTGTTCTCCAAAAAGAGATGGAGCCCGAGATTACCGGGCGTGAATTAGTTATAGAACAAGTTCGAGTTTGGTTTCGGTCCAATGATTTTTGAGGACGATATTGGATGCAGGACTTAGAAAATAACCAGGAAATTTCAGTTTTCTGGACTTTTTTTCTTAACCCTCATTGATATTGAGCTGATTTTTGGTATGTGAGTCCGTATCAAGTAGTTTTCGAACAAGTTTTAGTTTGGTTAAGGGCCTTTGATTTTTGAGGAACATTCGGATGCTGGACTTAGAAAATTACCAGGAAATTAAGTTTTTCGGACTTTTTTTCTTAACCCTCAAAGATATTGAGCTAATTTTTGGTATGTAAGTCCACATCAATGAGTTACAGAATGAGTTTAAGTTTGGTTTAGGTCCATTGATTTTTGAGGAAGATACGAATGCTGTACTTAAAAAATTACCAGGAAATTTCAGTTTTCTGAAATATACCGCACTAGGGATATATATAAAACCGGTAGGGGACTTGGTTTTGCCATTCAGAATGCTTGTTTTACCTTACTACCTTTTTAACCCATTCCCTTTCTATCTACAAAGTTTTCGAAAGCTTGTTTTATGTGCTGTGAAAAGAAGCGTGATCGTGTGAGTCTGTGTAAATGAAATCATTCATTATACTTATCAAGTTAGGAAAGGCAAGACTAAAATTAGTACTATATGCACATAACATTTCATTTAAATTAAAATATCATGTAGAAAATTGTGTGGGAAAAGGAGAAATCACTAGTACAAAGCACTTTCTTATTTTTCTTGCAATTTAATATTCCTTATAATTATGTCTAAATTCTTCTTCTTTTTCTTGATAGAATAAATTTTTGCCGAAGTATTGAGAAATAAGAGTGCTTATGTATATCTAAAGGTTTTGAATACCTAGCTGTGATGGTATTGAAAAGAATTAAATGTGTTGATTAGAATATGTTGGATAATATGTGATTCCCTTAGTGGTTTAAACATGTTGGAAAAAGGAATTGAGTACAAGCAAGTGGATATAGGGAGTCTGTTGTTTGAAAAATCATTGAGTTTTTTCTCCATCGATAAACCAACTCGACAGACTATTGCTAAAATACAAGCAAAACGACGTCAAAAATGCTTTCGATATTTGAAGAAGAAACGGTAAGTTAATTTAAACATCACAATTTAACCCATTCCCAGACAATGACACTTTTGGACGCCCCTCAAAGAAAACAATTGGGAAAATATAGTGTAAATTGAAGAAATTGCTTGTTACAAGCAATTTCTTCATTTTACATAATGTTTTCTACCCAGAAAGTTGTAAACCTCAAATTTCATTTACTTTAAATTGTGATCTGCAACTCCTTTCAATTTGGACCAATCTAAAATTTTATCGTCAGGTAATTGGTTAAGGAGAGGAAAGGAGTCAACAGTAAACTATAACCAAATGAACTCTGTTACTGCCAATTGCAACCTTTATGAAAAATTGTTCTTTTCATGAAGTCAACCTTCTCTCAAATCTGCGATTATATTTATGTTTATGTTAAAAGATTTCCAAGAAATGTTTGCAAGGCTTTTTTAACCCTTTCCTGTTTTGCAAAATTTTAGACCAGTCCAAATTAAAAGGTTTTGCAGGCGAAAATTTAAAGTTGATTTTATTTGAAAAAGAACTATTTAGTAGGGTAGAAAACATTGTGGAAAAAGATGAAATTGCTTGTCACAAGCAATTTCTTCTTTTTCCACATTGTTTTCTCAATTATAAAATCACAGGGACGTAAAAACCAGGGATTAACCAGGAAAGGGTTAAGCTCACCTGAACAGAACATGCTCATGGTGAGCTTTTGGGATAATTGATTTTCTGTTGTATATTCACTCTAGAGTTCACAATTGTGGCTTATTCTTTCTCAAACTTGCTGAAAATATTTGTATAGTCATTAGGAAGATCTCTATTGAATATGGTGGCTTCCTTTTGGCTCAATCTTTCCTGAACTTGTTGAAAATGTTTGCATAGTCATGAAAAAGATCCCTTAGAATAATGAAACATTATGACTTATATCAAGGGAAAGGTGCCTTATTGGCAATGTCTGTGTGGCTCAAGTTTTTTGTCGAGCTTGCTTGTGGTGTGTGAGACATAGTTGTCACTATGACAAGTCGGTGTATGTGCTTAAGTGCATTAGTGTGTTTGTCTGTTTGTCCGTCCGTCTGAAATTGTTCGGACAATTACTCCTACATTTATGGATGGATTTCAAAATAACTTGGCATAATTATTCTCCATCATAAGTTGATGTGCCATTTGAAAGAATTTTTTGGGATAGTTCTAAGGTCACAGCTCAAGGTCAAACACTAAAATTGTGTTTGTCCGGACAATTACTCCTACATTTATGGATGGATTTAAAAATAACTAGACAAAATTATTCTCCATCATAAGTAGATGTGCCTTTTGAAAGAATTTCTGGGATAGTTCTAAGGTCACAACTCAAGGTCAAACACTAAAATTGTGTTTGTCCCGATAATTACCCCTACATTTATGGATGGATTTCAAAATAATTTGGCACAATTATTCTCCATCGTGAGTAGATGTGCCATTTGAAAGAATTTTTGGGATAGTTCTGATGTCAAAGTCACAGCTCAAGGTCAAACACTTAAATTGTGTTTGTCAAGAGCATTTCTCCTACAATTATGGATGGATTTCAAAATGAATTGGCACAATTATTCTCCATTGTGAGAAGATGTGACATTTGAAAGAATTTTTGGATAGCTTTAAGTTCAAGGTCAAAGCTCAAGGTCAAACACTAAAATTGATGGTCAAGGTCAAGTTGATGGTCTAAACTTTGGGACAACCATCTAGTCCATCATGTATGTGGTATTACTGACTACAAAAGCTCTCAAAAAGATGTTCCTAAGGTTCCATTAGGACTCTGCCCAGGCACAACTATCAACCTATTCCCAGATGGCAAAATTTTGGACTGGTCCAAATTGAAAGAAGTTGCAGACTACAATTTGCAGTTGACGGTATTTTAGAAATATTTGTCTTTTGAGGTAGAAAACATTGTGGATAATGAAGAAATTGCTTGACACAAGCAATTTCTTCATTATCAACAATGTTTTCCTAAGCCTTTTTCTTCAGGAGTGTAAAAAGGGGGGTTGTTTGGGAATGGGTTAATTCAAGTGTTACTCAGGTGAGTGGTTTTGGATCATCATGGTACTCTTGCAAAAAGAGCCACCTGTATCTTCAAGGGGCTCATACATATAAATTCTAATTTGTATAATGTCTGATGCTGCACCTTTCATTTGTCGAAGAAAAAAAACATTCGCTTTTGAAAGGGAAGTACATTGAAGAGAATTGTATGTGATTAATATCAGCAGACATTCCATGTTTTAATAATCTACGTTATCTAAATGCATTCTTTTATTGGTTGCTAAAGACATGAAAACTCAGATTTATTACGAGGAAATTATTCCCTTAATTTTGTTCTGTCAGGTAGAAAAGAGGATGTCTAGAAATTGTATTAAATAAAGGTACTTCCAATCTTTTAGCATGGAGCTTGGTATTTTTTCATGAAATTCAATAATTGATCCATGTCATGCTGAATGAAATCCACTACAGAATTATATTTAACCTTTTCCTGTTTAATCCCTGGTTTTTTATGTCCATGTAAATTCGTAATGGAGAAAATTTTGTGGAAAAAGAAGAAATTTGCTTGTTACAAGCAATTTCTTCTTCTTCTAAATTTTTTTCTACACTACTAAATGGATAGTTATCAAAGTACATGTAAATCTACTTTCAATTTTCATCTGCAAAACCTTTGAATTTGACAGGTCTAAAATTTTGCAAAACAGGAAAGTGTTAACCCTTTCCTGTACAATCCCTGGTTTTTATGTCCCTGTAAATTTATAATTGAGAAAACATTGTGGTAAAAGAAGAAATTGCTTGTAACAAGCAATTTCTTCTTTTTCCACTATATTTTCTACCCTACTGAATGGTTATTTTTCAAATTAAATCCACTTTCAATTTTCATCTGCAAAATCTTTGAATTTGGACAGGTCTATAATTTTGCGAAACAGGAAAGGGTTTAAGGACAACTTGGGCTGAAGAGACTGAGAAAAGGTGGAATTACTTGAAACCATGAGTTCTATGCTATTAACCAATTCACACACAATATACCACTTTTTGCCTCCCCAAAAGAAAGAATCTTTTGAAAATATTGTGGAAAATGAAAAAAAATTCTTGGAATAAGCAATTTTTTCATTTCCAATAGTGATTTATGACCCTTAGCACAAAGATTTATAAAATTACATCAATTATAAATTGTCGCTTGCAACATTTTAAAAAAGTAATTGAACCAGTCTAGAATTTTAATGACGGGTACTGGGCAAATGTTTTCCAACAAGTCTGCTGCAACTTCCATCTGTTTTGACTAATCTAACTTTTTATTACACTGAAATCGGTTAAACAATATTGGTAAATTCTTCTTACTATCTGATTTCAGATCAAGAAAAGGTGTTTTAATCGAGAACTCGTCAGAACTACCTCAGCGCGAAGACGGGGATGGTACAGAACATCCCGAGGTTGGAACTGAACCAGTCCTTCCCAATGGTGAGAATTTTCTTCATAAAGTCCAGAACTTTTAGTGGCCTATATTATAACACTTCTTCCTAGAGGTTGCTTGTTACTAGCATGTTTTTGGTATCTAAAAGGTTTTTAGCTCTCTGCAGCTCTAAGCCACTCAAGGTGAGCTATTTTGATCACCCATTATCTGATGTTGTTGGTAATGTTGTGCATATGTCAATAAAGTCTTTAACCCATTCCAACACAGTGGAATTTTAGACTGGTCCAAATTGAAAGAAGCTGCAGACGACAATTTCAAGTTGATAGAATTTTGAATTTTTTCGTCATTTTGGGTAGAAAACATTGTGGATAATGAAGAAATTGCTTGACACAAGCAATTTCTTCATTATCCACAATGTTTTCAAAAGCTTTTTTCTTGAGAGGCGTAAAAATGAGGGATTGAGTTGTAATGGGTTAAAAATGATAACAACAATGATTTCTCCTCCTGCACCTAAGTGGCCAGATCTTGATGAAACTTGGTAGGGATGTTCCTTGGGTGAAGCTCTTCTGAAATTATTCAATAATTAAAATTCACCCTTAACTCTTGTTGCCATGGCAACAAAAAGGGTGAAAATAATGAACCTTTCAGAATAGTCTTCTCTGAAACCAGAAGACCGATGGGTTTGATATGTTTTATGCAGCACCTTCAAGTAGACGTTTATTCAGATGATGCCCCTTTGATTCTATTTTGGCCCCTCCCCGGCCAATCCCATTTTACATGGAAACAAAGAAGGAAGACTTTAAGAATCTTCTTCTCTGATACCTGAAAGCATTTGGTATGCAGGGGTTCTATATCAAGTTTGTTCATATGGGTTTTTTCTAGCCTCCACACAGCAGCATCCTATTTAACCCATTACCAGATGACAGAATTTTGATTGGTACAAATTGAAAGAAGTTGCAGACAACAACTTCAAGTTTAAGAAATTTTATATTTTCAACTTTTTTGTTGAAAACTGAAAATAAAGAAAAAAAAGATACAATGCTCATATTTGGCATGATGATGCATCTCCATGATAAGCATCTCCTCGTGTCAAGGTCATGTGATAAGGTCAAGGTCACATACCAAGGTCAAACATTTAGTCCTGTTGCAGGGGCATTGTGTTTCACAAACACATCTTACTCCCAATGTTTTCTTAGTTGTTTTTCATGATGGGTGTCCAAAAGTGTCATTGTGTGGGAATGAGTTAACATAGTCAACAAAGAAGAAATTTTTATTGAACATATATCATGACTTTCATGGGTGGTGCTAATTTTCATTGAAAAAATCCAATACCTTTTCATGAACTGTCGACTTAATTGAACCAGATTTCATAGGTTTCATCTTTGGTTGACAGTTTCTTGGAGAAAATTGTTAGGTTGAAGTTCTCTGCAAGTGTAAAATGATTTATCCTAATATTACCTTACATTTCCTTGGTTGACCTTTGATATGAATTCTTAAGAAAAAAAAGATTGGCTGACAATTTTGGACTTTGGTTGACCTTACTTAGAAAGAATTTCTAGAGGGAGGTAATTGATTTGATCAAATGTAGAAGGGAAATAACTTATTGGACTAAAAAAAGAAATGAGCACAAGTTAATTCCCTTGGTTTTAGAAAAAAACTCATATTGCCCCTTTCATCAGTAAATCCAGGCTGGTGGAGTGATGCAGGCTCTCTAAAGCAGCTTAGTTTTAGGTAATTCAAAGGTCAAGGTTGCGATAGAAGACTCTTATATAGACTATTACCCCAACATTTATGGATACAGTCAATTTTATTCAAGCAACCACCTCTATAAAGCGGCCATTTTCATTAATTGACAAACATCATTGTCCCCATTAACCCATTCCAACTCAATCCCTCCTTTTACGCCCCTCAATAAAACAGCTTTTGAAAACATTGTGGAAAATGAAGAAATTGCTTGTATCAAGCAATTTCTTCATTATCCACAATGTTTTCCATCCAAAAAGACGAAAAAAATCAAAATTCCATCATCTTGAAATTGTCGTCTGCAGCTTCTTTCAATTAGGACCAGTCTAAAATTTTGCTGTGTGGGAATAGGTTAATAAACACTGGATCTTCATAATTTGAGGTTCATTTTGCTGATAGAATGATCAAAACTAAATCCTATATTGGTGGATCTCGTAAGAATTGTCTCAATGAGACAATTTTAATGAGATCCACCAATATAGGATTAAGTCAAAATCCTGTAATGATTTATGTTTGTACTAAAACTTATCCCTCAAATATGTTACATAATAAATGTATTAACCCATTCCCACACAAGCCCTCCTTTCTACGCCCCTCGAGAAAAAAGCTTTGGAAAACATTGTGGAAAATGAAGAAATTGCTTGTATCAAGCAATTTCTTCATTATCCACAATGTTTTCTATCCAAAAAGACAAAAAAAAAATTAAAGTCCACCAACTTGAAAATATCGTCTGCAGCTTCTTTCAATTTGGACCAGTCTAAAATTTTGTTGAGTTGGAATGGGTTAAGTGACCATTCTCTTAACCGACCATGTTTTCGTGAGGCTTAACACAAGTTTTAAGCAGTATTGAATATAACTTTGCATGGTAAAGGTCACATAATGAAGGTAATTTATCTGTGGACACAATATTTGTTTTCCTGTGACAACCATTCTACCACATTGCACTTTTTTTTCTATGAGGATTTTATTTTTGCTTTATCTGCAGTCATGGACTGCATAGTGTAGAAATTTAATCCTTCTTCTACCAAAGTAAATGACCGCACAAAAATGTTATGCCTAAGTGTAACACGAGTGGTTTTAAGAAAAAACGCAGAATTTGGACCCTGCAGAAATTAAATAGTATACAGTACCGTAATTTGTCCATATATTCGGACACTCCAAGAATTCGGACACCATTAATTATTTCATGAAATAATTAATTTTGTGCCTCTAATTTCGGACAAATGGTGTCTGGAATTTATCTATAAATTCGGACACCGAATTTACGAACAAAAATATCGGGTTAACAAATACCGCATCCATTATCGGTAATTTGGAATCTTGGCGATCAGTATCTCCAAACTGTCTGGGTTAAGTGTCAGCAGGTGTATATTGTTTATAACAGTGACCGAGAATAGGCACGGACCTCGATATGCATAAGCTACGAACCGTGAAGGTGATGCAATTAAAATATCACGCTTGGTTTCTCTCTCTGATTTCCTAATTTTCTATCCCCGACAGGACGTGCTTTAAAGGATGGCTACGATTAACATGTGCGACCCTATGAACTTAGTCAAATTGACCTGAACCTACTTTCGTTTACTACACTTTCCTCGTATCCGGAGCTCATCGAGGGTATTGTCATCGGCCGTATCAAATATATATAAAAAAAATGCAATGATATGCTTTCAGAAGAATCAGTCGTAGCTACGACGTTTTCCCTAAATACGGAAAATGCGAGAATTTTACTTGTTAATTTGTCACAAAATAATCAACTTTTCATCCGATATATAATTGGTAGATTGAAATAAATTACCCTTTTTTATCCCCGCTTCTTTTAATAATCCGAAAGTTTAATCTCATACTGTTCAATAAAACACACGTAAGAAATCTCGTTCGACAAATATAAAGTAAAGGTTTTCGGGTACAGTTTATTTTACTACGAGGGAGGAAAGGTGATCAAAGGCGCCGCCGCCAGATGTTCAGCTATATTTGGGAGAGTTTCCGGAGTAGGCACGTGCCAGACGCGTACCCCGTGAGAATTCTTTGTGACCGAAATTTTACCCTTGTCATTATGCCGAAAGTTTACATGGTTTAATCGACTGTCTGAATACTCTTCAAACATTACGGATATAATTTTAAAAAAAGGGATTTTTTCTCACAGGTAGGCCACCGCATTTACTTGAAATTTGCGGGGAATATTACGCGATGATTTATGTGAAGCAGATCAGAGAAAAACTGTCGTAATTGACCGATGCCGTGATTTTATTCTGACAAATTACTTCTTATCTCTTGGTGAATTTTATACATGAACAATTAAAATGCAAAGATTTTGTTTAGCTCTCCATATAAATATCCCTTTTTTTCAATTCAACCGACGATGATTGTGTATAAATGACAGAAAAAGAATTTACCATCCTCTCAAAATCGGACTTTGACTACAGAAACGTCGTAACAATTTTGCCTGAACATGCTGCAGTTACGATCTTGTCGTATTCTGACAGTGATATGTGGAATTCTATCAATCGTTTAAACGAAGAAAAACAACAGTTTAGAAAAGTAAATGGTTTATTAAGGTTTTTAATCAGTGAATGATCATTAAATTCACGTCGTCTTCGCCGGTATCTTGAAACAATCTGAAAAAATAAAATTATAATGAATAAATTTACGAAGGTAATTCGTAACACATAGCAAGTTTATTTACTGTTGAAATGAATTCAGTGTCTGAGCAAAACAGTTAGTGACTCATGAAAATCGGCAATGGTTGTTCCCGGCCGCACGACGATTTATCTATAAATTCGGACACTGGCTTGAGTAATTATCTATGTATTCCGACATGAAAAAAAATAATTATTAAATTGTGTCCGAATATATGGACAAATTACGGTAGTTTTCGTTTTACATGTTGAACTTAAAATTGTCATCTGTAGCTCATTTTTAACTCAATACCAGATGACAAAATTTTAGACTGGTCAAAAGTCAAAGAAGTTGCAGAGGATAATTTAAGTTGATAGAATTCTAAAAATATTTTCTTGTAGTTTGGTAAACATTGTTGATAATAAAGACATTGCTTATAAGAAGGGATTTCTTCATTATCCACAATGTTTTCCAAAGCATTTTTGTGGAGGGGCGTCAAATAGCACCATTGTGACAGAATGGGTTAATTAGACATTATTTTGATTCAAATAAACCAAGATCTTGCAAACAGGTGAATTGACAAGGAAGGGTTTTGATGAGTTCCCTATAAGTTGCTCTAAATAGCTAGATTTTCTTGTCCTACTGGCTTTGACTCATTGGCTTCAAACTGCTTTTTGAATTATCTGTGCTAATGCTTTAATCTAGTTCAAATTAACAAACTATAGTCTGTCAATTATTAGGAATTATTTAAAAGTCTGTCATTATTCAATAAATATTTATTTTGATATTTCTCTTCCAGAGCTTTGCATTTCCCTTAACAAAGGGAAACTTTATCTAATTTACTAACATGATATCTCAACCTATTCCTACACAATCCCACTTTTTTACATCCTTTAAGAAAAAAGCTTTGGAAAACATCCTGGAAAAGGCAGAAATTGTTTGTCACAAACAATTTCTTCATTTAAAACAATGTTACTTCCCCAAAAGAAAAAAAAACAAAAAACTTTCAGCTTGAAATTGTCATCTGCAATTACTTTACTTTGGACCAGTCTATTATTTTCGTTGACTTGCAATAGGTTAATTAATTGCAAGTCCACAAGATCTTTGGCTAGCCGTACAGGATAGAGGATAAAGACAGCTGATTAATTTAGTTGTAAATATAAGGTAATTCTAAGCTCACCTGAGCACAAAGTATTTTGATCATCCTCTGTCCGGCAATTGGTGTGTCAATAATTTTTAAACAACATCTCCAAACCGCTTGGCCAATTTCAACAAAATTTGGCAGATATGTTCCTTAGGTGTTGCCCTTTGAAAATTGTTTAAAGACTTGAAATCTATTGCCACAAAACTGATTTGTTTAGAAAATCTTTAGAATTTATATCCTGACACAGAAGGCATAGAGCCTTGAAAATCATCACCCTGGGGTTCCAAGGAGCAGAGCCAAAGGGGGATGAGGCTTATATAGAAATAAAGAAGGTTTCTAAAACAACATCTCCTCCCAAACCACTGTGCCGATTTCAACCAAAGAATTGAAATTGGCTGAAAGCTCTGGTTGCCATGACAACAAGTTCCAGCATAATTGAAAAAAGAAAGAAAAAAAAAAACCCTTACAAAATCATCCCTGCCTGACCTGGAAGTTGTAGAATCTTGATATTTTGGATGAAGCATCGGTACATTGACCTCTTTCAGAATTGCTAAAATTTCAGAGCCCCTGGTGTTTTGTCCTGTATAGAAATGAAGAAGGCAGCTCTTCCATTAAACTAGTTTGCCAATATCAACCAAGTTTGGCAGAAATATCCCTTAGGGGTACCCCTTTTGATAATTAAAGATTTGAAATTTTTGAAAGCATTAGTTGCCATGGCAACATAAGTTGATTTTAGTTGAATTTTAAGTCTTCTGCAGACCCAGGTAGTATAAGGCATTGAGAAAAAAGGGCCTTGTCTCAAGTGAGCACCAGAGCCACTGACCCTCTTGTTAACTCACCTAAGCACATCGTGCTGAAGATGAGCCGTTGTGATTGGTAAATGTCCAGCATCCATCTGTCCATCTGTCCGTCCGTAAACTATTATTGAAAATCTTCTCTTCCTAAACCATAAAGCCTAGAGCGTTGATATTTGGTACTTTTCATCACCTACTGACCCTCTACCAAAAAACTTCAAAGAATTAACATATTCTGTAAATTAGCCCTTTTCTGTGTGATCACTGATTTTACAAAGAAAATTGTTAAAAATCTTCTCCTCCTAAATCACAAGGAAAAGAGCTTTAATATGAGGTACATATCATTACCTATTGACCCTCTACCAAAATACTTCAAAGAATTACTGGACTCTGTAAATTAGCCCTTTCTGTGTGATCACTGAATTTACCAAGGCATAAAAAAGAAAATCTTTGAAAACCTTCTCCATAAGGCCTAGAGCTTTGATATTTGGTACATATCATTAACTATTGACCCCCTACTAAAATACTCCAAAGAATCAACCTTATTCTGAAAATTAGCCCTTTTCTGTACAATCACTGATTCTACAAAGGAATAAAGAAGAAAATCTTTGAAAATCTTCTTCTCCCAAACGATAAGGCCTAAGGCTTTGATATTTGGTACATATCATCACTTATTGACTTATTGACCCTGTACCAAAATACTTGAAAGAATTACCTTTTTCTGTAAATTAGCCCTTTTTCTATGCAATTACTGATTTTAAAAAGGCATAAAGAAGGATTTCTTTGAAAATCTTCTCCTCCTAAACCATTAGGCCTAGAGCTTTGATATTTGGTAAGGATTTCTTTGAAAATCTTCTCCTCCTAAACCATTAGGCCTAGAGCTTTGATATTTGGTATGTCTTGATGTCTATTTTGCCCCCCTAACAAAATACTCCAAAGAATCATCATATTCAGAAAATTAGTGCTATATGGTGGGATTATCATTATACCTAGGATTCAACATGAAAATCCTAAAACATCTTCTCCAAAATATTAGACAGAGGGCTTTGCTATTTTGTTTATATCATAAAGCCGTGAACCATCATACTCAGGGCAGCAATTCAGGACCATCATGGTTCTATCGTTAGCTCTCAAAAAAAAAAAATGCCTTGGAAAATTTTGTTGAAATAATGAAGAAATAGCTTGTTACAAGCAATTTCTACATTATCCACATTGTTTTCTTCCCCAAGAAACAGAGATTTTTAAATTTTATCAACTGAACATTGTTGTCTGCAACTCAATTTTGACCAGTCAAAAATTTCTTATGTGGCAATGTGTTAAGCTTGAAATCATGAATTTAATAGGATAACAATAGGGTCTGTTTCAATTGGAATTTAACCAAGAAAGTAAATTTGTTATCCATTCCTTTTAAGTCATTCCAGTTTAAAATTTCATTACTTTTAATTACCGTCTGCAATTCCTTTCAATTTGGACCAGTCTAAAATATCTTTCCATCTGGTAAGGGTTAAAATGTCATTATCAACAGTATCAAGCTCAGAAGCTTAACCATGCCTGTTTTGCAAAATTTTAGAACTATCTGAATTCAAAGGTTCTGCAGACAAAAATATAAGTTGGGTTTAATTTGAACAAAACCATTCAGTAGGATAGAAAATATTGTTTTTTTTTTTTGTCTAAGTTTGATTGTGTAGAAAAGCAAATGGAGTTTTATTTAACCCATTACCCAATTACAGAATTATAGACTGGTCGAAATTGAACATTTCAGGTTGATGAGATTTTAAAAGTCTCTTTCTTTCTGGGTAGAAAGCAATGTGGGAAATTCTTGCAGCAAGCAATTTCTTTTTTTTGTACAATGCTTTCCTAAGTTTTTTCATGAGAGACATAAAAAGTAGGATAATGTGCGAATGCGTTAAATCAATAGCAAGGGCAACCCCTCTTCAGATTTCTTTTATCCTTGTTGTATTTTTGTATATTTTACACAGAGCCTCCTCCTTCCCTGCTTTTGCATGATAAACTGCCACCACCGCCTGCTTATCCTGGCCACTCTATACACTCCGAGTATAACATAGGCAAGTAGAAACCTCTCCTTTATATACTCTACCAAATATAACATAGCTAGAAGAAACGCTTCCTTTATATGCTCTAGCCAATGTAACATAACAAGTAGAAACCTATCCTTTATATACTCTACCAAATATAACTCAGCTAGTAGAAACCTATCCTTTATATACTCAACCCAATATAACACAGCAAGTAGAAACCTCTCCTTTATATACTCTACCAAATATAACACAGCTAGTAGAAACCTATCCTTTATATACTCAACCCAATATAACACAGCAAGTAGAAACCTCTCCTTTATATACTCTACCCAATATAACATAGGCAAGTAGAAACCTCTCCTTTATATACTCTACCCAATATAACACAGCTAGTAGAAACCTATCCTTTATATACTTTACCCAATATAACATAGGCAAGTAGAAACCTATCCTTTATATACCCTTCCCAATATAACATTGGCTAGTAGAACCTATCCTTTATATACCCTTCCCAATATAACATTTGCTAGTAGATAAAAACCTATCTTTATATAATCTACCCAGTATGTCATAGGCAAGTAGATGAAAACCTATCTTTATAGAACACAAGCAAGTAGAAGCCACTTATGTAATTGTGGGCAAATAGAAGCCATTCTTTCATATACCAAAAGCAAATAGTGACCTAGTTTGATATTCAGTCAAGTAGAAATCTTTCTTTTCCATATCATACAAAAGTAGAAATCTCTTAGGTAGTATTTTCGTAAGTAGAAACAAGAGGTAGTATTTTCGTAAGTAGAAACCAGAGGTTTTATCTTGGCTGTTTCAGAGATAATTAAGGTATTGCTTACTTGCCAGGTCATGTTCCGTCTGTGTCTGCATCATTGTTGACTCGTTAGCGTCCCCAAAATTTGACAATTTGTAATATCTCTGGTATTATTGAACACATTCACTTGAAACTCAGAAGATATGTTCATTATAAAATGAGAAATCGATACCAATAAGGGTTAACTCTAAATGCATTTTTGAATGAATTATGCCTGTTTTCTGACTTTGAAATTTTGCTATCATGAACTTGAACAGCCAAGCATTAGACTAGTCCAAATTGAAACAAACTGCAGATGACAATTCCATGCTGATCAAATTCAAAAGTTTTTCGTTTTTTTTTTTTGGGGGGGGGGGTAGAAAATTTTGTGGAAAATGAAGTTGCTTGAAACAAGCAATTTCTTCATTTTCCAAAATGTTCCCCCAATTTTTTTTCTTTAGGGCATAGAAAGAGGACTTGTGTGGAAATGGGTTAGGGTAGGGTAGGTTTCTTAGATTTCTAGAATGATGAAACAGAAACCTGTTTTCTTAGAGTTGACTCCGTGACAGACAACAAAATTTTAGACTTGCCTAAATTGTGGAAGAAGTTGTAGATAACAATTCATAGAGTACGGTTAATGAAATTTAGGGAAAAAAAAGAAAAATTGACCGATAGGGTAGAAACAAGCAATTTCTCCTATTACTACAATATTTTCATTTGCACTTTTATTTAGGGTCTTGAAACAAAGGACTGTTTAACACAAGAAAATTTTAGACTGGTCCAAATTGAAAGAAGTTGCAGACGACAATTTCAAGTTGATGGAATTTTGAATTTTTTTCGTCTTTTGGGATAGAAAACATTGCGGATAATGAAGAAATTGCTTGTTACAAGCAATTTCTTCATTGTCCACAATTTTTTCCAAAGCTTTTTTCTTGTGGGGCGTAAAAAGCAGGGATTGAGTTGGAATGGGTTAATAATGGGTGAAGGGACAAGTAGAAATCCCCTGTCTTTATTCCTTGCTATTTAACCCTTTCCTGTTTTCAAAAATTTTAGACCTGTCCAAAATCAAAGGTTTTGCAGAGGAAACTTGAAAATGAATTCAAATTGAAAATTAAACTTTCAGTAGGGTAGAAAATACTGTGGAAAAAGAAGAAATTGCTTGTTATAATTCTTCTCCAGAAATACATGTATTTCAAAGATTTCAGTGACCAGATTTATTTGACAGATATGGTGAAGATAATTCAGTTAGTATTGAATTCCTTAAAACACCTTTTGCTTAGTCCGTACATTCAGGCCTGTGGAGCAATACAGGCTCTCAAGCACCTCTTGCTCTAGGAGTTATGACCCTTGGTTTAAAAATCCTGTCCACACATTTTCTCTTCAACTACTTAACTCATTCCAACACCATGATGCTTTTGAATGCCCCTCCAACAAAATCAATTGGGAAAACATTGTGTAAAATGAAGAAATTGCTTGTTACAAGCAATTTCTTCATTTTATACAATGTTTTCTACCCAGAAAGTCAAAGATACCTACAAATTTTAGCTCACCTGAGCACAACTTGCTCATGGTGAGCTTTTGTGATTGTTGAATGTCTGCCGTGTGGCGTGCAGCTTGCAGTGTGCGGCGTCAACAATTGAAGAGTTTAGACTCTAGAGGCCACAGTTTTGACCAAATCTTCATGAAACTTGGTCAGAATAATTGTTATGTCATGAGGATATTCCCTATTGATTATGGGAGGGTTCTATTTGAAAACACAGGAAAAGGGGCCTTAATGACAATTTCTTTGTTTACACTCTAGAGGCCTCAAATATGGCTCTATCTTCATGAAACTTTGCCAGAATAATTATTATGTCATAAGGATTAACCCTATTGATTATTCGAGGATTCTATTGGAAAACACAGGAAAAGGGGCCTTAATGACAATTTCTTTGTTTACACTCTAGAGGCCACAATTTTGGCTCAATCTTCATGAAACTTGGTCAGAATAATTGTTGTCATCTGCATTTTCTCTGAATTTAGACTAGTCTAAAATTTTGTCATCTGGTAATGGGTTAATGGATTTGATTAAAGCTTCACATGCCCACTGAGTATCAACCAAAGATGTGCATGGTTATGGTCCATTTACTTTTCTCAGAGTTATGGCCCTTTTTTTTAAAAGATATAGAAAACCCCAACTTTTCTGCTAGTTTCAATGATAGCTAGTCTGTTTTATTTAAGAACTGTTTTAGTTTAACCCATTCCCAAACAACAATTTATAGGCTGGTCCAAATTGAAACGATCTACAAATGCATTTTTCAATTTGATGGAATTTTAAATTTTTTTGTCTTTTTTTTTATTGAAAACATTGTGAATGATATTGAAATTGCCTTATACAAGCAATTTCTTCAGTTCCCCCAATATTTTCCAAAGTTTTTTTCTAGAGTGGCTTTAGAAAGAAGGATTATGTGGTATGGGTTAATTAAGAGTAAATTTGATAAAACAATCAACACTTTTGATATGAATCGGAAAGCAAAAATTTGGCAGCCGAAATTGTTATCTTTGATTTTGTATCATTAGATCTACGGAATGTCGACTGACTTATGACTTATTTGCGTGCTTCATTGCTTGCAATCTGATGCATCTGTACAATCTGGTTTATAAATTACTTTTGCCAAATCTTTGAGAGTGCATACTTGTTAGCTAAAACTTATCCTCCTTAACCCTAAACCAGACAACAAAGTTCTAGACTGATTTAAATTCAAAGAAGTTGCAGATTGATGAAATCTTAGAGTTTTTTGTCTTTACATGTTGAAACAAGCAATTTCTTCTTTGTCCACAATGTTTTCCAAAGTATTTTTTCTTGGGGGCGTCGAAAAGTCTCATTGTGTGGGAATGGGTTAATACTTGATATCTTAGTAAATCTACCTTGTTTAAGGTAATTGTGTGTGGTCAACCCTTTCCCACATGGTAAAATTTTACACCATTCCAAATTCAAAGAAGTTCCAGACGACAAATTTAAGTTAATGAAATCTTTAAAATCTTTGTCTTTCGGGAAAGAAAACATTGTGGATAATGAAGAAATTGCTTGTGACATTTCTTCATTATCCACAATGTTTTCCCAAGCCTTCATATTGAGGGGCATTTAAAAGTGTCACTGTGTGAGAATGGGTTACTTACGGTTAATTTTTATCTCGATGAAATATTACAGGAGACGATGGGGACGAAGAAGAAGTTGAAGACGATGATGAGGTTGACTATGTTGAGATCGCTGGTTTGTCGTCAACGGAGAGCGAAAGTGATGACTATGATGATTATGAGATGGTCAAAAAAGATCGCAAGATCAAATTTAGTCGGGATCCAATAAAGGTATAAAGTTTTGTTGTTCCTTATATGCAAATGATTGATTAATTGATTGATTTTATTGGGTTAAACAACACTTTACTTATTATCATTTAAGAGATGAAGAGATGAAGAGATGAAGAGAATATTTTTTGTTTTCATGGAGGTATGAACCGAAAAAACTAATCACACTGTATGAAATAGCTGCGTGTTCAAATTTTGTTCATGGAGTTATGAATAATTTTTTTCGGCCAATCAAAACGCTCCTCATTGGTAGACAAAACTAAAAATTATATATCATATTGCCTTGGCTGGAGCACCTAACTGTGGTACAGTAGAATTCTGTTAATTGCAACACCAATTTGTCAGCATTTTTGTTGAAATTAACCAGAAGTTGCTTTTAAAAGGTGCTGTTTGTTCTCTATTCCTAACATTTGTTCATAAAGTCAGTTGCAATTAATCTCAGACCTATGTGGGATAGCAGCTGGAGGCTAGGAAAGGATGTAATGGTAGTACTGGTGTGAGAAATACCAGGATTCCATTGTTAGGTGCTCCAGCCGCCGCAATATAACTGAAAGATTGTTGAAAGCAGCGTAAAACCCCATTCAAACAAAACAGTTCCAATTAAACAGTAAATTCCTATTGTCAGCATTGCAATTAAGTGGTTTCCACTGTATTTTACACCAGTATTACCACAAAATACTGTATTTTACACCAGTATTACCTCAATATACTGTATTTTACACCAGTATTACCTCAATATACTGTATTTTACACCAGTATTACCTCAATATATTGTATTTTACACCAGTATTACCACAAAATACTTTATGTACCTCAAGTTGCCTCTATAGAAAAGTTAGGAAAGTAATTGTTTGTCTGTGAGACCCACTGAGAAATCTGGATTATCTGTCGGAAAACATTAACCATTACCGATATGGTAAAATTTTAGACCAGTCCACATTCAAAGAAGTTGCAGATGACAATTTAAAGTTGATGAAATCTTTAAAATCTTTGTCTATTGTGGTAGAAAACATTGTGGAGAATGAAGAAATTGCTTGTGACAAGCAATTTCTTCATTTTCCACTATGTATTCCAAAACTTTTTTATTGAGAGACATTTAAAAGAGTCACTGTGTGGGAATGGGTTGAAGAATTAAAACTAAATTTCAAAATTATAGTCTTGTTTGTTTTGAAAGAGTTTCCAGATGACAATTAAATGTGAGAGATATTTTTGAAAAATTTAAAAGTTTTTAAAGTAATTTCTTCTTTTCCCACAATATTTTCCTCAGTATTTAGTCACTGGGATGTAAAAACTAGGGATTGTGCAGGAAAGGGTTAAAAGTATTTTAACCTGTGTAGGACAATTCAAATCGTCTAATCAGAGACTTACTTTGTTATTGATATATAACCATTTTCCACACAACCCTGCTTTTTGACGCCCCCCCCCCAAAAAAAAACTTAAGAAAAAAATTGTTGTAAATGAAGAAATTGCCTGAGACGAGCAATTTCTTTATTATCCATAATGTTTTCTACACAAAAAGACAAATATTTTTGAAATTACATCAACAAAGTATTGTTATCTGAATCTACTTTGAATTTAGACCAGTCTTGTGTTTTTGCCATCTGGTAATTGGTTAAATCTGTTTGACATGATTAGTTGATATTTTGAATTCACTGTACAGTTGTCCAGGCTACACAGAGTCCATGAACTTTTGAAGTTTTTTGAAATTGTTGGAAATGTATGCACCGTCTCATCTCTTATGTTTCAGGTGTTCATGACATATTCCACGGACGATTATGATCGTAGGAATGAGGATGTTGATCCGGTGGCAGCATCGGCAGAATATGAGCTAGAAAAGCGAGTCGAGCGCATGGATGTGTTCCCTGTCATTCTAATAAAGGGTATGTTGTTACAAAATCTTTTAGTTTCAGTTTTGTCTGTCAAGAATGGTGATGATTGGCTGAAAAGTTGGTTTCAAATCGCTTTGAAATTCTTCTGCAGTTCTTAACCATTTTTGCTGAAACTTTACCTAAATCCTCCTAACAAAGGGAACTTCCATTTCCAGTATGGGGAGTATAGGAATTTATGCACCTGCATTTTTATGATGATAAATGAACTATTTCAAGATCTATGCCTGCTTGAATTATTTTCCTACTTAGAAAAGGATAAGATTTGTGTCCAATTTTATATGTCCATTTCTTGTCTGGAGCATATCTTTTACATTAACCTATTTCAACACAAGAACACCGTTTTTTTGCTGTCTAGTGATGGGTTTACTGATAGAATTCAAAATAAATTTGCAAAGTTGTACCCCTTGATGAGTATTAGTATCATGTGTTAACCCATTAACAGATGGCATAATTATAGACTGGCATAAATTGAAAGAAGTTGCAATTTGAAGTTTATGAATTTTTTTTTTCAACTTTCCTGGTAGAAAACATTGTGTAAAAGAAGAAATTGCTTGTAACAAGCAATTTCTTCATTTTCCACGATGTTTTCCAAAGGTTTTTTTCCTTGGAGGCGTCTAAAAGCGTCACTTAGCTGGAATGGGTTAAGTTATGTTGGATACTTCCAAGTTCAAGGTCACATCTGAAGGTCATGTGACATGTACTTAATCTTTGACATCCATGTCTTTGACACATTTCTAGTTTGATATCCTCCTATAACATAATATCTGGATTATATTAACCCATTACCACACAAGAAAAATTTAGACTGGTCCAAATTGAAAGGAGTTGCAGACGACATTTTAAAGTTTATGAAATTTTAGATTCTTTCAACTTTATGGGTAGAAAACATTGTGTAAAATGAAGAAATTACTTGTGACAAGCAATTTCTTCATTTTATACAATGTTTTCTCAGTTCTTTTTCTTGGGGGATGTCCAAAAGCGTCACTGTGTGGGAATGGGTTAGGTCATTAGAAATGAAGAGTAATCTTTTGTTCTCATAGAGGTATGCAACTAAATCTTGTTGTTGCGGTGCCATCAATTTAAGTGTTTTTCAATCTAGAGACTAGTATTTTAGCTGAATGCTTTTGAAACCTAATTGAAATTTTCATTGACCTGTTTGGAAACAATGGAAATGGAGCCTAAATCACAGTTTCAATTTAATAGTCACCAATTTAATAGACTGAATGATTGTCAGGTCATAACATAAAAGGGGTTTGGTATACACTTTCCACTCTAGGAACCATAATTTCAGCTCAATCTTGATGAAGCCTAATCAGATTGTTTGTTAGGTGATAAGGATAAAATCTATTGGAAAATTCGACACTAAAACAGGAAAAAATGATTATGAAAATTTCAAACTCCACTTGTCCTGCACATAATTATACACAAAGAAAGTGAAAAATCATCTGATTAGAAATTCTTGCTCTAGAAAAGCTCAAATTTGAAACTAGAGCTTGGTGAAAATTTGATTACATATTCTTGAAATGTGTAATATGCAGAGACAAGCCCAAAAGTGAAGCAGGCAAGAAAATGCTTTGTAATTATTCTCTGGTGGCATTAATAAAAGATGAGATATCAATTTACTAGATTGAAGTAGAGAACACGTGTTATTCATCAAAACACTGCTTCATTACTATGCATGGTTTGAGGTACTTATTTGGTATTATTGTGTTGAATAACTGAAAAACTAGCAATGCTGTCTGACAGCTAAGTTTTCTGAGATACTATACAATATTGGTTTGTTGGTGGCTGAGGACGAAACGTTACCTGTTATTAGACAACTATAATTTAGACTGGTCTAAATTCTAAGATGTTACAGACAACAATTTTATTTGATGAACTTTTGATATATTTTGTCTTTAGGGGTAGAAAATATTGTGGATAATGACGAAATTGCTTGTACCTAGCAATTTCTTCAATTTCCAAATTTTTTCAAAGCTTTTTGGCTCACCTGAGCACTTAGTGTAGCACTTAAAAAAATCTTTAAAAATTTTCTCCTCCTGACCCAGAAGGCATAGAGCCTTGATATTTTGCATGAGGCATCAGTATATTGACCTCTTTCAAAATAGCTAAAATCATGATCCTCAGGAGCCCCAGGGGAGTGGGGTTTATATAGAAATAAAGAACGATTTTTTAAATGACATCTCCTCCCAAACCACTTGGCCGATTTAAACCAAATTTGGCAGAAATGTTCCTTAGGTGGTCCCCCTTAAAATTAGCTAAAATAATTGAAATCCATTGAAAACTCTGGTTGCTATGGCAACAAAAGTGAAATTTCAAAATAATCTTTAAGAATCTTCTCCTCCTGACCCAGAAGGCATAGAGCCTTGATATTTTGCATGAAGCATCAGTATATTGACCTCTTTCAAAATAGCTAAAATCATGATCCTCGGGTCCCCAGGGGCGGAGCCCCAGGAGTTGGAGTTTATATAGAAATAAAGAACAATTTTTTAAATGACATCTCCTCCCAAACCACTGGGCCAATTCGAACCAAATTGGGCAGAAATGTTGCTTAGGTGGTCCCCTTCAAAAATAGCTCAAAGAATTGAAATCCGTTAAAAACTCTGGTTGCAATGGCAATGAAAGTAAAATTTTAAAATAATCTTTAAGAATCTTCTCCTCTTGACCCAGAAGGCGTAGAGCCTTGATTTTTTGCATGTAGCATCAGTATATTGACCTCTTTCAAAATAGCTAAAATCATGATCCTCGCGTCCCCAGGGGCTGAGCCCTGGGAGGGGGGTGGGTTGTATAGAAATAAAGAACGATTTTTTAAATGACATCTCCTCCCAAACCACTGGGCCAGACTTCTTTCTTATTTCTGAAATTATAACCCATGGAAAAAGTTTTTTCCTTCTTTCAAATCATTACTAAAGACTTGGAATTTGTAATTTAGACTTTTGGATCCCAAGGTTCATAGTCTTTATATGTAATTGTGGCCCACTTGTTTCATAATCCTAACCTTAACATGAAATTAGACTGTTGAAAGAAAAAGAGCCTTTTATCTCAGGTGAGCGCCCCAGGGCCAACGGCCCTCTTGTTTTCTTAGGGGCTTCAAAAAGAGTGATTGTGTTGAAATGGGTTCAGAAATTCTAAAGTTGGCAGCTTAATTGACCAATCACAGGTGTCGATCAAGAAATTAAACAACCAATCAAATCATTCATTCAGCCTGGAATCGAGTTATAAACTCTGACATTGGATGCCATTTATTTAAAACATATTTACTGGTAAAGGACTTAGATTCACTTGAGGGGCATATAAAGGTGGGATGGGTTAAGGTTGATGAATAGTGTGAAATTGATTGGATCATTTGTTAATGGGCTAATTAATTCTATTACCATAATGTGCATATTGACATTAACCCATTCCGACTCAGTGATGCTTTTAGATGCCCCCAAGAAAAAGAGCGTTGGAAAACATTGTGGAAAATGAAGAAATTGCTTGTCACATGGGTTAATAGCGATAGACTCTGAATAGGTTTACTATGTTTGCAAGGGAAAACAAAGGGAATGAACTCATATTAGTATTGTGATATACTGTATAAAGACTATCTCCCCTTTCCTGTTAAATCTCCTTCCCCCTTGATCTGATGGAAAAGGGTAAAAACTTGTCTCAAGCAGTTGATTCTTTTATCACATTGTGATTAGTGGCTCTGTGATTGAGTTGGTGGACTCAAAATCTGAGGTGTCGAACGTTGTGGGTTTAAGACTTGCCTGTTCCGCTGGTCACATGGGTCATTTCCTAGGGCAAGATATTGCAGAGCCTAATACTAGCATTTGTGATGCCTTCGGAACTACATCAATGTGTCAGTGTGAAACAGCTGTAACTGCTAATAAACATGTGTTACAACTGTTTTGCACTGACTCATCGACTTGAGTAATTGTAACATCATTGAAGGATTGTAGGACAAAAATCCCATTTAACCCATTACCACATTATCTTGCTTTTCAATGCCTTGAAGTATGACAATATGGACAATATGGGGGAAAAAAGAGAAATTGCTTGGGACAAGCAATTTCTCCTTTTCTCTCAATGTTTCCCTAATTTAGTGCACCTTGAAAAGTTGTCGTGAACAACTTTGAATTTGGACAAGTCTTAAATTTTGTCAAGTGGGAATGGGTTAAACTCATGCATAGTATGATATCATTACCTATTTGTAAGTTTCTTCTGTTTGAGAGAAAAAAAATGTTGGCATGGAATGGGTAAGGCTTTCAGTTCAGTATTTCAGGTAGTCTGGACAATGATCATATTGCCCTCTTTACAGGCTTATCTGTGTCTTAGCTGCTTGACGTTATATACAAGAATGATAAAGATACGCAGCAAGATAAAGGTTGATATTTTCTTGAGAGAGTTTAATCAAGATGTCTGGCATTGATAGGTCTAATAACTTTGAAATTTTGGGAAGAAATAAACTGATAAAAATGTGTATTTTGACCTGGTTATTTATGAAAACAGTTTAGAGTTTTAGCTTGATTCTTGATTTAAAAGAGTCAAGCCTATTTTGAATTTAGCTCAGTTGGCAACATAATGATCAGGTTTTGAGTTTTAAACCTGGCTCAAGAGTCATGTAAATACTTTTTGAAAATGAAATGTTGGGAAAATTCAAATATGCTAGCATGCTTTCATTAACTTTAACCTATTACCACAATAGTTTATTTTGCTGTACTTGAGAAAAATAAACCTTTGAGAACGTTTTAGGAAAAGGAGAAAAGGCTCGTCCTGAATCCCTTCTCTTTGTTCTACAAGGCCTATGGTAGGGATGTGGAAATACGGATTTTCTCTACTTGTCCATGGACAAGTAAAATGTGATTTTCTACTTGTCCAGGTTCAAAATGGACTTGCCCATGAAAAGATGAAGAACAGATAAATTTTGAGAAAACATTATTTTTAAAGAAGAAAATGCTGGAACTCAGCATTTTCTTCATTCAAAACAATATTTTCTAGCCTTAGATACAAACATTATGCTCATAAATCTCTTCTATCTATTTAGTACCATTCCAAGATTTGCCCTGATATTTACTTGTCCACGGACAAGTAGTCTCGAAAAATGTACCTGCCCACAGGTAGAAAAGCTCATGTCGGACAAGTCGGGCATGGGAATTCCACACCCCTGTCTATGGTAGCTAATCATTTGACTAGCATGTTGGTGTTCATGAGCACCTTAAATTTGGCTCACTTAGTCTGAAGCAGTTGCACCAGTTGTAAGCCAATTTGCTGGCGTTCCACCAAGATTGAACCTATGACCTTCCGCTTCCAAAGCAGACAACCTAACCACATTGCAACAGAAGCAGCATTGATAGGATCATTTCTTTTATTTGGATTGTATTTAAACTGTTTAGGATCTAATTGACGTCACTTTGGTGACACCAACGAGGGCTTAGGTGTTGATGGGTTCAACAACGTTTAGCTTAGTAATGTTACAAATTCTTTCTTCATTTCCCACACTTTTTATGCACCCGCATCAATAAGATCAGGGGCATATTGTTTTACCGGTGTCCGTCTGTCTGCAAAACTTAACCTGCCAACTAAACATTTTCCTATAACTTCAACCCTGATTAAGTTACAATGCTAATATTTGGTATGTAGATAAGTCTCAACAAGGCGCAACTCGGGAAGGTCATTTCATCAAGGTCAAGGTCAAAAATTTAACCCTATACCCGTTTCTAAAGAATTCCCATTTCGGGGGCATAGTGTTTCACAAACACATCTTGTTTTTTACTCAGGAAAATAAAGAAACAACTGAAAAATATTGTCTGCAAATTCTTTCAATTTGAAATGGCTTATAAATCTCGGTCCTTTTTGGTAATGGGTTAGCCCATTACCAGACAACAAATTTTAGACTGGTCGAAATTGAAAGGAGTTGCAGGCGACATTCAAGAGTTGATTGAATTTTAAATATATTTGTCTTTAGGGAAGAAAACATTGTGGATAATGAAGAAATTGCTTGTAACAAGCAATTTCTTCATTATCCACAATGCTTCATGAAGCTTTTTTCTTCAGGAGCGTAAAAAAGTGGAGTCATTGGGGAAAGGTTTAACACATTCCCACACAGTGACAATTTTTGTCATCCCCCAGGAAAAACAATTGGGAAAACTCTATGTAAAAATCAATTTCTTCATTTTCCACAATGTTTTGTACCCAGAAAATTGAAAAAAATCTAAAATTTCATCTAATTAAAATTGTTGTCTGCAACTCCTTTGAATTTAGACCAGTCCAAAATTTGGTTGTCTGGTAATGGGTTAAAGAAGGGTCTGACAGGCAGACCAGTAAAAACAAATAAAAAAATAAAGGATGGTTGGAATCTCTCAATGACATTGCACCTGTTCTCCTGGTACTATCAGTAAACTTCCTGCAGTAGGGGTGTTCTTGTTTGTTGATCCCTTTCCTGTTTTTGGAAATTTTAGACTAGTCCAAATTGAAAGAGGTTGCAGACGACAATGAAAACTGAATGCAATTTGAAATGAAACCATCCTATGTGGTAGAGAATATTGTGGAAAAAGGAGAAATTGCTTGTTACAAGCAATTTCTTCTTTTTCCACAATGTTTTCTTGAGGATAAAATCACAGGAAGTAAAATCCCGTATTTGAACAGAAAAGGGTTATAGAATCTCAGTGCTATGACAGAAAAGGTGTAGATTCAGGAGGAGCCCAGTTAACCCATTCCCACACAATCCCTCCTTTTAACTTCCCTCAAGTAAAATGGCTTCGGAAACATTGTGGAAAATGAAGAAATTGCTTGTATCAAGCAATTTCTTCATCATCCACAATTTTTTCAATCAAAAATGACAACAAAAAAAAATTGAATTCCCTTAACTTAAAAATGTTGTCTAATCTGTTTGAATTTGGACTAGTCTAAAATTTCATTGAGTGGGAACCTAGGTTAACTCGGTTGGTAACATGCTGCCGTCATAGCGCAGTCTATAGATTCATAATCTTCAATGATGTGATGTCATTGGTTCGATCCTGGAGACAGCGCATATCCTTTCCGACATTTGTCTCGCCAAGGGTTGGATAATCGTAAACTTAAGTGGGATAGCAGCTGGAGGCTAGGAAAGGATGTAGTGGTAGCACTGATGTGAAAAATACCAGGAATCCATGACTGAAATACTTTTAAAAGTTGCGTTAAACCCCATTCAATCAATCAATCAGTCGGTATCACACAGTGCTCTAAACCCTTGGATTTAGAGTTTGAACCCTAACGGGAAAACATTCTTTTCAACATGTGACAAAGTTTATCCAAACATACAATATTTGTGTCTCAAGTATTGGCAAATTATGAAAAGAATTTAGTAGTACCCCTTAATGTGAGGTGAGGAGCTAGTGGTTTAGGCTGTCTTTATGAGAAATGAGAGGAAGATGTTGAAAGGTGCAACGAGGCAGCCACCACAGTATAACTGAATTACTATTGAAAGTGGCATTAAACCCTAATCAATCAATTAACAAATCAATCGATCTTTTCTGTTTCATTTTGAGTAAAGTCTTATATGATTATCGATTTATTGCAGTCAGGATACTGACTGTAATCTAGGAATTACCCAAATTCGCTCTTTGCTTCTAGGAACCTGACAACGACCTGAAAATTTTTTCCTTGCTGGTGAATTGATTCATAATTTCTTGTAGTATGTTTATAAATCACATAGCTAGAAATGTACATAGATGAAAATGCTTAACCCTTTACCAGACGACAAGTTTTAGACTGGTCTGAATTCAAGGAATTTGCCTACGACAATTTGTATGTGATAAAATTTTAGAATTTTGTATTTTTAGTTGGAAAACATAGTGGGTAATGAAGAAATTGCTTGTGACAAGCAATTTCTTCATTTTCCACGATGTTTTCTAAACGATTTTTAGCTCTCATGACCACAAAGTAGTCAAGGTGACCTTTTGTGATCTAGCTGTGTTTGTAGTCCTTCTTCCATCATCTGTTGTGTGTCAACATCTTGTGTGCACTCTAGAGGTCATAATTTCAGCTCAAATCTCTTGAAACTTTGTCAGAATGTTTGTATCATGAAACCTCGGGCAAGGCTAATATTGAGTCATGTGGGGTCAAAACTAGTTTTCTAGGTCAGATCTTACAAAAAACTTGTGTGCATTCTAGAGGTCACATTTTCACGTCAAATGTCTTGATATTTGGTCCAAATGTTTGTCTGCATAATATATTGGTCAAGTTTGATATTGGGTTTAGTGGGTTCAAAACCTAGGTCACTCAAACCTAGAAATGCTAGAAATGATCTTGTGTGAACTCTTTAGCCACATTTCAGCCAGAAATCAAATGATATTGAACCAGATTGTTTCTTTCCATTATATCTCGGCAAAGTTCGATTATTGGGTACATGGGGTCAAAAACTAGTTCCTAGTGTGCAATTTTGGCTCTATTGATTTGATATTTGGTCAGAATGTTATTCTCCATGATAACTCAGCGAGGGCTGAATGAGGGTCACGTGGGGTCAAAACCAGGTAAAAAGATAAAATCTTAGGAATACCTTATGTGCACTGTAGAGGCCTAAAATAATCTTAGGAATACCTTATGTGCACTCTAGAGGCCCCATTTTAGGCTCAAATTAAATGATACTAGTTCCTAGTGTGCACTTTGAATTTGTGGGGTCAAAAACTAGGTGACTAGGTCAAATTTTGGAAATACCTTATGATGTGCACTCTAAATGCCTCATTTTTGGCTTAAATGGTTTTATGTTTGGTCAGAATGTATTTTCAAAATACCTCCACCATGGTCAAATTTGGATCACTTTGGACCAAAAACTAGGTTTCTTAGTCAAATCTTAAAAGAACACTATTTTTGCTGTAGAAGCCACATAATTTGGTCAATTGACTGGATATTTATTCAGAATCATTGTTAAGTTTGATATTAAGTCACTTTGGTCAACTCTCACCAATGGGTCAATATTTGTAGACCTATGTGGGATAGCAGATGGAGGCTAGGAAAGGATGTAATGGTAGTGCTGGTGTGAGAAATACCAGGATTCCATTGTTAGGTGCTCCAGCCGCCGCGAAATAACTGAAAGATTGGTGAAAGTTTGTTGAAAGTGGTGTAAAACCCCATTCAAACAAACAAACACTTTGGTCAGTATGTAGGTCGCAAGGTCTGATATCAAAATTTACTGTATTTATTCTAATAATCGCCCATATTCTAATAAACGCCCACCCCCTTCTATAATCCCCAACTGTGCCAATGGTCACTATTCTAATAATCGCCCAGGCGATTGTTCTAATAAATACGGTACTTGATGTTTTTCTTTAACCAGTACCTTGAACTTTTGTAAGAATGTTTGTTCTTAATTACTCAGACAAGATTTGATAATAGGTCACTTTTGGCTAGAATAAGGCCAATTGTGCTATCCCTTTCCTGTTTTAACTTTCTTTAGAATTGTCCAAATTCAAAGGTTTTGCAGACGAAAATTTATATCGGATTTAATTTGGAAAATAACCATTCAGTAGGGTAGAAAATATTGTGGAAAAAGAAGAAATTGCTTGTTACAAGCAATTTCTTCTTTACCCACAATGTTTTCTCAAGTAAAGAATCACAAGAATGTAAAATCCAGTGATTGTACGGGAAAGGGCCATTTTACTTCTATAGTCATTGACTCAGGTGAGCGCTTTAAAAATTTGTGGCATGAGCCGAATAATCTAGTTTGGTTACGCATTCTGCTCCTTGTCTTTGGGATTTGAGTTTGATCTTTGGCTTGGCCTGCAACAGTCTCAACTATGTTCTACCAAAGCTCATCTTGGGCATAGCCGTGATTTATCCAATACAAGACAAAAAAAAATCTAGTCTAGTTCAAAAATTGGCTGCAGTAGACATTTTCCTATTTGAAAAGTATTAGGATCCACTATTAATGGTGTAATGATAATTAGGAAATATTTACCCTTTCCATTACCATCTTTCTTTTTGACACCCTCAAGTAAAGACAGTTTAGATAACATGGTGAGATGAAATTGCTTGTAACAACTTATTTCTGTATTTACCATAATGTTTTGTACCCCCAAAGACCCCCCCCCCCAAAAAAAAAAATTAAAAATTCAATTGTGGTATGCAACTTCTTTCAATTTGAACCAGTTTTAAAATTTTGTTGTATGGTTACTGTAAGGAATAAGACGATTGTGACCAACAATTTTATCCTTGCCTGCGATATTTCCGTCAGTTATCCCATTACCAGACGACAGAATTTTAGAAATTCATTGTATAGTATTTTGAATTCTCTCAACTAAGAGACATAATTTTACACTGGTCCAAATCAAAAGGAGTTGCAGACAGCAGTTTTAAGTTTATGAAATTTTAATTTTTTTCAACTCATTGTGTAGAAACATTGTGTAAAATGAACAATTTGCTTGTAACAAGCAATTTTTTCATTTGACACAATGTGTTCCCAATTACTTATCTATAGGGGCATCCAAAAGCGTCATTGTGTTGGAATGGGTTATGTTTCTGCAGCACATCAAAATTCAGAGTTGTGTGATAAATTCACCAACGGACAAGTGATGTAAACTGACCATACTTGTGGGAATCATCATACAGGACTTTGGAATTGACCAATTGCTAGCCCTACCCCCTTACTTCATTAGCCCGATGCATTGACTCTGACAGGAAGTCCGACTTTCATTTTTAACTGCGTTATTTTGCAGAATTTATGGCTAGTAGCATCTAACATAAAAGTAGAATAGTTGGTTGGAGACCTAAATGTCGAAACTACAGCTTGAATAAGCTGTTGTACGACTAAAGTCGCCAAACCATCAAAAAAGGTTAACAAAAATGACGGCCAATGTCTGAGTTGAAAGGTCAGGGCCGGGTTGAATGAATGATTTGATTGTTCAGCTGATTACTTATTTGACAGGCGCAATTGGGCGATTACTCTGCTTGACTTGTCCAACATGGGCTTTTTTACTTGGGAACAAGTACATTTTTTAAGGCACTTGTCCAGGGATAAGAAAACACCAGGGCAAATCTTGGAATTGTACAAAAAATCTCAAAGATTACCTGTTCCTTCTTAAAGATTATCAATGTTGAAATTAAGGGCAGAAAAATTATGTTTAGGGAAGAAAAAGCTGGGTTCCAAAATTGATCTCCTCAAAAAAAAAACAACAACAAAAATAATTACTGTTTTATCTTGATGCTAGAGAATATAATCTTTAAGAACCGATCTCAGATTCCAGGTAAATAGCCATCAATTTTGTAAGTTGTATGCTCTCAAGGTATATTACCATTTGGCTTTAACTTCTCGGCATTTTGTAGTGGACCACAAAAATAGATTCCAGATTGTTGAGGTATTTTTTCTCTGGGAAAAATTATTCCAATTATTTCGGGATTAAGTGAGTTCTTTTTTGTGACCCGTTTGGATTAATTGGATATTGTGATAAATTTCATGATGGATTAATCCAATGTCGCTAAGTGAATGAAGTCTGCTGATCTGGTGTGTATATAAATAGTAATTACCCCATTCCAACACAGCAAAATTTTAAACTGGTCCAAATTGAAAGAAGCTGCAGACGACAATTTCAAGTAGATGGAATTTTAAAATTTTTCGTCTTTTTGGATAGAAAACATTGTGGATAATGAAGAAATTGCTTGATACAAGCAATTTCTTCATTTTCCACAATGTTTTCCAAAGCTTTTTTCTCGAGGGGCGTAAATAGGAGAGATTGAGTTGGAATGGGTCAATTGTTATTCTATTATTGTTTTTATGACTGTTAGTCTTTTATTGTTTATTATGTCGGGGTTGTTTGCTAATGGGCAAAGAATGAAATACCATAAATTATGGTATTTCATGTTTTACCCATTACCAAACAATCCTGACATTTAACAACCTTGAAGAATAAAGTAGGAGAAAACATTATTAGGAAAGGAGACGTTATCTCACATTGTTTTCAACCCTAAGTCGTCAGTTTTTTGCCGTTCACAAGCATTTTGAGATATCATATGCAACCTGCTTCCACTGATGGAAGATTGGTAAGGCATGGCATTGTGCCCCTCTTCCTTGTCTGCAAATTAAGAAAGAATTCCCTCAGAGAGGATTCGGTGGATAGATTTCAACCAAATTTTATCGGAACATTTAAAATGATCCTTTATCAGATTCTTTTGAAGAAATTTTAATCCCATGAAAACCATTGTTTTCATAAGCAGAGTAGTTAGGTTTTATAAAGTATGCCGTGAAAACTGACGATGCAAAAAACCCCAAACCAATCAGGTACTTTTCAACATGAATGTTTTTTAAAGTGATTGTTGTTGAAAATTCTTGAAATCATTTTGATTGGATGAAAATTTAGCTTTGGTAGACAGGCCTACTTTTCTTGAAGGGATATACAAATATTGCAAGGGAGGCACTACTGATTACTAGCTGGGTTACCTTGTTGCCTCCCTTTTATCTACTGAATGTACTATTGCAAGGGAGGTAATACTGATTACTAGCTGGGTTACCTTGTTGCCTCCCTTTTATCTATTGAATGTACCATTGCAAGGGAGGTAACCCTGCTTGGCATAGTAAGTTTGTTTCATGAATTGCCTCCTTTGTTTTTGAAAATTTTATTCTCTTCATAATCAGTAAAATAGAAAATAAAACCTTCTTTGTAAAGTTTTGCATGGCTTCAAGAGGCATATATTAACCCATTACAACACAATCCAGCTTTTTGATGCCTTGAAGCATTTCGTGAGGAAAGAAGAAAATGTTTGTGGCAAGCAACTGCTCCTTTTCTCAAAAGGTTTCATACCTTATTTGACATGAATTTTTAACATTTAGCCCACTTTGAAAACTTTTCTGCAAACTCTTTCAAATTGGACTAGTCTAAATTTCTGTTGTGTGGTAATGGGTTATGAAAAAAATAACAGTAAGCCTTTGTTTTTTTCCAGGTTCCGAAGGCCTTGGGCTGAGTATTATTGGTATGGGTGTTGGTGCTGATGCTGGCCTGGAAAAACTTGGTATTTTTATTAAAAGTCTAACAACTGGTGGCGCGGCTCAGAAAAGTGGAAAGTAAGTGATAGATCAAACTTGCAATAACTTGTTACCCCAAAATTTATCATTTGATTTTTGCTGGAATAAGTTGCTAAAGGTTTAAAAACCGTCCCCATGCCCTAACTTACAATCTATTTCATCTAGGACCACGAAACTGTATGCAAATGTTGTCCATTACCCGACAAGATGACCTGTTGTCTATGGCTCTCATAGGACATAGGTCAAGATCACAGATGAACTGTTTGACCTTAGAACCATTATAATTTATGTAAATGTAAGCTTTACAGGCCTTGTAGGACAAATCTCATGGTCTCTATTGAACTTTGTTTTATAAACATATTGCCTCTTTGATTGTAATTCCTTCATTGACATACATTAGGCTTGGATTTGTGACATTTCAAAGTATTCCTGGCCGTTTCCCTTCCATGGTCTATCTAAACAACCAGGTAATTGAAAAAGTGACGAATGCTACTCTATATTTTGAGGACAAGTTACAACAAACAAAAACATACTCCTTCTAGCTCTAATAACAAAGATTCCCTTAATCATCTTGCTAACCCAATACTGGATGGCAAAATTTAAGACTGGTCCAAATTGAAACGAGTTGCAAACAATAATTCAAACTTTTTGAAATTTTAGATTTTTTCAACTTTTTGGGTAAAAACGTTTTGTAAAATGAAGAAATTGCTTGATACAATTCATACCTCCATGAACAAAATTTTGAGTACGCAGCTATTTTGAATGCTTCCGCACAAAATAGTTCACTACAAAAAGGTATCAAAGGTATTGTTAAGTTGTTGCATTTTTCGCTCGATGCAATTAAAATATAAGAAATGAAGAGAATATTTTTTGTTTTCATGGAGGTATGAACCGAAAAACCTAATCACACATGGTTTTCCCAATTGCTTTTTCTTCAGGGGAGTACAAAAGTGTCAGTGTGTTGGAATGGGTTAAGTGATAGATTGCTTTACTAATGATATAATTGGCATGGGGACCATTTGGCATCCCATTCCCTTTGATGTCAAATACTGTCTGTATTACCACAATTATGAAGCTGTTAGTTATACTGTGAAGAGGTTATTGTGTCTGAATGTAGTTTATTATACATTTAACCCATTCCCACACAATCCTGCTTGTTTATTCCCATCAAGAAAATAGCTTTGGAAAACATTGTGGAAAAATAAGAAATTGCTTGTAACAAGCAATTTCTTCATTATCCATAATGTTTTCGACCTAAAATACAAAGAAGTTAAGAATTCTCTCAATTTTGTGTTGTTGGACCAGTCTAAGGAGAAAAAACTTCCTGGTAATGGCTCAATCAATCAGATTGGATATTTTGGATCATCTCGCAAGTCGTTTTTACCCATTCCCATACAAAATTGTAAAACTTAGTGGTAAATGAAGAAATTACTGGTTTCTTCCTTTTCCAAGTGTTATCTACCCTGATAGACAAAAAATTCCTTAATTTTTATGCCCCTGCATCGATAAGATGGGGGCATATTGTTTCACCGGTGTCTGTATATCTGTCTGTCTGTCATTTTGTTTGTCTGTCTGCAAAACTTAAATTGCCAACTTAACATTTTCCTATAACTTCAATCCTGATTAAGTTACAATACTTATATTTGGTATGTAGATAGGTCTCAACAAGGCGCAACTGGGGAAGGTCAATTCATCAAGGTCAAAATTTTTACCCTTTTCCCTAAAACAAAGAAAACAAAACAAACAAAAAAATCACCTGTTTCTAAAGAATTCCTATTTCGGGGCATGGTGTTTCACAAACACATCTTGTATCAAGTTAAAATTGTCATCTGCAATGTCTACCAATTTGGACTAGTCTGAATTTTGTTGTTTGGTAATAGTTTATCTTTGTTTTCTCCATCCAACCATGGATTGTTAAGGCCTTGTAACTTTAACAAATATAATGTTTGACTTCAAAATTTGGATCTGTGTAGAAGCAGCCATACTACAGTTGCTTGTGCGGGGGATTCTAAGCCTTGGGATCCCAGGTTAGATCCCTGGTTTGCCGCAACTATCCTTTCCAACATTTGTCTCCTACCAATGGGTGGATAATCCTAAACCTTGGTAGAGTGAGTAGTTGGAGGCTCGGAGAGGATGTTGTAAGAGCCGGTTGGCAATGTACTAAGGGACCTCTGAAATTATGACTTGGACCCTTGGTAATTATAAGGTTTGAATCCCATGGACCTCCATTTTTTAAAAGCTCGATAAAAGCCTGCTCATAGGGGATACCAAAAAGTACATAAACAAAGCCTAGCCAATAGATATTGCTAAGCTTTCAGGGAGGAATAGATCTAAGTAATTAGTAACAAGAATGGAAAACAAATTTATTCCAGTATTGTTTACAATATACTAGAAAAATACTGACAGAAGCTTGTGATTACCAACATTTGTTTTGAGATGTTCTGTTGATGGGCGATATTCTTTAACCCATTCCAACACAGTGGAATTTTAGACTGGTCCAAATTGAAAGAAGCTGCAGACGACAATTTCAAGTTGATAGAATTTTGAACTTTTTCGCCATTTTGGGTAGAAAACATTGTGGATAATGAAGAAATTGCTTGAGACAAGCAATTTCTTCATTTTCCACAATGTTTTTCAAAGCTTTTTTCTTGAAGGGCTTAAAAAGGAGGGATTGAGTTGGAATGGGTTAACCCATTACCAGACGGCAAAATTTTAGACTAGCTAAAACTGAAAGGAGTTACAGACAACAAATGAAAGAGGTTATAGACTACAATTGTAGCTTAATACAAAAAACTGAAATACTTATATACTCCCAGAAGGTGGTCTTATATATTGGCATCATCTTTTCTGTCTGTCTGTCTGTCTGTCTGTCTGTCCGTACTGACATCCAACTGTCCAATTTCTTGTTTAACACAGATCCTTCATTTATTGATGAATTCGAATGAGATTTTCACAGAATGTTCCTTGTCACCTGATCTTGCACTCATTATCGGGGTTTCTCATTCTAGGAAAGGGGGTTTAATGGAAAATTTCTTGATAACACATCTCCTACCTTTATGGTTGGATTTGAATGAAATTTTCACAGAATGTATTCCTTGTCACCTAAACTTGTGTATATTGTCAGGATATTGCCAGTTAAGGCCGTGTCACAGAAAAAGGGGGCTTAATGCATATTTGTTGGCTTGGCTAGTTGGCAGCATATATTGTGACTATGGAACTCATGTCCTTTCATGTTTTCTCAAGTTTTATTCATAAAGTTTCAAAAACAGTGTTAGAAAAGGGGAAATTGCATTTTTTTCAATTCTGGTGCTTTGAAATGATGTCTGCAGCTGCAGCAAAATCTTAGTGGTAGCACATAGGACTCTTAATCTGGGCGTCCTTTGTTTGATCCCCAGCCGCGGCAAATATCCTGTCAGAAAGGATATTGGGGTAGTACTGATGCGAGAAATACCAGGGAATCCATGGTTAGGTGCTCCAGCTGCTATGATATGACAGAAATACTGTTAAACCTCATTCAATACAAGGAAATGATGTCTGAAACTTCTTTTTATTTGCAATTTCTTTTAATCACAAAAAAATTTTGGACCAAGCTAGAATTTTGTTGTCTGATAATGGGTGAACTTGTTCAGACAGGGAAAAGTAACTTAAGATTTTTTACTCTACACGATATCAGATTTATGCTGGTGTTGGCATCAGTTCTGAGTACTTTCAATTTTTTGGGTTGTGAAAATTGAACCAATACTCAGATATCATTATGGCATTAATTTGATAAAACTTTATCTCTCACCAGTAGACAAATGATAAGTAGAGTACCCATAAGGACGACGGCGGCACTCATCCTTTCCGACTACTTGTCTCTCACCAATGGGTCGATAATCGTAGACCTATGTGGGATAGCAGCTGAAGGCTAGGAAAGGATGTAATGGTAGTACTGGTGTGAGAAATACCAGGATTCCGTTGTTAGGTGCTCCAGCCGCCGGGATATAACTGAAAGATTGTTAAAAGCGGCGTAAAACCCCATTCAAACAAACAAACCCATAAGGAAATGAGCTGATTGTTAATCCAATACCATACGGCAAAATTTTAGACTGGTTCAAATTGAAAGGAGATGACAATTTAAAGTTTTTTTGTGTTTGAAAGATGAGATTTAATTGGTTCAAGAAATGAAAGAAAGCCGCCTCAATAAAGCTGAAACACTGTTGGAAAAAATTTACACCAAATACAAACAAAAATTATGGCGTAGGCACAATCACCTTTCATTAACCCATTCCTACAAAATGACGCCTTTTGATGCCTCTCAAGAAAAAGCTTTGGAAAACAGTATGAAAAATGAAGAAATTGCTTGTCACATTTGTCCTATCTTGAGTTATGTAAAAAAAAAAAAATGGGACAATGTGGGAATGGGTTAAAACTTTGACACTCTTTTTCAGGACTATGGGTGCAAAGATTGGGGTTGCTTTTTGCCCATAATACCTTTAGTTTCTGATTCGTACATCATCACTGAATTGATGTAAAAAAAAAGAGATAATTGTGTGAAGTGCATCATCCGCCATCTGATAAAAATACAGTAAATCTATTAATACTACTTTAATGAGATGGTTATCTTTTGGCACAAAAGATTTGTGTTTGCTTGGAATGCGACTTGTGTATATTTTAACCCATTCCCACAAAGTGACACTTTTTGATGCCTCTCAAGAAAAACAATTGATAAAACATTGTGTAACATGAAGAAATTGCTTGCAACAAGCAATGCTTCATTTTCCACAATGTTTTGTATCCAGAAAGTAAGCTAACAATCTAATATTTCATAAACTTTAAATTGTCATCTTCAACTCCTTTCAATTTAGACCATTCTAACATTTTGCTGTGTGGGAATGTGTTGCAGATGACATTTTAAAGTTGATGAAATTTTAGATTTTTTCCAATGATTAAGAGAGATTTCAATTTAGATAAGCACAGTTTTTACCAAGTGCATGGAAACAGTTTTGTAAAGTAAATTCAAGGTCAAGTTCACACTTGAAGGTAAAAAAATATTTGGGCTCAACATTGTGTGTCCGTTGACATACATTCTTCTGCTGCAGTTCAGAATTTGCAGAACAGAGATTAATAATGGACCCTTATTTGGCATGAAAGCGCATCTTCTAGCTAGATGTATGGTGTACCGTTTGGGTCAAAAGTCCGCTTTAAGTATTGTGACCAGAAGAACTCATAAATTGCACGCATATTCGATACATTAGATTTAAGCATGCACCCTTATATTTTGAAAGTGCACGATTTATTTAACATTTGCACTTTCAAAATATGAGCATGCACATTTAAAAAGTAAGCACTTTCATATTGTGCATACATTTTATGTGTATGCGCATATTTTATACTCTTAATCACTCAGTAAATGAGGCCCACGCCAAAAAATTTTCATCTGCGACTTCTTTGAATTTGGATGAATCTAAATTGTTGCTGTTTGGTAACACTGGTTCAATGAATACAGACAAGTCCAAAGAGCTTTGGCCCTACACATTTGTTTCTGACTACTCCTAATTATTTAAATGGTAGTTCAGCAAACCTGGACCACTTTGCTCCTCTTAATGTTAGGTTATTGAACAAGGTCCACTAGGCTCCTCTTGTTCATTACTGGAATGCTGTTGAGCTCTTGTTAAAGTTGTGTATCAAATGATAACAGACAAGTCCAAACAGCTGTGGTTCTATACATCTTCATTTGTTTCTGACTGCACTTTATTATCTTTTCTGTTCTCACCCTTGTTTCCTGCAAGTAATTGGACCCTCTTTAGAGTCCATGAAAACTGGCAACTGTTGTCATCTATCTTTTGTGGAGAATCTACTAATATATATCAAAAATTATTTGTCTCACGTAAAAAATAAAGAACATATTTTTTGTTTTTATATAGATATGAAAAGAAAGATAATCAGATTGTATGATAATATAAAAAAGAAGAAGATATTTTATGAATTTTGATACATTTTTATGGAACTATTTTGTGAGCAAGCATACAAAATAGCTGTGTGCTCGAAAAGTTTGTTCCTGGAGGTTCCTGGAGGTATGAATAATTTTTTTCAGACAATCAGAATGCATGTTTTTGATAGACAAGACTAATTATTAAATCAAAAGAAAAACAAGGTTAAAAACAAAATCCATGCATACAATGTGAATATTTTTTTTTCATACCTTATGAAAACTTATATTTCCTTCATCTCTTAAAGCTTGTCATGGGAATATTTTTATGCCCCCACATCGAAAGATCAGGGGCATTTTGTTTTACCATTGTCTGTCTGTCCATCATTCAGTCTTTCTATTTGTTTGTCTGTCTGTCTGTCTGTCTGTCCCCGGCGGCGGCAAATTTTCTTTCTGACAATTGTCTCTCACCAATGGGTGGATAATTGTAAACCTAAGTGGGATAGCTGCTGGAGGCTAGGAAAGGATGTAGTGGTAGTACCGGTGTGAGAAATACCAGGAATCCATTGTTAGGTGCTCCAGCCGCCGCGATATGACTGAAATACTGTTAAAAGTGGCGTTAAACCCCATTCAATCAATCAATCAATCAGTCCAAAATTTAATAGAGTCTAGTTGGACTGTATGTAGTGTGTATCGTAACTACGGTTTTCCCTCCTCAGATGGTCTGGGCACATTTGACACCCCTCAAGAAAAAAGGTTTGAAAAATAATGTGAACAATGAGGGATTTGCCTGTAACCCAAAAAGATAAAGAATTTCTAAACACACCATAAAATTAAATTTTGGAAAACATTGTAACAAAATTGGAAATTGCTTGTTGGACTCAAAATTCTCCTTTTCTTACAATGGTTCTACCCTATATGATATTTATTTTACAATTCAATTGCACTTTCAATTATTGTTTGTAACCTCTTTGAGTTTGTACCAGTCTAAAATCTTGTTGTTAGGTAATGGGTGAAGTGTGGCCCTCATTACAAGGTAATGGAACAAGGGAGAGAATAATTGGCTAAATGTACAGTGGGTAATTTCCTTATTGTCCCTCTCTGGGTTAGTCTTTCTCATTGAAGGCAATTTGAAATGATTGTTTAGCTGTTGTCAATAGTTTGCTATCTCATTATTAGGAAGTTTTTTTTTCTGTCAAATTATTTGAATAGTTGAAATGCAGAAGTTGCATACAACAAATTATAATTGATGCAATATTGAAGGGGTAGAAAACATTGTAGTAAATATTACGCAAATTGATAGAAATGCCTTGTGTGCACTCAGGGCACCACATTTTGGCTCAAATAACTTGAGTTTGTTTCGGTTAAAACCCATTCAAGTTCGATATTAGGTCGCATGGGGTTAAAAACTAGATTGCTAAGGTCTAATCTAAAGAAAGCTCCCTTGCAATATACATAATACTTTTCCTACACAAAACTTTGTAAGAATGTTTGTTATTGACTTCTTAGACAAGATCTGGGCCCGAGAAACTTTTCTCATTCTCAATATAGAGTTTACTCAAACTTCAATTTTATCCCATTACCAAACAACAAAATTTTGGACTTGTCCAAATTCAAAGAGGTTACAGACGACAATTATAAGCTTGTATAAATATGAAAATAAGTGCTAGATAGTGTAGGAAACATTGTGAGAAAGGAAGAAATTGCTTGTTAATTTCCTGAAAGGTGTAAAAATGCAGGATTATGTGGAATTTGGTTAAACAAATGTTAAGTTTCTATGTTAACTGTAGATTTTGTGTAATAAAAAATGATTTACCAATAAAATGTTTCATTTTCACACAGTTATGTTTAAATTTAATGTATAAACATCTTTAACCCATTCCCACTCAGTGACACTTTTAGACGCCCCTAAGAGAAAGTGCTTTGGAAAACATTGTAAAATATGAAGAAATTGCTTGTCACAAGCAATTTCTCCATTTTCCACAATGTTTTCTCCAAGAAAGTTGAAAAAATCCAAAATTTGATAAACTTTGAATTGTCGTCTGCAACTTCTTTCAATATGGGCCAGTCTAAAATTTTGCCGTCTAGTAATGGGTTAACTCCAAAATCAAATTTTGAGTAAATTCTCAACTTAGTACCAAAACAGTTTTACGATCTCAGGTCCTGATAAACTCTGTTTATTTTCAGAATGCAAAAACTCTGTTTATTTTCAGAATGCAAGTCAATGACCAGATTATTGAAGTGGATGGAAAAAGTTTGGTTGGAGTCACACAAGCCTATGCTGCCTCTGTTCTTAGAAACACGACGGGTGAAGTAAAGTAAGTTTGATTTGATTTTAAATAACCCATTTCCATACAATGATGCGTTTTGACAATCCTCAAGAAAAAAGCTTTGGAAAACAAGCAATTTCTTCATTATCCACCCAAAGTACAAAAAAAAAATCCAAAATTTTATAAGCTTTAAATTGTCCTCTGCAACTCTTTTCAATTTAAACCAGTCTAAAAAACATTGCTGTCTGGTAATAGATTATTTGAAAAAGCTAAGTATAGTAGATAACACAATACCAGACGACAAAAATTAAGATTACTGCAAAATGAAAGATGTTTCGTATGACAATTTCATCTGGATAGAATTTCAAATATTTGTCTTTTGTGATTGTAACAAGCAATTTCTACATTTTTAGCTTACCTGAGCACGAAGTGCTCTGGGTGATCTATTGTGATCGGTCATCGTCCAGCATCCGGCTATCTGTCCGCCATTCACAATTCCAAAAAAATTGAGAAAAGCTGTAGAGATCAATGTTGGAAGAAGAGAAGTTACATGTAAAAAAAACTCCTTTATGCAAGAGTGTTTCTAATCCTTTAATCACAATCAATCCAGGGGAGTAACCTTTCCTTAGTAAAATTTGGTCAATTAGAATGATGGATAGATTGGGCTTTTACACCACTTTGAACAATCTTTTGGTTATATGACAGCAAAGATTGACTCATTCACCATTCCTGGGTATCACAAGTACCAGTTTAACCTATTACCAGACGACAGAGTTTTAGACTGGTCCAAATTGAAAGAAGTAGCAGACGACAATTTAAAGCTTATGAAATTTTAGATTTTTTTCACTTTTAGGGTAGAAAACATAGTGGATAATGAAGAAATTGCTTGCCGCAAGCAATTTCTTCATTTTCCAGAATGTTTTCCACAGCGTTCAAATTGAGAGGATTTTAAAAGCCTCTTTAAGTGGGAAAAAGTTCAAAATGTATTATACAAGGACTGTTGGTTAGGCTAGGGTTCAATCTAACCATTATCATGCTGAAAAAAAATTCTTCACCAAAATTGCATGAAAGCCAAAGAGCTGAAAGCACTGGAAGAATTATTAGTGTTAACCCATGTCATGCTGAACCCGGAATATTCCGGTTTTGGCAAAATGTTTAGACAAGATGTTAGACAAAGATCAGGCTGCACATATGTGCAGTCTGATCTTTATCTAGCCCTCCTGCTTTACCCTTCAAAGCCAGCATTGTTTATACCATTCATGTTTTAACAAATTCACAACCCAAATTGAGGGTTAACAGTGCTTTTAGTCCTTTGATTTTATCGCATTTGTGTAGAAAATTATATCCAGCATGACAAGGCTTAACCCTTGTCATGCTGAACCCGGAATATTCCGGTTTTAGCAGGAGGTGTAGACTAAGATCAGACTGCACTTATGTGCAGGCTGATCTTAGTCTACACCTCCTGCTCATTCTTTTTCCTTCCCGAGTTGTTTATGAGGTTGATTTCTAACAGAAATATTGATTTTTGAACAACAAGTTCTATCAGTGCTTTCAGTCCTTTGATTTTACAGCAATTCAGTATGGTGATTAATACAGCATGACAAGGGTTAATAGATTTATTGAAATTTTTATCTTATAATTTTAATTCAGCATGACAAGGGTTAAAAGACTTTCTTGACTTTTCTCTTTGCAATAATCCCAGGCCTGGCTTGTTGAGTAATTTCTGACCCTTCTAAGTAATTAGAGTAATACCTCTTGAAGGGTTACAGGCCAATTATAATCTCTTTCAATTAGGACCAGTCCTGAATTCATTCATCTACCAGTGAGTTAATCTATTTACGTCATCAAGCCATCCAGTGTGGTAGAAATATTGTTTGTTTTGACAATGAATATAAATGATGTTAATAAGATGAGAAATTGTCATAATTTCCTGAGGTCATTTGACTCCCTTTTTACATGACCTACTCTCAGTCCTGTGCATAGTATTTGGAGAGAGTTAAAGAGAGAGAGAGAAAGTGAGAGTGAGAGAGGGAGTGAGAGAGTGTGTGAGAGAGAGAGTGAGAGAAAGAGTGATAGAGAGCGAGCCCACTATCAAACTATTCCTTTATATTAACCCTTGTCATGCTGAACCCGGAATATTCCTGCTTTGGCAGGAGGTATAGACAAAGATCGGCCTGCACATAAGTGCAGTCTGATCTTTGTCTAAACCTCCTGTTGGTCCCCTTTCATTCAAAGTTGTTTGAATAATTAATTTTCAAAAGAAATAATGACCCTCAATAAAATATTCCAGTACTGCAAGTCCTTTGAGTTTAAAGCAATTCTGCATAGGATTTAAATTCAGCATGACAAGGGTTAATATAAAGGAATAGTTTGATAGTGGGCTCGCTCTCTATCACTCTTTATCTTATCTCTGATCATGAAGAAAAATATTAATTCATTGTAGGAGCATTGGGGAAAAAAGTAATATTTCTTACTATTATATAGCATTGACTCCTTTTGTCATAAAGTTTACATGATTATTAAATTTGCACCTATCATATGGCTGTTGTTATTTCAAAAAGGATTAACCCATAACCAGACAATTTTTATACGCCCGTCGAAGACGGGACGTATTATGGGATCACCCGTGGTGTCCGGGCGTCCGGTTGTCCGGGCGTCCGGTCGTCCGGTCGTCCGGGCGGTGTCCACTTCTTTGTCCAGAGCATAACTCTGTCATCCTAAGTCCGATTGACTTTAAACTTGGCAGTTATATTCTTCTTATCAATACGGAGTGCAGTGCGCAATAACCATAACTCTACCTGGCCTATTTTTTGAGTTTGCCCTTTGTTGTTTTTCATACTTGAATCTTGTCCGGAGTATATCTCTAAAAAAATTATAGCTAGGATCATGTAACTTCATGGGTGTATAGATCTCACCAAGGGGGAGTGCAGTGCACAAGAACCATAACTCTACCTGGCCTATTTTTTGAGTTATTGCCCTTTTTTGTTTTTCATACTTGAATCTTGTCTGGAGTATATCTCTAAAAGTATAATAGCTAGGATCATGAAACTTCATGGGTGTATAGATCTCACCAAGGGGGAGTGCAGTGCACAAGAACCATAACTCTACCTGGCCTATTTTTTGAGTTATTGCCCTTTGTTGTTTTTCATACTTGAATCTTGTCCGGAGTATATCTCTAAAAGTATTATAGCTAGGATCATGAAACTTCATGGGTGTATAGATCTCACCAAGGGGGAGTGCAGTGCACAAGAACCATAACTCTACCTGGCCTATTTTTTGAGTTATTGCCCTTTGTTGTTTTTCATACTTGAATCTTGTCCGGAGTATATCTCTAAAAGTATTATAGCTAGAATCATGAAATTTCATGGGTGTATAGATCTCAACAAGGGGGAGTGCAGTGCACAAGAACCATAACTCTACCTGGCCTATTTTTTGAGTTATTGCCCTTTTTTTAATACTTGAATCTTGTCCGGAGTTTATCTTTAAAAGTATAATAGCTAGAATCATGAAATTTCATGGATGGAGAGAGCTCACCAACTGAGAGTGCAGTGTACAAGAACCATAACTCTACCTAGCCTATTTTTTGAGTTATTGCCCTTTGTTGTTTGTCATACTTGAATCTTGTCCGGAGTATACCTCTAAAAGTATAATAGCTAGAATCATGAAATTTCATGGATGGATAGAGCTCACCAAGTGGGAGTGCAGTGTACAAGAACCAAAACTCTACCTAGCCTATTTTTTGAGTTATTGCCCTTTTTTTAATACTTGAATCTTGTCCGGAGTATATCTCTAAAGTATAATAGCTAGAATCATGAAATTTCATGGATGGATAGAGCTCACCAAATGGGAGTGCAGTGTACAAGAACCATAACTCTACCTAGCGTATATTTTGAGTTATTGTCCTTTGTTGTTTTTCATACTTTGTTTGACAAAAAATATTCATTCAAAATAACCTCAGTTCTATTCAAACCCCCAGCTAATATTAAGCAGTGTGACGGGCGTATCTTGTGACAGTTTGGCACCTTGTTTTAAGACTTGTTCAATTCAAGAAAAAAGCAAAAGAAATATCAAAGATGCCTAAATTTAACCATTGTCGTGCTGAACCCGGATTTTCCCGTTTTTGCAGGAGGTGTAGACCAAGATCAGCCTGCACATAAGTGTAGTCTGATCTTGGTCTACACCTCCTGCCTGCTTGTACTTTTCCTGCCAGAGATGTTTATGAAATTGATTTCTAAAAGAAATATTTATTTTTGAACCACAAGTTCTTTCAGTACTCTCAGCCCTTTGATTTTACTGCAATTCTGTAAGGTAATTTATACAGCATGACAAGGGGTATAAGATTAAGTGCAATACAGGGTAGACATTATTGTGAGAAAAGAGGAAAAATTTTATTACATGCAATTTCTCCTTTTGTCACAATGTCTTCCTTTACCAATTCCTGTGCAATTCCATTTTTTGAAGAAAAAAGGCTCAGGAAAAATTTGAACCAAGCTATTTCTTCATTATCCACACTGTTTTCTAACCCAAAAGACAAAGATTTTTTAAGTTTCATCTACGAAGAATAGCGTCTGCAACTTCTTAATTCAGACCAGTCTTAAATTTTGCCATCTGGTAATGGGTTAATTTCATTCCTGTGTTGGTGTTAAAACAAGGGCTTGTGTGGGAATGGGTTAAGATATTCCTTTCATGTTGGTTTTGTCATCAAAAATTGAAATTTTTGGAGACTGAATGTTGTGGAATGTCTATAAAGTGTGAGTCGTCATAAAATACCTTGATAAGAAATTTTACTGATATGACAGCTGAACTTGGGCGTCATATTTTTTCGCACAATCCCACCTTTCTACGACCTGCAAGTAAACAGTTTTGGAAAAAAATGGTTGTAAAAGAAGAAATTGTCATAACCCATCCCTCTCATTGACGCCTTTAGAAACCCCAAGAAAAAAAGCTTTGGAATACATTGTGGAAAATGAAGAAATTTCTTGTTACAAGCAATGTCTTCATTATTCACAATGTTGTCTACCCGAAAAGTAAATAAAATCCAAAATTTCATAAGCTTTAAATTGTCCTCTTAACTCTGTTCAATTTGGACCAGTCTAAAACTTTACCATTTGGTATTGGGTAAAGCTCTTTCATCATTTCCAACAATGTTTTCTTGTCTGAAAGACAAATGGCAATTAAATTTCATTTATTTGAAATTGTTGCCTCCAATGTGTTTTAACTCGGATAAGCCCCAAATTATGTTGTCTAGCAATGGATTAAAAATAGGTGTGTTACAAATGATTTCTCCTTTTTAGCTCACCTGAGCATATGCCAGCTTTTGTGATTCTTGAACATGTTTCAGAGTGTTGTCCATTGTGCAATTTTGGCAATTTCTTTGCTTACACTCTAGGGACCATATTTATATCTCAATTTTGATGGAACTTGTTCAGAAGAATTGTTAGGTCACAAACATGAACCCTATTGAAAAGATGTGATTGGAAGACATGGGGAAAAGAGCCTTAATGACGTTTTAATTGTTTACGCTCTTGGTCCTATTCATATGTTTTATTACAGCCTTTTTAGCTAGCAAAAGGTCACCTTTGATAGCTTAAAGTTAACAGACGTATTTTTGAGGTCTTCTCAAAGCTCAAAGAGTGCAAACTGCCACTGGAGGCTTAACCATTAAATACATTGAATGCCTACACCATAAAAAGTAGTTCTCATGTACTTCTGGTCAAACTTACTCAAATTGTAGGGAACTCTTTCAAAAGCATGTTATTTAACCCATTCCCATCAATCAAGAAAAAAGCTTTGGAAAACATCGTGAAGAATTAAGAAATTGCTTGTTACAAGCAATTTCTACATTCTCCACAATGTTTTCTACCCAACAAGGGAAATATTTCTAAATTTCAACAACTTGAAATTCTTTTAATTTGAACCAGTCTAAGATTTTGTCGTGATGTAAAGGGTTAACTCCTTGGTTTCTTAACCTCATTTTATTATGATAACATTTAACAAAATATGCTTTGCTAGCTTACAATACTTTCAGTACTTTGATTTATGCTACCCAAGGTGGACATATATTGGTATCATCTCTGGCTGTCCTGATGCTTGTCTGTCCGTACCTTCACAACTGGTTAACCCAGTACCATACAATAAAGCTTTCTGTCCACCTGAAAAAAAAAAAAATCTGTGGGAAAAGGAAAAATTGCTTGTAACAAGTAATTTCTCCTTTTCTCACAATGTTTTCTACCCTATTTGGCTCCTATCTTCTAATATTAGTGCAAATTGAAATGTCTGTAACTATTTTAAATTTAGACCACTCTAAAATTTTGTCATCTGGTAACCAATTAAAAATCCTACATGGACAAATTTGAATGAAATTTTCACAGAAATGTTCCAAGTTATCTGACCTTGCAGATGGTGTCGGTGCATGTTGCCATTTTAGACTGTGTCACAAAAAAGGGGGCTTTATGCAAAATTTCTTGTCTTGACTGGTTGTTCTTTAAGTTCTAACCCTTATACCTTCATAGCTACCTTCTAAAACCATTCCAACGCAACAAAATTTTAGACTGGTCCAAGTTGGAAGAAGCTGCAGATGACAATTTCAAGTTGATAGAATTCAAACTTTTTTCATCGTTTTAGATAGAAAACATTGTGACTAATGAAGAACTTGCTTGATACAAGCAATTTCTTCATTATCTACGTTTTCCAAAGCTCTTTCTTTGGGGTGAGAAAAGGAGCTATTGTGTGGGAATGGGTTGAAAAAGCAGTTATGTGATGGCATGTATTATGACTATATGACTTACTGATATTAGTGATCATCCAAAGTCACAAACTAAAAACAAATACAGAATTGCCTTAACCCATTCCAACACAGCAAAATTTTAGACTGGTCCAAATTGAAAGAAGCTGCAGACGACAATTTCAAGTTGATGGAATTTTGAATTTTTTCGTCTTTTTGGATAGAAAACATTGTGGATAATGAAGAAATTGCTTGATACAAGCAATTTCTTCAATTTCCACAATGTTTTCCAAAGCTTTTTTCTAGAGGGGCGTAAAAAGGAGGGATTGAGTTGGAATGCCTTAAGCATGTGCTCAAATATGTATTGATATTAATATTATGCAGATTTGTATCATATTTAATCATTGGCTATCTATTTGTGAAGAATGTGTAAAAAATTTACTCCGAAATCTAGAGTAATGACAGTAAATGCCTTGAGGGTATATTTAAAGCCTTCATCAGAAATTATTTACTATTTGCTATTAAATTGGACATGCAAATGTTAGTCATTTTAAAAAAAAAAGTTGATTGCCTCAGGATAGGGGTAAAAAGAGATGGATGGAGTCTAATTTGTTGTCTGGTTTTGACTTGAGCTTTGGCAGCTCAATCAGACATGAGATGATTGAATCTCATGCATTGCCTAGAAATCTTTCTGACCCTTGTCATGCAGAACCCGGCATATTCCTGTTTTTGCAGTAGGTATAGATAAAGATCAGCCTGCACAAATGTGCAGTCTGATCTTAGTCTACACCTCCTGATTGTCACTATAAAGCAAGAGTTGTTTAGATGGATAAATTTTCAAATGAATTATGAATATACAGTAATTTCATCCAGTATCATTAGAAACATTGTGCAAAAAGAAGAAATTGCTTATTACCCTGTAGCATTTGATTGTTCATACATTTTCTTTGTTTATATATATACACACATGTAGATTAAACAAATGTTTTCAAAGAGGGTCAAGATTAAAGTCTCATAAAGATCTTGTAAACTTTTATGATTAGTATATAATTGAACTTTAAACAAAATATTAACTGAGGCTTTTATTGTTGGTAAATATTTGTATCCAAATTTGTTGACTTAAGCCAGAGATACGAGGGCAAGGAAGTAGGTATACAGGTGAAAGTTTGTATTGTTTTTGAAAATCATGGTCCAATGTTCTCAATTTGTCTGTATTTTTGTTATGCTCTGACATCAATATGATCAGGCTTACATTGTATATCTGATGTCTGTCTGTCTGTACGTGAGCAGTGTACTTATCGCATAAAACTTGACATTCTGCTGTAATTCACACACGGTTCAAGAATCGCATAAAACTTGACATTCTGCTCTAATTCACACACGGTTCAAGATACATGGCTAATATTTTGGACAGAGGTTCCTTTCATTGATTGGCATCGTTTGGTTGTAAGGTCAAGGCCACTTATCATGGTCACATTTCTGTAACAATCATACCATGTTTGTATATCATATTGAAACCTGTGCATGATATTTCCAAACATATTACACATTTGTACAAAGAACAGATATTACACCTCCTGAGATTCATACCTCATCCTGGGATAGCAGTAAATGCAAATCAGTGACAGATTATCAGAGGAATATTATTAATAGAACGACAAAATTTTAGACTGGTCCAAAGTGGAAGGAGTTGCAGACAATAATTTTAAGTTAATGAAATTTTATTTCTATTCAACTTCCTGGATAGAAAACTATGTTTTCCCAATTGTTTTTAAGCTTTTTTGAGGGGGTATGGCAGTATCTTCCGAAATGATTTCTTATTTTCCTAGTTCGCCTCTCCAATTTTGAAGCTCTAACATCAGGATAGAGTTATTTGCATAATGAAATAAGGAGAGAGCAATGGTATCATTTAGAAACACCTCTTGTAGTGTATTCACAAGAAGATGGACACCATTAGTAATGTTTTGAGTGAGACTCAGAGTTCAACAAATGATAGCTGTCTACAATATGACAGTTGTTAGTTAACTTAAAAAGACAGATGTGCTGTTATCCAATCAGAAAATTACTGAGTTATAATATAAGATAGACCCATAAATGTCATGATAATACCTTTTGATAATACTTTCACTTTATTACGGAAATATATAGAGGATATTTGTTTGTTCCAGTGTATGACTGATTTATCATTTATAGAGTAAACAACAAAAGCTATATTTTCCCTCGTGAAATATAGCTTTTGTTGTTCACCCAATAAAAGATATATCCATCTTACACTAAAATAAAACAATAATTCTTCAATGGAAAATGAGACAAGTTATTAATGAGACAAATTCTCTCCTAGCGTGTCATTTTGCATGTAATATGCATGGTATCCTCTTGATGTCATGGCAACTCTGGCCCCATTGAGAGGACACTCAGTAGGGGATATAATGTTAAAAGTAAGATTAAATTTCCATATCTTACTTAATCCATTTCCCCGCGATGTGTCTTGAAAAAATGTAAATAAATTGATTCATTTTGCACCTTGTTTTCTATTGTTATATTTCGGACTAATTTAAGCCATGGTGGTTTTCTATTGATATAATACGAGCCAAGTTAAGACAGAGTTGTAATCAATTGATTTGATACGAGCCGATTTCAGCCAGAGTTGTTTAATATCCAAAATATATAAGATAAATTTTCAAAATAAGTGTTTACCCACAATAAATCTCCAAGTACTCTCGGTCCTTTGATTTTTAATGCAATATTCTGTTGCAATTTTTATTCAGTATAGCAGGGGTTAGAAAAGGATAGAAAGAAATGCTTGTGAATAAGATGTCAGTATAATTGTCTTCAACAACATTCTTTCAGTGTTTTATCATAATTAGAATTTATGGATTATCAAAGTTTCAAAATTAGAAAGCTGACATTTCAATTTGAGTTTATGATACGAAGCTAATTAGGTTCTGATATGACACTTATTAATTTTACATAGTTGTCACATATCTATCCCTCATAGGTGGTTTTAACCCTATTATGCTTAACCAGGAATATAACTGTTTTGGAAGGATGCATGGACAAAGATCAGCACAAAATTGCAGTCTGATCATAGTCTGGAGTTAGTTTCCCTTAAGCCAAAGTTCTGTGTAACACTGATTTTTAAAGAAAAATTAAAACTGAATCACATTCAAGCCTTTCAGTACTTTCACCCCTTTGATTTTCATGCAGTTCTAAAGAACGGATTTTTATTCTGCATGACAAGACAAAATCTACTCTTAACCCATTTCCACACGAGAAAGTTTTAGACTGGTCCAAATTGAAAGAAGATGCAGATGACAATTTTCGGTTGTTGAAATTCTAAAATTCTTTTTCCTTTAGGGAAGAAAATATGGTGGACATAGATATTTCATCAACTGCAAATTGAAGTTTGCAACTTCTTTGAATTTGGACCAGCCTAAGATTTGTTTCATCTTTTAAAGGGTAAACCACCAAGAGGGATAACCTTAATGCATTTTTAGACAAATTATGCCCCTTTTTCAACATAATGGTTTTACCACTATGAAGCACTTATACAACCAAGCATTGGCATCTGCATGCTGTCCTGTTGTTTTCCTTATAAATTCACTTTCCTGGAACAAATTCAGAATTGTGTGAGAATTTGGTTGATGAATTCATAATGACCAGATTTTCTTAATAAGTTGAAATGATAAATAGTTGTAATCCTGGGGGTCAGCTATTTTCATGTAAAAAAATTGTTATTTGACAACTCTCTTTGCGTAACAGTATTGTTTTTTGGTCCAGTGGCCCACTAATTAGTGGGGTTATTTATGAAACTCACCTAATTAACCCATTGCTAGGCAACAAAATTTTAGGCTAGTCCAAATTGAATGGAGTTGCAGACAACAATTTAAAACTTACAAAATTTTAGATTTTTCAACTTTCTTAGTAGAATTTTCTGTAAAATGAGAAACTTCATTTACCACAGTTTTTCCCCAATCACTTTCCTTGAGAAGTGTCAAAACGCATCATTGAGAGGTTAACCAATGCAAGATAATTTTCTTTAAACTTTTCCAAATTGAAAAAAGTAGCAGACAACATTAGAAATTTAAACGAAATTTCAACGGAATGTTACTTGCTTCTAGGGTTACTGGAAACATTTGGTAAAATTAACCCATTCCCAGACAATGACGCTTTTTGACTCCCCTAAAGAAAACAGCTTGGGAAGACATTGCTCAAAATGAAGAAATTGCTTGTCACAAGCAGTTTCTTCATTTTCAACATTGTTTTCTACCCTAAAAGGTAAAATCTTTCTAAATGCAACAAACTTGAAATTGTCGTCTGCAACCTCCCTCAATTTGGACCAGTCTGGTTGTATGGAAATAGGTTAAAGTACAAGCAGTTATTTCCCTTTTAATACTGTTTTTCAGCTAGCTTAACCCATTCCAACACAGCAAAATTTTAGACTGGTCCAAATTGTAAGAAGCTGCAGACGACAATTTCAAGTTGATGGAATTTTGAATTTTTTCGTCTTTTTGGATAGAAAACATTGTGGATAATGAAGAAATTGCTTGATACAAGCAATTTCTTCAATTTCCACAATGTTTTCCAAAGTTTTTTTCTCGAGGGGCGTAAAAAGGAGGGATTGAGTTGGAATGGGTTAAACAATGAAAATCTGTTTTGCTATTCTAAATTTGCTGAGGATCTCTTTTAAATTGAATGGCAGCTGGAGGCTAAGAAAGGATGTAATGGCAGTACTGGAGGGAGAAATACCAGGAATCCATTGTTTGGTGCTCCAGTCGCCGCGATAATACTGAAATACTGTTAAAAGTGGCGTTAAACCCCATTCAATCAATCAATCATTTAGATATGCACCTAAAAATTTAATCATACTGTATGAATACCCGAAGCTATCGTTGTCCAGAGCAGTGTTTTCCATGACCCCCTGTTTCTTTGAATTTGGACCTCAGTTTTTAGGAATGACCCCCAAAATTTTTTAGCAGCCTTCTTTATCTCCTTTGAAAAGGGTCATAGTATGGCAAAATGACCCTCAGTTTTGGAAGTCGAGGGAAAACCCTACCAGAGCATATTTTCTACATTAACCCCTTCCCACACAATGACACTTTCTGATGCTACTCAAGAAAAACAAGCAATCTCTTCATTTTCACAATGTTTTCTACCCAAAAAAAGTGAGAAAATCCAAGATTCCATTAGGTTCAAATTGCTGCCTGTAATTCCTTTCAATTTCGACCAGTCTAAAATTTTGGTAATGGGTTAATAGATTGATTTCAAAATAAAATTTGTTCACCTGGAAGAGAACTTAAGTGTCATGAATCCATTTCTGTTCAATATTCTCAAGTTCAAGGTCACAACTGAAGGTCATGTGACTAGCACTTAACCCATTCCCACACAATGACTTTTCTCTCGAGAAAAACGGTTAAGAAAGCATTCTATGAAATGAAGAAATTGCTTGATTTGATACAATGTTTTTTACCAAGGAAGCTGTAAAAAGAAACCTAGAATTTCAGTGGGAATGGGTTATACAATTGAACTTCAAAATATATAGTTGCATAGAATTTCACAAACTTTAAAATGCTCTCTTCAGCTCCTTTCAATTTGGACCAGTCTAAAATTTTGACGTCTGGTAATGAGTTAACTTATTCCCACACAGAGACGCCCCTCTTGAAAACAATTGTTAAAACATTTTGCAAAATGAAGAAATTGCTTCTAACAAGCAATTTCTTCATTTTACACAATGTTTTCACAATTGTTTTCCTTACCCTAGGGTTTTCTACCAAGAAAGTTGAAAAAATCTAAAGCTTTGAATTGTCACCTGCATCTCCTTTGAATTTGGACCAGTCTAAAATTTTGACATCTGGTAATGAGTTAAGCAAGGGCGTCTGGGTCTGTGACAAATTTCTTGTTTTCTTTTCCCATTACCAAACGACAAAATTTAAGGAAACTTTAGGAAAAAATTAAAGAAGTTGCAGATGAAATTTCGATTTTTTCAACTTTATGGGGGTTGCTGTCATAGTGCAGTTGGTAGCGTGTCGGACTGTCAATCTAGAGGTCCCAGGTTCAATTCCCGACGGCGGCACTCATCCTTTCGGACTATTTGTCTCTCACAAATGGGTTGATAATCGTAGACCTATGTGGGATAGCAGCTGGGGCCTGGGAAAGGATGTAATGGTAGTACTAGTGTGAGAAATACCAGGATTCCATTGTTAGGTGCTCCAGCCGCCACGATATAACTGAAAGATTGTTAAAAGTGGCGTAAAACCCCATTCAAACAAACAAATCAACTTTCTGGGTAGAAAACTTTGGTCATTCTTCATTTTCCACAATGCTTTCCAAACTTCATCTAAAAGCATCACTGCGAGGGAATGGGCTATACAATTTGAACTGCACAATATATAGTTGCATTATAAAGAATTTCATATTTCGAATCTTATAATTGAAGAAAAGGGTGAGCTTAAAATCAAAACAGAAAGAAAGGAAACTAATTTGTAAAGGAAATTGACCATGGCATAAATATCAGGTTTAAACTACAAAATACAAACCCAAATTGGAATAATTATCAGAAAATTATCAACTATTACCTTTTGTTGAAACTTTTGTGTGAGAGAAAATGGTATCATGATTGTATATGTTATGGGATGAAATTTTGTACTCATGCAATTTTAATAAACCTATCCCCTCACAATCACACTTTTTGAAGCCTTTAAGAATAAAGACTGCCTTCATGGCTAAGTGGTATAGATGCTTGACTTTTTTATCTGAAGGTCGTGGGTTCTAGCCCCAGCAACACTGGATTGGTTCACTTCATCACAGCACCACTGTCTGTAAAGTTTGGTGGCAGTGAGTTAACCCTTTCCTGTTTTTTGAAATTTTAGACTGGTCCACATTCAAAGAGGTTGCAGACGATAATGAATATTGGATAAATTTGAAATGAAAGCATCCTATGTGGTAGAATATATTTTGGAAAAAGGAGAAATTGCTTGTTACAAGCAATTTCTTCTTTTTCCAAAATGTTTTCTCAAGTATAAAATTACACCAACTTAAAATCCTGTGTTTGTACAGGAAAGGGTTAAAGCCACTGTCTATCTGCTAAAAACATCTGGATGTAAATGTTAAAGATTAAAGATTTCCTCTCGAACTCAAACTAAAAGAAAAGCTTTAGGAAACGATTTGGATAATTAAGCAATTTTGTATGGGAATGGGTTAACCCTTGTCATGCTGATCCCAGAATATTCCGGATTTGGCATGAGGTGTTGACCAAGATCAGCTATGCACATAAGTGTAGTCTGATCTTGGTCTTCACCTCCTGCTTGTACTTTTCCTGCCAGAGTTGTTTATGAATTGATTTCTAAAATAAATATTGATGTTTGAACAACAAGTTCTATCGATGCTTTCAGTCCTTTGATTTTACAGCAATTCAGTAAGGTAATTTATACAGCTTGACAAGGGTTAATAGCAGCCCAGTAGGTAGATCAATTCAATGGGTCTGTGCAAAACAGTTGTAACTTCATATAAACATATACACGCTGGGATTGTGTGGGAATAGGTTAACTGTACAACTTTGTTAAAGAACCATGCAGATCTTTCAGTAGGTCCCAAAAGCGGTATTCATCCTTTCCGACTATTTGTCTCTCACCAATGGGTCGAAAATCGTAGACCTATGTGGGATAGCAGCTGGAGGCTAGGAAAGGATGTACTGGTGTGAGAAATACCAGGATTCCATTGTTAGGTGCTCCAGCCCTGCGATGTAACTGAAAGATTGTTGAAAGCGGCATAAAACCCAATTCAAACAAACAAAATCTTTCAGTAGGTTTGTTGTGTGTCTTTTCTGATTTCTCCTTTTCTCACAATACTGTCTATCCTAAACAGTATTCACTTTTCATTTACTTGCATTTTTGCTTAATTTGCATCTGTCTTTTCTTTCAAGTTGGTCTAACATTTTGTTGTCTGATAATGGGTTAAGTTTACCTATTCTTTGACCATAAAAGGGTAAATGGCAGAAAAAACCTCTGGTAACTTCCTGACCACATTGGTGTGTGTAAGAGGAAAGGGAGATAAAGTTGTCTGTCCTAAATGGTTGACTTACAAGAAGGCAGTCAAATAAACAGACAGGTGAATAAAGATAATTTTCTCATGACTATACCCTCCTTTCCAAGATGAAATATTTTGACTGGTGCGTAATACAGACTTTTGTCTTCGAATTTTGGATGCTATATAAATTTTTAAGGAGATGGCATCCTGGTTAAACATAAAACGAATGTGATACCAATGGGCAAAATACGACTATACGCTAAACACATTACACTTAATCCATTCCCACACAATGTCACTTTTTTACGCAGGCAATAAAAGCCATTTTGGAAAAAATTGGGTAAAATAAAGAAATTGCTTATGATATCCAAGTTCTGAAATTGTTCTTGAAAAAGAGAAAAGGCATTTCTTTAGAGATTTAATTGGCTTTTGACAAGCAATTTCTTCATTTTACACAATATTTTCTACCTGGAGAATTGAAAATATCTAAAATTCATGATCCTTAAATTGTTGTCTGTAACTCCTTTCAATTTGGACTAGTCTAAAATTTCTTTAGAGATTTAATTGGCTTTTGACAAGCAATTTCTTCATTTTACACAATATTTTATACCCCGAAAATTGAAAATATCTAACTCCTTTCATTGGGACTAGTCTAAAATTTGTTGCTTTGTAATGGGTTAATTGTAAAATATAACTCTGACAAAATGAATTTTGTCTTTTTCAACAACAATTTCAGAACTTGGATTTAATAGAGCTACATTATTTCTAAAGGCTTAAAAAACAGTAAACTTTTGTTTCAGTATTTGTATATTATCATGTCTTAACTTTTTTCAATTTACCGTAAACCAGCCAATAATTTTTTGTTTGGGATGGGTTAAGCCAATTAAGCCAACTGACACTTAACAAATTCTCACACAGTGACACTTTTTGACGCCTCTCAACAAAAGCAATTGGGAGGAAATATTGTGTAAATGAAGAAATTTGCTTGTAACAAGCAATTTTTCATTTTCCACATTTTTTTCTATCCAGAAAATTGAAAAATCTAAAATTGCATAAACTTTAATTTGGCATCTGCAACTGCTTTCAATTTTGAACCAGACTAAAGAGCTGTAGTACTTTTCTTGAATGCCTATATCTATATAGGCATTTACAACAGAGTTTCTATAATCACTCTATTTATCTAAACAAAAAGCAAATCACAGATTAGAAACATGAACAAACTGAGGTTTGATACTTTTCATACTTGCAAAAGCTCCTTTTTAACCTGATAAGGCACATTTCCATATTTAGCATTTTGAGGGTTAATTGCGATATTGTTCTAAATGTCTATACGATGTATGGACACGTAAAACAGTCTCACAATTAAACCCTTGATTTAAGCTGTCACAATTTATGCGACTTGATTTGAAAGTAAAAAAAGAAAAGAAAAAAATCAGTTGGTAAAAATGCTTAAAGCAATATTCAGTATATCGAGGGGTTAGAGCAAAAACATAGTATGGGTCTATACATTGTATAGACCCATACTATGTTTTTGCTCTAACCCCTCGATATCTTGGCCAAAAAGAAAAAAGAAAAAAAAAATTGGTCATTTGCTTAAACCAATATCAGTTTATCTTGGCCTTAATTTTGTTGTCACTATACATTTAGTATGAAAAGTAAAATTTATTTAGTATGTCAAATTGAGCTGTCACAATACCTAACATTATAGTTTAAAATTGTAAAAAATCAATATTTTTTTTCTCAAGTTATAACCCAATGATAAATTTGTGTTGGCCTAATTTCCATTGCATCACACATACATTTGGTATGAAAGGTAGAATTCATTTAATATGTCAATGTTTAGCCTTAAAGCTGTCAGAGGACAGACAGATACCAGTGTGATTCACTGTCGTAGGGGACAGGGAATACCTCATACCTCGGGAATTTGGTGACAATTTTCTGTGCAACATTCACCATAATTTTGGTATCAATTCAAAGTTGTATTTGTAATTCAGTGAGTGATTTATGGAAAAATTTTTGTGAATAGTTTTGTGGGATAATCTTTTGTGTGCTTACGACTGTTTTGAGATTTAGGATAAAAAAAGGTGGTAAAGTTGGTGTTATATGATGAAAATTTGCAGCTTATTGGTTAACTTTTTCATGTTCCGACTGTTTTTATTTTTCTATCATGAAGAATTTTATTTAAGTTATTGAAATACTATTTGGTATGCTTTACTTGTAGAAAAAATGAAGAAGAAAAAAAAAAGAGAGGAAGAACAGTTTCAATGTATGAATTTAACACTTAACTGTATTGGGAAATTTTAGAACAGTCCAAAATTCAAAGGTTTGCAGAGGAGAATTTGAATATCATCATCAGGTAGGGTAGACATTGTTGTGGAAAAAGAAGAAATTGCTAGTTACAAGCAATTTCTTTTTTTCCCACAATGTTTCCTCAAGTATTAAAACAGGGGCTTTAAACTAGGACTGAACAGGAAAGGGTGTAAGAAATACCAGGAATTCATAGTTAGGTGTTTCAACCATTCTAATACAACTGAAATACAGTAAAACCCCTCTAATACGACCACTTGCGGTACTTTCAGAAAGTGGTCGTAATAGAGGGGTGGTCGTATTACTGAGGTTTGGTCGTTTGTTGTCAAGTAATACATGTTTATTTTATTTTCGTTATTGAATATATTAATACTATACATACAAAAATGAAACTATCAGAACATGTATTACAGCGGAATCTAATGTCATTTTCAAATTTACGATCTTCGGTAAGTTCTACTTTTTCTATTCTCCATTTGGATCTGATCAAAAACTCCGACCTCAGATTATTCATTCATAAGTACAGGTTCAAAGTGTCAAACTGTCGATAACATATCTTCTATAATGCGAATACCAAGCATCAATTACGTTGAAATCAAAATTTAATTGCTAATCTGTTCGGAACGCCGTAAACAAAATAATCGTAACTTCTTGGATACGTTTTCACTTTCGAATTTATTTCTCGAGTCAAAACCTGTGAAACATTCAAATAACAATTAGAAATAAAACAAACTATAATTTCTAAAAGTGATCGGCCACTTTAATCATAACACAAATTATAATAAGGGTTCGATATCACAAAATCAAAAATCCGATAATGTATTCGTACCCAATTAGTGTCGCTCTTATCAAGTGTGAAATTCGGGTGATCGGTCTCAATGTGTGAAAACTGGTCGTTTTAGTGGGGTTCAAAATAGTGTATCAGCTATGGTTGGTACTGAATTTAGTGGTCGTAATTCGGAATAGCGGGGTGCCCGTTTTAGAGGGGTTCGCGACCATTGAAATAAAGAACAAAAAATTCCGTTCTGTAAAAATTCGGTCGTAATAGAGGGGTGCCCGTATTTCCGGGGTGGTCGTAAGGAGGGGTTTTACTGTACTGTTAAAAGTGTCATTAAACCCCATTCAACAAATCCAACACACACATATTTTAGTATGCTACAATTGTCAAACAGAATAATTATAGGATGTAAAATTTCATTTAACCCAGTCCCACACAGTGACACTTTTTGAAGCCCCACAAGAAAAACAATTTGGAAAACATTGTGGATAATGAAGAAATTGCTTGTTCTTTATTATCCATTATATTTTCTACCCCAAAAGACAAAGATTTTTGAAATTGATGATCATCAACTTGAAATTGTTGTCTGTAACCTCTTTGAATTTGGACCAGTCTAAAATTTCCTTGTGTGGGAATGGGTTAAAAGAAGTATGTGTAAAATCTCATTGACAAGCTTAAATGCTCTAGGTATTTCACTTTAAAGTAATTATTATGGGTACATCTTCCCACTTCATTTAAGGATAATGGTGTAATGTCATTGGAAAATGTGTATTGTAAAGTTATACTAGAGGCTGGAAAAAAAATATTACCCCTGGATATTGATACAAAATGCTCTCTGATGCTATATGAAATGTACATGAATATTTGTAGTCTGTCACTGTTCTGGTTGCGGCCATAGGTAGGACTCCTTGTCATGGGGTCCCGAGCTCGATCCGCGGCCGCGGCCAATATCCTGGGTTTAACACCACTTTCAACAGTATTTCAGTTTTATTGCGGCGGCTGGAGCACCTAACAATGGATTCCTGGTATTTCTAACACAAGTACTACCACTACATGCTTTCCTAGCCTCCAGCTGCTATCCAACTGAGTTTACTATTATCCGTCCATTGGTGAGAGACAAATGTCGGAAAGAATATGTGCGGCTGCAGGGAATCAATGACATCCCATTATTGAAGATCAGGAGTCTGACGCGCTACCAGCACCAATTCAATCAACAAAGCCTAACGTTTATGATATTTTCTCTTAACTATTGACTGAATTTGACTCAAATTTCACAGGAGCACTAGGTTTCAACCTAAAATGCTTAAATTCCATTTTGGTTACATACCATGAAATTTTTAGCTCACCTGAGCACAATGTGCGAGGTGAGCTTTTGTGACTGGCCGTTGTCTGTCTGTCCGTTCATCCACAATTTCTTTAAAAATCTTCTCCTTCTAAACCAATTAAGCTGAAACTTTGTATGGATGTTCATTGGGTAAAGTTCTACAAAGATTGTTAAAAGAATTTCATTCTATGAAAAACTCTGGTTACCGGGGCATTTTGAAAATGGGAAAATCTAGTATATCTTTGAAATTTTTTTTCTCAGAAACTACAAGGTCAAAGGCATTTAAATTTCATATGTAGCTTAATCACACGGTTCCTTAATTAAACAGTTCCTTACCAAGTTTTCAAAAATTTAATCTCTGGGGTCAAAAATGGCCATGTCCCTGAGGTCCGAAGTTTTGAAAAATGCTTAATTAGAGCAAGTTCAAAAACATCTCCTTGTAAACTATAAGGTCTAGGATAATCATATTTCATATGTACTATAACTAGATGGTTTTGTACTATATCACTGATAATTGTTTTCCTAGGATCAAAAAGGGCCCTGCACTAGGGATCCAAATTAGGGAAAAACGCAAAATTTCAGTAGCCTGGCTGTTATCTATCAATTTTGATTAAATTATGCCTGTAGGTTAAAAAAAACCTTCCTTGGGTGTCCAAAAAATTGCTCATTTAGACCATGTTCAAAAGTCTTCTCCTCCTAATCTACCAAGTCTGAGGCATTCATATTTGCCATATAGCATAACCAGATGGTTGTCTACCATGTTAGTTAAAATCTTAGCCCTGTGATATAACATGGCACTGCCCCAGAGGTCCAAAATTTGGGAAAATACCAAATTAGAGCAACTTTAAAAGTCTTCTCCTTCTGAAATATAAGGTAAAGAACATTCATATTTGGTATGTAGCATTTCTAAATAATTTTGTACTATGTTACAGGGGAAAATATGCCCTTAGGATCAAAAACGCCTATGCTCCAGGGGTCAAAAATTGCATAAATTGCTTAATTTGAAAGAATTCTTCTTCTTTAATATAGGGCCTAGAGCTATTACATTAAAAACATAGCATAATGTTATTTAAATCTACCTCTACCATGTTTATATCATTTGGCCAAAATAGTATTTCAATTATATCGGGGCAGGTTGAGCTCCTAACCATTGATTCCTGGTAGTTCACACACCGATACTACCATTACATCCTTATTGAGCCTCCAGTTGCTCCTCCTACTTAGGTGTACGATTTACTCACTCATATTGATGAAAAATGCTTGCATTATTGAGCACGGTTACTGATAAGCCAGCAAAACCCCTCTCAGGACTTTCAGTCCTTTGATTGTTGTATAGCATTAGTGAATAGTATTGTACAAAGCCCAAAATCTTATATTTATTTTATGCATGTTGCTCAAGTAGTGTTTTTTTTAATACAAAAAAGTACTGTGATTTGAAGATGAGCAATCATCATGGTCCTCTTGTTTAGGAGTTATGGCCCTTTGTTGAAGAAAGGCTCTTGACAAATTGTTTTTTCTGGGACCTGGACCTTTTGAGGGGTATTTATCACACTTGGTGATATAATAAGGTAATGGTCTAGTTAGTATGAAAAAGTGTAGTCATCAAAATACATAAATTTGTACTAGGTATGATGTTACTCTTACCTGATGTTGATTCAATAATTAATCTAATTATTCAAAAAGGGAGAAAATGATAAGTATGTTTTTCCAATAATAATTTACTTTTCAACCTCATATTTTGTACACATAAATATTAAAGCATTAAAAATATGAAGAAAAAAACTACTATTTTTAAGCACTGAAGGGAAATAGCTTTTGAAAAAAATTCAGAGAACAACAATTTTAACAATTTCTCCTCTTCTCCCAATGTTTTCTATCCTATTCAGTACTTATGTGATTGCAACTTATTACAACGTAGACAAATGTAAAATTTTGCTGTCTGATTGGTTAACCGATTTAACGCATTCCCACAAAAAAAAAACACATTTAATGCCATCTAAGGAAAACAAACAACCCGAAAACGTGGAAAACATGGAAAATGAAGAAATTACTTGTTACTAGCGATTTCTTCATTATCCACACTGTTTGCTACCTGCAAGGACAAAAGAATTAAAAAATGTCAACTAAAAACTGTTGTCTGCAACATCTTTGATTTTAGACCAGCCTAAAATTTCTCAGTCTTTTGGTTAAGGAAGATGCAATGCTGTCATGTGAGTTAAATCGATGTAAGAATAGATTTATACATGAAAAGAAAACAAAATATGGTTTACAACAATGTCATAAATTGTGGCGAAATTAATTTGTCTAACAGAGTGCAGTGTCAAACTGCAGAAATATTATATTATGCATGAAGCAGGAGTGTTATTCTTAACCCTTGATAATCAAAATGGTAAATTCAGCGATAGTTCTTACCTTTTAACACAGTACCAGATAGCAATATTCTAGATTGGCCCAACAGGCTGCCGCCATAGCGCAGTGGTAGTGCATAGGTCTCCTAGTCATCAGGCCCAGGGTTTGACCCACGGCTGCGTTGAATATCCTGTCTGACATTTGTCTCCCGACAAGGGGGGGGGGGGGGGGGGATAAGCAGCTTGGGGGCTCAGGTAGTACTGGTGTGAGAAACAACATGAATCCATGGTCAGGTTCCACCGCGATATGTCTGAAGTATTGTTAAAAGTGGTGTTAAAGCCAATTCAATCAATCATTTAATCTAGACCAAAAAATTTCAGTTAATGAAATTTTAAAAATCTTTGTCCTGTGGGGAAAAAACATTATGGATAATGAAGAGCAAGCAATTTATTTATTATATGTTTTCGAAAGCTTTTTTAGGTCACCTGACCATAGGTCATGGTGACCTATTGCAATTGTGTTTCATCTGTCATTGTATGCAGTGCGTTAACTTTTAACAATTTCGACTTCTTCTTAAGAACCCTTGGTAGGATTACAATCAAACTTTGCAGGAAGCATCCTCATAGGAGAGGGCTCCAGATTTGTATGTGTCATGGTGTTATCTACCCTGGGGGCCCCATAAGGGTCCAAAAAGGGCCAAAAAAATCTTCTTGCCATGAACCAGCTGTTGGATTGGATTCACATAATTAGTATTTAAAGTTTGTAAAAGAAAAAAATCTGTCAAGAAATTGCAAGGGAAGGGGGGGGGGGGGGGCATAACAAAGTCACAAATTTGAAAATCTTTTACTACCAAATCAAAAGACATACAGCTCTGATATTTGGTATGTAGCATAATCTGGTGGGCCTGTATTAAGATTGGGTCAGAAATAGCCTATTCCCGGACGTCACAAATTTAACATAGGCTTATATAGTGAAAACTTAAAAAATATACTTTTTCCAAATGAGAGGGCCTAGAGCTTTGTAATTTGGTATGAAACATCATTTGGTGGATCTCTATCAAGATTATATAAAGGGTCAGAATTAGCCCATTCCCAAACATCACAAGTTTTGCAGAGGGCTTATAGAATGTAAAACTATAAAAATCTTCTCCCAAAAAGGGGGGCCTAGACCTTTGAGCATCATCTGGTGGATCTTTATCAATATTGTATGAATTTATAATGGCCCCAGGGTCAAATTAGCCCATTCCTGAACGTCACAAGTTTAACATAGGCTTGTATAGTGAAAACTTAAAAGAAAAATGTTTTCTCCCAAAAACAAAGGCCTTGAGCTTTGATTTTGGTTTGTATCATCTATCTTTGTGCTCTTTGGACTCAGGTGACCAATGAGGCCTTATGGCCTATTGTTCTTAAGGGGTGTGCAAAAGCAGGGTCCAAAGAATCCATTTGTCTGTTCTTTTCGAGAAGGAAATCCCTTAGGAAGAGTAAAAATTGTAGGCGGTCATTCACCAGACAAGTAAAAAATATATCACTGAATGATTTATTTCAGAGTGAATACAGATGGAAAAACCTCAAAAGTTGTAAATTCTAAAATGTTGTCTTCAACTCCTTTGAATTTGGAGCCGAATAAAATTTTGTCTTCTTGTAATGGGTTGAAGGGGGGCTACTTTTCACTCAACTGGTTTACATACAGTGCTGTGGCTAAAGTGAGTGTCCCATCTGTGCATCCAGACATCATTGTGTCTTGCTTTTTTTAGCTCACCTGAGCACAAAGTGCTCATTGTGAGCTATTGTAATCGTTGAATGTCTGTCATCCGTCATGCGGCATGCAGTGTCTAATTGAAGTGTTTACACTCTAGAGGCCAAGGTTTTGACCAAATCTTCATGAAACTTGGTCAGAATAATTGTTAGGTCATGAGGATGAACCCTAATGATTATGGGAGGATTCTATTAAAAAACACAGGAAAAGGGGCCTAAATGACAATTTCTTTGTTAAAACTCTAGAGGCCACAAATTTTGCTCAATATTCATTAAACTTTGCCAGAATAATTACTAGGTCATAAAGATGAACCCTATTGATTTTGGGAGGATTTTATTGGAAAACACAGGAAAAGGGGCCTTAATGACAATTTCTTTGTTTACACTCTAGAGACCATAAATTTTTGGTGAGTGTGTATGTGTGTGTTTGGGGGGGGGTTACATAAGCTTACATAGTGACAACTTTGAAAATCTTTTTCTACCAAACCAAAAGACCAACAGCTTTGATATTTGGTATGTGGTATCATCTAGTGGACCAATCTATCGATATTGTATAAATCAACCCCAAGGTGAAAATAAGCCCATTCCTGGGTGTCACAAGTTCAACATAGGCTTATATAGTGAACATTTCAAAAATCTTCTCCCAAACTAGAGGGCCTAGAGCTTTTATATTTGGTATGTAGCATCTGGTGGATTTCTATCAATATTGTATAAATCATGGCCCCAGAGATAGAATTAGCCGATTCCCGGACATCACAAGTTTTTCAAAGGGCTTGTATAGTGAAATTTTTAAAAATCTTCCTTCTCCCTATCAGGAGGGCATATGAATTTGATATTTGGTATACAGCATAATCTGGTGGACCTCTATCAAGATTTTACAAATTATTGCCTCAGGATTATAATTAGCCCATTCCCGGATGTCACAAGTTTGAAATAGGCTTATATAGAGAAAACTTTAAAAATCTTCTACTCTCAAACAGATAGGCCTAGAGCTTTGATATTCGGTATATAGCATAATCTGGTGGATCTCTATCAATATTGTATGAATTATGGCCCTAGGGTGATAATTAATTCATTCCCTGACGTCACAAATTTTACATAGGGTTTATATAGTGAAAATTTAAAACTCTTCTTCCCCCAAACAGGAGGTCCTGGAGCTTTGATATTTTGTGTGTAGTATCACCTGGTGGACCTCCATCAAGATTGTATAAATTATAGCCCAAGGGTCAGAATTAGCCCGTTCCAAGATGTTCCAAGTTTAAGATAGGCTTGTTTAGTGAAAACTCTTAAAAATCTTCTCCCAAGCTAAAAGGCCTAGAACTTTGATATTTAGTATGTAGCATAATCTGGTGGACTTTTATTTGTTTTTGTGCTCATCCAGCTGACAATTAATGCCCTATCGGCCCTTGTTTCTTGACTGGCATGGAAAGAATGGGTTACCTATTCCCACAGTGACGCTTTTTGACACCCATCAAAACAAACAAAAAAAAAACAATTAGGAAAATATTGTGTAAAAAGAAGAAATTGCTTTTTAAATGCAATTCCTTCATTTTTCGCAGTGTTTTATATCCAGAAATTTGAACATTCTAAAACTTTAAATTGTTGTCTGCAAGTCCTTTCAATTTGGGCCAGTCTAACATATTGCCATCAGGTAATGGGTTAAGTAAGAAAATAGTGCACATTGCACTGAGGACAATAACTGACATCTGTCTATATAATTTTGTCATGTATATTTCATTAATTTGATTTGGGATCTACTTGTCATGTTACCTGCTGTTAATACACAGGTAAATGTTTGATTTCCTGATAGGTTTGGCTATTAACTCTTACACATCATTGACAGGTTGGTGGTCATTGCCCTGAGCTGATAGTTGTACATCTAATCTGATTTTGATGTTTGTTTTTGCCTTATGTTTTATTTTGATTTTCCTTCTAATGGGCCTTCATTCAGCTGATGGTTACCCTCTGTTTGAGTGTGAGAGAAACAAAAGGAAGACATGGTTTAACCCTTTTCTGTTTTTAGCTCAACTGACCACAAAGTGGTCATGGTAAGCTTTTGTGATCTAGATGTGTCCATCGTCCGTCGTGATGTCAACATCTTGTGTGTATTCTATAGGCTGTAATTTTTGCTCAAATGTCTTGAAACACTGGTCAGAATGTTTGTCCCCACAAGACCTCGGACAAGGTCAATATTGTCTCAGCCAAGTTCAAATTTTGGTCACATGGGGTAAAAAACTAGGTCACTTGGTAAAATCTTACCTTGTGTGCACTCCAGAGGCCACAATTTTGGCTCATTTGATTCGATATTTGGTCAGAATGCTTGTCTGCATAATATCTAGGTGAAGTTTCATATTAGGTTATGTGGGGTCAAAAACTAGGTCACATGGTCAAATCCTAGAAATAATCTTATGTGCACTCTAGAGGCTACATTTTAGGCTTAAATCAAATGATATTTTGGCAGAATGTTTGTGCCCATGATAGCTCATTAAAGGTAAAATTTGGGTCGCATTGGGTCAAAAGCTAGGTCACTGGTTCAAATCTTAGTAATACCTTTTTGTGCACCCTAGAGGTCCCATTTTAGGCTCAATTAAAGTGATATTTGGTCAGAATGCTGATGTCTGATATGTTAGCCAAGTTTAAATTTGGGTCATATGGGGTCTAGGTCACTAGGTCAAATCTTAGAAATAGCTGTACACTCTAGAGGCCACATTTTTTGCTGAATTGGTTTGATATTTGGTCATAATATCTGTTTTCAAAATATCTCTACCATGTTAACCCTTGTCATGCTGTATAAATTACCTTACTGAAATGCTGTCAAATCAAAGGGTTGAAAGCACTGATAGAACTTGTTGTTCGAAAATCAATATTTAGAAATCAACTACATCAACAACTCTTGCAGGAAAATAACAAGCAGGAGGTGTAGATTAAGATCAGCCTGCACATAAGTGAAGTCTGATCTTAGTCTACACCTCCTGCCAAAACCAGAATATTCCGGGTTCAGCATGACAAGGGTTAAAATTTGGGTCATTACTAGATCAAAACTGAGAAGAAACTTGTTTTTACTCTAGAGGCCACATTTTTACTCAATTGACTGGATATTCATTGAGATGTTTGTCGTAATAAGAATCTTTGTTTTGTATTAGGTCACATGGGGTCAAATACTTGTTTGCAGGGTCTAATATAAAGAAATCTTCTTTCCAATTTACTTGCTACTTTTCTTGTAGAAATACGTTGAAACTTGGTAAGAATGTTTGTTCTTGATGTCGTAGACAAGATTTGATTATGTGTTACTTTTGGCTAGAATAAGGTCACTTTTGCTATTTTACTTCTATAGTCATCGACTCAGGTGAGCGCTTTAGGGCCAATGTCCCTCTTGTTTGAAATTTTAGACTGGTCCAAATTGAAGAGGTTGCAGATGGCAAAGAAAATTGGATGCAATTTGAAAAGAAACCATCCGATAAGGTAGAAAATATTGTGGGAAAAGAAGAAAATACTTTTTACAAGCAATTTCTTTTTTTTCCACAATGTTTACTCAAGTATAAATTCACAGCGACATAAAATCTGGGGTATAGGAAAGGGTTAAGAGTACTAGTAACTGCAGTAGAGTAAAGGCTCGATGGCTTTTGTAGAGACAAAATTTCTGACAGAAAGGAATCTTGAAGTCTTTGTTGAAATTGTTTGCAAGAAATGTCTTCATCTTATACCATTTTTTCCTGTATTTTTAGCTCACCTGAGCACAAAGTGCGAGGTGAGCTATTGTGATCGGTCGTTGTCCGTCGTCCGTCCGTCTGTCTGTCCATCTGTCCGTCCGTCCACAATTTCTTTAAAAATCTTCTCCTCCTAAACTAGTAGGCCAATCAAGCTGAAACTTTGCAGGGATGTTCCTTGGGTGAAGTTCTACAAAAGTTGTTAAAAGAATTTAATTCCGTCAAAAACTCTGGTTGCTGCGGCATGTGAAAATGTGAATCTTTAGTAAATCTGTAAAAATCTTTAAAAATCTTCTCCTCCTAAGCCAGTAGGCCAATCAAGCTGAAACTTTGCAGGGATGTTCCTTGGGTGAAGTTCTACAAAAGTTGTTAAAAGAATTTAATTCCGTCAAAAACTCTGGTTGCCGCGGCATGTGAAAATGGGAATCTTTAGTAAATCTGTAAAAATCTTTAAAAATTTTCTCCCCCTGAACCAGTGGGCCAATCAAGCTGAAACTTTGCAGGGATGTTTTTTAGGTGAAGTTCTTGAAAAGTTGTGAAAAGAATTTAATTCCGTGAACTCTTGTAACTGCGGCATATGAAAATAGGAAATTTTAGAAAATCTTTGTTGTCTTTTTTTTAACAGACTACAAGGCCAAAGGCATTTATATTTTATATAGAGCTTAATCATATTGTTCTCAACCAAGTTTTTTTAAATATTTAATCTCTGGGGTCAAAAATTGCCCCGTCCCTGAGGTATGAAGTTTGGAAAAATGCTTAATTAGAGCAATTTCAAAAGACTTCTCCTCTTTAACTATAAGGTCTAGGATATTCATATTTGGAACGGGGCATAACTAGATGGTTTTGTACCATATCACTAAAAGTTGTCTTCTTCAGGTCAAAAAAAGCTCTGCACTAGGGGTCCAAAATTTGGAAAAACGCAAAATTTGAATATGTTAAAAAAAAATTCTTCATTTTAAGGTGGAGGGCATTTATATTTTGAGTATAGCATAGCCTGGCTGTTATCTATCTGTTTTGATCAAATTATGATTGTAGGTTAATAAACACCCCTTCCCTGGGTGTCCAAAGTTAGTAAAAATGCTCAATTAGACCATGTTCAATAGTCTTTTCCTCCCAATCTAAAAAGTCTAAGGCATTCATATTTTGTATATAGCATATCCAGATGGTTCCCTACCATGTTAGCTAAAATTTTAGCACTGGGATCAAACATGGTACTGCCCCAGAGGTCAAAAATTTTTGGAAATGCCCAATTAGAGCAACATCAAAAGTCTTCTCCTTCTAAAAAATAAGGTGAAGGGCATACATATTTGGTATGTAGCATGACTAAATAATTTTGTACTACGTAACAGGAAAATATGCTCTTAGGATAAAAAATGTCTCTGTTCCTGGGGTTGAAAATTGCGTAAATTGCATTGAAAGAATTCTTCTTCTTAAAAATAGGTTCCAGAGCATTTACATTAAAAACAAAGGATAACATTATTGTTATCTACCATGTTAATATCCTTTTGACAAACATGGCCCTTCCCAAGGCATCCAAGGATATGAAAAACGCTCAATAAGAGCATGTTCAAATATTTTCCACTCCTCATGTATAAGTTGTAACGCATTCATATTTTGATTTATAGTACATCCAGATTGTTCTCTACCAAGGTTGCTAAAATTACACCCATTGAAGTTTCAGACAGTAATTAGAGTTTGATTGAAATCAAAATACAAAGAATTTCAGGTAGAAAACACTGTTAGAAATGGATAAATTGCTTGTCACTCCCTTTCTCACTATGTATTTTTCAAACCTGTTTTCCCTGAGGGTGACAAATTCTGGGATAGTTTGGTAATGGATTAAACTATAAAGCCAAAGGCATTCATTATTATTGTAAAGCATTACTGGATTGTTTTGTACAAAGCCCAAAATCTTATATATCTTTTATTTATTTTGCTCAAGTTGTGTCTTTTTTATACTAAAAAGTACTGTAATTTGGAGATGCCCCAGGTGAGTGATTTAGGACCATCATGGTCCTCTTGTTTTCTTCAGGGGCTTCAATAAGTGCCATTGTATTGGATTGGATTAAGCCAGAGTTGCTTGTAGAATTTATTGTTTAAAAAAGAAATATTGACTTACAAATAGGGCTGCTTTCAGCCCTTTGATTATTTTATTGCAATTTTATTCAGCATGACAAAGATTAAATATCAGTCTGCTTTATCAGAACATGTACAAGACTGCTAATCATATGAACAATAAATGTCAGTTTTAATTATAAACAAAACATATACTAACCCATTTCAACACAACAAAATTTTAGACTGGTCCAAATTGAAAGAAGCTGCAGAAGACAATTTCAAGTTGATGGAATTTTAAATTCTTTGGTCTTTTTGCATAGAAAGCATTGTGGAAAATGAAGAAATTGTATTTGAAATGGTAGAAAATATTGTTGAAAAAGGAGAAAATGTTGGTGGAAAGGAAGAAAATCCCTTGAACTTTTTCAGTGTTCTCAACCCTTGTCATGCTGATCCAAGAGTATTCCTGCTTTGGCAGGAGACATGGACAAAGATCAGCCTGCATGTAAGTGCAGTCTGATCATGGTCAGCATCACCTACTTGTCCCCTTTCAGCCACAGTTATTTGAATAATCAATTTTCAAGAGAAATATTGACCCTCATTTAAACCTTCCAGTGCTGTCAGCCCTTTGATTTTAAATCAATTCTGTATAGAATTTTAATTCAGCATGACAGGCTTAGGTTTTCTCAACCTTGCTTCTGTGAATACCATAGTTAACAATGAGTTGAATTCCTTTGTTCTAGGCTACTAAATAAGGGCTCAGGTTATCAGGTTACTCAATTGGGGGTTATCTATTACAATAATCTGAACCCCACCCCTATCAGTCATGGAAATCCCTAATTATTTTAACCCTTTTAAGAGAAATATATTTATTTACACAAAGGTTTATACAAAATTGCAACAATTGTTTTTATACCTGATGGTAATATTGCAAAACCATATGTTTTGGAAAACCGTAACAATTTGAATTTAATTGGAAACAAATATAGGGGTTCTAGTGCATCCAGGGTACATTATCCCTTTATTAGCTCACCTGAGCACAAAGTGCGAGGTGAGCTATTGTGATCGGTCGTTGTCCGTCGTCCGTCCGTCCGTCTGTCCGTCTGTCCGTCTGTCCGTCTGTCCGTCCGTCCACAATTTCTTTAAAAATCTTCTCCTCCTAAACCAGTAGGCCAATCAAGCTGAAACTTTGCAGGGATGTTCCTTGGGTGAAGTTCTTCAAAAGTTGTTAAAAGAATTTAATTCCGTCAAAAACTCTGGTTGCCGCGGCATTTTGAAATTGGAATCTTTAGTAATTCTTTAAAAATCTTTAAAAATCTTCTCCTCCTAAACCAGTGGATCAATCAAGCTGAAACTTTGCAGGGATGTTCATTTGGTGAAGTTCTTGAAAAGTTGTTAAAAGAAATTCATTTCGTAAAAAACTCTGGTTGCTGCGGCATGTGAAAATGGGAAATTTTAGTAAATCTTTGTTGTTGGTTTTTTCATAGACTACAAGGCTAATTAAAGGTCTATCTATTTTGAATAGAGCTTAACCATATGGTTCTCTACCAAGTTTTTAAATATTTAATCGCTAGGGTCAAAAATGGCCCGGCCCCTGAGGTCTGAAGTTTGGAAAAATGCTTAATTAGAGCAAATTCAAAAGACTTCTCCTCTTAAACTATTAGGTCTAGGATATTTATATTTGGTATGTGGCATTCATTTTCATTTTAAAGCATTACTGGGTTGTTTTGTACAAAGCCCAAAATCTTGTATTTGTTTTATTTATTTTGCTCAAGTTGTGTCTTTTTGATAAAAAAAAGTACTGTAATTTGGAGATGCCTCAGGTGAGCGATTTAGGACCATCATGGTCCTCTTGTTTTAGGGTTGAAGGGAAGCCTGATAGTGTGGGATAAGGTTTACCCATTCCCACACAATCACACTTTTTTACACCTAGGAAAACATTGTGGAAAATGAAGAAGCAATTTCTTCATTATCCTCAATGTTTTACCCCAAAAGACAAAAGAATTTTGAAATTTCATAAACTTAAAATTGTCGGCTGCAAATTCCTCGTATTTGGATTAGTCAAAAATTTTGTTGCATGGGAATAGGTTAAAGTGAACCAAGTACAATTAAGCAATACAAAATAGTTTCATCACCAAAATGTTCACATTCTTTCATTGAGTCATGTTATTCAATTGTTAGATAATTTCATTGTTAGCTAAAATTCCCTTATGTTAACCCTTGTCATGCTGAACAATCCTACTTTGGCAAGAGGTCTAGACAAAGATCAGCCATGTTTGTACTATTCGGGTTCTAAATATTTAACAGACCAAAATAAGTGCGTTCTGTGCTTTCAGTCCTTTGATTTATGTGATTGGTCCATTGATTCTTTGATTTACATCTGCGGTCTGTCATAAATCATTTTATATCTATAAAATCTGAAACCAACAATGCTGTTCCAACACTTGTCAGCTGTAGCAGTCTGATCAGGAACAGTTCACAGATGGATCCTTTTAAATTGTGTGACAGCCATCAGGTGAATTTTTAGAGGACTTGAATCAATCTAGAATTAATGATAATGAAATACATTTAATCTATTACCAAACAATGAAATTTTATCTAGACTGGTAGAAATTCATGTTGCAGAAGACATTTTTAATTGATAAAATATAAATTCTCTGTCTTTGCAGTAGAAACAATGAAGGAAACAGAGAAATTGATTGAAACAAAGGCAAACATTTTCAGATTTCTTGGTGACATTTAAGATAAGGTGGTATGACCTGAAAAAACTAATCACACTGTATGAATACGCGAAGAGGATTCATACATGGTGTGATTAGGTTTTACGGTTCATACCTCCATGAAAACAAAAAACACTCTCTTCATTTCTTATAATTTAATAAGCATCAGGCAAAAAAGACAAAGCTTTACAAATTTTGATACCTTTTTGTATCGGACTATTTTGTGCGGAAGCATAAAAAATCACTGCATGATCAAAATTTTTTTTCATGGAGTTATGAATAATATTCTTCGACCAATCAAAACATTTGTTTTTGATAGACGAAACTAAAAATTAAATTATTTCTACTTAAATCAAGGGAAAGAATTACTTTTGACAATTACCTTGTTACCACTGTAGTTGTCTTAATTTTGTCTCAATCTTTCTCAAACTTACTGAAATATTTATAGTCATGAAGAAGAATAATTTTTCATTATATGGTGACATTCTGACCAACTTCACTAGAAAGGGGACCTTATTGACACTGGTCTTGTTACCACTCTAGTGGCGACTATTTTGTCAAACTTGCCGATTTTACTTTTATGTAAGGAAGAATCCTATAAGATATTTTAGAATTCTTACTCATTTCAAGGCAAAGGGGGCTTTTTGAACAGACCTAGTGACCTTCCCTGTCACATGGAGTAAAAGGTGGAATATGTGGCAATTACAGTTTTCTGCTCATCCAATCACAACTTTATGCATTTATACTCAATTGACTCAGTAAAAATATCTAATTGTTTTTGAATTTGACTTGAATGGCTAGCTTGAGAAAGTAAGTTCAAGTGAGCCATCCAGGGTCATCTTGGCCCTCTTGTTTTAACCCATTACCAGATTGCAAAATTTTAGGTCAGTCTAAATTTAAAGGATTTGCAGATGACAATATAAAGTTTATGAATTTTTAGATTTATTCAACTCTCTGTTTCAAAACATGGTGTAAAATGAAGAAATTGCTTATTGCAAGCAATTTCTTAATTTTACACCATGTTTTCCCAATTGTTTTTGTTGAGGGGCGTCAAAAAGTGTTACTATGTGGGAACCGGTTAAGAAGTTAGTTTTAAGAATCAGGTATTAAAGATAAAGGTTTGAGAAAGAATTTCGCTTTCATGATAACACAAGAGACATTAAAGGGTGTCAGAGTTCCTGCCCTTGTTTGTGGAGTAATTTAAAAGTTATCAATGTAAACAAAAATATTGTGTCAACAAATAATAAACCAGGCAAATTGTGTCTTCACATATGTATGGAATACTTTCTCTTGTTTGACTTTGTAATTGTGAACATTTTGCTGTGATTCGAAAGAACTCCAGAAATCATACATGTGGTACTTTCTTAAAATATTTATAACATAAGTGCAGATTCAGAAAGACTTTTACTTGAAGCAATTTTTGCTATCTTTGTAGATATGTAAATTCTGATCAAGAAAAGCATACCAACTAAAGCTTTCACATTGAGAAAATTAATACTAAAATGTAACTTGAGAAGCATCAAACATTAAGTAAGATTAACCCTTTCCTGTTTTTTGACATTTTAGACTAGTCCAAATTGAAAGAGGTTGCACACAACAATGAAAATTGGATGCAATTTGAAATGAAACCATCCTATGTGGTTGAAAACAATGTGGGAAAAGGAGAAATTGCTTGTTGTAAGCAATTTCTTCTTTTTTTACAATGTTTTCTAAAGTATATAATCACAGCAATGTTATATCATGTGATTATTCAGGAAAGAGTTAATACAATTGTTACAAAAACTTTTAAAACAGATAAACGGTATCTCCTAACATAATTTCTCTTATGTCATATCTGTAGAAAAAAAGCTTTTAACTCAATACAACATAGTGACGCTTTTTGAAGCCCCTCAAGAAAATGCTTTGGAAACAATTGTCGGAAATGAAGAAATTGCTTTTAAAAAGTAATTTCTTAATTATCCACAATGTTTTCTAACTCAAAATACATAGATTTTAGAAATTTTATAAGCTTAAAATTGTTGTACGCAACTTCTCTCAATTTTGACAAGTCTAAATTTTTGTCACGTATGAATGGGTTAAAATGCTTTTGAACAGTCTGGATGTTATGGCAATTTAAGGGGGTTCACAAACATATTTTGTTAAAAGAAAGTTGTAAGCACTCAAAAGATTATTCAATCATGGACAGGGATTGATAATGGAATATTGCCTTCTTCACAGGAAGAGTAGAATTGAATTCTGAGAAATTTAGTCTAAATCAAAAGGAATTTACTTGGAATTACAAAATGCCTGGCAAAATTCGAGGCCTCTTTCGTTGGTGTCTTAAAGTGACGGAAGGATATGTGGGTGTTGAGTTGTTGGACATGACGTCTTCATGGAAAGATGGACTTGCTTTCTGTGCCATTATAAATCGGTTCCGTCCAGACCTGATTGACTTTTATTCTTTGTCTCCAGACAATGTGTATTATAACAATGATCTAGCGTTTTCTGTGATGGAGAAAGAATACAGTATTACCCGGCTTTTAGATGCCTCTGATATGGTGGAAATGGAAAGCCCTGATAGATACAGTATTGCTACCTATGTGTCCTCGTTTTACGAGGTATTTAATGACAAACCGATGCATGATGCACCACCGGTACCAGAAAATTGGACTGCTAAAAAGAGTGCACCTAAACATAAACAGGATGAACTTGATAAACTGTCTGAAGTAACACAAAAAAAAAAATTTGAAAAGAATAGTGCAACAAATTGTGATATAGTAAGTGAAAGTAAACAGACAAGTAGTGATGTAAATACAAATGAATCTCAGGATTTACAAACTAATGATACAAGCATGAAAGACCAGGACACTAGTCTATCAGTGAAGACAGAAACACAACCTGATGAACATGATGACAGTGATATTGATGAATTATTTGTGAGAAGTAGAAGTGTTTTAGAAGAGGAAAACGACATTGATAGTTTAGTGAATATGCATTCTTACAAGGATTTATGTCAGGAAAGTATTGATGATATCAGAAACAGTAAACAAAATGTTGTTCTACAAGCTGTTGTATTGGCAGGTGTTACAGCTGTGGCTGCTACTACAGTTGGTGAAGAAAATGATAACTTTGTTGAAGACAATCTAGATAATGTGATACAATCAGAGGATAGAGCTGATTATTTAGAAGAAACATTTGATAAACACAAAGAAAATGTGTCTGATATTATGTGCAATGCACCTGTTAAAACCATGGATTTTGAACATGTGGACAGTTTTGAGGAATTTGATAGACAAGTTGATAGCCTAACCGACAGTGGTTGCTTCACTAGCACAGTTCTTAACACATTGGATCTTGATAGTATTGATCCTAACTGTACCTTAAAAAGTGAAATGGAAGAATTTATCCCTGACACTGACAAAACATTTGATACCTCTATCAGTGTTACTTCTGGTCATGTTGTTCCTAGTGAAAAGAAAGATTGCATTAAGACAGAGCAACCTGATCAGTGCTCCAGCATCAAGGATTCTAATTTTAAAACTTCATTTACTGACCTGGAATTTCCTGATAATGTTGAGAAATTTGGAAAAGAGCCATTCAGTATACAGATGCCTAGTTTCCAGACCAAAGATGATGAACAGGCAGTTGAAACTTGTTCAAAGGAACAACTGTGTGAAAACAAACCCAAAGATATATCAATTACAAAAGAAACAGTTGATGTATTAAATATTGAACTCAACAAAGGTGAAATACAAATAGAAGATGTTGTTGTAGTAAGTCAAGAGGATGAAAGTGCTTTGGACGACAGAAATGACACATCTGTAGAGAGGGCAATAGAAGCAAAGATTGTGTCTGAGGAAAAAATGCAAGAAAGTGATTATGGGGCACTATATGACGACAATGTAAAGACTACTGGAAATGCAGACATAGAAGATTTAAATCAAATGCATCAAGAGGATGATCTTGAACAGAACCAGAACAGGAACGAAACTGAAATGGCAGATGAAGCAACTTTCATTTGTATTCCTGAACAGAAACAGTCAAATACTCCAGTTGAACAACAAATGTATGCAACAGAGGCAGTGTATGATGAAATAGTAGATGTGATTGACAATACAACATATAAAGATAATGATATGAACAAGCTGGATCCTCATAATGACCATGAACAAAATCCCAGTACAGACAACTCAGTTGAAGAGACTAATCCTCAACAGAAAGACACAAGTCCTGGTTTTCAGCTACAAAGTAAAAAAGAAGAGACATCATATGTTAATGAAGTAGATACTAGTGAAAAATCAGAAGTGTTAGAAAATGGTGTCAGCTCAACAGCCAAAGTGGATGATAATGCACAAAATTACAGATTAGATATAGACATGTCTGTTGAGCCAATTTTAATTACTAATACTGAACAGAAGGACATAATTTCTAAACCTGAGCAACAAACTTGTGCAGATGCTAAAGTGTATGGGGACAAATATGCATTGTATGATAAAGTAGACATTACTGAAAATGCAGAAATTGGGAATGATACCAAGCCAGCATACAAAGTAGATGCTATTGACCAAGTCCATCATAAAACAGACCATTCTATTCTAGTTGTTGGCCCTGAAAATAAAGATCCAAAGTCTGAAATCATACAAGATGTTGCTGAAGAAATAGTTTATGATAAAGTAGAAACAACTAACAAAAAAGAAATAACATTACATGATGAAAAAACGGACAAAGGTGATAGCAATGACCAAAATGGTGATAAAATAGATACTGGAAAATCAGTTGAATCAAATTCTCTTCCCAATCCTGGTAAGACAGGCAAAGTTACTGAAGATGTAAGAGATAATAATTCAGAGAAAACAGAAATAATTGAAGATGAATATAAACCAGAGGTGAATATAGTAGATAACAGTAAAGTCATAAATGGAAATTTTGAAAAGGATACAGAAAATGAGCCTTGTGAAACTAATGCTGAACAAACTTTTGCAGAATGTATTGCAACAGATATTGTAAATAATATGTTCGAGCAAATGAAATCACATCCAGATATGCTTGATCCTGAAATGGACATTCAAGCCATTGTAAATGAAATACAAGTAGATCTTGAAGTGGAAAAGGCCTCACAAGACACGACTGAATCAAATTTTGATATGTTCCAACCAGGAAATGAATTGATTTCAGCTGAAGAAGAAAAAGACTTAGACATTGACCTTGCAGTTAAAGATGGCCCAACCAAAACAAATGAATCTATAGACTCTTCTGAGAATGCTAAAGATTTAACAAGAAAGTTATCTACCTCCTCAGATTCATGTGACACTATGTCAGGTAAAGACAGTCCTCCTCCTGCTTTACCAACCATTGGCCCACCAGATCTTATAAAGGCTGATAGACGTGATCATGAAAGTTTTGAAGACTTCATTGTAGAGTCAAGTCACAAACAGGTTTTGAATGCACCACCAAAACTTATTTCAGGCACTGAAGATATACATACATATGGTTTACAGGAAGAACATGTTAGAAATCTTGGCTCAAATCAATTGATAGAAGAAGAAAATACTAATGTTTTACAGAAGGTGTCAACTAATGAGGAGGGACAAGAGAAAATAGAAATGAGTAATGGAATCAATGATCAGAATGAAACAGAGACTGTGTTTATTCCTTGTACACAAACAAATGGGGATCAAGATTTGGAGTCAAACAAAACTTATGAAATGAAAGATAGATGTAATATAGAACCATCAGCTCTAAATGATGGTGAAACAGACAAAGAAATTTTCCCTAGCCAATTACAGGAGGATTCAAATGTACAGTGTAATAGTAAGCCAGTAGAAAGTTATACTTATATTATGGAACAAACAGGTACAGAATCACCGAGCACTTCTGACAACTCTTTGCATGAACAAGATGAAAATGTAAAATCCTTAGCATCACCTGTCTATTATGAAGCAGATATTAGTTCTGCTGTTCCTTTATTTCATGACGGGGCTAATATCAAGGAGGTACGGGATGCCATATTAGTGAATGACGATGTTTCAAGTATAGAATGCGAATTCATTTATCCATCTTGTGAAAATAAGGTTGAAAGCAATATAGATGCATTGAAAACAAATATTGGTGGTCAAAATAGATTTTATGAAGCAAAGGAAAATACCATAGACATTGTTTTTCAAACTCTAAAAAAAGATGGACCACAACCATCATCATCGGAGGTGTCAAAAGAACCATTTTATGAGAAAAATGAAGCAAATAAGGAAGATCAAGTTACTGTTGATGAAAAAGATACTAGCCTGCTGATTGAAAGCATGAAAGAAATAGTGGCATATGATGATAAAAGTAACCCTACAGATTGTTCAGCAATGAAAACAACAGTTGAAGGTGATGATTTGTTGACATCCAGAAATAATGATCCTGACATACTAACTCAATCGGATTCCAAGAAGACTCATATGGATTTAGAAACCTCTGATAAAGAATGGCAAGGAATGCTTACAGACCCAAGACTTGATGAAGTTAAATTGAATTCTAATTTAAGTTTGAGCTTTGAAAAGGAGAAGACAGGTGATTCTGTGATTTCTAGTCCAAGTGATGAATGTGTTCATGAGAATAGAACTTTACCCTTGGATGAAGAAGTAAAGGAAAAAACTGCAGATACAAACAGTACTGACAACAAAACTCAGGGGAAGGAAAAAGATGCTGGCTTATTAAATGGGGATGAAGATGATAATTCAATTGACATTTCTAAGCTCCGATTACCTGACAAAGTTATTGATCAAACAGATGATCTGGCCACTGATGGAAAAGATTCAGGTACTGCAGTTAAAGAAGAACTGTCATCCTCTGAAGTAAAAGCTGTCTCTGTCAAAAGGGGAGAGGTAAAACTTGACTGGTCTACAAGACTTTCAGATCCTAATGGAAATATTGCCAAAGAAGTTTCTTTACAGTTTTCTGCACCCATCTCTGCAGAGGGAGATGAAACTGAGTTTCCTGAAGCCAATATTAAGGAAAAGTCATTTGCTGATATTGATAAAGACCTTCTTAAACGAGCAGCAATAATGTCAAGGAGAATGGCAGAAAAGGTTACTATGAGAATTCTAAATGATCAAAGACAAGATCTAGGTGATAAAAATGGACTAGACAAAAACAGGGAAGGGAAAGATTTTGAAACACCTGGTACTCCTCCGCCCACACCAGACATTTCCCATGAAACTGCTAAGGAGCGTAGGCAAGCAATGTTCCAGATATTACAAAACTCTACAAGGCCTACCAAAAAGAAATTCGTGGAAGAGGAAGACCTAAAAAATGATGAGAAAAATTTAGATTTTGCAAGTAAAATGAAATTGTGGAACAGAAGATCTTTCACAAGCTCTGATCTATCAAGAAAGTCAGCAACAGATGTTGTACCTAAGAAACGCATCTCTTTAACCTCACCATTCCTATCATCAGATAATACTGTACCTGAAATGAAAGATACACACTTGGCAAAGCTAACCAAGATATTGCCGGACAAACCAGCTCCAGGTTCTGTTGCTGAGTATGTAAGAAAAATATCAGAAAGAAAGTCTCCAACATTAGAAGAAAAATCTAAAAGATTTTCAAGATCAGATTCCGACACAGGTTCTGATAAAAGCTTTGATGGAAAGGAGAAGTTTTCTAGAAATATTTGGAGAGATATTGCAGAAGATAATGATTCAAGTGAAAGAGAGAAAACACAGACAGATAATGAAGAGCAAAACATAACCAATAAAATAATAACACCATCTGCTATTTTCTCACAAAGGCCTTTTGTCAAAATGCGATCAAAAAACAATAATGTGAAGGTACCTATTAGGCCCTTGTCTCTTGAGGCTAAATATGAAGAGGAAAATAAAGATTCCTCCAAGCCTCCATTACCCCCATTACGAGCTAGTAGGAAGAGTTTAGGAAAGGTAAATGTGAATATCAAACCAATTGATAAAAAAGCAGAGGAGAATAATATTTCCGAGGGAAATGAGGAAAAAGAAGCTGTACTGCGACAAGATTCATTAAAGAAAAGGAATTCTCCTAAAAGAAGTCTGTCATTATCATCACCAACAAGGTCCAGAAGTAGTTCAGGTGAAAGAGAGAGGAATGTGTGGATTGATCAGTCAACAAAGCCTCCATCACCTAATCTAAAGCGTAATGATTCATTTGAGGTGAAAATACGACCAGTTATTTCTCAAAAGTCACCAGAAGAAAAATATACAGATAGGAAAGAGAAAGAATTGAAAACAGAGGCAAGTTTAAGTACGGCAGCATACCCTACAACACAACCAAAAACCTTGTCCAAAGTTGAAGTGTCTGTCTTACCTGTGTCAGCACAAGAGGATGATGGTCAGGAATCAAGTCCAACAGAAAAACCAGTTAAAGGTGGGAGAAGGTCACTGTTGTCCCTAATTGGTAGTATTAAAAAGCCAAAAGAAAAGGAAAATCCAAAGGAAGACAAGGAGTCTTTGATTGGAATTGGAGTTTCAAAGAATGTTCAAGACACAAAAGTTACAGATCAAAAAAATGAGGAAAAAGCCACCTCAAAATTGTATGATGTTGTTAAAAGAGTGGTTGAAAAGGAACAATCTGACGTTCCTGAATATTGTTCTGAACTTACTCATAAACATTCTGAAGAACAAACAAACCCTCAGGAAGTTGAAGAAGAAATTGTTCTTCAAGTAAACACACCAGTTCAAAGTTCTGTAAATCTGAAAGTAGATGAATCAGATGGAAATAATGACTACCACCATGAAAAAGAGAGTACTATTAAGAAATGTAATTCAATCTTTAGCTCAGCTAAACCTAAAATGACATCAGAGAATAAACAGATTTCAAATGATCAATTGAATGATAATGTAGAAGATACAGCTGATTTTCCTACTGATCTAGTAAATAGAAAACTGTATGATTTGATAAAACATGACGACAAAGAAAACCTACCTGTCAAAGAAAACAATCAAATTATAGAAAAAATTGAATCAAGTAATAGTATTTCATCTAGTGAAGATGTTGATAAACAGAGTTCTGGCAATAACTCATCAGCAGAAATTAACAGATTAGATCTCAAAGAGGGTCTTGTAGCTATTATTAAGGACATTGAAAAAGAAATAGATACACAGCATGGCAATGAAACTGTAGATGTTGAAACAGGTCCGGAGGAAGATGACTTGATATATGTACCATGTGATCCTTTACTGATAAAGCATGAGAATAAATGTGATAGGGATAGTTCACATATTCCCATTTCAGCAGAAAATCAAATAGTCTTTAAAGTCACATTGAATGATAAACAAATTGATCCAAAATGTGAAAATAGTGGTCAACCAGTCAGGGATACAAAAGTGAGAGCCCCTGTAAACAAAGACCAATTTGATGAGATAAAAACATTTAAAGCTGATGATAACAAAAAGTTTAACCTAAAGAAAAACAAAAGGAAGAAAAAGAAAGAAAAATGTTCAGATTCCAGTTCAGAATCTAGTCAGCCAGATACAGATGAGAGTGACAAGGATGAATCTCTAAAAGAAGAAAATGGTCAACAAAAGAAATGTTATTCCAATGCTCAGTCGTTTTCAGGAAATAACAAGAAGGAAGAAAGAAAAGTGTCACAGGGAAGTGAAAAGTCTTCAAAATCCTCTGAAAGCCAGGAAAGTGATATCAAAGATGAAAACTACTTAATAGAGACAGAATTAGAGATGAATATTTGTAATGAAAAAGAAATATTTGCCTCCATAGATGTTGGTTTAAAAGACAATGGACTGTTTATTCAAGATAGTGTTGAAAGCACAGACTTTCCAGATGATATTATACAAGTAACATGTGATAAGGACTATGTTTTAATTGAAAAGAAACAAGATTATCTTGATACAAATGAATCTTCTATTGATTCAAATTCTATGGATACACAGAACTTGACTAAATCAATTGAAGTTGAAGCAAATGACTGCAAAGTTGATCTTGACATGGATAAAAGACAAAAAATTGATCATGTATCTGCAGATCTCCCTGATACAGATACAGTATTTAATCTTGAAGAAGAAGAAAAGGGGCAGAAAAAGCATTTGGATAAATATCCAATTTATGAAAACACCATAAAAATAGAAAAGCCAGACATTTTGCATAATTTACCTAAAAGGGATTCTACGCTTGTATCTTCCTTTGAATCTGACAGTGATAGCAGTAGCAGCAGTATTGATCAAAACTCCAAGACAGATAAAAAGAGGAAAAGAAAGCATAGAAAGGGAAGATCGGGGTCAGATTCTTCAAACTTTGACAGTGACTTAGACAAGAACAAAGATATGATTAAAAATACATTTAATGATTCTGCCAAAGGCAAAGATCAGCTATCAGTGGGATGTGACAGCGACAGAACTGACATAGGATCTGTAGGTACCACAAAAATTCTCCCAAATGATGATAAAAATCTTTATGAACCATTAACAGACAAATTGTGTGATCCACATTTTAATCCAAAAATATATGATCAATTAGTAGAACCCCTTCCTGACAGGGAACTAATGAAAGCTGAATATGATGCTGAAACCCATAGTGCATTAGACGAACAAAGCAAAAGTAAAAAAGTGACTGTGAAGGATATTGATGAAGTAGATTTAACTGAACAGTCTGTAATATCAAATGAAAGATTGGCTTCAACTTCATCATCTTCGAGTTCATCCTCAGACTTAGAAGACGAAGATAAAACAAATATTAGTAATCAGCACATTTCATGTGAAAAAAGCATAAATGCCATGGAAGTACAAACACCAAGTAGGGTTGTCTTTTTGGAGAGAAACCAAGAATGTATTTCTGATAAAGATGATGTTCCATCTGTGACAGAAGCTTCAAATGTTTACAAAGATGATAATGGCCTATCAACCAAAACCATAGCTTATCCAAAATCGGGCAAGACTATGAATGTTGTATTAGACAACTTGCCCACTGAAGAAAATCTGAAAAATGATCATCCAATACAACCTCAACCTGATGATCATCCAATTAAAATTGGCCATGAATCTCCTAATGAAAAAGAAATAAATATCGGAGAAAAGAGATCTCTCAAATCATCTAGTTCCAGCGATTCTGATATAGATGATGAAAATAAGATAATTGATCAGCACAAGTTGTATGAAGACTTAATTCAACCAAAGGGCGATGATGGTATAATTTATTTTCAGATAGAACAGAAATCAGAACCTAAGAAAATAGAAAGAAATGTTAAAGATAGGCCTTCAACATCTTCTTATTTGAGTGAATCTGATATAGAAGATGGAAATAAATCTATGATGACTTACCAGACCCAAGTATATGAAGATGGCTTAGAGAAAATGGGAAAAGTAGAAAGTGTAAACCTTGAAGAAAGTGATAAAAAACCCATAAGAGAAGATAACAATCAACATTCATCACCATCAACCAAAAGTGTCTATGAAACTGTGGTTACAAAGGAAAATAGTAGTGAAGGAGAGCCAGAATTAGACCAAATTACATACAATTTACCTTCTAGGGATATAATGATTGATGATGTACAAACACAAATTAAAGATGATGATAAAGCAATTCAAATGAGGTATGATCTCGATTCTGCTAGAGAAATAGAAACTATAGATACAGATACCAAAGAAAAGAGATGTTCAATTTCTTCCAGTAGCTCCAGTGATTCCAATATAGAAGACACAAATGATTTAATTACAAATAATCTGCTAAATTTATATGAAGACTTAATTCAGCCAAAAGGTGATGATAGTAATATTCAGGAACTGTTTAGACCTGATCATTCTGAAGAAACAAAAATTAAGAAAATAGATGAGAAAAATAGGAAATCTTCAATATCATCAACCAGTTCCAGTAATTCAAGCGAGGATGATGATATTATTCTTTCTGATGTTGAGGAAATTTGTCCACAATATTTCCAGGTTGTCCAGGTAGCATTACCAACAGATGTCGGTGAGAAGCCTGAATTAGGAGTTAGTGTACAAGGTCATGTTAATGTTACAATTGACCAACTTGATGCTGATAAATCTGAAGATGGTGAAAAAGTAACTTCTCCTTTGCCTTATTTGGAATTAAAGATGAAAGATAGTAATAACTTAGTTGAAGAATTAGAAGAAAGTTCAAATACGCCTTGGAAGTTTATTGAGAATGACTGCTCTATGCAGGAATCTGCCAATAAAGTTTTAGTTGATAATGATTCAAAGGAAATTTTGAGGCAAACTTCAGAATTGTCGCCGGGTACCTCCAATGAATCTGACCAAGATATCACTGAGATTGAAAAATCAGAGAAAGAAATTGAAGATGAACATGCAGAGGAAGGAAGGTCCAGACACACTTCAAAATCATCTACCTCATATGAATCTGCCCAGGAGGAGATCAATACCATGCAAATTGAGGATCATGAGGATGACTTGCTAAAGATAGTAATAGAAGATTCACAGCCATTTAAAGCACCTCTACTGGAAACGGTGGTAACCTCAGATACTGAAAGCAATGAAACCGGAAATGATAAAGTCACACTTACAAAGACTAACTCATCTGATGACCTATATACAAATGACAAGAAAGATGTTGAAGAAAAGATATACCTCCTTCCTGAATGCAACATGATTAAAACTGAGTATAATGAGATGAATATTAAAGGTTCAGAGATTCCATACAATATTTTAGATTTTGATTACAAACCAGAACCAATTGATATACAGGTCTTTGTCATTCCAGATAGAACTATAGATAAGCCATTATTACAGAATCTTGAAAGTCCAGAGACCAAGGACATAGTGCTTGTAGACAATGATCTGCATAAAGCAGAACCTTCTGTTGTGATGTCTTTTGATAGTTTGCATGATATACAAAATAGGGAGCAAATATTTTACAATGATTTGAATGCAGATGATTATCTTGTCCCAAGAGAGTTAAGAGATATCATACTTGAACCTGTATCCCATGACATGTCTGTTTCTAGTGGTGGGGTAGAAGATGCAGATGTTGAAGATTATTTGTTACAGAACATTATTCAAAAACAGGCAAAAGTTCCAGTTGTTAGAAGGAAAAAATCATCTTCATCAAGTTCTAGCAGCTCTGAAGATGTTATTGTTGAGAGAGATTATGAAAATACAGATTTGGAAGATGAGCATGTCTATCAGACAGTTGATTATGATGATTTAGCAAATGACAATGATACTGAGCAATATGAAGATGGTGAAATATATGAAGATATTGTAGATGATGATGTGAAAGACTCCCATGAAATTAAAAACGATTATTCACTAAGCAATGTATGTTCAGGTGATAAAAAGTCATATACTGACATAGAAAGTGACAGGGATCTTTATAAAACTGGTGATAATTCACTTGTAATAGAATCTCAGATGGACAATTTTAATGATGTAAGTAATACTAAGCTTGTAGAAGATAAAAAAACTGATGATATTTCATGTGTAAGAGAATCTCAAATTGACATAGTTACTAATGTAAATGATATTGAGGTTGTTGAAGATCATAATACAGGTGATATATTATGTGTAAAAGAATCCCAGACTGATGGTGTTAATGAGTTAAACAAGGTTACGGAAGATGTGACAGATACTTTCAAGGATTTATCTGAAAGTTCTAGTAGTTCCAGTAGCTCTGACAGAAGTGATGACGAAGATACGGATAAAAAAGATTTTGAATTGAATCTTGTTTGTGAGAATATTGACACTGAACTATTCCAAAAACAGTTATCAGATTACATAGATGAGACACCTACTGTGTTAGCTAAAACTTTGACTGTACCTACTAAAATGACCCTAGAAGAATCTATCGAGCCAGATAATATTGAATTGAATGAATCCGTGCCAGATGATGTGATAGTGGAAGAATCCTTTATCACAGATGATGTAACTCTTAATAAATCAGTTGTACCAGATGGTGTTATAGTGACTGAATTTTTAGTTCCAAATAATGTAACTTTGATTGAATCAGTTACACCAGATAATGGTTTAATTGCAAACTCTTCAGTGCCATCAAATATTTCTATTGAACAATCAATTGGGTCAAGTAATGTGACTTTTGAGAAATCATTCAAACCAGATAAGATTAATTTCGAAGTATTAGATTTGCAAGAAAGTATTACTCATGAAGATTCCATTGTGCCAGATAGTGAGACACCTGAGGAAAACATCCCAGATAAAAGGATATTTGGAGAATTGCAAACCACTGATGGACAACAATTAGAAAAAGAGACTAAGTAAATTCTGTTTCTTGTAACTTTTATCTTTCAATCATATAAAATCGAAAAAGTTTTAGCTAGAATTACTGAAATAGAGATGAGCTTGAACTCTTTGATCATCAAATAGGCTGTAATTTAACCCTTGTCAAGCTGAAGAAAAACCTCCTAAGTTTTGAGCTGACAGCAATTTATGCACTAATTGTAGACTATTAATAATTCTGAAAATTCATCTTAACCCTTTCCCGTTTTTGGAAATTTTAGACTAGTCCAAGTTGAAAGAGTTTGCAGACGACAATGAAAACTGGAAGCTATTTGAAATGAAAACATCCTATGTGGTAGAAAATATTATGGAAAAAGGAAAAATTTCTTGTTACAAGCAATTTCTTCTTTTTCCACAATGTTTTCTCGAGTATAAATCAAAGGATCGTAAAATTCCGTATTTGAACGGGAAAGGGTTAAATGACAACTCTGGCTTAAAGAAACGAACAGGTGATGCAGACTAAGGTCAGACTGCACATATGCCCAGGCTGATCCTTGTCTATACCTCCTGCCAAAACAGGAATATTTTGAGTTCAGCCTGACAAGGGTTAAGCTATTTCCCAACAATCCTGCTTATTTATGACATTGAAGAAAAAGGCTTGGAAATAATATTTGAAAAAATAAAGAAATTGCTTGAAACTTACAATTTCTCTATTTTTCACGATATTTCCTACTTTGAAAGGCAAAGATTCTTACAATTTTCTCAGTATGAAATTATTGTCTGCAACTTCTTCCAATTTTGTCTAATCCCAAATATCATCTTGTAATGTGTTAACCTATCCCCACTCAGTGACGCTTTTAGACGCCCGCAAGAAAAAGAGCTTTGGAAAACATTGTTGTCTGCAAAATCTTTGGATTTATACAGGTCTAAAATTTTGCAAAACAGGAAGGGTTAAATGACCATTCTCTAAAATGACCACATTTTGGCTATCCTTTGAATTTTGCTTAATACAAGTTTAATTGTAGATGATTTCACATGGTATTTCTCTATTGGTAATGATGTTGAGATGGGCACAGGGTACTTATTCTACCAACTTTATGCTGGACATTATGTATGAAATTTATCTCTTTGTAGCTTATAATACTCCTGTAAAACGAATGTTTGTGGGGGTATACTGGAATCAGCCTGTGTGTCCATGAGTCTGTGTACAAAATACTACAAATTTTGTGTCGCAATAAGGCGCCTTCAGTTTTGCTTCAATACCATTGAAACTTTATACAAAGATTAAGCATATGTTGAAGTTTTGCAAGACGCAATTTTGAAGCCTTAATTCCCCCGGTTCAATTATTATCTCCCCTTCACCTTAGACTTTATTTATGCTTTTGTAGACATATACAGCTAATTATACTACCAATTTTGTGTTGTGAACTAAAAGTTGTTAGGTAATGTTATCCCATTCCCGTACAATCCTCTCAAAAAAAAAGCTTGTGGAAAAGCTGTGGAACAACTTCATCATTTCCAACAATGCTTTCTACCCAGAAAGACTAAATAACTAAATTTCCATTAAGCTACAATTATTGTCTGCAATTTCTTTCAATTAGGACCTGGCCAAAATTTTAACATTCTTTAAAAATTTGTCTGAATCATCTTTCAATCCCTTCCTGTACAAACCAGTTGTTTTACGTCACTGTATTTTTATATTTGAGAAAACATTGTGGAAAAAGAAATTGTTTGTACCTAGCAATTTCTCCTTTCCCCACAATATTTTCTAACATATGGTATGGTTTCATTTAAAATTGCATTTAATTTTCATTGTCGTCTGCAACTTCTTTGAATTCGGACAAGTCTAAAATTTCAAGAAAACAGGAAAGGGTTAACCGGTAATGGTTTAATGTTTTAAATACAATCTTAACTAATTTAGATTAATTTTCTCTTTTCAGTTTCATGATAGGAAGAGAGAAGGACCCTAGTAAGAGTGAAGTAGCTCGTCTTATACAACAATCACTAGAACTCGACAGAAAACGTGAAGAGTTACGACGGCAAGAACAGGAACGGTTACAAGATTCCATACAGCCCCGTGACGAAGTACTTGAAAAGGAACATCATAAGCATTTACATGACCCACATGAACAGCTGGAACGGGAAGAAGAAAATGTCGTAGGTTTTAAATAATTACCAAACAACAAAATTTTAGACTTGCAGATGACAATGTGAAGTTCATGAAACATATGAGTTTTCAACTCTCTGTACTGGAAACAGTGGATAAAGAAGAAATAGCTTATTACAAGCAATTTCTGTCTTTTTCCACAATGTTTTCAAAGGCCTTTTCTTGAGGGATGTCATAAAGCATCACTGTCTGGAAATGGACTTATGCATTGCCAGATGCCAACATTTTAGATTTGTGAAAATTCATAGAAGAAGCAGATGGCAATCAAAAGTGGCTTATAATTGAAAATAAGTTTCAAACAGGGTAGGAACAACTATTGTTAGGAAAGGAGTAATGGCTTGGAATAATTTTGTAAAATTTGATTGGCTGGTAATGGGTCAACCCAGTCCCACACAATAAAATTTTAGGCCAGTTTAATTTCAAAGAAGTTGTAGACGAAAATATAAAAATGACAAAACCTTTAAAAGCTTTGCCTTTTAGGGTAGAAAATATTGCAGATAATGAAGAAATTGCTTGTAACAAGCAATTTCTTCATTATCCACAATGTTTTCCAAAGCTTTCATATTGAGGGGCATTTAAAAGCGTCACTGTGTGGGAATGGGTTAATAGATTAATTTTCTATAAGTAAGTTAATGTCTTGGTTCCCCTAACCTATATTTATACAATCCTGTTCTTTCATGTTCCTCAACCAACTTCATGCTGAATAAAACCGTTTTCAGATTTGTATAATTGCAATACTTCAAAATAGAGTATTTTCATTGGCCCAAATCGTATCACGTGATCAAATCAATTGCACTTTATACATCGATAAAAGGCAGAACTATTTTCGACAAAAATAGAAACAAACAAGGTCAGGGATTTCAGATATTGGGAATTCACCTCCAAGAAATACCAAACTTGTTTTGTTACTATTTATAGTCATCACCTTTTGAATTTCGATTTCCTCGAATTCCTTTATACTTCCATGGATTTTCAATAAATAGATAAACAAATAGTGTCCTTATAACAATTATAATGTTCGTTTTAAACATGAAGATTTCGAAAAACTCACCTTTATTAGCCGTAAATCCGAGATGACGAATCGGCTTCACCACATCAGCATGCATCGTGTCGATGTGGTAGGTTTATATTTCTTGTCTATTACAAAACATCTATTCATAATTCTAACTGTTATCAACCCAGATATCATAATTTACAGAGTTTAAAGTTAGTATTTCCTCATAATAATTCCAAATAAATCCAACGAACGTTCGAATTTCCATTTCAAAAAACCCAAGCGACGAAATAAAATGTCCGCCGTTACAACGACTCAAGCGATAAACTGTGTCAATGTATCCATACGCCTGTCAAAGAAAAGTAACTCCGCTCACAGTTCGTTTATTTGTTTTTATTTTCATCTCTCTATCCGTTTCGGATTTGAAAATAGACGTATTGCAATCATATGGGCCGAGTGTATTTTTCACTGCGTTTATTGGAGTATAAAGTGCAATTGCCTTAGTACAAGGCTTAAACATAAGGCCCTTCGGGCGTTATTTGCCATGTGCTAAGGCAATTGCACTTTATACTTCAATAAACGCAGTGAAAAATACACTCATCCCTATAATAAAAATCAAAGGGCTGAAAGCACTTGTAGTACTTGTTGTTCAGTTGTCAATACATTTTACATAAATGAGCTCTGGTTTCAAAGGGAGAGACAGGAGGTGTAGATTAAGATCTATGCAGTCTGATCTTTGTCTATACCTTCTGCTTAAACCGGAATACTCCAGATTCAGCATGACAAGGATGAAGTATACGGCTTTAGATAACATTGTAACAAGCAACTTCTTTATTACCCACAATGTTTTCTGCCTCAAAAGAAATTGACAATTGACCAATCACAGCTGTCAAATCAATCAACCAATAAAAACATTCATTCAGTCCGGGATTCAGATTTGAACTAAAACATTGGCTGCCATTTATGTGAGGCATTTTGTTGGTTTTGCGGCCTAAACGTTGTATGTATAGCTTGTTCAAGCTATAGTTACAGGCCTCCTAGCGAAACCTTTAAAAACCTTTTATTCCACAGCAAACCTTTAAAACCTTTACATTTCCAAAAAAAACCTTTAAAACACCAAAATAGCCAAAAATTCTCATTCAAAACCTTTATATTTGCTCTGACTGGTTGCTGTGCAAGCCTAAAGAAAGTAATGAATTTTGTTCTGCATTTTCCCTTCTTTTATGTGTAGTTAAATGGAAAATAGGTATACATATTGAATAAGGTATGTATTATATTGCATTATTCAAACAGTATATAACATCAAAAAAATGACTTGTATGACTGTGGGCTTAACATAGAAATGAGAATGTTGATGAAAATAGCCTTTATTTACTCATTATTTTTTTCATATTTTACACTAAAAAGCCTTTATTTTCATATATTGGAGCCTTTATAAAAACTTTTATTTTTGTTTTGGCCTGCATGGAGGCCTGTAGTTACGACTTTAAGGTCGAAAGCCAACTGTTTCACTTTCTTGTTGCCTCCACCATATCGCAGTTGGTAGCACGTCAGACTCCTAATCTTCAATCATGGGATGTCATGGGTTCAATCCCCGGCATGTGGGTCAGAAGCTGGAGGCTGGTGAAAAAATTTTGTTCTTCGGTGATTGGATAAATGATAATGCATTAAATTGGGTAGACATGTTATCGCCAATTAGATACCTCATTACTAAATTTAAAATCACATGATAACTCATTCCCACTCGAAAAAAATTTAGACTGCTCAAAATTGAAAGTATTTTCAGATTAAAATTTTAAGTTTGTGAAATTAGAAATTCTTTGTTGTTTTTTTTAAGGCAGAAAACATTGTGAAATCTATTTTCTTGACTGCCTCGATGGTCGAGTGGTATAGGTGCTCTACTTGTAATCTGAAGGTCACGGAGTTGTGTGCACGGGCAAGACACTTAATACGTAGCCAGCCCAAGTCTACCCAGCTGTAAAAGTGGGTAGCAGTGGGATTCAGCCACTGCCTCTCTTATAGGGACGTGTAAATATCTTGATTGTGACTGTTTAAGAGCCACTATATAAGGTTAAATCTCTCGTCGCAATTGAAAAAAATAAATTAGTATAAACTAAACTATTTTCTTGAGAGGCATGAAAAGGAGGGCTTCTTTTGCCATGAGTTAATTTAGGCTTGAAAGCAAATACAAACCCCAATTGTTCTGGATTACAGGACCTTGATGAATCCAGTCTTGAAGATGAAGTTGACGCTGAAGAGAAGGAGATTTCAGAGGGTCAGTTCTCAGAAGAGTATCAGGCAGGGGAGGCCACTCCAATGTCAATGCCCTCTGGAGTTGATACAGATAACTCAGTTAGCTCCCCTGAAGAGGGTGATGGTAAGCCAGTGGTTGAAGTGTTTGACCTACAAGAGAGTAGCAGTGAAGATATTTCACCCGATATGGAGTCACAAGCTCTCTTTGTTAAATTAAAAGAGGTAAGAAATGTCTGTTAACCAAAACATGCAAGCTGTAGTTATAATGTTTTGGTCAACCTCTCTATAATATAAGGTACTTACAACTAAGAAAAAAAATTAAACTAACCCTTGTCATGCTGAATTAAAATCATATACAGAATTTCTTTATATCAAAGGGCTGGCAGCACTGGAGGGGCCTAAATGAGGGTCAGTATTTCTCTTGAAATAAGATTTTTATACCCCCAAAAAACTATGTTTGGGGGGTATATAGGAGTCGGCTTGTTGGTCTGTCCCTCCGTCTGTCTGTAGCTTTTTCGTGTCCCTTCAATTTCAACTGCAACAACCAATTTCTTCATTTTCCACAATGTTTTCCAAAGCTTTCACATTGAGAGGCGTTAAAAAGCATCACTGTGTTGGAATGGGTTAAACCCCGACATTTGCTGTAATTTTTGTGAAGCATTTTATTTTGTTTTTAAACAAAATAGCTAAAGCTTGAATAAGCTTTGATCACAGCGTTTTGGTCCCCAACCAATCACTAACCTTTTTTGTTGCATTTTAGATCAGGGGCTATTGTTTTACTGGTGTCCATCCGTCTGTCTGTCTGTCTGCAAAACTTAATCTGCCAACTAAACATTTTCCTATAACTTCAACCCTGAATAAGGTTTAATGCTAATATTTGGTATGTAGATAGGTCTCAATAAGGCACAACTGGGGAAGGTCATTTCATCAATGTCAAGGTCAAAATTTTAACCCTTTTCCCTAAAACAAAGAAAAAAAACCCAATAATCACCCGTTTCTAAAGAATTACTGTTTCTGGGTATAGTGTTTCACAAACACATCTTGTTGTTGTTGATGATTTCATTTTGTTGTGAAACTAAAATCCTCATCACCCTTCAGTATGAATGTGCTTCAATGCTTATACTGTAAGGTTTTCTTTTTCATACTTAAATGAAAACTATAAATAATCTCTTGATCTTGTAATGTAAGTATAATCTAGCTTTAAAACATTACCAGACAGCAAATTTTAGACTGGTCTAAATTGAAACGAGTCCCAGACGACAATTTAAAGTTTATGAAATTCTAGATTTTTTTTTCAATGTTCTTAGTAGAAAAAATTGTGTAAAATGAAGAAATTGCTTGTTACAAGCAATTTCTTTATTTTACCCAATGTTTTCCTAATTGTTTTTCTTGAGGGGCATCAAAAAGTGTAACTGTGTGGGAATTGGTTAAAACATTTGTTGGTTTTCAGGCCCAGCTAAGGATAGCTGTACTTGAAGCAGAACTTGCCAAATTGAAAGCCAGGCTTATTGTACTTGAAAACACTGAGACTCAGAAAAAACAGTTAGAGAAGAAAAATGAAGAGATGGCAGCCAGGCTAAGGGAAACCGAAAAATCACTCACAAATACCAGAAAAGAGATAAATCATTATCAGGTAAGCTTGAGAAGATGGCAGCCAGACTGAAAAACATGGGGAAATCACTCACAAATACCAGAAAAGAGATAAATCATTATCATGTAAGCTTGAGAAGATGGCAGCCAGACTGAAGGAATCAGAAATTGCTCACAAATACTAGAAAAGTAATAAATTATTATCAGGTAAGCTTAAGAAGATGGCAGCCAGACTGAAGGAAACAGAGAAATTGCTCACAAATACCAGAAAAGAGATAAATCTGGCAGGTAAGCTTGAGAAGATGGAAGCCAGCTTGAAGGAAACAAAGAAATTGCTCACAAAAGACTAGAAAAGAGATGAACTATATTCAAACCTTAATCAGGTAAGCTTGAGAAAGGATTTAATAAAAAATTAGCATCCTGACGGAGGGGAAAAAAGATATTGCTCACAAATATTAGAAAAGAGTTAAAGTAATATCAGATAAATGTCTGAAAACAATTTAAAAGAATGCAGCTATACTGGCTGACAAATTGTTTAATTTAACGTCACTTTTAACAGTATTTCAGTCGTATCATGGCAGCTGGAGTGCCTTACAATAGATTTCTGGTATTTCTTACACCAGTACTACCACTACATCCTTTTCTAGCCTCCAGCTGCTATCCCACTTAGGTTAGGATTATCTATCCCTTGGTGAGAGACAAATGTCAGAAAGGATATGTGCTGCTGCCAGGGATCAATCCCATGACATCCCATTATTGAAGATCAATAGTCTGGTGCGCTACTGACTGTACAATGACCGTGGCATACTGGCAGACAAAGTCAAACCACATACTGACTATAAAAGGACCAATGTCATTTATATACAAGAAAGATGAAATGACTCTTCAATTTGGACCAGTCTTAAGTTTTGCTGTTAAAAAAACCTAAATTTTGACATGAATGAAATAGAATATTCATTTGTTTTTCATGTCAAACCAATATAGCTTTCATTTCCTGAACAACAAATGCTAGCTTCAAATGAAAATACAGCTCTTGTTGTTGTCAAAATTACTAGATATATCTATCTAACAGAAAAATAACCCTCTTCTTATTTCCCCAGAAAGCATACAAATAAATGAACTTCACTGTAATATAGCTGAAATATTATTCAAAAAAGGGCATCACCTTAGTCACTAAGCCTTTTCCTATTTCAGGATTTATTGGAAGGTTCACAAGGGCAATATATCAAGTTAGAGAAGAAGATGTCTGGAGATTTTACAGCTCTTGAGAAAAAATATCATAAAGCCAAGAAACTCATCAAAGAATATCAACAAAGGTAAATGTTTGGAGTAGTCTATTTGTATTCTAATCACCTCTGAATTATTCCCCTCTTTGGAAATAAAGGGAAAGCTTTAACAATAATTACTGTTAAGCTTTTATGCTTTTATTGGTTCAACCCATTAAAGGAAGGGGTTTGGCCACTGAAGATTTTGATTTCCCCTCCCCCCAAATGAAAAAAATGATAACATGAACCTTCCTTTTCAGAGAGAAAGATTTTGTAGCAGAAAGAGAATCCCTTCTACAACAGCAAACAGAAAAAGATCAGCAGTATAACGCATTAGTGAAATCATTGAAAGATAAAGTGAGTAGATTTAATATATTCCCATACAACAATGTTTTAAAATGGTCTAAATTGAAAGGAGGTTCAGACAACAATTTCAAGTTGATGGAATTTTATTTTATTTTTTCGTCTTTTTTGGATAGAAAACATGGTGGATTATGAAGAAATAATGCTTGATACAAGCTATTTCTTCATTTTCCACCCTGTTTTCCAAAGCTTTTTTCTTTACTGTATAATCACTCAGCACAACATGCTGCAGGTGAGCTATTGTGATCTGTAAATGTCCAGCGTCTGTGTGTCTGTCCATCTGCCTGTCAGTCCTTATGTAAACAATTATTTAAAAATCTTCTCCTCCTAAACCATAAGATCTACCTCTTTGATATTTGGTACATATCATCACCTATTGACCCTCTACCAAATTTTTTTTACGCAATGTTTTTCTACCTGGTAAAGTGAAAAAAATCTGAAATTTCATCAACTTTAAATTGTCGTCTGCGACTCCTTTCAGTTTGATAGAGTCTGAAATTTTTATCGTCTGGCCAGTAACGCTTAAAAAGAAATCAAAATGGTGGGTTTGTTATTCAAAATTATGTTGTAAAACAGCCTGATTAAGTTGTATTTACAAGGTTTAAATCACCAAACCAACAAATATGCTTCACATATATGTCAGCCAATGTCTGAGATCAAATTTCACTTCTGGTCTAAATGAACAGTTTGATTGATCAATTGAATATTTGATTGACAGCCATCATCCGTCAGCTCAGATCAATTATTGATCATCAGATATTTTAAACAAGTCCATTTATTTTCAGATATTCCTGTTAGAGGGTGACTTGAGAGAAGCCCAGAAAGCAGCAGGGCTCCCTGTCCTCTCCCAGTCACAAGAACCCATGGGTGTCAAGTCAGAGCCCATCGTGACACCAGTATCTGTTCAAACAGTTAGATCAGCACCTCTTGTACACGGTTTGTACCTGTATTCACAGTCCATCTTGCTCCGCAGACCATTTCTATTTTCATTATAACTCGATCCGGCTTTTGAACTCCTATCAAGATAAGAGTCAGGGAAAACAATGTGGAAAATGAAGAAATTGCTAGTACCAAGTAATTTCTGCTTCTTCCACAATGTTTTCTACCTAGAGAAACAGAGGAATTTGAAAATTCTATTAACTTGAAATTAATGTCTGCTTGTTCTATCAATTCAGATTAGTCAAAATTTTTATGCCCATATCAAAAGGTCGGGGTCATATTGTTTTACCGGTGTCTGACTCTCGATCTATCATTCTGTCTAACTGCAAGAATCTTAAAATATAATCACTTTAACCCATTCCCACACAATGACACTTTTAAACGCCCTTCAATATGAATGCTTCTGAAAAAATTGTGGAAAATGAAGAAATTATCCGCAATGTTTTCTACCCCAAAAGACAACAATTTTAAAACACAATCACATTAAAATTGTCGTCTGCATTTTCTTTGAATTTGGGCTGGTCTAAAATTTTATCAATGGGTCAAAATATTCAAGATAAAGTGCTCATATTTGGCATGATGATAGATCTCATCCATACCCTTCTACAGATACCAAAGTTAAACAACAAAAATACTGCACATAAATGAGAAACAGTCAAGGTCAAACTTTTGCAAAACTTAAAAGAAAAAAAAAAAAAATTTAGAATTTTTTCAAGCCTATTCTAGATACATTGCTCATATTTTGCTTGATGATCGTTCTTGTAAATATGCATCTGCAGTAACCAAGGTTATGGTAAAATATCAAGGTCACATTTCCGGAAAAAGGCTGTTATAGGGGCATGGTGTTTCACAAACACATATTGTTTCAAGATGTTGTCTTGAAATAATTCCAGTAAGATGTAGTAAGTTGGAATTTCTTGGTAATGGGGATACCGTTTAATATTCGTCAGTAGTACAGGTTTATAATTATGTCTCCTCATATTGAGTTTGCAAAATTTATCAACTTATTATCAAAATTTATCAACTTATTGTCAAAATTCATCAACTTATTGTCAAAATTTATCAACTTATTGTCAAAATTTATCAACTTATTGTCCAAAATGTATCAACTTATCGTCAGAATTTATCAACTTATTATAAAAATTTATCAACCTATTATCAAAATTTACCAACTTGTTTTCAAAATTTATCAACTTATTGTCAAGATTTATCAACTTATTATCAAAATTTATCAACTTATTATCAGTTGCATTGTTAGCTTTGATTCAACTAATTCCTACACAATCCAACATTTTTTACGTTCCTAGGAAAAAGATTGGAAACATTAGAGAAAGAAGAAATAACATAGTTAGTGGATTGTGTGAGAATAGGTTAACCCTTTCCTATATAAACACGGGATTTTAAGAAAACATTTTGGAAAAAGGAGAAATGCTTGTAGCAAACAATTTCTCCTTTTCCCACAATATTTCCTTCCTCACAAGATGGTTTCATTTCAAATTTCATACAAATTATAATTGTAGCCTGCAACCTTTCTCAATTTGAAATTTCAAAAAATGGGAAAGAGTTCAAGTAAACAACAAGAACTAATTTTAATTATAGATTCAGGAAGCCCGCTGATGAGCCCTGTTGGAGACAAAGACTCCATGTCATCTGAAAGTGAAACTTCCTCAGCTGATGTTATTAATACAGGTATGTTGAAGTAAAATATACTCACATATTTCATGGTAAAATTGTGAAAATATTTTAGATGCTTCTATATAGAAAATCTGGAATTTCTATTTGTAAAGATGCTCAGTGTAACCAGCCAGCAAACTACTTTCCCAAAAAACAAAATTCAGTTAGCTATAATTAGTAGCTTTTGTAGGTGAAATTTCTATTCCTCCCCCCCCCCCATAAGGCTGTCATAGTGTAGTTGGTAGTGCATAAGAGACTTCCAATCTTAAATCATTGGATCATAGGTTCGATACCCAGTGGCAGCACATATCCTTTCCGACATTTGTCTCTCGCCAATAAATGTATAATTGTAAACCTAAATAGGATGGCAGTTGGTGGTTAGGAAAGGATGTAGTGGTAGTACTGGTGTGAGAAATACCAGGAATCCATTGTTAGGTGCTTCAGCCGCCGTGATATGACTGAAATACTTTTAAAAGTGGCAATAAACCCCATTCATTCAATTCTGGTAATGTGTAAGTTAATTTTTCTGTTCCAGAAGGTGAAATCAAAGCCACCAAAGTTGATCTGTTTGAGTCGATGCCGGTCACTGAACCCCTCGACACATCCGTTCACAGAGCTAAGGCACAGGTAGCGAACAATTCACGGAGACCGCCCACAAAACAGAGGTCAAAGGTAAAAATTATGTAGTGATTGAAATCACAGTTTTCAAAGGCTATTGCTGGCCATACACAGTAACCTTAGACAAGATGTCATATTGAGGTATCAAAAGATATTAATTCACAAAATGTATGGGCAGGAACTTAGCCCATTACTACCCATCACTACCATTTTAGACTGGACCAGATTCAAAGAAGTTTTAGACAACAATTTCAAGATGATTAAATTTTAAAAATCTTTGTCATTTTGGGTAGGAAACATTGTGGGTAATGAAGCAATTTCTTCATTACTCACAATGATTTCCCTATTGTTTTTGTTGAGAGGTGCCAGAAGAGTCATTATGTGGGATTGGCTTAAAACAAAAAAACAAACATATCGTTTGCTGGCCACCTATATGTTATAAGAACAACTTGAACAAGCTTTAATGCAGCTTGAATTAGAAGTGAGGTTTTGGCTGCCTGATGATGAATTTTGATTGCTCAAGACAAATCCCCTTTCTATCAAATAAATCCTTCTAAAATGATAACTTTTTGTGACTTTTTGTAAAAATACAAAAACTTAATGATACATCAAATTTATTTGAATCATTTAACCCTTGTCATGCTGTATTAATTACCTAACTGAAATACTGTCAAATCAAAGGGCTGAAAGCACTGATAAAACTTGTTGTTCAAAAATTAATATTTCTTTTAGAAATCAATTTCATAAACAACTCTGACAGGAAAAGTACAATTCCTGCTTAACTGGAATATTCTGGGTTCAGCATGACAAAGGTTAATAAAATATTACAAGGTTAAACCTAGGACTATGTGTATCCCCATTCAGTGAAAGAACAGTTCACAAATTGCAGCTGTCTATCAAGGATTCAGTCAACCTATCTAATCATTCATTTACATTGCAATAGAACTTTGACCTCTGACATTTGTCAACATTTATGAGAAGTATTTGGTTGGTTTAGCAACTTGAATGCTGTAACTAAAGCTTATGTAACCCATTACCACACAACAAAATTTTAGACCGGTCCAAATTGAAAGATGTTGCAGACGACAATTTCAAGTTGGTGGAATTTTAATTGTTTTTCTCCTTTTTGGTAGAAAACATTGTGGATAATGAAGAAATTGCGTGATACAAGCAATTTCTTCATTTTCCACAATGTTTTCCAAAGCTATTTAATTTGGGGGCTAAAAAGGAGGGCTTGAGTTGGAATCTATTAAATATGAAAGCTTTGGAAAACATTGAGGAAATGTTTTCTACCCCAAAAGACAAAGATTTTGAAAATTTATTCAATCTAACCCTTTCCTATTTTAAATTTTTTTAGACCTGTCCAATTTCAAAGGTTTTGCAGACGACAATTTATAGTAGATTTAATTTGAAAAATGACCATTCAGTAGGGTAGAAAATATTGTGGAAAAAGAAGAAATTGCTTGTTACAAGCAATATCTTCTTTTCCCACAATGTTTTCTCAAGTATAAAATCACAAGGACGTAAAAACCAGTGATTATACAGTAAAGGGTTAAAATTGTCATCTGCAAATTCTTGGAATTTGGTTTGGTTTAAAGATTCATGGAGTGGGAATGTGTTTAGCTATAGTTACAATGTTTAGGTCTCCAACTGACCAATTTATATTTGTGTTACAAGTTACTGACCAAAATTATTGCAACATTTCACAGCTTAGTGGGTATGGTAGCAATCTGCTAATTTCTATGCTTTTGTGAAATGAGTATTTTGAATATCGCTGACCCACCCAACAACTCCTCTGGCCTATATGTTTATTTTCAAAACACTTTCTTTTGGTCAAAGGAAGATGATCTGGCTAGATATTCACCAATCAGTTTAACCCTTTCCTGTTTTTTTTGACATTCTAGACTGATCCAAATTGAAAGAGGTTGCAGACGACAATGAAATTTGGATTCAATCTCAAATGAAACCATCCTATGTGGTGGGAAAAGAAATTCTTTTTTACAAGCAAATTCCCTTTTCCAACAATGTTTTCTCAAGTATAAAATGATATTGACAGAAAATCTGTGGTTTGTACAGGAAAGGGTTAAGACGGAAATTAGTCATTGAATATCTTAACCAGAGCTCTGTCTGATATATATGTTGCTCAAAATTTTTTTTTACCCAACAGTCACAAGACAGTGATGAAATGATGGAGAGTGCTTCGAACAAAGACGAGAGTGGTCTCGAGACATGGATTAAACATGACAGGTAATTTTGGTTGACAATATATTTTGTATTCCTCTACCCTTCATTTGGTAGATTCCTAGCATCCCCTGTTTCAAAGTAAGGTCACAATTTAAACACTCAATAAATATGGGTAGTTTGTTTTAGATACCAGACAACATAAGTCTGTAATATGTGATCTAAAAATTTCTATTAGGAAAAACCAGTAAGCAAATATTTTATGGTAGATCTAAACTTTAAAACTATAGCTTCATTAACCAGTTACCAGACAAAAAAAAATAGACTGGTACAAGTTGAAAATGTTGTAGACAATAATTAAAAGTTGATAGAAATTTAGATTTTTTCAACTCTGGTTAGTTGTTGGATTCTAACTCATGAGGTCCGTGGTAGCAGTAAATATCCTTTCCAACATTTGTCTCCCACCAATAGAGGGATAATCAAAAACATAAGTTGGATTAGGAGCTACAGGCCCGAAAAAGATTTAGTGGTAGTACCAGAGTGAGAAACATCAGGAATCCATGGTTAGGTGCTCCAGCTAATGCAATATGACTGAAATACTGTTAGCCCATTTCCTCACAGTAATGCATTTGGACACCCCTCAAGAAAAACAATTGGGAAACATTCTGTAAAATAAAGAAATTGCTTGTTACAGCAATTTCTTCACTTTCCATGATTTCTACTAAGAAAATTGAAAACTCTAGAAGTTAGTCAACTAAGAATTGTTGTCTGCAACTCCTTTGAATTTGGACCAACCTAAAAAAAAATTGTTTTGGAATGGGTTAAAAGTTTTTTAAACCCATTCTCACACGATGATGCTTTAAGAAGCCCCCAAGAAAAAAAGGTTTAGAAAACATTGTAGATAATGAAAAAATTGCTTGTGACAAGCAATTTCTTCATTATCCATGTTTTCTACCCCAAAGATACAAAAATCCAAAATTTTATAAGCTTAAAAATGTTGTCTGCAACTCCTTTCAATTTGGAGCAGTCTTAGATTTTGCCGTCTGGTTATGGGTTTGAGCTCCGAGAGGAAGTTCCTCTTTAGCAATAAACAATGTTACTCTGCAAAATTTATAGTAACATCTTACAAAAGGTAAAATGAGGTTTTTTTTGCGACCTAATTATTGAATAAGCTGTAGTAGTATTGAATAAGCTGTAGTAATGTCATTTAAGTTGCCAAACCAACTTAATGCTTCACATAAATGTCAGCCAATGTCTGAGTTCAAAGTTCACTCCTGGTCTAAATGAATGATTTGATTGGTCAATTGATTCTTTTATTGACAGCTACAATCCATTATTTAACCCTTTCCTGGTTTTTGAAATTTTAGACTGGTCCAAATTGAAAGAGGATGCAGATGACAATGAAAATTGGATGCAATTCCAAGTAAAACCATCCTATGTGGTAGAAAAATAGATTGAAGTATCACATGTGTTGTCTTTGGCTCAAAATAAGAGATTGTAGCAGATATTGGTCCATTTCTATTGTGAAGAGCCAGAAATATGATTACATTTTGGATGCATAATTTACATTTGATGCCTTCAACCAATTTTTGTCCTCTGTATTTTTTCTGTTCTTTATAATTTTTGTTAAATGTAAATTAGAGTTCTCTAAATGTGTTTATTGATTCTTCATCTATTACATAGTGACACTTGTTAAGGCATATCAGTTCAAAGCAAATTACTTCAATAATTTTGAGATTCAAATAAAGTGAACCACACGTTCAATATGCCTTTACAATAATATGTAATTGTTCAGCCAGTAGAATTTGATTTCCTCAGGTGTTCATACTGTCTCCTATCCCTTGTCATACTGAGCCAAGAATATGCCTGGCGAGTGGTGTAGAGAAAGATCAGCCCGCATGTTTGTGAAGATCGAATCTACACCACCTGTTTGTCCTATCTATAGCAGTGTCAATTGTAGCATTAAATTTCAAAAGGATAATTGACTCAGAATCAGCCCTTTCAGCCCTTGGATTTTAATTCAATTTTCCAAAAAGGATTTTACACAGCATAATGAGTTTAAGCATCTACAATTATCTTCACACAAGAATAAAAAAAATCTAGGTAGATCATTTTGTTTCCTTTTTAGGATTGCTGAATATATAATGAATTTAAGTTTGTAAGTTGCTAAGGGATGCTTGTGTTTTATCTAATTTTATAACCAGACATTTGATTGGTCTAGTAATGTTGGTGTGGTTAATATGGATGAATTTAAACCAATCAGATACAAGCTAATAAACCAATAAATTGTGAAATATTCAACACCACTTTTATCTCTGGCCAAATAGTATTTGTTGTTCAAATAACAGAAATTCATTTAATGATTTGATTTAATGAAGTATATTGGTTCAAAACTGTTGTAACAGCATATTCCTACTTTAGGAACTTACAATACTTTTGCAGTAAGCTTTTCAAAACATAACTTTTAGTTTGTACCAGCCTAAAATTTGATAATGGATTAATTAGATAATTGGATATTTCTTAAAAAAAAAAGGCATGAAGAGCTAATGAGCATCATGATTCAGCTCAAGTTGTTTAAATCAAATAAACTGAACTGTATTACATTTTTGAGGGACAGAGATTTCTTTGCTTTATATTTGTTTCAAACTTGTCATGGGTATTTGTATTGCTTGAAGTTTCTTCTTTTCATACATTGTTTTCTATTGCAAATTTTCTGTAAGGAATCAAAATACAGGATTTTGTTATTAATGGCATAGGTATCTGTTAGGTTTTGAATACCCATCTTAAGATAGGAGAAAAAGAATATTAATGAAGATTGTTTGGTGAGGGGAGGTACCTTTTCTGTATCCAAATGTGTTTAGTTGGACATCAAATTTGGCACTGAGGGATGTACAGGACAGTGCTTTTGTATTAACCCATTCCAACACAGCAAAATTTTAGACTGGTCCAATTGTAAGAAGCTGCAGACGATAATTTCAAGTTGATAGAATTTTGAAGTTTTTCATCATTTTGGGTAGAAAACATTGTGGATAATGAAGAAATTGCTTGATACAAGCAATTTCTTCATTTTCCACAATGTTTTCATTAGCTTTTTTCTTGAGAGGCGTAAAAAGGAGGGATTGAGTTGTAATGGGTTAACCCATTCCCACACAATCCTGATTTTTACGCCTGTCAAGAAAAAGACTTGAGGAAAACAATGTTTTAAATGAAATAATTGCTTGTAACAAGCCATTTCTTCAATTTCAACCTTTCTTTCTACCCAAAGGCCAAGATACTCAAATTCTCCCACTTTGATATTGTTGTGTGCAACTTCTTTGAATTTGGACCAGTCTAAAATTTTGCTATGTGGTAATGGGTGGAACATTGACTGTCTGTTACAAATGTTGTTTTGGTTTTTTGCATGAAAACCTATAAATTCTAAGCTTTGGCATTTAATTTAAACTTATTTAATTAACCCAATCCCACATAAGCCCACATCCCTCAAGAAAAGAGCTCTTGAAAACATTGTGGATAGTGAAAAAACGTACTCGTCGAGTACCGTTAAACACAGACTACTGTTTTGTGTATTGAGGTTTTTTCAGAAAGTTGGTTATTTCTTAATCATTTAAGAGAATTTTCTTAATGTCTTGTCCTAAAAGGTATATAATGAAAGGAATATTACAACAGTGTGTTTTTCTATTTGTTGTTATCGTGTTCTCGAATCGTGTGTAGATATTTTTCATTAGATTCGACCTTTGGTCTTCTCATCAAATAAAAATTACCTACACTCGATTCTTGAAAACGATAACAATAAATAGAAAAAGACACTGTTGTAATATTCCTTAGGTATTTGTCTACAAAAAATCAAATATTTTCTGGAGTTAGGGTCTGAAGTTGAGTATGGGAGAGTCCATTGGATTTGCTTCAGATATTTAGATGAAATCATCTCAAATGACAATGTATAAGACTGGTCGAAATTGAAGGATGTTGCCCACTTTGTGAGTTGTAGACTTGCGTCTGTTAAAATGGTAAAAAGTGACTGATCGGGATTTCTATTTTCATAAATGAATTTTAAAAATGTATAACACTATTTAATGCTAAAGCTTTTCTATATCTCTGTATTACTGTATCACTTGTTTCTATGTTTTGTTTCACATGCCAGTTGTGTTTTAGGGGGAAAGGAATTGTTTATTTTTCAGCAGTGCTTTTTTAATCTGATTCAACGCAATAAAAATTTGTCTGAAAATGGACATTACTTTTTATGCCCCTACATCGGTTTAATCTGGAACATAATCATTATCTTACAAATGTTTGTCTGTCTGCGAGCTGTACAATTAAAGGACATACTTAACATTTTGCTCTTTTTTAAAACGCCTTTGAAGATTCAAAGTTGCATTGATAGGCATGAGTTGGATAGATCAGGATCAACCATCAAGGCCGAGGTCACTTATTAAGGTCACTTTTCAAATAAAAAGCTTTTACAGCTGCATGGTGTTTCACAAACACATCTTTTGTTTCTTATACAAGTTAACCATATAAGTTTATTAAGCCCATTCCCACACAGTGATACTTTTAGACACCCCCAAGAAAAATAAGCTTTGGAAAACATTGTGGAAAATGAAGAAATTACTTATTACAAGCAATATCTTCATCATCCACAATGTTTCCTACCTGGATTATGTGACCTAAAGACAGCAGCTTAAATAATTGCCAATAAAAGAGAGCTATATGAATGATCTTTCCCATTAGTTAGCCTAGAAAAAGCCATTCCCAAACTTCAAAATTTAGGACTGGTCTAAATTTAATGAAGTTGCAGACAACAATTTCTATTGAATGAAATTTCAATAATTTTTGTCTTTGGGGTAGAAAACATTGTGGATGAATAAGAAAATGCTTTTCGCAAGTATATACTTCATTTTCCATAGAGTTATCCAAAGGTTGTCTTCTTCTTTGTGTTAAAAAGTGGGCTTGTGTGGGAACTGTTAATTAGTGTCGATTGAAAAAACATTTTGAGAACTTTATGAAGCACTGCTGGACTCTCTATGTTTTGTTTTGCTCACTAGCAATGTTTTGTTTTATGGTAAACTGTTGTCCTCATTAGTAGCCCATTTTATTGAGATTGATTAGATTTTATACCTAAATGGTAGCTCAGAAAGGATGCAGTGGTTACAGTACTGGTGTGAGAAATATCAGGAATACATGGTAATGTGCTCCATCTGCTGTTATATGACTGAATTGCTGTGAAAAGAGTTTTTAGACCTCATTCAATCAATTGAATCAATTGATTAAATTTCACCCATTACAGATCAACTGCATACAATAATTGTGACAAGCAATTTGTACTTTTTCCACAATATTTTCTTCCAGACAGGATGGTTTCATATCAAATTACAACCAATTTTCATTGTCATTTGCAACTTCTTTCAATTTGGAAAATCAGTAAAGGGTTAAAAAAATTAATTCCTAAAATATTATTGACCTTCAAGTGCTCTTAGTCCTTTGATTTCTGAAAAACAATACTTATTTATACATAACAAGGGTAAGACTTCTAATGAAGAACAACAGAGCCAGTTTTTATGTTTTTGTTTAGGAGGGGCTTCTTCACTTTGCTTTCTTGCTTTTCAGTGACAATACCGTCAAAAAGAGTGACGTTCGGAAGAGAAAGGCCCAACAACAGGGCTCCGATCCCCAATCTCCTCCCACGGAAACCGCAGACACTGGGTCATCAGAGGTCAAGGTCAACATAATAGAGCCCTTGACCTCTGAAGATAAACTCCCAACTCCTCCTCCCCCTCCCTCCGATCCCCCAGCTTCTCTTCCAGATATTGACCCTGTAGTACCTGCTAGAGAAAGGTAATTGTTGTGCACTGTTCTTTAATCTGTGTAAAAGTCACATCATTTAAAGCCTACCATATTTACCGTTGTCCTGCTGAATAGTTTTCCTCTTTTCACAATATTTGAAAACTTTGACATAATTAGATCAATATTGCGTTCAAAGATTTTTCTCAAAACAACAACAATGGGCAGGTAGTGTAGGCTAATATCAAACTGCATGTCTATGCAGGCTGATCTTAGTCTATACAGTATACACCTGCCAAAGCCATTGTCAAAGTAGGAATATTCCGGGATCAGCATGACATGGGTGACTGATTGCTTGCTAGGAAGTTTGATCTAGATATTACAGAGTGTTACTTATAAAAGTGGTGTTAAACCCCATTCAATTTCTGATTTGTTGAAAGAGGTTGAACACCACTTTTAACAGTATTTCAGTCATACTGTGGCAGCTGGAGCACCTAACCATGGATTCCTGGTATTTCTCAAACCAGTACAACTGCTACATCATTTTTTTCGAGCCTCTAGCTGCTAATCCCACTTAGGTTTACAATTATTCAACCGTAGGTGGGAGACAAATGTTGGAAGGGATACTTGCCACGACTTGGGTTCAAACCCTGGACCCCATGATTAGGAGTCCGACATGCTACCCATTGCCCTATGGCCGCAACCTAAACTCCTCTCTAACAAAACAAATCATGGGAAGGAAGAAATGATGTGCCTTGTTCACAGTTATTTGTTACATTCAATATTCACTTTGTTTGTAATTTCTGTTTGATGTACTCAAGTTGCTACACTCTGTCTATAGATATTTTTGTTTGTTATGTGTATATGATAATTGTATTTCAAATGTGTTGCAAGTAAATCATTTTATTGAATCATAGCGCCATAAACCAGTTACATTTAAACCATTCCCTTTCAATGGCTTATTTGATGCCCTAGAGAAAAGAAGCTTTAAAAAGCATAGTAGAAAATAAAGAATTGAATGCTACAAGCAATTTCTGCATTATCCACAATGTTTTCTAGACAAAATGACAGATTTTTAAATTTTATCATAAAAATTTATTGTCTGAAACTTGTTTGATTTTTGACCTGTCTGACTTTGTCGTCTGGTCTTGGATTAACCCTTATCATTAAGGAAAAAATCCTTGCATTGAAGTCAAAGGACTGACAGCACTGAATGCACTTATTCTGGGTTAAAATTTATTTTTAAAATTTATTCTATAAACAACTCTGACTTGGAATAGACAAGCAGGTGGTGTAGACTAAGGTAAGACTGCACATGAATTGGCAGGCTGATCTTAGTCTCTATCTCCCGCCAAAACAGGAATATTCAAGGTTCAACTTGGCAAGGTTGTACTGCTGATGGATGGTTGATTGATTGATGAAGGCTGTCAATCAAAGAAATCAATTATTGACCAATAAAACTGCAATGGTCATCTCCAATATCTATTTAACCCTTTCCTGTTTTTTTTAAAATTTAGACCTGTCCAAATTGAAAGAGGTTGCAGATTGCTTGTTACCAGCAAATACTTCTTTTTCCAAAATGTTTTCTCAAGTATAAAATCACAAAGACGTAAAATCACGTGTTTGAACAGGAAAGAGTTAATACAGTTTAATTGTTGGGTGACTTAACTCATTCCCACACAGTGGCACTTTGGGATGCCTCTCAAGAAAAACAATTGACAAGTGATTTCTTCATTTTACGCAAAGTTTTCTATAAAAATCTAAAATTTCATAAACTTTAAATTGCCGTCTGCAACTCCTTTCAATTCGACCTGTCTAAAATTTTGCCGTCTGGTAATTGTGTTAAACATGGTTACAACAGCTGTTGCATTTAGGTTTCCCATCTTTGATTTCTCAAATGCTGGAAAAAGAACATGTTATGGAAAAAGAAGAAGTTGCTCTAAACAAGCAATTTCTTCATTTACCAGTGTTTTCTTTGCGAATGACAAAGAAATTTCATCAAAATCTGTTCCCCACACAAGATGGAAGAAATACCTGGCATAGAACTAAAAAAAAATCCTGCTTTTTCCCTTAAGAGCACTATTAAAAAATCATTGTGAAAAAAGAAGAAATTACTTGTTACATCAATTCCTTAATCATCAACAAATTTTTTACCCAAAAAGAAAATGATTGTTAAAAGTTCACCAACTTGAAATTGTTGTCTGCAGACTCTTTCAATTTGGACCATTCTACACTTTTTTCCGTCTGGCATTTGGTTAAATGATACACATGTTGTCTGTTTTCAGGGGTGACAGAGAATCCAACGACTCAAGCTCAACAGTGTCTCAATCATCATATGACCCATCAAAACCCAACTTTCGAAGTAAAGAGTCTGAGATTCCAGGGCTCGACACGGGGTCCGTAGATTTGCCTGAAAGCCAAGAAACAGAATCAGAGTCTTCCTCTATATCTGCAAAAAAATCTAAAGGTAAAAAATATTTAGGTGTCTTTTTGTAACAATTTCAAGACATTTTAGTTCATTTGGAGAAGTTTTAATATAATTATCTGGTCTGTTTTTGACAAAAAAGACGATACTATCATAGCCTTGATATTTGTGATACATCTAGTATTATTAAAGGTATTCTCATGAAACTTGCAATATTTATTCTTTCTTAAAAGAATGTCCTTTACTTTCGAGGTAACTAAATGCATTTCTAATAGTTTTATGCCCCTTTTTCAACTTCTTTTTCTTTTCAACCACTGTCACACATCCTATACAACCATGGCTCAGGCATCGAAAAGCAATGCACTTGTCACAAAAATTCTGGTATGCAAATTGAAACTATATCAAATAATTGTAACTATGTCTTTTTCAAATTAGGGTTCAGATGGCTTGGATAATAAAATGAGCAAAGATTTGAGAAAAAGGAAATCAATCAGACTTTTTCCAGCCAAAAAAGTTTCAAGATGAAGTTAAAAGTTGGGGGGGGGGGAAACAATGTAGTTTTGAAAGTTTGAGTGTTATATGTAATAGAAAAAAAGTTATAACTGCACTCAACAAAAAAATATTTTTCTGAAGTATTATATCTGACATGGCTATAAAAGGGTTCTGATTTGTGGAGGGGGGATATTATCCCTTGTTATGCTGAATAAAAACCCTGCTTGTAATTGCACCAAAATCAAAGGACTGAAATCACTGGAAGCACTAGTTTAAGGTCAATACTTGATATGAAAACCAATTTTATGACTGACTTGAAAGGGACAAACAAGTAGTGTAGACTAAGATCAGACTGCACTTATGTGCAGGCTGATCTTTGTCTACACCTTCTGCTCAAACAGGAATAATCCGGGTTCAGCATGACAAGGGTTAATCTATTCCCACATGAACATCTTTGAGACCTGTCCAAATTTGAACAAAGTTGGAGATGCCATTATAAAGTTTGTAAAATTTAAACAAATCTCTATCATTTTTATGGAAGAAATATTCAGAGGACATAAAAAGTGAGATTATTCGGGAATGGGTTAGGCTATTGCCACACAGTCCTGCTTTTTAAGCCCCCTTCAAGTAAAGAAAACTTTAGAATATAATTACTTGTAACAAGAGATTTCTTCATTAGCTTCAATGTTTCTTTCCCAAAAACACATAGATATCTAAAAATTCTGTCAACTGAAAATCATCTGAAAAGTCTTTGAATTTGGATCTGTCTTAAAATTTTATCATCTGGTATTAGACTAATTTCATTCAATCAAAGAGGGACTGCAGCTTAAACTGTCTCTGTGGTGTAATAATGTATGTTTGCATGATATGCTCAGCTATGTATTGTTTACTAACAAATGTTGGAAATTTTATTTGAACAAGTTGGGAACACATACTATGATATAGTGTCAACTTTGAAATTGATATTGATCATTTTTTAGCTCGGCTGTTTTTCGAGAAAACCCGAGGTATTGCAATAGCCTCCGTGTCGTCATCGTCGTTGTCGTCATCTTCGTGCGAAAACTTGGACATTTTGTGATATCTCTGGTTCTACTAGAGGCATTCACTTGAAACTTTGCACACTTGTTCACTTTCAAAAGAGCAGCCTATATTATCAAGGGGGATAACTCTAGATGCATTTTGTCCACTATCCAGCACCCAACAGCCGAGCATAGGCACCCATAGGTGGTGCTCTTTTTAAAAAATAATGAATATAACATCATAATCTATTTTCTCAAATGCATCAGAAATAAATTGCCATGTGTCTATTCCAAATAGATAACTATGTTCAAATTATTAACCCTTTCCTGTTTTACAATTTCAATTTTCAATTTCAAAGATTTTGCAGACAAAAATTTAAAGTGGATTAAATTTGAAAAATAGCCATTCATTAGGGTTGAAAATATTGTGGAAAAAGAAAAAATTGCTTGTTACAAGCAGTTTTTTCTTTTCCCACAATGTTTTCTCAAGTATAAAATCACAGGGACATAAAAACCCGAGAATAAACAGGAAAGTGTTCTTTAGATTCTTACACAAATCTGTTTCCATACTTTGACAGTAGAGTCAATCAAACAAGACTTGTATGTTCAGCATGAACTCTACAACCCTTCGTTAACAAATTCATAAAAGCATGAGATCTGTGATATATCAAGATCAAAGTTGACTGTTTTGAAATGTGTCGAGATTGCAAAATTGTTCTGCATTTTAAGTCTATCTTTTGGTAGGAAATTGGTCACATGATGAGCTGCATGGTTTTAGTTACTGTTTCTTGTTAGATTGTGAACCCATTACCAGACAACAAAATTTTACACAGTTCCAAATTGAAAGATCTTGCAGAAGACAATTCAAATTGGGCAAAAATTTATGAAATAATTGCCAAATAGGGTAGAAAACATTGTGAGAATAGGAGCAATTGCTTGATACAAGCAATTTCTCCTTTTCCCACAAATTTTTCAATGATCGTGTTTCTTTAGGGCATAAGAAAGGGTCATTGTGTGGTAATGGGTTAAAGTATTTGCTAATTGCATTTATTGTTGTAGCGTAAAAAGTTTGTATTAAGCAGATAGCCTTTGAATATCAAAAAAATGATTATGATAAATCATAGACGTGCAACACAGTCATAACAGTTGTATTTAACCCTTGTCATGCTGAATAAATTACCTTACTGAAATACTGTCAAATCCAAGGGCTGAAAGCACCGAAAGAACTAATCGTTCAAAAATCAATATTTCTTTTAGAAATCAACTTCATAAACAACTCTGACAGGAAAAGTTCAAGCAGAAGGTGTAGACTAAGATCAGCCTGCACATAAGTGCAGTCTGATCTTAGTCTTCACCTCCTGCTAAAACCGGAATATTCCTGGTTCAGCATGACAAGGGTTTAAAAGTACGGCTAAAATATATTTTGTTTGAGAATTGATGGATCGCTACTGTCAATCTAAAGATCAATTGACCAATCAATTGATTCGTTTAGAACAGAAATGAACATGAACTCTAACATTTACGTTAAGTTTTTTGTTGGTTTGGAGAAATAACATTGTGGGCCATGCAAAATGTTGTAGCTACAGCTTGAATAAAGATGTCTTAGTCCCAAACCAACCATTCTTTTTTTTTGTTGTTTTAACCAATTCCCACTTGACAAAATTTTAAACCGGTCCAAATTGAAACAAGATGCAGACGACAATTTCAAGTTGATGGAATTTTAAATGTTTTCACCTTTTTGGATAGAAAACATTGTGGATAATGAAGAAATTGCTTGATACAAGCAATTTCTTCATTTTCCACAATCTTTTCCAAAGCTTTTTCTTGAAATGCGCAAAAAGGAGGGATTGAGTTGGAATGGGTTAAATCTAAGTCAAACTTCTTGCTGGAGGTCAGTAGGGCTGGACGGCCATCCATTAATTGACCAATCAATGGTCCTGTCCACTTACTTCGTGGACCCTACCCATTGACTCTGACAGGAAGTTCAACTTCAATTTAACCCTTGCTATGCTGAACCCGGAATATTCCGGTTATGGCAGGAGGTGTAGACTAAGATCAGACTGCACATATGTGCAGGCTGATCTTAGTCTATACCTCCTGCTTGCACTTTTCCTGCCATAGTTGTTATGAAGTTGATTTCTAAAAGAAATATTGATTTTTGAACAACAAGTTCTATCAGTCCTTTCAGCCCTTTGATTATACAGCAATTTAGTAAGGTGATTTATACAGCATGAAAAGGGTTAAAACAGCTTTATTTTGTAAAATTTATGGCCAGTAGTATTGGACAAAAATGTAGAATTTTTGGTAAACTACCTATGTAGTTATGATGTTTTATTCTCCAAATCAATAAAAGTGCTTCACATGAATGGTGGCCTATGTCAAAGTTCAACATTAGATTCAAAACTAATTGAATACTTTCATTAGTCGACTTATTAATTGATTGACAGGTCACGATTGGTCAATTATCTGTACTGAAAAACAAAAAAAGCAACAAAAGAAGAAAACTATTCGAAAGAGTTTATATTTTCTCAACTTTAAGATCTTATTCTCTGTTATGCTGTGTTTGCTTTATTAAAGGCTTTCTGTAACATTTTACTCATTACTAACCTATTTTCATTCAGGCTTTAATTTACCCAAACTGCCATTTAAATTTGGCGGCAACGAGAGGGATAAAGGCGGAGTTATGCTAATTTCCTCTCGTTCCATAAACACTGGAGATGAACCGACAAGTAACGAAGGGGGAATAACTCTAATTTCGAAAAGGAAATTAGATACTGGAATAGATTTTGATGGTAAGGAATGCACTATAATATTCGGCTTTCTAATTTGTAATAACTTTTTCATCAAGATTTTTATTCAGTACTTAAATAATGACAAATTAATTCAGCTCACCATTAAAACCTTTCTTAATTGATACATTTATTTATTTTTCCCTTGAAAGATGATAAGTACCTCTTTCACATTGTTGAGAAAAAATGGATTTAATCCTCGAAAAAAATCAGTCAAATTTTTCTAGATAAGAAGTGACATTCAAAACCTTGTAGACAACCTGTACTCATATTTTGACAATGATTGTTGGATTATGAGAAAAATTTAATTAATCCTATTACTTTATCATTTAATAAAAAACTTGCAAACAAAATGGTTTGCACATTTTATAGCTAACTAAACTTAAACTGACTGAATGTATGAACAATTTAAGTGAAAGTGTTTGTACAAATGTTTTGTAAGCACAGATCCGTTTTAAGATTCACCTACAATATTTTTGTACTAAGGTTTTTAGTACGTCTTACTAATAGTATGTTTTAATTAACAACTGACTCGTATTTTGTATACAGACAAAAGGGCAAAATTTACTGGTATGTTATAAATATATAGATAATGCACAGAATCTTAGACAAAGGTTATATGCCATATGAACTTTCAGAGTTAGAATCTTTTAGGTATCAATTTAAGACATTGAAAAAAAAAGAATTAGCCCATCCCACACAATGACGCTTTTGAACGCCCCTCAGAGAAAACAATTGGGGAAGAAATTTGAATTGCCATATGCACCTCCTTTGAATTAAGACCAGTCTAAAATTTTGTTATGTGGGAATGGGTTAAAAAAAAAGAAAGAAGAAGAAAAAACATTCATTTAAAGAAGAGAATGGCCATTGCCTGAAGCCATGTTTCTTCATGGAAATATTAACTTCACAATCCCACATTTTGGCATTCCTGATTATAATATAAAGGAAAAGATTCTGGAAAAAGGAGAAATTGCTTGTTACACATCTTCTACCCTATAAAATCCATTCATATCTTTAAGTATCAATTCTTGTATGCCTTTGGCAACCTTTAAGTTTAGGCCTTTTCTAAAATTTTGTATTGTTTTAGAAAGTGTGAAGCATACAAGTTCATGTGGAATAAAACAAAAAGCTTTCGATCCTAGACCAGCAATTTACATACATTTATATCATATTTTCATCTCATTTCATCGTTTTGTGTGTGCGCTCTGTCTTTCATTATTCATAGGTATTAACCCTCTCCTGTACAAACCCCAGATTTTATGTTGAAGGGATTTTATACTTGAGAAAAAATTGTGGAAAAAGAAAAAATGCTTGTAACAAGTAATTTCTCCCTTTCCTCCAGTATATTCTACCACATAGGATGGTTACATTTCAAATTGTATCAAATTTTCACTGTTGTCTTCAATCTCTTTCAATTTGGACCAGTTAAAAATTTCAAAAAACGGGAAACAGTTAAACTGATCAAAGTCTTGCACAAAATGCTCATGTTTAATTATCAATTACATCGTTGGCTTTCAAGAGCAAGTCAGCTGTTATCAACATATTCCAATGACTAACGACCTCATCCAATAAATTATGGTGTTTCATAGTAGGGCATAGGGAAATAACAAGTTGAATTAAATTTATAGATAATTCGTTAGATTTAACAGAAGAAAGAATATTCATTGTGAACATGACATTTACCCATTCCAACTCAACAAAATTTTAGACTGGTCCAACTTGAAAGAAGCTGCAGACAATATTTTCAAGTTGGTGGAATTTAAATTTTCTTTGTCTTTTTGAATAGAAAACATTGTGGATAATGAAGAAATTGCTTGATACAAGCAATTTCTTCATTTTCCACAATGTTTTCCAAAGCTTATTTCTTGAGGGGCGTAAAAAGGAGGGATTGTGTGGGAATGGGTTAATAATAATCTGAAAAGCAGATATTTTTGCTATATCAAATATTCAAGATATTCTGTTCAAGAGCCACTCTAAAATTATAATGGGGTCCCGGGTTCGATCCTTGATTGCTACAAATATCCTTTCAGGCATTTGTCTGTCATCAATGGGTGGATAATCATAAACCTAAGTGGGACGAGCAGCTGCAGGCTCGGAAAGGATGTGGTGGTAGTACTGGTGTGAGAAATAGCCACCCCAATTTGACAGAATTACTGTTAAAAGTGGCGTAAAATCCCATTCAGTCAATCTATCTAAAATCATGATGAAATAATTGAGTGCAAGAAAGACAGGGTGCAACAACAGCAATATTTTTACCATTACACTTTAACCCATTCCCACACAACAAAATTTTAGACTGGTCCAAATTAAAAGAAGTTATACAGACGACAATTTTAAGTTGATGAAAGTTCAAAAATTCTTTCTCTTTTAGCATAGGAAACATTATGGACAATGAAGAAATTGCTTTTTACAAGCTATTTCTTTGTTGTTCACACTGTTTTATAGAGCTGTTTTCTACAGGGGCATTAAAAAGCGGGATTGTGTGGGAATGGCTATCCTAAATACTTCATCCAGCCTTCCTGCATTCTGATTTTCCCTATGTATTAAAACAAAGTATGCCTGCCTATCGATATTTGTTACATTATTCATTTTAGTTAAAACTTGTTTGAATCTTGTTAAATTCATCTGTTCTAGTTTAACTCATTCCCTCACCATGACGCTTTTAGACACCCTTCAACAAGCAATTTCATCATTTTCTGCAATGTTTTCTACCCAGAAAGTGAAAAAATCTAAAATTTCATAGATTTAAATTGTTGTCTGCAACTTCTTTCACGGACCAGTCTAGAATTTTTGCCCTCTGGTAATAGGTTTAGTGTAGATGAATTTTGCCTAAGGTCTCTTCCAACTAGTGTATAGGAAGGGCTCTGTCCGGCCATTTGTTCCAATAGTCCTTAATAAGCGTTCATTTTGTAGCTCTCATCCATAGATTTAGCACGGTGACCATTTTGAATTGCACCATAAGAAATTACTGCAGATGAAAAATTTTTGCATGACATTAATTTTTATACCCCTTCTTGATAAGATCTGAGTCTGTTGATTTACAATGTCTGTCTGTCTGTTGTAACCTTAGCACGAAAATGAACATTTTGCCCTTATTCAAACACAGTCGAAGTTACATGGCTCACACTTGGGATTTTCCTTGCATTGATATGCATCAGTTAGTTTTTAAGATCAGGGCCATCGACCAAGGTCGAGGTCACTTATCGAGGTCAAACATTTTGTAACCTTAATGCAAAAGCTTAATATTTTGCTCTTATTTAAACTCCCATTCAGGCACATTGCTCATATTTGGTTTTTAGGTTCTTGCATTAATATCCAGGGTCATCTACAAAGGTCAAGGTTGCTTATCAAGGTAACAAATTTTGTAAAGCCTATATTTTGCTCTATTTCAACACTGAAGTACATGACTTGTATTTGGGATATAGGTTGCATTAATAGAAATCAATTTGAATGTGATATCAGAGTCATCCACCAAGGTCAAGATCACATATCAAGGTTGTAAGTTTTGTAGACTTTATGCGAAAAATTTGACATTTTTCTCTTCCCCAAATAACATTTAAGATACACAGCTCATATTTTGGTCAAAGGTTCCTTGCATTGATAGGCATTATTTAGTTGTAAGGTCAAGTTAATCACTAAAAGTCAATGTTACTTATCAAGGTCACATTTCCAAACAAAGGCTTCTATTGGGGCATGGTGTATCCCAAACACATCTTAATTTTTTTTTTTTATAAACTATATCACTTAACAGCAGACGCATTGCATTGTTAACAAATAATAAAGCTTTGGTCAAAGCATGAAACAAATGCTCCTGGGCATTTTAGAAAAAAAGATAATAAATTGCATGATGCATTCTTATATAAAAAAATAAGCTTGACTAACAAAGTTTAACTACTAATACAATATATTAACCTATTCCCACACAAGGATGCTTTTTGACGCCCCCTCAAGAAAAACAATTGGGAAAATACGGTATAAAATGAAGAAATTGCTTGCAACAAGCAATTTTTCCATTTTCCGTAATGTTTTCTATCCAGAAAGTTGAAAATATCTAAATTTCATAATTTTTAGCTCACCTGAGCAGAAAGTGCTGATGTGAGTAAATGTGATAATCTTTTGTCCAGCGTCTCTGTGGTGCGTCCTCCGTCAACATTTCTTTAAACTACATCTCCTCCCAAACCACTTGGCCAATTTGAACCAAATTTGGCAGAAATGTTCCATAGGTGGTCCCCTTTAAAAATTACTAAAAGAATTGAAATCCATTAAAAACTCTGGTTGCCATGGCAGCAAAAGTGAAATTTAAAAATAATCTTTAAAAATCTTCTCCTCCTGACCCAGAAGGCATAGAGCCTTGATATTTTGCATGAAGCATCAGTATATTGACCTTTTTTCAAAATAGCTAAAATCATGATCCCCAGGGGCGGAGCCCCAGGGGGATTGGGTTATATAGAAATAGACAACAATTTTAAAATGACATCTCTTCCCAAACAACTCGGCTAATTTGAACCAAATTTAGCAGAAATGTTCCTTAGGTGGTCCCCTTTGTTAATTGCTAAAAGAATTGAAATCCGTTAAAATGGCTGGTTGCTGAATAACTAAAATGTAATTGCATGAGGATGTTATGTGTCATTGATTTTTGTGTGCAACATGTCTTCTACACTTATAACCTCTTTCCTACAGTGTTTTTCTAAGCCCTTCAAAAAAATCTTTCAACCCTTTCCTGTTCAAACATGGAATTTTGCGTTGCTGTGATTTTATACCTGGGAAAAATTGTTGAAAAAGGTTTTATACCTGGGATAAATTGTTGAAAAAGGAGAAATTGCTTGTTACAAGCAATTTCTCCTTTTCCCGCAATATTTTCTACCACATAGGATGGTTTTATTTTAACTTGAATCCAATTTTCATTGTTGTCTGCATTCTCTTTCAGTCTGGACCAGCCTAAAATTTGGAAAAGCAGGAAATGGTTAAAAAAAAGTGTGGAAAGCAAAGAAATTGCTTGCAATACGCAAATCCTTCAATATCCACAATATTTTCTACCCCAAATGATAAAGATTTCTAAAATTTCATCAACCATAAATTGTTGTCTGTAACTTCTTTCAATTTGGAACAGCCTAAAATTTTCATCTGTTGAAAGAGGAAATCAAAAGATTTACCAAGAATGGCATTGGTTATTGTAGACCTACTTATTATTTCATATGCCTCAGTGGTTGGGGGCAACACCATAGAGCCGTTGGTAGTGTGTTGGACTCTCAATCACAAAATTCGTGGTTCGATCCACGTTCGTTGCAAATATCCTTTCCAAAATTTGTCCTCCATCAATGGATAGATAATCATAAACCTAAGCGGGATGTGGTGGTAGGTGCTCCAGCTGCCATGTTATGACAGAAATACTTTTTAACCTTTTCCTGTATAATCGCTGGTTTTTACGCCCCCTTGTTCTTATACTTGGGAAAACATTGTGGAAAAAGAAGAAATTGCTTGTAACAAGCAATTTCTTCTTTTTCCACAATATTTTCTACCCTACCGAACGATTATTTTTAAGATAAATTTAACTTTGAATTGTCGTCTGCAAAACCTTTGAATTTGGACCAGTGTAAGATTTCAAAAACAGGAAAGGGTTAAATTTGCGTTTGACCCTTATCAAACAAACAGTGTGGTTAGGACCATGGTCTTGTAATTTGAGATAAGTCTAGGTTTTTGGGTTTGAATCCCGGTCATATTGTATGTCCTTGAGCTAGACATTTCAAAGCTCCACAGGGCTTGAAAGTTCAAAAAAAACCTTTTATTTGTCCTGCACAATGAGATTATATAAGTCTTGTACTAATTTCTGTGTTTAAATGTTTCAAATTCAACTTGTCCTCAATATACAGAAAAAGGAGGAAAAAACTGTGCAGGATGCGCAGACAAGTAGAATTTTCAATCCAGGCCCAATCCTTGTACTGGTAATATCAGCGTTATGAATAAGGAACTTTGCTATGAGACAACTGACAGATTGTTACAAACAGAATTCAGTCAATCAATCGATTAGTCAAGCTTAATCCATTCCAATACAAACCTGCTTTTTGAAGCTACTCAAGAAAAAGTTTTGGAAAACATTGTTGAAAATGAAGAAATTGCTTGTAACAAGCAATTTCTTCATTATCCACAATGTTTTCTACCAAAAAAGATAAAGATTTCTAAAATTTCATCAACAAATGAATGTTGTCTGCATCTTCTTTCAATTTGGACCTGTCTAAAATTTTGTCGTCTGGTAATGGAGCTCATTATTTCAGGTGCTAGTACTATAAGTACAGTGAGTGATACTTCGTCTGGTTATATGGTCGGGGAGCAAGAATCTACGTCATACTCTTTCTCAGGAACCCCTGCGAGCGAGGTAACTATAGCTGAATTGATGAATAGTTTTATTTGATAATCCAGGTTGTTGAACTCTTTCTCAGGAACTGACGAATTGATAAATACTTTTATTTCACAATATGGGTGATAGTTCACAAGACTACAAGACTACACCATTAGCATGCAAGAATCTATATTTATTCTTTCTCCGGAACAACTACAAGCAAGGAAAATATACCCTGCTTTGATAAAACAATAGTTTAGCACAAAACAGTTGTAATTGCCTATAAACATATAGGCAGTTACAACTATTTTGAACTGAACCATCAAGATATTCAGGTTAATCATTATTTGATAATTTTCCTGACTCTGGTAAGTAGGCCACATGGAGAACAAGTTTCTGCATCATACTCTTTCTGGTTAATTCATTGCAATGGAAAAAGCTGTAATGTCGGCCAATGTTGAAGTTCAAAGTTCATTTCCGATTTAACCCTTTCCTGTTTTATGAAATTTTAGACTGGTCTAATTTGAAAGAGGTTGCAGATGACAATGAAAACTGCATGCAATTTAAAATCTGACCATCCTATGTGGTAGAAAATATTGTGGGAAAAGGAGAAATTGCTTGTTACAAGCAATTTCTCCTTTTTCCACAATGTTTTCTCAAGTATAAAATCACAGTGACGTAAAATCCTGGGTTTGTCCAGGAAAGGGTTAAATGAATGATTTGATTGGTTTATTGATCCGCTATCTCTCAATTTTTTGAAGATGGATTAAAGTTTCTTTATTAAAGCGTTCTTGCATGCTAATGACTTCAACTATTAACATGCCGTGAAAATTCATTCATTCTAGTATCATGGTCTGTCAGCAAGAACCCTACTTTGTGGTCTTTCTCAGATTAACCTCATTTTGATATGTTCTTTTGCCAGACTGGCCAAAACCCCAGTATTGAAGTAGACTTCTGATCATAGAGGTGTCGAGTTATTTGGTTTGGATCCTTCATGCACTGTTGGTCATATTGATATATCCTTGGGCAAGACATTCATAGCCATAGTCTTGTAGTTGTGATACCAAAGAAGCACATGAATAAGTTATCCTTGCGAGGGATAACCTCAAGATTGTTGAAAGCAATGTTATATACCTTACAAATAAAACAATTCGCAGAACTTTGTGCAAGCTAGGAAAATATATGTATATACGTTCAAAAAGCCCATGGGCTCTTTTGGGTGAAAGAAAAGACCCTTAATCTCTTTCTCTGGTAAGTCAAAGGAGTCAGCTGAAGTTGGAGACAATCTGCTGCTCTCGTTGCAATTGACGGACCCCTGTCAATCAAAAATTCAATTTACCAATAGAATCATTCAATTAGACTAGAAGTGGTCTTTGAACTCAGACAATTATATTGCTTGGTTAGGTGACCTAAACATCGTAACTATTGCCAATTCAAGCTGTAGTTACAACATTTAGACTGCTGACCAACGATCTACTTTCATTCTTTGTCCCTGACCTTATATTTAACTCATTACCATACAACAAAATTTGGACTGGTCCAATGATTTTACAGACAATAATTTCAAATTGTTAGAATTTTTAAATTCTATGTTTTCTTAAATAGAAATCATTATGGATAATGACGAAATCGCTTGTGACAAGCAATTTCTTCATTTTCCACAATGATTTCTAAATTATTTATCTTGAGGGTCGTACAAAGCAGAATTGTTTCGGAATAAGATGAAAAATAGCATCGTGTAGAACCTCGGACAGACTTCCATGTTGGAGGTAAGTGGGCGTGGCCTAGATCTGTCAACTAGCAGGATTGTGATATTCTGGGCATTGATTCCTTACCAAGCCTTTTGTAGCGTTTTGTTTATATCTTGGCAAAATGAAATGGACTATAAAACACTTGGTCTAAGAGGCCTCATTCGGGTTCAGTTTGGTTATGATGAAAAGAAATTAGTTCAGTCTACAGAATAATACATTGCTATTTCATTTGGTGACCACATTTTAGATTTGTGTTTGACTTTATATATAGTTGTGTGGAAAAACAGATTCTCTCCCCTTGTTATGATTTTCTACTTGTCAAGCATCAAAATAAACTTGTCCACAAAAAGTGAAGAGATATATTTTGAGAAAAGATTGTGATTGATGAAGAAAATGATTGAACAAGCATTTTCTTCATCATTACTATATTTTCTACCCGTCAATATAAACATGATAATTTTCAAGTTTATAAAGAGTTATCTTTGATGTCTATTTTGTACCGATAGCCTTGGTACTTACTTGTCCCTAGACAAATGACTTGAAAAATATACTTGTCTGCAAGTAGATAGCCCTTATTGGACAACTCGGGAATGAGAATTCCACACCCGTTATGTACATAATTTGGTAGAGATATTAACGTGAAATAATTTTTCTTCCAGGACCATCCATCCCACCCCACAGCCCACATGCAAAACCAATTCCAGGCCAGTCCTATAGCAGAATGGAACACAGAGCATGTTCGAACATGGTTAATTGGCATAGAGATGGATAGATATATACAGCTGTTTGCAGAAAAATCAATTAATGGTTTACAGTTGGTTAATTTAGATGCAAATAAGTTAAAGGTGCGAATTGTTATGATTTTATATTTATAATTCAAAATGTTTTGGCTTTGTCCAAAATGTATAGTCTTTAACGCATTAACCCTTTTTAGCTCACCTGTGCATGAAGTGCTCATGGTGAGGTATTGTGATCCCCCTCTGTCTGGTATCAGGCATGTGTCAACAATTTTAAAAAGTCATCTCTTCCCAAACTGCTGGGTTCATGATATCATGGGTTTGATCCCCAGTGGCGGCACATATCCTTTTAGACATTTGTCTCACACAAATTGATGGATAATCATAAACTTAAGTTGGATAGCAGCTGGAGGCTTGGAAAGGATGTAGTGGTATTACTGGTGTGAGAAATACCAGGAATCCATTGTTAGGTGCTCCAGCTGCCGCGACATTACTGTAATACTTTTAGAAGTGGCGTTAAATCCCATTCAATCATTCAATCAACCCAAACTGCTTGGCAACAAATTGATATCCATTGAAACTGTGGTTGCCTTGACAACAAAACTTATTCTGACCCAGAAGCCATGGAGCCTTGATATTTTGCATGACACATCTGTGCATTGACCTCTTTCAGAAATGCTAAAGCATCCCCCTCCAGTCCCCAGTGATGGAGCACCTGTGGGGAGGGGGGCTTATATAGAAATAAAGAAGGGTCTTTAAAATGACATCTCTTTCCAAACAACTAAGCCGATTTCAGCCAATTTGCAGAAATGTTCTTTAGGTGGGCCCTTTACAAATTGCTAAGACTTGAAATCCTGTGAGAACACTGAAATTTTGAAAAAGTCTTTATGAATTATCTCCTCCTGACCCAGAAGGTGAAGAGCCTTGATATTTTGTATAAAGGATCAGTGTGTTGACCTCTTTCAGAGCTGCTAAAATTATTAATCTCAGATCCCCAGAGGCGGAGCACTCAGCGGGGTTTGGCTTACATAGAAATAAAGAAAGATTTTTAAATTACATATCCCAAACCACTAGTCCAGTTTCAACCAAAGAATTGAAATCCATTGAAAGATCTGGTTGCCATGACAAGAGTAAAATTTAAAGAAATTTAAAAAATCATCTCCTCCCGACCCAGTTAGTTGTAGAATCTTGATATTTTGCTTGAAGCATCAGTACATTGACCTCTTTCAAAATAACTAAAATGTCAGAGCCCAGGGTAATTGGACCTATATAGAAGTAATGTAGGCATCTTTCCCAAAACTACTTGGCTTATTTCAGCCAAATTTGGCAGAAATGTTCCTTAGGTTGCCCTCTTAAAAATTACTAAAAGATTTGAAATCTGTTGAAAGCATGGATTGCCAAGGCAACATAAGTTGATTTTAGTTAAATTCCAAAGGAGGTCTTCTCCAGACCCAGTTAGTACTAGGCCTTAAATGAAAAGAGCCTTATCTCAGGTGAGCACCAGGGCTGCTGTCCCTCTTGTTTTGACGCCCTGAAGAAATGTGGTTATGGTAAACTTAGTTCAAAAGGGATAAATTGCTTGTTATAAGTAATTTCGCCTTTTCTCAACTTGTTTTGTACCTTATTTAGCTCTTTTTATGCCCCGCATCAATAAGATTGGGGGCATATTGTTTTACCTGTGTCCGTCTGTCTGTCTGTCTGTCTGTGTGCAAAACTTAACCTGCCAACTAAACATTTTCCTATAACCCTGATTAAGTTACAATGCTAATATTTGGTATGTAGATAGGTCTGAACAAGGCGCAATTGGGGAAGGTCATTTCATCAAGGTCAAGGTCAAAATTTTAACCCGTTTCTTGAGAATTCCGGTTTCGGGGGCATGGTGTTTCACAAACACATCTTGTTTTTTACTGATTTAACTCACTTTAAACTGTTATCTTCAACTTCTTTCAATTTTGACTAGTCCAAAATTTTGTCATCTAGTAATGGGATAACCCTTTTCAATTCAGTCCCTGGTTTCTACCTCCTCGTTAACTTATAAGTGAGAAAATATTGTAGAAAAAGAAGAAAGTGCTTGTAACAAATGGTTATTTTTTAAATTACATCAAAATTGAAATTTCATCTGCAAAAAGGGATGTCATGGGTTCGATCTCAGGCAGCAGTACATATCCTTTCCGACATCTGTCTCTCATCAATCGGTGGATAGTCGTAAACTTAAGTGGGATAGCAGCTGGAGGCTAGGAAAGGATGTAGTGGTAGTACTGGTGTGAGGAATACCAGGAATCCATTGTTAGGTGCTCCAGCCGCTGCATGACTTAAACATTATTAGAAGTGGGGTTAAACTCCAATCAACCAATCAATCAATCGTCTGCAAAACCTTCGAATTAGAGGACAGGTCTTTGATAAACAGGAAAGGGTTGATATCAGCTTTCCTCAAAATGGTCTCTGTAAGCAGAAATAGAATTAGATCTATATGATTTAATCTTAGTTTTGTCCATTATGATTCAATGGTTTAAACTGGCTGAATTTTTTTAGACATCCATGGACAAAACTTTAAGTTTGAGCAATTTTGTATGCATGTGCAAAAAGTAGATCAATAAATTTAACTCAATACTAGTAAAATATTTGCTGTGTTTTGCTTGATGGCATTTCGCTATAAGAAATGAAAAGGTTGTTTTTCATTTTCATTGAGCTGCAAAGCTTAAAAAGTTAATCAGACTGATTCTTACAGTGTGTAAGTTTTAAGGTTAACCCATTCCAACTCAATCCCTCCTTTTTACGCCCCTCAAGAAAAAAGCTTTGGAAAATATTGTGGAAAATGAAGAAATTGCTTGTTTCAAGCAATTTCTTCATTATCCACAATGTTTTCTATCCAAAAAGACAAAAAAATTCAAAATTCCATCAACTTTAATTGTTGTCTGCAGCTTCTTTCAATTTGGACAAGTCTAAAATTTTGCTGTGTTGGAATGGGATAAGGTAAATACCTAAATGAAAAATATGTATATTCTCCTCATTTCTGAAATTGTGAAAGGTTTTAACAGAGCTTCATGAAATTTTACAGTTTTTTAATTTTCTCTGTTACTCCACAGTCATTTTATAGGTTAACAAATTAATGCAAATGGCTGCCCAAAGCAGAAATAAAGTTTAGATTTATACTTGGGGAATGTTTTTTTTTAGAAATTCCATAGAATTTGTTATAAATTATCAGTAGGCTATGTTTAGTCTGTCTTAAAACTGGTTGTGTGTAATGAATTCATGTTATTGTGATTATGTTTTGTTTTTTCAGGCTATGGGCATTTCAAACTCAAAAGATAGAGACATTTTAAAGAAAAAAGTGAAAGAATTAAAACTGGTGCTAGAGAAGGAAAGAAAACAACTGGAAAAAGAAAGAAAACAGATGGAAAAAGAACAAAAAGCAAAAGAAAAAGAACAAAAGAAACTGTCAAAGAAGAAATAGTTTTATAGTCATCATGAAAGATTCTATTTTTATATATACATATGCATAAATTTACATTGTGTTAACACACTGTTGGTAGATAACGGTGTATGCATACATATGCAGAATTACTTTATTTCTACCTTTTCTGTCTCCGTTATACTCTTTACTCACTAGAGATTTAGTCTAAACTCTTTGTTTCTGAATATTCTAACATGATGCAACATTGTTTTCATTTTAATTGTTAGCTTATAATGATTTAACCCTTTCCTGTTTTTCAAAATTTAGACTGGTCCAATTTGAAAGAAGTTGCAGTTGACATTCAAAAGTGGGTGCAATTAGAAAATAAGCAACTTATAGGTCAGAAAATATTGTGGGAAATGAAGAAATTGCTTGTAACAAGTAATTTCTTCTTTTCCTACAATATTTTCTCAAGTATAAAATCACAGGGACGTAACAACAAGGGATTGTGCTGGAAAGGGATAGGAACTTGTCATTGCTGTTTTAAAATTTTTAAGAGTATCAAAATTACTGACAAAGTTCATATTTAGGGCAACAATGAGTTTAAATAAACCCATTCCCAAACGACAAAGTTTGATCTGGTCGAAATTGAATAAGTTGCAGACGACATTTCAAAGTTTGTGCAATTTGAAAGATAATGACAGAACATGAAAGAAAACATTATGGGAAAAGAAGAAATGGCTTTAGATAGTTAGAAGAGTTTTGCATTACACTCTACTTGCTTATATCTTATCAAAATTGACTAGATGTCACGTGAAAGTTTGTATTGCACTTGCTGTGTAAAAAAAGCATCATTTGAGGAAGATCGAATTATTTTGTCACAATTTTAATACCAGTGCCAAATTTGTAAAACCTTCTGTGTTGTGAGTAAATTTCATATTTTACAATTTCTTTACTTATTTCAATATCGCTACTTTATAAATTGTTCCTTACAAACTGTGTCTACTTGTAATTAAGTTTGTTTAAGAAAGTTCTTTATAAGAGAGAAATATTTCATTCATAAAGTTGTAACCAGTACAAGTGGCTTTAGCTGTTTTCAGTTGTTGCTGTAGCCAGATTGGCGTCAAAATCGACTTCATCCAAAAACATTGACGTTTTTTAATATCTCTTGTAGTACTGGACACATTCTCTTGAAACATGAGACTATATCCAGGGTAAATCGGAGATTGTTCTAAATGTCGATACATTGTTAATACAGGTAGAACTGTATCACAATTAACTGTCAATATGTTCACTTTAGAAAGAGCAATCAAAACCAACAAGGCGGATGACTCTAAATGCAATTTTGAAAGAATTGTACCCCTTTTTTTGACTTGGAAGTTTTTTGCAAGTGATTGGAACGCTCCTTTTGCTGATATCTTGTACTCCCTTCTGTATCATTAAAAGAGGGCCTAAAGAATAAATAGTTTGGCTGTGATAAATGTTTATTTCCATATTTTCGCATTAAGAAAAACAAATTTTTATTAGCTATATTACACTGATAGATCTGATTATATACATTTGAATAAAATGGCAAATATTGAAAGGGGTTTTGATATTGCAAAACTGCAAAAAAGAAAATAATTAAGTTTGGTCATAACTCCATAAGAATGAATGCCTTAACCCATTTCAACAAAATCTCAATTTTTATGCCCCTCTAGAAAAAAATCTTAGTAAAAACTTTGGAAAATGTTGTTGGAAATGAAGAAATTACTTTTTACAAACAATTTCTTCATTTTAAACATAGTTTTCTATCCTCAAAACAATGAATTTTAAAGTCCTATCATCTTGAAATTGTCCACTGTAAAATCTTTGAATTGGATGATTTGTCTGGTAATGGATTAACCCGTTATCAAATGACAGAACTTCAGACTGGTCCAAATTCAAAGAAGTTGCAGACAACAAATTTTAGCTGATAAAATTTTGAAATGTTTTTTTCTTTTTTGGTAGAAAACATACATTTCTTGTTATAGGCAATTTCTTCCTTTTCCTTGATGTTTTCTGGATCTTTTCCTTGTAGGGGGTAAAGAGGCGGGATTGATTTGGAATTGGTTAAACATATCCATTAATTAAAATCAAAGCAAAATACATGTAATTAGATAAGTAAGTGAAAGAGTAAATCTTTGAAAAACAATGTAGATCTATGCAAGGGAGGAAGTTTTCTTTATAACCAAGGCTAATGATCTTTTTCCCACCATATTTCAACCAGAGGATAATTTCCATAACTATTGATCCATTCTCAAACAAATTTTTTTTTCAACAAGTTCAAATTTAAAGATGTTGCAGATGACAATTTCAAAAAATCTTTGCATTTTAGGGTAGAAAACATTGTGGACATAGAAGAAATAGCTTGTTACAACCATTATCTTCAATGTCATAATGTTTTTCAAACCGTTTATCTTGATGGGCATAAAAAAGGGTGATCATGTGGGAATGGGTTGAAGAGAAAAAGAATGTTCATGGATATTTATTCAAATGACAAAGGATAAGGTTATTACGAAGAAAGTATAGTTTGTTTGATATAGCTTGTACTGGCCCCATAACCCATTACCCTACAGCCATATTTTAGACTTGTCCAAATTGAAAGAAATTGAACAGTGCAATTCGGAGTGTGTCAAGGTTTAAAAGGAAGTATCAATAGGGCAAAAACATTGTGAACATTTATTTCTACACAATGTTTTCTAGGGCAATTGTATTTCTGTAAGTCAAAATATCGGATTGTGTGGTAATAGGTTAACCCATTAAAGCACAATTCACTATTTTGAAGTGTAAATAATTGTTACAATTATTTTCTCCTCTTCTCATGGTGAATTCTCTTCACTTGTTTTTCAAAAAGAATAGAATTTCTTTCAATTTGAACATGCTTGGGATGTCATTTGTGTGGTAATGGGTTAACTGAGGTTATAAAGTGATACTGTCTACTGATTGACTGTATTGCAAATACATTGTAATATGATCTGATATGTGGGAAAGCCTGCCTCAATGACCAAACCAGAAAGAAAATGAAAAACCTAATCACACTGTATGAATAGGGGAAACGGATTCATACACTGTGTGATTAGGTTTTTTGGTGCATATACCTCCATGAAAACAAAAAAATATTCTCTTCAGTTCTTATAATGTAATAGCATCGAGCGAAAAAAACAAAACCTTTACAAATGTTGATACCTTTTTGTATGGGACTATTTTGTGCGGAAGCATACAAAATCGCTGCGTGCTCAAAATTTCGTTCATGGAGTTATGAATATTTTTTTCGACCAATCAGAATGCTGGTTTTGGATAGACGAACTGAAAATTAAATTATTTTAGACTAGACTACCTTTTTGATTGATAAAGAATAAAAAGGAATGTCAATATCTTAAAGAATGCAAAAAAATCCCAAACTGTTTTTGTACATTAATCCATCATCAGATGACACAATTTTAGATAGGTCAAATTTTTAGTTGGTGAAATTTTTAAAATCTGTACTTTGGAAACATTGTGGATAATGAATTTACTTGTAATAAGCAATCTCTTCCTTATTCCACAATGTTTTCGAAAAATAATTCTGAAGAGGCGTATTATCAGACAAAGTGTTCGTCATCAAAATATCGTAATTTTCCATTGTCGTTAGGTTACATCATTCAGGCAGATTTTCCTGGATAAGGGATGGTATATACTATAAGTATACTATAAGTATATAAAACCAAAGCTGTACTATATACTTGCCATGTTTTGGCAATATATAGTAAATGACCCAAATTTTTTTCGTTCCTTTGTAGACCATTCGCTTTTTCGATTCCTTTTTTGCCATGCTATATACTTTTATATAGAGTCTCTATGAACATTTTCTATGATAATTGATCAATAACCCTTTCCTGTTTCAGATTTGTTTAGACCTGTCCAAATTAAAAGGTTTTGCAGACGAAAATTTAAAGTGGTTTCAATTTGAAACAAAAACATTCAGTATTGTGGAAAAAGAAGAAATTGCTTGTTACAAGCATCTTATTTTTCTACAATGTTTTCTAAATTATAAAATAACAGAGATGTAAAAACCAGGGATTTAACAGGAAAGGGATAATTTCATAGAAAGAAAGTATTTTTGAAAGAAACCCCATTCCCTCTTGCTTGTTAGATATTTTCTTTTTTACAGAGAAAGTTTTAGATTTGCTGTAAATAGGGCATCATAAAAAACACTCTTTATTACCCAAATATATAATATAGCCAATGGTCTACCAAAAAGGAAAACTAGTGTATTAAAACAAATCGTGGCCTTTGATTCTATATGGCAATTTCATGTGGCACCGTATATTGCCTGATATACAAAGATTGACCAGTCTAGTAGTTTCATTCAACTTCAAAAAGATTTTCTGCAAGTTAACTATTAACAAACTTTAAGGTAAGAACTATCATAATCTTGATTTAGACTACAGAATTGAGTTTATCTGTGACTTGAATTTCTATTTTTTTTCCTGATAGGTTCAGGGATAATCATAATTCTTTTGATCGAGTTAATATTTTAATGCCATATAATTAATATCTTTGGCCTGTTTGTTTTACATGGAATTACTGTTCCATGCTTCTTAAGGAATATTGTGTGTGTTTCATGAAACACAAAACACAAGAATCCATTCACCTAAGTCAACACATACACATTAAGTATGTCTTAGGGTAAGAAAATGGATAATAAGGGTCATAAATAGGGGCCAGTGTTATTTAAGTACAAGTATGAACTGAATACAGTCAACCTTGCTTAAGCCACCACTTTCATTAAACTACCAGCGTCAAAATTCCTGTCACAAAAAAACAAAGATTTTCATAATTCGACTTTTGTGCTAATAAATTTATAAAAACTAGATCCTATATTGGAGGATGTATTCACCTCTGAGAACTACATTATGACCTCTTTCTTTTTACAACGATAAAAAGTGTCTGTTGGAGAGTCATCTGGTTAGATTATCCAAATGAAAACTCTATATAGAAAGTACAGGGATATCCTGCACAAACACCTCATTGAAGCACAGTTCTCAGAAGTTTGTGTTGAAGGTATTGGTAATTTCGAGGGCTAATTTTGATATTGTTCTACGTTGAAACTAGGATGTGTCAAAAAGTGTTATTGTGTGCGAATGGGTTAAAGTTTATGAAATTTCAGCTTTTTCAACTATCTTGTTTGTAAACATTGTGGGAAAATGGAGTAATTTGCTTGGTTCAATTTATTTCCAATTATTTTTCTTAATGGGCATTCAAAAGCACCAATATGTGGGAATGGGTTAAGTTCTTTATGAGTTTGTAATAAGCCAAGCTAAGTCACTCAGAAAAATATGAAGTTTCATGAAGCAAATTTACATGGATGTCATTATGTGGTATAACAACTCTCTTTGTTAATTCTAAGGGAAGTATTGTATGCCTATTTTCAAACTATAAATTTACCTTGTAATATACCTGAAATCAATTCTATATACAGGTATTGTTGATTTTCCTACTTTGATTTTATTCAAGACAGGAACTAAAGGTTGTCTTTTTGTTTTTGTTTTTTGTTCTTCATTAATTTGTCATTCTTGAATGTAAAACCCTTTGTACTATATATTACATATACAAATTGTAAGATAGATTATTTAAATTGTAATATATGATTATAACATAACTTAGTCTGTATTCAATTAATAGAGAGAATTATTTATGGATATTAAGCAGATATAACAAGTATAAAAGAATAAAATAGTGAGTATATATTTGGCAAATTGTTAATTCTATCTAAAACTCTTTTCTTTTCAAGGTTTATTTATCCCTATACCCCATGTCAAAATTTGTTCAAATTGAAAGAAGAGCAAGACGGCAATTAGAAGTTGGTGAAATTTAAAAAATCCTTGTCTTTTGATGTAATAAACATTTTTGACAATGAATAAATTTCTTGTTAAAAGCAATTTATTCATTGTGATCAATGTTTTTTTATTCTTTTATGCCCCTGTATCGATAAGATCGGGGAATGGTATTTTACCAGTATCAATCTGTCTGTCCATCTGTCTGCCAGCAGTAATTTTAACACAAAAACTTAACGTTTTGCTCTTATTAAAACATCATTGCAGATACATGGCTCATTTTTGGGATATAGGGACCTTGCATTGTATCAGTTGATTGTAAGATCAGGGTCATCTATTAAGGTCAAGGTTGCTTATCAAGGTCATATTTTAATTAAAAAAAAATAATAATAAAAAAAGAGCCTGTTACAGGGGCATGGTGTTTCACAAACACACTTTGTTTACCCAAAAGGTTGTGCTTTAGATTTTAGCTGGAAGACATTTTTCTTTGACATGCATTTCTAAAGATTGAACAAAAAATGTGTGGTATTTATGAATGGTAAGGTTAATATCATTGATGGGCTTCCAAAACATTGTAACTACAATTTATTTAAGCTGTAATTACAATATTTTGGTTGCCAAATTATCATTGGTTAATGTATCTTGTTTGAAATTTATAAAATGTTCATTGATTCATCATTTATTGTTTATAAATAAATCTTTTACAGATACATCTATATTAATGTTGGATTTATTAAACCCTTTCCTGTACAATCCCTTTTTTTTTAATATCCCAGTGATTTTTACTTGGGAAAACATTGTGGAAAAAGAAGAAATTGCTTGTAACAAGCAATTTCGTCTTTTTCCACGATATTTTCTGCCCAATAGGCCGGATCCTTATCAAATTACACTCACTTGTATTTGTCGTCTGCAACTTCTTTCAAACTGGACACGACTTAAATTTTGAAAAAAAAAACAGGAAAAAGTTAAAAGTTCTTTCATTTGAATTAAGAGGTTTATCAGATTATTTTTCTTGACAATTGAAACAAAATACAGTAATAGAAAAATCTATAAATCTTTTTGGTTTTAGTTCATATAGTGGAAATACAATATTCCATATGTTGTGATTTTTTTAATTTTTAGCAAAATCAAACAAAAGGTTATCTACTCCACCAAATTTGAGATTTTGAAATCAAAATGTATGTATTACATTGTGTATGATTCATGATCTGGAAATGTTCAAAATTCATTAACTCTTTTGCCTATTACCAGACAACAAAAATAGAATGGTCCAAATTGGTTTCAAAGTAGTAAAATCTGTATAAGAAGGTGCAGTATATTTTGGGAATAGAGAAATTGCTTGTTAACCTATTACAAGACAAAAGAATAAAAGACTGGTCCATATTCAGATTGCAGATGACAATTTTCAGGTGATGAAATTTTTGGTCTTCTAAGGAAGAAAACATTGTAGAAAATGAAGAAATTGCTTGTAATAGGTAATTTTTTCATTTTCCACAATGTTTTCCAAGGCTTTTTTCTTGGGGGCATCAAGAGGCCTTAACCCGTTCCAACACAATCCCTCCTTTTTATGCCCCTCTAAAAAAAGCATTGGAAAACATTGTGGAAAATGAAGAAATTGCTTGTATCAAGCAATTTCTTCATTATCCACAATGTTTTCTATCTAAAAAGACGAAAAAAAATCAAAATTCCATCAACTTAACATTGTCGTCTGCAGTTTCTTTCAATTTGGACCAGTCTAAAATTTTGCTGTGTTGGAATGGGTTAATGTGTGAGAATTGGGTCATAAGTGAATCTCTTTTACTCACGAAATTTTCCATAGCTATGTTACATCAGTGGCTAAAAGCTGAGGAATGTATAGCAATAGATTTTCACACAGTATTTAGCTCTGTTAGTGAGTGATCTAAACAACAGTTGTAACAACCAAGCATTTTTTGCCTCCCCACAATTCTTAAATGATTTTCCTTTACATGATATTTGATCTATTCTTTGTCAAAAAGTATTTTACCCATTCCGAACCAATCATTGTTTTTATCAAGAAATAAGCCTTGGAAAACATTGTAAGAAATGAACAAAATTGCTTGTAACAATCAACTTCATCAATTTCACATTGTTTTCTTCGAGGGAAAAGCAGAGAATTTTAAAATATTATCAACTTGAAATTGTCATCTGTAATTTCTTTGAAGCTGGATAAGTCTAATAATTTTTTGTCTGGTAATATTATTTAAACCATTACCAGAAGATGAAATTTTAGACAGGTCCATATTCATAGATGTTGTAAACGACAATTTATAGTTGAGGAAATTTTGAAAATCTTTGCTTTTTGGGGAAGAAATCATTGTAGATAATGAAGAAATTGCTTATGACAGGCGATTTATCCAATGTTTTCCAAATGTATTTTCTAAGAGACGTGAAAAACCGCAATTCTGTGGGAATCTGTTGTCTGGTATTTTATGAATGAACTATTAGACATAAGTCTTGAATCTGTCTGTCTGTCTATCTGTCTGTCTGTCTGGTTGTTTCTATCTTTTATTTACTCATGTTGTGTACTGTAAAGAAGTCTAAAACCAATGGAAACCGGGATTATTATATTATACATGTGATTAAAATCAATTTGTCAAAAAAAATAACCGATTTTATGTTGTTCATTACTCACATGAGCAAAAATTGTTCCCGGCCGAGGTATTCTGATCTGGTCTATCCATAGTGCAATGGTAGCGCGTAGGAATCCTAGTCACGGGGTCCTGGGTACAATCTCCGGCCTCGGCGAATATCCTTTGCGACGTTGATCTGCCTCCAATGGGTGTATAATCGTAAACCAAAGTGGGATAGCAGCTGGATGTTGTGGTAGTACTTGTGTGAGAAATACCAGGGATCCGTGGATGTATGCGCTAGCCGCCGCAAAATGAAATACTGCTAAAAGTTGCAATGAACTTCTTTCAATCACTCACTCACTCACTCACTCACATGTCCTTCAGCAATTGTAAAAGACATTTCCTCCTAAACCATCCGATGTATTTAGGTCAAACATTATATTTTACTCCATTTCCTCGTGATAAAACCATAACCCATTCTCACACAGTGACGACAATTTCAAATTGATGGAATTTTATATTTTTTCCCTCTGTTTTTAGCTCACCTGGGCACAAAGTGCGAGGTGAGCTATTGTGATCGGTCACTGTCCGTCTGTCCGTCCGTTCACTATTTCTTTTAAAATCTTCTCCTCCTAAACCAGTAGGCCAATCAAGCTGAAGCTTTGCAGGTATGATCCTAGGGTGAAGTTCTACAAAAGCTGTTAAAAGAATTTCATTCCGTGAAAAACTGTTGTAACCGCGGAATATGAAACTGGGAAATTTTAGTTAATCTTTGTTGTTGTTTTTTCATAGACTACAAGGCCAAAGACCTTTATATTTTGTATAGAGCTTAATCATATGGTTCTCTACCAAGTTTTGAATGTTTAATCTCTGGGGTCAAAAATGGCCCCGCCCCTGAAGTCTGAAGTTTTGAAAAATGCTTAATTAGAGCAATTTCAAAAGACTTCTCCTCTTAATCCATAAGGTCTAGGATATTCATATTTGGTATGTAGCATAACTTGATGGTTTGTACTATACCACTAAAAGTTGTCCTCCTAGGGCAAAAAATGGCCTAAATTGGTAAAAAACGCATAATTTGAGTATGTTAAAAAAAACTTCATTTTAAGGCGGAGGCCATTTATATTTTGCGTGTAGCATAGCCTGGCTGTTATCTATCAATTTTGATTGAATTATTGCTGTATTCCCTGGGTGTCCAAAGTTCGTAAAATTGTTTAATTAGACCATGTCCAACAGTCTTCTCCTCCCAATCTACAAAGTCTAAGGCATTCATATTTGGTATATAGCATAAACAGATTGTTCTTTACGATGATTGCTAAAATCTTAGCACTGGGATAAAACATGGCACTGCCCTATAGGTCCAAAATTATGGAAAACATCCAATTAAAGCAACTTTTCTTCTTCTGAAATGTAAGGTGAAGGGCATTCCTTTTTAGTATGTAGCATGACTAAATAACTTCGCACTATGTTACAGGAAAATATGCTCTTAGGATAAAAAAAAAAAACGTCTCTGCTCCTGGGGTCGAAAATTGCGTGAAAGAATTCTTCTTAAATAGAAATGGAGAAATTGCTTGTCACTCCCTTTCTAACAATGCTTTTTTAAACCTATTTTCCCTGAGGGTGACAAATTCTTGGATAGTTTGGTAATGGATTAAACTATAAAGCCAAAGGCATTCATTTTTATAGTAAAGCATTACTGGATTGTTTTGTACAAAGCCCAAAATCTTATATTTGTTTTATTTATTTTGCTAAATTTGTGTCTTTTTTTATACAAAAAAGTACTGTAATTTGCAGATGCCTCAGGTGAGCGATTTAGGACCATCATGGTCCTCTTGTTTTCTTGAAGGATGTAAAAAGAAAGTATTGTGTGTGAATGGGTTAAGGTCATCAGATGAAGGTTCTTTTTAGCTCACCTGAGCACAAAGTGCTGATATTAGCTATTGTGATCACCATATGTCCGGGATCTGTGCATTGTTCGGCATTTGTCAACAATTGCTTTAAACCGTTACCACGTGGTAAAGTTTTAGACTGGTCAAAATTGAAAGAGAATGCAGGCGACAAAACAAAGTTGTTTAGAAGTGAAAAAAGGGAATATGAGATAGAAAACATTGTAAGAAAAGAAGAAATTGCTTGCTTTTCCAAAACTGTATTTTATCAGCACGTAAAAATGGGCTTCTTCTAAACAACTTGGCAAATTTCAACAAAATTTGGCAAGGGTGTTCCCGAGTTATTCCCCATAGAAATTTGCTCAAAGGAATGAAAGCCATTAAAATCACTAGTGGGGCTTTTTCCACTAATAGTGTATACAAACTTTGTAAATCTTCTCGGAAACCTGTTGATAAATTCAATAAAATTTCTCAGAAATTATCCTTGCAAAGAAATTTAATCATTTTGTAAACATTGCTCTTAGAGTGGGGCCTATTTCTGGGTCTTATATTGTTTTTAAGGATAGGGTTCATTTCAGGCAGAGATCAAATAGTAATGCACGGGAAATAATTGATACATCTTCTTTGCATAAAAGAAAGTTATCTCCCTTATAGCATATTTAAAAAAAAATTGTGATAGTTTAGGATTCGAGGGCGGCAAAATGTGTGACTGTGTGTAATGGGATGAATAACTGTATGTAAATACATTTTGAAGGTTCTTCAAATACACGTCTGCTGCTCGCAAGGTCAAGGTTATCCCTCAAGGTCAAGACAGAATATAAAGCTTATGAAATGTGTCGTCTAACTGTCTGTCCGTAAATCCCTCACAAAATAATCTCTGGTTCAAGAAATCTCAAGTCGGGAACAGGGTTACTCCAAAGTGGTCCAACTTGCTAGATGCTGTCATGGAATCGTTGATTTAACCCATTCCCATAAAAGCCCTCCTTTTTACGCCCCTGAAGTTAAAAGATTTAGAAAACATTTAGGAAAATGTAGAAACTGCTTGTAACAAGCAATTTCTTCATCTTCCACAATGCTTTCTATACAAAAACTGAAAAAAAATGTACATGTACCGCTAAAATTCTATCAACTTGAAATTGTTGTCTGTAGCTTCTTTGAATTTGGACCAGTCTAAAATTCAGTTGTGTTGGAATGGGTTGATAAGGTAAGTCTGTATTCCATCAAGATAAATTGGCATTAAATGATGTGGGTGTAAACAGTTCGAGTTTCTCCATTTCACGGATTACTAACTGTAGAAAAATAACATGTATATATACCCATCAAGCAAAAAGGAGCAATAAGTCTGTACAAGATCGGACAATTTTTAGCCCGGTTGTTTTAACCCATTCTCACACATTGACGCTTTTCGACGCCCCTCAAGATAAACAATTGGGAAAACATTGAGTAAAATGAAGATATTGCTTATAATAAACAATTTCTTCATTTTTCACAATGGTTTCTACCAAGAGAATTGAACAAATCTCAAATTTCATGAACTTTAAATTGTTGTCTGCAATTTTTTTCAATTTCGACCAGCCTAAAATTTGCCATCTGGTAATGGGTTGATTTATACCGATTTATTTCAGTTCGATTGCGACGAAAGCTTTTAGCTTATAGAATCGCCCTCGAATACTCGCAATCCAGCTATTTTCACGTCCCCGGATTTAAACCCACTGCTACCAACTCTTACAGCTAGGTAGACTGGGGCTGGGTATTAAATGTCTGGCCCATGAACACAACCCGGTGACGGTGGGGCTCGAACCAGTGACCTTCAGATCAGTGAGATCACGAGTAAAGCACTTATACCACTCGGCCAACGGCTACGGGAAAGGTCTTCTCCGTGCAGAAACGGATTTTTGTGATATCTGTTATCAAGTTTGGTGCTGAAATGTGAAAAATACTGTGTTCTCCACCAAACGAACAATCGTATATCAATGAGAATAATTCAAGTCATATTTGTACGAATGATATCCCTTTTTCGACTTAGATTTTTGTTCTCTGTTCAGCACTCTACAGCCAAGAGTCGGACATCCACGTCTCTTGAATGTGTGTTTGTGCGTGAGTGCACGAGCCCGTTGTGTTCATGCGTGCACGTGCGTATGTGAGAAGTTGAAAATGACATATCGCCACTGTCAATGAAAATAAATTCGATAGACCAGTGGAAGGATTCGATAGACCAGTGGAAGGATTCGATAGACCAGTGGAAGGATTCGATAGACCAGTGGAAGGATTCGATAGACAAGTGGAAGGATTCAATAGACCAGTGGAAGGATTCAATAGACCAGTGGAAGGATTCGATAGACAAGTGGAAGGATTCAATAGACCAGTGGAAGGATTCAATAGACCAGTGGAAGGATTCGATAGACCAGTGGAAGGATTCAATAGACAAGTGGAAGGATTCAATAGACCAGTGGAAGGATTCGATAGACCAGTGGAAGGATTCGATAGACCAGTGGAAGGATTCGATAGACCAGTGGAAGGATTCGATAGACCAGTGGAAGGATTCGAAAGACCAGTTGAAGGATTCAATAGACCAGTGGAAGGATTCCATAGACCAGTGGAAGGATTCGATAGACCAGTGGAAGGATTCGATAGACCAGTGGAAGGATTCAATAGACCAGTGGAAGGATTCGATAGACCAGTGGAAGGATTCGATAGACCAGTGGAAGGATTCAATAGACCAGTGGAAGGATTCGATAGACCATTGGAAGGATTCAATAGACCAGTGGAAGGATTCAATAGACAAGTGGAAGGATTCGATAGACCAGTGGAAGGATTCGATAGACCAGTGGAAGGATTCGATAGACCAGTGGAAGGATTCGATAGACCAGTGGAAGGATTCCATAGACCAGTGGAAGGATTCAATAGACCAGTGGAAGGATTCAATAGACCAGTGGAAGGATTCGATAGACCAGTGGAAGGATTCAATAGACCAGTGGAAGGATTCGATAGACCAGTGGAAGGATTCGATAGACCAGTGGAAGGATTCGATAGACCAGTGGAAGGATTCGATAGACCAGTGGAAGGATTCAATAGACCAGTGGAAGGATTCAATAGACCAGTGGAAGGATTCCATAGACCAGTGGAAGGATTCGATAGACCAGTGGAAGGATTAGATAGACCAGTGGAAGGTTTGATTGATTGAATGGGGTTTTACGCCGCTTTCAACAATATTCCAGTTATATCGCGGCGGCTGGAGCACCTAACAATGGAATCCTGGTATTTCTCACACCAGTACTACCATTACATCCTTTCCTAGCCTCCAGCTGCTATCCCATATAGCTCTACGATTATCTACCTATTGGTGAGAGACAAATAGTCAGAATGGATGAGCCCGCCGTCGGGAATCGAACCCGGGACCTCTAGAGTGATAGTCCGACGCGCTACCAACTGCGCTATGACGGCGGCACCAGTGGAAGGATTCCATAGACCAGTGGAAGGATTCCATAGACCAGTGGAAGGATTCAATAGACCAGTGGAAGGATTCAATAGACCAGTGGAAGGATTCGATAGACCGTTGGACGGATTCGATAGACCAGTGGAAGGATTCGATAGACCAGTGGAAGGATTCGATAGACCATTGGAAGGATTCGACAGACCAGTGGAAGGATTCGATAGACCATTGGAAGGATTCAATAGACCAGTGGAAGGATTCAATAGACCAGTGGAAGGATTCAATAGACCAGTGGAAGGATTCCATAGACCAGTGGAAGGATTCGATAGACCAGTGGAAGGATTCCATAGACCAGTGGAAGGATTCCACAGACTAGTGGAAGGATTCCATAGACCAGTGGAAGGATTCAATAGACCAGTGGAAGGATTCAATAGACCAGTGGAAGGATTCGATAGACCGTTGGACGGATTCGATAGACCAGTGGAAGGATTCGATAGACCAGTGGAAGGATTCGATAGACCATTGGAAGGATTCGATAGACCAGTGGAAGGATTCGATAGACCAGTGGAAGGATTCGATAGACCAGTGGAAGGATTCGATAGACCAGTGGAAGGATTCAATAGACCAGTGGAAGGATTCAATAGACAAGTGGAAGGATTCAATAGACCAGTGGAAGGATTCGATAGACCAGTGGAAGGATTCAATAGACCAGTGGAAGGATTCGATAGACCAGTGGAAGGATTCGATAGACCAGTGGAAGGATTCGATAGACCAGTGGAAGGATTCAATAGACCAGTGGAAGGATTCAATAGACCAGTGGAAGGATTCCATAGACCAGTGGAAGGATTCCATAGACCAGTGGAAGGATTCGATAGACCAGTGGAAGGATTCCATAGACCAGTGGAAGGATTCCATAGACCAGTGGAAGGATTCAATAGACCAGTGGAAGGATTCAATAGACCAGTGGAAGGATTCGATAGACCGTTGGACGGATTCGATAGACCAGTGGAAGGATTCGATAGACCAGTGGAAGGATTCGATAGACCATTGGAAGGATTCGATAGACCAATGGAAGGATTCGATAGACCATTGGAAGGATTCAATAGACCAGTGGAAGGATTCAATAGACCAGTGGAAGGATTCAATAGACCAGTGGAAGGATTCCATAGACCAGTGGAAGGATTCGATAGACCAGTGGAAGGATTCGATAGACCAGTGGAAGGATTCCATAGACCAGTGGAAGGATTCCATAGACCAGTGGAAGGATTCAATAGACCAGTGGAAGGATTCAATAGACCAGTGGAAGGATTCCATAGACCGTTGGACGGATTCGATAGACCAGTGGAAGGATTCGCTAGACCAGTGGAAGGATTCAATAGACCAGTGGAAGGATTCGATAGACCAGTGGAAGGATTCGATACGATAGACCAGTGGAAGGATTCGATAGACCAGTGGAAGGATTCGATACGATAGACCAGTGGAAGGATTCGATAGACCAGTAGGAAGGATTCGATAGACCAGTGGAAGGATTCGATAGACCAGTGGAAGGATTCAATAGACCAGTGGAAGGATTAGATAGACCAGTGGAAGGATTCGATTAAGAATATTTTTTAATTTTCATGGAGGTATGAACCGAAAAAACTAATCACACTGTGTGAATATACGCCAAGCAGATTCATACATTGTGTGATTAGAATTTTCGGTTCATACCTCCACGAAAACAAAAATATTTCTATTCATTTCTTATAATTTAATAGTATCGAGCGAAAAAAGCAAATATTTTACAAATTCTGATACCTTTTTTGTATGGGACTATTTTGTGCGGAAGCATACGAAATCGCTACGTGCTCAAGATTTTGTTCATGGAATTACGAATAATTTTTTTTCGACCAATCAGATCGCCCAATTGATGATAGACGAAACTTGAAATTAAATTATTTAGACTTGAAGTTAATTCTGAAATCCGACATCTGAGTTATCCTATTCCTTTCATGATTCTATTTTATGAAATTATCGAAAAGTCTCTTTTCGCAATTGGAGTCGCATTTTTAGTTCGGCTATTTTCGGAGAAAGTACAAAGCACTCTGAAAGCCTTGTCTCATCTGCGTCTGCGAGAAAACAACAACAAAACTTTACGGACAATTTGCTATAACTCTTTTAGTACTACAGGTACTAAGCTCGAGTTGATATATTTTAACTATCAGAAGGACAATCTATACTATGAAGGTAGGTAACTCCATACATTACTGTCCAAATTATCCCCCTTTTACAACGTCTCTCTCCCCCTTTTCTCTCCCTTTCTGTTTCCCCCGATCTCTCCAATACACTCCCACCTACTAAGTAGACGGGGTACAAAGGTTTCACCATTTTTGTCCTTTCGTCCGTCTGTCCATAGACTTTTTTGTATCCGTGCTTTTGCTCTATATCCAATTGACCTACAGCCATGAAACGTTATACAACTGTTCCTTATGATCCAAATAATTCACTTCTTTGGGTCACGTAGGTCAAAGGTCAAGGTCACAATTGAACTTTGGCTGAAAACCGTTTCCATGCTATAGCTCGTAAGCCATTGACCTAGGACTTTGAAACTTTACACAAACTTTATCCATGATTCAAGGGGATACCCTATTGTTTTGGGGTAACCTAGTCAAACGTCAAATATGCTACTTGAGTGACAAAATGTTGGTGGGGATATAAGTACGTTAGCGATCGTTCTGGCTCAACCGCTGTTTTAACACTATTGTGGTATAACTTTATTGACTGTCTGGAACTCTTCTTATTTTTTCTTTTACTCTCTCTCTCTCTATCTTTCTGTCTATCTTTCTATCTATTTATCTATCTATCTATGTATCTATCTATCCATCCATCCATCCATCCATCTCTCTCTCTATCTATATATCTATTATCTATCTATCCATCCAGCCATCTCTCTATCTATCTATCTATCTATCTATCTATCTATCTATCTATCTATCCATCCATCCATCTCTATCTATCTATCTCTCTATCTCTCTATCTCTATCTCTATCTATCTATCTATCTATCTATCTATCTATCTTTATATCTATCTATCTATCTATCTATCTATCTATCTCTATCTATCCGTTAGATTTACGTTTGAAAAAATAAAATAAAATAAATTCGGAACACTTTAGAATTCTAAGATAATGCCCCGTAAATCCCAAAACCTTGTTAATTGGTGAAAACGATATTCCAGATGTAGTACGTAATAAGTGATAATGGAAAAAAGTTTTGCGTTGATAGACAGGGCTAAGATAACGAGAAAGATTCTGTTCATAATTCAAACAAATTAAGAGAAATTTCTTTTTATTCGTGGAGGTATTCCAAGAGGTCTGAGAAACAACGAATAATCACTGAAAAAAGCTGTCTTCACACCCTAAGTGCAATATTTATCGATACAATGGAGGATATCTCTGGCCCACAACACGGCACAGTTTGAAGTCGATTTGTTGCTAAATATCGTAAATCCATTTTATTCAAGCTGTAATTGCGATATTTTTTACCAACGGACCATCCTTATAATCAAAAGTTTGTATTATTTCCGCAAAGAGGGCTCTGCTTATTTCGACTTTTCAATGTCTCTTCCTTTCAGTTTCTTTCTAAATATTTCACCTTAAAGTCGAACTTGTATTGACAACTGTAAAGTCGAAAACGTCTACTTTTCAATAGAAAAGTTCATCTCGGTAAGTTGAAATAAGTACTTCCTAAATTCTGCTTATAAATCTTAGAGTCGAAAACATATAATTATTAGGTAAAGGCTTTTCGACTTTTGTAATAGAAAATTGGGTTTAGTCTTTCTAATTCCAATTTATCTTCTAGGGTAAAAAAGTTGATGACAAAAACAGGATTCCGTAGGTTGACTCGCTAGTGGGGGGGGGGGGGGGGATTCCGTTCGCTTTATATTTCCTGTGAGGGGCCAACTGACTAATCGCTACTGTCAATCAAGCGATATATCGACCAATCAAATTATTCTTTTAGTCCGGAATTCAGATTTAAATTCGAACATTGGCCGCCATTTGTGTTAGACATTTTTGTTGATTAGCGTCTTAAACGTCGTAACTACAGCTTAATCAAGCTGTTGTTACTACGTTTAGGTCGCCAACATACGACTTTACTTTTTGTCACATGCTACTGACCCTAGCCGTTTAAAATCGGAGTTGGTCTTCCTGTCTGAGTCAATGGGCGTGTCCAGACCTGTCTGAGTCAATGAGCGTGTCCAAAGGAGTAAGCGGGCGTGACCAACTATTGGTCAACTGAGAATCCGATACAGTGATATACAGATTCCTGAGGGGGCCATCCATATATATGAGATAATTTTAAAAAATATTTTGTTGGCAGCTTTACTCTTCCATAGGAAAGACTCGTTTGTTTCCCGACCATGGTGATATCTTATCCATTTTCATTAAAACTAACTAATGGTAGTTGACATATTCTCAATGACACATTTCCCATTAGTTTCCCGGCTATAGATCAGAACTCATGGGGACTAATAAGGAAGTTAGGAAATCATTTAGTTTTCTTTTGAGGAGGATTTTTTGTCATGAGAATAAAATAAATCATATACCGTCTTTTTTGTGAAATATACACCAACAGACTTTTGAGTTTTCGAACTTATAAACCGGTCTGCGGGTGACAAAAACGACATACACGATTGTCAATCAAAGAATCAATCGACCAACCAAATCTTTCATTTAGACAGGAAGTGAACTTTAATCCCCAACATTGGCGGATATTCATATGTAAAGTGAAATTTTTTTGTCGGTTAATGACTTAAACGTCGTAACTATAGTTTATTCGTGCCAGTAACGGCGCTTAGATCACCAACCAACAATTTTACTATTTTGTTATTTGTTACTGGTCATAGATTTTGCAAAATGATCCATTTTATACAATAGGGGAACTTCCTTTTGGAGCAGTGAACGTGGCAATTTTGTCATGCTGAATAAATATCTGTCACATAATTGTATCAAAATCAAAGGACTGAAAGCACCTGATTGTTTGATTGTGAGTCAACATTTCTTTTGCAAATCAATTCTTATAAACAACATCGATTTCAATGGCATAAACGGGTGGTGTAGACTAAGATCTGACTTCACTTATGCGCAGGCTGATCTTTATCGATACCTCCTGCCAAAAAAGGAGTTTTCCAGGATCAGCATGACAAGGCTTAATTGATGGTTATAAAACGGTTCATGTCTTGATTTCAAAATGGCGAGGTGATTGTTAACGCTTGATTAACTGGGCCCTGCTTTCATCCCTTGTGGAAGGAGCGGAGAGAAACACCTTGACTTTCCAAGAGGTATATGTTTGAATATAACCAAAGTATTTAACCCTTTCCTGTTTTCCAAACTTTTAGACCTGTCCAAATTCAAAGGTTTTGCAGACGAAAATTTAATGTGCATTTAATTTGAAAATTAACCGTTTAGTAGGGTAGAAAATATTGTAGGAAAAGAAGAAATTGCTTGTTACAAGCAATTTCTTCTTTTTCTACAATGTTTTCTCAATTATTAAATCACAGGGACGTAAAAACCCGGGATTGAACAGGAAAGGGTTAAAAGATCGCTGACCATGCCCACTAAGCTCCAACAGGAAGTTCGAATATTGAATGATGTTATTTTGAAAAAAAAATATATGACCAGTAATTGGAAATACAGAGATTGAAATGGTTGGTTTGCATTAGCCGTCAATATTTTATCGAAACGCCCAGTCGTGGTATAAAAGTGACCACACATCCATTATCCCATTCCCACACAATGACGTTTTTAGAAGCCCCTCAAGAAAAAGGCTTTCAGAAACATTGTGGACACGCTTGTATGAAGCGACTTCTTCAATGTCCACGATGTTTTCTACTCTAAAAGGTAAGGACTTTTTTAATGGCACCAACATTTAAATACTCTTATGCAACATCTTTCAATTTGGACAAGTCTAAAAAATATGTTGAATGGGAATAGGTTATAAGTTAGTTATTTTATAGAATGTTAGAATAGATTTTTATAGATTTATTTTATATGAACCAAGTGTATGTAATAACTCTCTGGAGAAAGAATGTTTGATATCAATTGAAAACATAAACTTGTAGTTCGATTTGTTTATTGCTGACCTCTTGACCGTGTCTTGTGGATAAATTAATTTAAACATAGTTCCTGTAAAGTGTGATTAGTTGTCTAATCTTTCCAATAACTGCACCCAAAAGCATTGTAAATACACCTTTTTTAACCCTTTAAACACATAGTAACAAAACGTCGGTTATCGACCGGAACGCAATAACTAGAGCCACCGTCGAAAAGTTTTTCCACTTACAGAAATATTATTTATAGTCAGATATGGAAGCATTCTGGGTATAAACTTTAAAATGATTGATTGTATGTGGTTTAATGCCACTTTCAACAGCATTGAGTCATATTAAAGGGGGGTGGGGCGATGCAACTTTCCTACCATTTTTTTTTTTTGTTTTTTTTGTTTGGTTATTTATTTTATTTAGTTGTTTTTTTTTTGCAAGGAGTCGTTGGATGCGTTGGTAGCGCATTGAGCAGAGATAAATTTACGATATGAAAAGTCTGTCTCGTCCATTTCAACCTGCAACCGAAATTTGTGCCAGGAAAAACATCCTTACCGTTTTTTTTGGTTGGAATAATTATATGCCAATATGTTGACAAATCACATAAATTCCGTGTATGGCCGAAGCTTAATGAGACAATAAATCGAAATATGTTTGTCATGTTTCATTGCCAATACGAAATGTTTAAGTTATCGGAAGCATTGGTGGAAAACGAGAAATTGTTAATACCTGATCTTTCATCTACGCCGAGGTATAACGAGTCTACAACAAGGGCAATATGCTAAAATATATGGTGTACCGTTTGGGTCAAAAGTCCCCTTTAAATCGACTGAGCCTAAAAACAGGTGCACGCGTAAATAATATAGGTAAACCTGTTTAAACTAAGCGTGCACGCTTATATTTTGAAAGTGCACGCGTTATTTAACGCGTGCACTTTCAAAATATGAGCATGCACGCGTAAAGTAAACTACTTAAAATTGTGCGTGCACTTGTAAATTAGGCTTACGTGCACATTTTAAACCCTTGAACGCCCAGCAATTATGCGCGCACGCCTAGATTTTGTGAGTGTACCTGTATTATTTACGCGTGCACGCGTTGATTTTAGCATGTACTTCCTTAGGTCGACTTTTGCCCCATTTGGTGCGCCATAAAAATATACATTTTTGTACTGTACACACGCTTTTTCACAAACACAGTTCTCAAACATTTACCGGGCGAATATTTGATTCGTTTTATACCTTCAAACTGCAAATGATGCAACAAAAGGTGGTGCATTTTTTGTTTGTTTTCATTGGTTCAACTTGTAGCATCTATTTGACCAATGCAATCCCAATATTGACACAGGACACGCGGCTATGTAAATATTTATACTCGATGGAATAATTATTTGATAAAATGATTCAATTTGTATGCAGTTAATTATATATAATTTGTAGAATGTCTAAAGATTTCCCCGGAATCATTTGCTACAGAATAAGTAATACAAACTCGCAACTTTTAGCTTTGTCATGTCGAAAGGGGCATCATCAAATTGATAATTACATTGAATTCCCTAACTGTGGCTGGAAAATAAAGAATTGTTTTACAGATCGTCGTCTGGTGCACAAAACCTCGTAACTACAGCTTATATAAACTGTAAACAACAAGTTTTGGTTACTAATTGACGATAAAACTACCAAATTAATTAACCCTTTCTCTCACAATTCTGCCTTTTATGACCCTTAAGAAGAGGGTTCAGCAAAACAAGGAGTTATTTAAAGAGACTGCTTCTTTTGCACCATCTTTGAATTTGGACCAGTCTAAAATTTTGCTGTGTTAGCAATTTCTTCATTTTCGAAAAGAATTTCTGCAAAAAAAGTAGATAAAATCTAAATTGCATCAATCTAAATTGCCGTCTGCAACACCTTTCAATTTTGATCAGTTTTAAATTTTGTCGTCTGGTTATGGCTAATAACAAACAGGGTTAAACTAGCAATACGTCATCGGAATTGGACATTAACGGATTGGAAATAGAGTTGTCAGAAGAAATGAAGTAGTTTGTCTTATTAGATAATTTGTTACAGGAAAATATGTGACCCGTGTCACACGAAAAGGTTCCAAATGGGTCGAAACATTGTACGCGTACTTTTGACAGATTTTCTGAAAGAACAATAATCATTCTATCTTACTGTGCCTTCATTTTCGAAATATCAACGATCATTTTCTAAGAATCTTCCTGTTACCAGTGTAGTATCTGAAGGCGAATCCCGTCCTCCTTTTTTAACGATATTGTTCCAAATATCCAAGTCGAAACCGTCAATCACTGGATCTTTAAAGTCTACATGAGTCTACAAGGGACCTTTAAACTCACTGTATCAAAAATCAAATTGTGGCGTTATTTCATAACCTTACATTATTTATGGTCTGAAAGGATGACCCAAACGCCTTTCTAAAATAGTTAGAATCTGTCTTGAATTAATGGATCGCGCCTGTCAACCAACGATTAAATCGACCAATCGAATTATTCATTTAGACCGTAAGTGAACTTTGAACTCAGACATTTACTTACAGTTATGAGGAGAATTTTTGTTGGTTATGCGACCTAATCGTCGTAACTACAGCTTATTCAAGTTGTTGTTACGACGTTAAAGTCGTCACAGACCATGTCAATTTTGATGTTTAACAGTCCTGACCATAAATATGTGACGTCTCATAATAGGCTTGGCTTGCTTCGGGACGGAGAGGTCCCTAGTTCGAATTACAACGAAGTCGATTTGTTTGAATGGGGTTTTACGCCGCTTTTAACAATCTGTCAGTCATATCGCGGCGGCTGGAGCACCTAACAATGGAATCCTGGTATTTCTCACACCAGTACTACCATTACATCCTTTCCTAGCCTCCAGCTGCTATCCCACATAGGTCTACGATTATCGACCCATTGGTGAGAGACAAGTAGTCGGAAAGGATGAGTGCCACCGTCGGGAATCGAACCCGGGACCTCTAGATTGAAAGTCCGACGCACTACCAACTGCGCTATGACGGCGGCTATCACAACGAAGTCGAATCTTTATTTGTGGGTTACAAATTTTCTACACATGTCTTGAACCAATGGGTGGATAAACGTAGACCTAAGAGGGATGAACAGGTGTACGCTAGAAAAGGGTGAAGTACTGATACGAGAAATACTAGGAATCCATGGTTATAGGTGCTACAGCCGCCGCGATATGACTGAAATACTGTTAAAAGTGGTGTTAAACACCTTTCAAACAAATCTATACTTTATCATTCCAATCTTTGAAATGGTAAACCGTCATCACTTTATCTTATCTGTGACGGATTGGCGTTATTCTCCTCAACCCTTTCCCGTTTCCCTAAATTTTAGACTGGTCCAAGATGAAAGAGGTACCAGACGACAATGAAAATTGGATGCAAATTTAAATGAAACCATCCTTTGTGGTAGAAAATATTGTTGGAAAAGAAGAAATTGCTTGTTACAAGCAATTTCTTCTTTTTCCAAAATGTTTTCTCAAGCATAAAATCTCAGTGACGTAAAAACCCGAGTTTGTATAGTAAAGAGTTAAGGTAATTTCTAGATTTACAATTCAATATTGCCCAGTGACGGTCGAGCATCACCGTAAAAATAAATTTGTGGCGAGAATTCACTTTAACAAACGGTGAAGGTTAGCTATCATATACGAGACTGTTTACGCCGTCAGTTGGTAGCGCGTCGGACTGTCAATCTAGCGGTCCCGGGTTCGATCCCCGATAGCGGCACTCATCCTTCCGACTATATGTCTCTCACCAATGGGTCGATAATCGTAGACCTATGTTGGATAGCAGCTGGAGGCTAGGAAAGGATGTAATGGTAGTACTGGTGTGAGAAATACCAGGATACCATTGTTAGGTGCTCCAAGCGCCGCGATATAACTGAGAGATTGTTGAAAGCGGCGTAAAACCCCATTCAAACAAACACAAACGAGACTGTTTACACTGTTCCTCGCTAGTGGCTTTTTCAGACGCCAGGTCACTCATTTATCGTGAATCTGACCCTATATATATGATAGATGTAGAGTATAGTCTGGCAATTTAAAATGACTCTGGTCAGAAAGATATTGGACTCTAAACTTTGTGTAATGGAATTATTCTTTATCTCTGAGAAGTATATTTTGTATATCACATAGTTTCTGTTAGTATTAGTGGTATCAGTTTTATTATTATTATAATCATCATTATCATCATTAATCATAATTATCGGGTCGAGTGCCTTTCTTTGACTCTTTGACCCTGTAATTTAGGGGTCAGACTAAAATTGAAATTTTGACTGTATAGACAAAATTAGCCGTTGATCACTCACTATAACTTGTACATCTATACGTTGTAATTACATAACGTTTACATGTGATTCACAAATAGATAAACAGCTGCATGAAACAAACTCGTGAAGAAAGAGTAATTCTCTTGATAATATAACAGAATTCATTTTACGAACTTTTACCTAGAAACAACATTTTTAGTTAGCAGGTGCATAAAACCATCTGCATAAATCAGTTTACAAAGAGGATTTTTCCCTCTTTTTTTCTGCTTTATGCTTATGTGTTATTATTATTATTTTATTGTTTTTCCGCCAAACTGGCGAGCATAACATCTCCAAAGTACAAACATTGAATAAACAGGAACTATACATGGCAACTAGACATATGATGACAGACAGAACAAGTCAATAGCTAGACGTACAATATTTACATAAATACAGTGGTCTCTCTTTGCCATGACACCGTTTCTGTAACAGAAAGGCGTTATGAGAAATATAATTTTTCTACTAACAGATCCCTTCTTATATGAGTTTCTCGATTGATTTTTATTAAAAGTAATTTATCAAAATCAGAATGTTATAGTAAGTGAATTGGCATACATTAGTTTAGGTTATAGCAGAAAGAGGGGGTACATTCAAGTAAAATAAGTGGAGAAGATTTAACACCCCCCCCCCTCGCTTATCTGTAATAACATAACATAATCTGAAATAGACTCGCTAAACACGCCCACTGGACACCAACATTGCAGTTTGAAAGAGATAATAAACGGTACCAATTCTTGTTAATAATGTTGTCTGGGAAAGTAAATAAAAGCCAGATCGTTGGTTGGCGACCTAAACGTCGAAACTACATCTTATATAAGCAGTAGTTGCGACGTTTAAGTCGCAAAACGAGCAATAACACTTAAGAGATGAAGAGAATATTTTTTGTTTTCATGGAGGTATGAACCGAAAAACCTAATCACACTGTATGAATACGCGAAGCAGATTCATAAATTGATTGATTAGGTTTTTCGATTCATACCTCCATGAAAACAAGAAATATTCATTTCATTTCTTATAATTTAATAGTATCGAGCGAAAAAAGCAAACATTTTCGAATGTTGATACTTTTTTGTAGTGGACTATTTTGTGCGGAAGCATACAAAATTGCTGCGTGCTCAAAATTTTGTTTATGGAGTTATGAATAATTTTTTTCGACCAATCAGAACGCTCGTTTTTGATAGACGACACTAACAATTAAATTATTTAACTTACATGTTGGCCTTATTCAGGATTCGCTTCCTAGACGATTTTATTGTTCAGTATTTGTTATCTATTTATTATTATTTTCATTTTTTATTTGTTTGTTTTTACAGTTTTTCTGAAACAGTTGTGGGCAAGTGAAAAAAATGAAAAGGCAAGAGTTTCCGTAGGTCAAATTTTGCTGTATGAATTGCTCACATCAACCGATTATAACACAATCCCACAATTTCGTGTGCTAAGGAAAATAGCTCTGAAAAACTATGTAAGAAAAGGCAGATTAGCTTGTAACATTATTATTTATTTTCATCATTATTATAACTTGTAAAGACAATTTCCTTCTTTTCTGTTGCTGTAGTAATCTGTTTTCACCGCGGATAGTTATGAAAATGTGTAGAAATGAGTAAATTCAAAAGAAATGAAATTATAAATTCTTTGTCGAATAAATTTCCCATTTTCATTATACAACAGATTTCCGGTAATCGGAAATTTCACTTAAGTCCTAATTGATGTTATCCGCGAAATTATCACAAAATTTGGATTTGTATCCTTTCTTTGTTCAATCAATTGCTGCCATCCCACTTATTCCGTTGACCCAGCCCATCGACTCCGACACGACGTCCCGCTTCAATTTCAGGCGGTATCATTTTGCAAAATTTATGGCCAGTAGTATGCAACTGAAAGTAGAATAGTTGGTTAGCGACCTAAACGTTGTAACTACAGCTATCCAAGCTGTAGTTACTACTTTTAAATCGCCAAACCAACAGAAAGAAAAGAAAAAAACAACAATGGCGACCAATGTTGGAGTTCAAGGCCTACTTCTAGTAAAAATAAAACGATTTCATTGGTCGACTTGTTATTTGATTGACAGCCGTGGTTGGTCAATTACCGAACAATGTCACATTTTCAACAGCTCTACAAAATAGTTAAAGAAAACATTTTGAAAATGGAGAAATTGCTCATAGTGTTATTCAATATGTAGAGCTACCTAAAAATTTCCTAGTTCTTATACATGATAATGCAACCAAATTTGCATTAAACGACGACTCAAGGGACATGTAAATGTGGTCGTTTAACCCTTTCCCATTTATCAAAGTTTTAGACTGGTCCAATTCGAAAGAGGATTCAGAACAAAATTTAAAGTGAGGGCAATTAGAAGAGTAACCAACCAACAGGTTAGAAAATATTGTGGAAAAAGAAGAAATTGCTTAAAACAAGCAATTTCTTCTTTTCCCACAATGTTTTCCCAATTATAAAATTCTAGGAACGTAAAAACAAGGGATTGTACAGTGAAGGGATAAGAGAATGGACGCTCAAACGACTTTTTTTAAAATTCTTTATGGCTTGGTATCCTTTTGTGACACAGGTCGAGGAATATTCTTTTGAGGTAAAACAACCAGCTGGAATTGAGTTCATTCTAATACACAATTTTATTATATATTTTCAGATTTTTCAATATTTTCTTGAACATACATGTTGTGATAATTAAACACAATAATTAAAAACATTCAAATGAATCAGAAAAAACTGATTAATACGAATAAAGAAATTGCTGACCAATTCAAAATGTTCATTTAAAATATCTCTTGTATACCACTACCGCCGAGATCAAGGCCCCGGCTACAAGTCCAACTTTCAACAAGCCCTGTCCGTACATTCTGCTGCTAAAGAAACATTCAGATGAGTTATGACCTTCACCTTTCTTCATAGAGTGAATCTCTGTAAGTCCACTGTTGGCTTCATCTGCAGTTTGATTTCTGCGATTTTGACATTCCAACTCATGTCTTGCTAGTTCGCCTGATAGAGTATCAACATGTCCTGATTTATCCAAGTTTGTCAACTCTTCGTCAGATAACTTTCTTATCTTCTGACTTCCATTTGGATAATCTTGGACCATCAAAGCAACATTATTTACCCACAATCTTCTATTACAGCCGGGCTCATACTCCACCAGTCTTCCGTTTACTGCGTTGTACGTGATCCATTTATATTCTATGTTGTTATTCGGGGAAAGATCAACAATAGCTTCCCATTGATCGCCATCACGTCTGGTCGCCAAGATTGGTGTATTTGGGTTCCAGGCCCCAAGTTGGGTATGTGAACCTAAGAGCGCCATACAATGGTTTACCTCGGTTGGAGAGATTGTTGTCTGGAAAAGACATCTGATATAGGTTGTTGAATCATTGTTGTTGTTGTACATCAAATCTCTCTCAAATCTTATCCTCGAAACATTGAACTCACGATCTGCCATGCTTCAAGTTTCCTGATTATTTATATATTATGCTAGTTTACAAAGAATCTATTTAAACGCTATTGAACGTTGTCGGTAGGGTCGCAGCGCTATTTATATACTTTTTGATAGTCACGTGATTTACGTTGCCAAGATGCGACGCGTATGACGTCACTTGACGTTAAAAACATTCCGGAATAATTCGCAAGTTTCCATGTAATATAGTGTAATCTGCTGCAATGAAAAGTCTAACTTGCTTTGATATATTTCATTTTTTTAAAAGATAACCGCCCCATCGTCGACTGGTCGACTCTTAAGCTATATATCAGTTCGTGTTTCCGCCCATCGTCCATTTCTCTACCCGCCCGTCCTACCTCTCGTCGGGAACAATTTCCTGACACCACCCGAAAAGGTATAGAGATCTAATGAGTTGAATGAATTTACATAATAGTTCCTTACATCAGTTCCCTATGTATTTTTTGTTCTGTTAATGGGAAAAGGGGCCTTTAAATGAAAAAGATCTTTGTCACATATATCTTTATATTATAGACCTATACAAGATATGGATTAATATCTGGTTATCTAATACAACCCGACAGAAAAAAATCCGTATTCGGCGTGTACCAAAAAAAAAAAACGTATTCGTCGATTACCTTCTCTTCTTTTTCGTCTTCTTCGTGTTGAGATCTATGTAGGCTGTTGCCTCTCTGATCCATCTTGATGTGGCATTATCTTCATTCTCGCTTCCGGTTCATAGATGTCGGGCGTGAGTTTTATATTTACATTTTTCCAACATGTATTCAAAAGATTTTAAAACTATTTACATTAGTTGCATTAACTACCTTATCAGGGAGGGAATTCCAGTGATCTACCACTCTTTGATTGAAATTAAATTTCCTTATATTTGTTCTGATATGGGATTTGTATACTTTGAAGATATGGCCTCTTGTAGTATTTTTACTCATGGTGAAAACTTTATTTTTGTTAACTTTGTCAATGTCATTTAAAATTCTATATACTTGGACCATATCCGATCTTAACCTTCTAAATTGTAAAGAAGGAAATCCTAGTGTTTTTAATCGCTCTGAATATGTCAAATGTTTAATTTTAGGCAGTAATTTAGTTGCTCTTCTTTTGGATATTCTCAAGTGCAATCTGTTCCTTTTCATTAATTGTTGTCCATATGTGACTACCATACTCTAGATGGGGTTTAATAAGGCTCTTGTATAGCGTAAGCAACACATCTTTATTGATATTTTTGAATGATTTTCTTATTATCCCTAGAAATCGATTTGCTATATCCGTTTGTATACTGATATTTTCCTGGAATTTTAGATTCTTGTCAATAGAATTACCAAGGTATTTTTACGGTTTCACATTCTGATATTTCAATTCTGTTATCATTGTACTTAGCAGAGTTGCTAGCTTAGCAGAGTTGCTAGTTCCACAATGGAGGTGTTTACATTTAGTTTCATTGAACTTTAGGAGCCAGTCCTCTGTCCACTGTGTTAGTTTATTTAGATCTTCTTGCATGACATTATGATCGTTCGGAGTTTACTAATGAGTATATTTTAGCATCGTCTTTAAAAGGCCTACTTAAACTTTGTAGTTTGTCGGGGAGATCATTTATATATATTATAAAGAGGATCGGTCCTTTAACACTACCTTGAGGGATTCCACTTAGAACATTTACCCTAACAGAATGTTTACCATTTAGTACTACTCTTTATTGACTGTTTTCTAAAAAGTGTGTTAACCAGTAAATTAATTTGCCGCTTAACACGGACTACTTATTTGTGGATTGACGTTCGTTTTTTTTGTTTTTTTTTTTCGGAAAGTTGGTTATTTATTATTCATCTAAGAGAATTTTCTTAATGTCATGTCCTAAAAGGTATATAACAAAAGGAATATTACAACAGTGTGTTTTTCTATTTGTTGTTATCGTGTTCGAGAATCGTGTGTAGGTATTTTTTTATTGGATGAGACCGAATGTTGTTACCGTGTTCGAAAATCGTGTGTATACATTTTTTATTGGATTCGACCTTCGGTCTCAACCAATAAAAAATACCTGCACGAAGTATAATATTTCAAATGAAATCACAAAGTTTAAGATATGAAAATGCTAGAATCTAAATTCATAATATGATAAACGATGTAATTTTTTAGGCTAAATTCAAAGAGAGGATATTTCAAAGTTACAGACGATAGTTGTGAGAAATTTTAAAAATCTGTCGAAACGTTTTCAAGGAAAACATGTCTTAACCCATGCCTACACAACCCCTCCTTTTCATGGCCCTCACGAAATAAGCTTTGGAAAACATTGTGGAAAATGAAAAAAATGCTTGCTTCATTATTCACTATGTTTTCTACCCTAAAAGACCGAGAATAATAATAATAAAATGAACAAACTTTAATTTGTCGTCTGCAGCTTCTTGAATTTTGACTAGTCTGAAATGCCTGATGTTGGAAAATTCTATTGTTCTGATCAAGTCAGAATTGCCTGATTGTTGCTGCAACGCTGCAGAAAAATCTTCAAAAAAAAAACATTGTAGAAATTGAAGAAATCATTTGTTACCTGCAGTTTCTCATGTATCGACTATGTTTTTTACCTTTAACATACAGATTTTCAAAATTCCTTGAATTAAAATTATCGTCTATTACTTCTTTATGGATCAGTCTAAAAATGTTGTCTGGTGAAGGATTAATGCTCAAAAACAGTTGTTTCTTCAGTCAGTTTCTAATTTTCTGACATTTTTTCCATTTTTAAGAATCAGAAAGATATTTCATTCTACAATTTGAAGACAAGTTTTCTCCGAGAACGAAAATGATTTAAAAGCAAAATAATTCAAAGCGATTAGGAACAAACAAACATAATACAAATAAATAAATAAATAAATAATAAAATGAGCGAATAAAATGAATGAATGTGTTTTCGGCTGGCGACAAAATCAATTAATTAAGAGATGAAGAGAATATTTTTTGTTTTCATGGAGGTAAGAACAGAATAAACTAATCACACTGTATGAATACGCGAAGCGAATTCATACACTGTGTGATTAGTTTTTTCGGTTCATACCTCCATGAAAACAAAAAAACATTCTCTTCATTTCTTATAATTTAATAGCATCGAGCGAAAAAACCAAAAGCTGTACAAATTTTGATATCTTTTTGTATGGAACTATATTATGCGGAAGCATACAGAATGGATGCGTGATCAAAAGGAGGTATGAATTAAATTTTCGACCAATCAGAACGCTCGTTTTTGAAAGTCGAAACTAACAATTAAATAATTCAACGAAGAAACGAATGTGTGTTATTTGTGTGTTCCCCCTCCCCCAAAGAATAAAAAGTTGAACCATTGGTTGCCTTAACTCATTACCAACCATTGGTACTTTTTGACTACCCTTAAGAAAACCAATTGAAAGGAAAAACGTTGTGTGCAATGAAGAAATTCCTTGTAACAAGTAATCTCTTCATTTAAAACGATTTTTTCTGCTCAGAAAGTTTAAAAAATCTAAAATAAATTGTCGTTTATGATCAATCTAAAATTTTGTCGTGTGGTAATGGGTTAACGAATGGTAGAATAACTGGATAATGAAAGAATTAATGATGAAGATTAAGTGATGAATAAAAAGACTATATCTAACAATAGTATAGTTGAACAGCAAAAACAACAAAAAGACAAACAAATAAACTCAACATGATCGTAAATGAATGGGCACATGTATAATGATAAGTGAATTTAAAAAAAGAATAGTTCAATTAATTGATTGTTATCTAAAATAGATTTTCAATGTGTTGCAATGTCGTCTCTCAAAAAAACATGTTTTCGTGCGATTCCATAGAAAACAGCTTTAACCCGTTACCACGCAACAAAATTTTAGAATGGTCCAAATTCAAAGAAGTTGTAGAAAACAATTTTCTGTTAATGAAATTCTGGATTTTATTCATTTACCTTAGGGGTAGAAAACATTGTTGATTAAAGAAATTGCTTGAAACAAGCAATTTCTTCCTTTTTCCACAATGTTTCCGTGACGCAAAAAAAGCATGATTGTGTGGGAATGGGTTAAATAAACGTGTAAGCGAGTAGAAATATTTATCCATAGAGTATTTATAAAATGAGGGGTGAAGAGTAAAACCCGAGTGGGCGTAAAAACGCGGATAATTTTGAACGTTATCAGTTTCAACCTACTGCTTGGATTAGCAAGGAGCAATAAATTGTAAGTTTTGCGTTTATATTAGAGAATTTTTATGTCTTAAATTTCAATGGTAGCTTACCCACCCAACAAAAGGTGAATTGGTAATAAAACGAGAAGAAAACGCTTGTTTAGAGGTGTTGTACAGCTTAGCAATGAACCCATTCGCACACAATGAAATTTTTAGACTTTTCCAAATTGGAAGAAGCTTCAGACAACAATTTAAAAATGATGGAATTTAATTTATTCATTTATTGTCTTTTTGGATAGTAAACACTGTTGATAATGAAGAAAATGCTTAATACATTCAATTTCTTTATTTTCCACAATTTTTTCTTGAGGGGCGTAAAAAGGAGGGATTGTGTGGGAATGGGTTAACCCTTTACTATGTGACACAATTTAACCCTTTCCCGCTTTTGGAAATTTTAGACTAGTCCAAATTGAAACAGGTTGCAGACGACAATGAAAACTGGATGCCATTTGAAATGAAACCATCATATGTTGTAGAAAATATTGTGGAAAAAGGAGAAATTGCTTGTTACAAGCACTTTCTTCTTTTTCCACAATATTTTCTCAAGTATAAAATCATAGGAAAGTAAAAAACCCGTGTTTAAACAGGAAAGGGTTAAGAGTGATTAAGTGTGACAATTCTTCATCCTTTTTGGTGGAAAATATGGATCATGGCAAGCATTTTTTTCATTTTTCACTTATTTATCGAAAGCATTTTTTTTTTGGGGGGGGGGGGGTTAAAAAGATCGGGATTGTGAGGGACAAAGTTAACCATTTCGAGCACAATCCATCATTTTCTACGCCACCGAAGAAAATAGCTTTGGAAAACATTGTGGAAATGAAGAAATTTCTTGCCGAAATATATAATATTTTCCAAATTCTCCACTTTCCACAATATCTTCAGTCTAAAAAAGAGAATAATAATAGGATAAAATAATTAGATAACCAAATAGACAGATCCCAATCAACTAAAAATTGTATTCTGTAAATTCTTTGAATTCCAGCCAGTCTTAAATTTTGTCGTCTGGTAACGATTAAAGAAAAACAAATGTGTTGTCCTTGGTCGAGAGGTAGAGTGTCGTCCTCCTGATCAAGAGGTCCCGAGTTCAATTCCCGGATGCGGCTATCAATCTTGGTTCTATCATTGGCCCACACAATCGGTGCGAGTACCGGTGTACTCTCCAGGAAGCACAAACGAGAAGGATAAATCTAAGTTGGAAGAACTTGTTCCCAAAACGATTAAAAATAAATTGGTTTAAACTTAAACCTAACAAGTCCTCAGATTATTTCAACATAACATTGGAACTGAAAACCGCGTTCTAACTTCGATCGCACATAATCATTCATTTTTGACACGTTTATCCGTCACTGTTTATCAAAATTTTTGGACTTATCCTAATTCTAAGGGTTAGCAGATAACATTATAAAGTCAAATCAATTAACAATAAACATACTTATATGATAGAAAATATTGTAGGAAAGAAATTTCTTTTTTCTACAATGTTTTCTCAAGTATAATAACACGGGACGTAAAAATCAGGGACTGTACGGAAAGGGTTTAGCCAAGCGTAAATGAAGCGCACGGGGATTTATCACGAATATATGAACAACAAAATCTATGGTTTAGCACAGACCAGTCAGTTTTGATATTTTATAAATGAAGGAATGATAAGGTAGAATGATCATTCTACAAATGTTTCGACCTTCGTCAGCCTGCGCAATGCACAAATTACTTTTTTGAAATTTCCAGTTAGCTTATATCATGACGAAACACATTTGCTTTCTGATGTTGTAACAAGCCTTTTAATCTTGTTTGATCAGTGTTCCTTATGAAATCCGATAAAAGCTCCTTTTTTACATTTGCAACATTATTTAAAATTCAAATGGCGTCGAAATACGCAATTAATATATCTTAATAACTTATATCTTAGTTTTTCGAGGAACCCATGCACTATCAAATGACCAATCGCTGTCTCCGACCATTTACTCCATTGGTCCCGCCCATTGAGTCCGAAAGGAAGTATTACTTCGATTTTTTTCATCCTTTTCCGTTTATATTTTTTAAGACCTGTCCAATTTTAAAGGTTTTGAAGACGACAATTTATTGTGGATTTAATTTGAAAAATGACCATTCAGTAGGGTAGAAAATATTGTGGAAAAAGAAGAAATTGCTTGTTACAAGCAATTTCTTCTTTTCCCACAATGTTTTCTTAAGTAAAAAAATCACAAGGACGTAAAAAACAGTGATTATACAGTAAAGGGTTAAAAGGCATTATTTTGAAAAATTTGAGACCAGTAGCGTTTTATAAAGAAGTATAATGGTTGGTTGGCGACATAAACGTCGTTACTATAGCTTGAATAAGCTGTCGCCGCTTCGCGATTCACATAATTTTATTTCCTTCGCCACATTTTATCACAGTGACGAAATTGATATCGCGTGTATCACGCAGCAGCTAGGAAACAAAGATAACATACTATATATCGGGTTATAAATCGTGTTACTTCCACACGATCCATTTACTCTCTGACAAATGTTTATTTGGAATTACTTGACCTCTGGCAAAAAAACCCAATAAAACTGACGGATCGCTTGCCACGCCCACTGACCTCCGACATGACTGTTCGGATGAGGAAATAACATGTCAGCATTTTTCTTTCAAATGTATGGTCATAGACATAAAAGAGAAGGCAAATCGTTGGCGACCTTAACGTCGTAACTACAGCTTGAATAATCTGTAGTTACGACGTTTGAGTCTCCCAACCAACAAAAAATCTTAGCATAAATGTCGGAGTTCAAAATTCATCGAATTTTAGATAGACAACGGCAATCCGTTTCTCCTACATCTCTTGGCTAAGTCATATAGTTTCGATATTTCCCCGTTCCCACACAATGACTCTTGTAAACGCTCCTCGAGAAAAAAACAATTAGGAAAGCATTGTTAAATTGAAGAAACTGCTTTCAACATGCAATTTCTTCATTTTCCACAGTATTTTCTACTCAAGGTGTTAAATAATCTAAAATTTCATTAACTTTTAATTGTCGTCTGTAACTCATTTTAATACGGACCAATCTAAAAAAAATGCCGTCTGGTAATGGGTTAGGAAGAACGATTGACAATTTAATATATGGAACGAATGACGCACTCAATATACGCTGGGTATCGGACTGATAGCGTCATGTATCTTTATTCGTTATCAGAAATATTCGTTAACTTTTGTAGATGTAGTTTATATCTAGGCGCCTTGGTTGTCTGTGATATTTTGACTGTCAGTATAGCGAAATTAGTTCAGGATATAACTGTTCATGCACATAGTTTTCAAAATTCTACTGGAAATACTGGATAGAACAATCTTATCGGAAAAGTAAGGTTTATACAGCTTTGATGAGCTTATATTATTAAAAGTATTGAAGTATTTTATAATTTAAATAAGGTCAGATATATGGAACGAATGACGCACTCAATATACGCTGGGTATCAATCTATATCAATTAATTTTGAATATTTTCATTCATTAATCCATTCATTCATTCATTCACTCATTCATTCATTCAAAGTGATAGAACCTCTTCATTTCCTACAAAATAATTCAAAAAAAAAAAAAAAAAAAAAAAAATCTAGACTATAAAGTTTTCATATCTTTACGTCTTAAAGTCAAATTTTGATAAAAATAAACCCGTATCAAATGACTTTCCGATTGAGACTCGTAAAGGATGCTGTGGTAGTACTAGTGTGGGAACTATTTGAAATCTATGGTTAGGTGCTTCAGTCGCCACGATATGACTGAAATACTGTTAAAAGAGGCATTAATCCATATTTAAACGAACATCTCAAGAGCTACTAGGACTCTAATTTTTCGTTTAACTCATTATCAGACGACACAATTTTAGACTGGTCCAAATTGAAAGGAGCTGCATGCAGACGCTAATTTAAATTTTATGAAATTTTAGACTTATTAAACTATTTTTGTTGAAACATTGTAGAAAATGAAGAAATTGCTTGTTACAAGCAATTTTTTTCATTTTACACAATGTTTTCCCGATTGTTTTCTTCAGGCGCGACCAAAAGATTGTGTTAGGATGGGTTAAGTACGGTTGAATGTGGTGCGAAAATCGACAACGTTTTTTGTTCCTTTACTGCAGTGCTATCAATGGAGCAATCGCTTGTCCGGCCTTCCGTCGGCCTGCTCATTGATTCCAACAGGAAGTTCAGCTTTCAATTTGAATAAGGTTATTTGCAAATTAATTGATCAGTATCGTGTAACTAAAAGGTAAAATGGTTGATTAGCGACCTAAACGTCATAACTACAGCTTGAATAATCTGTAGTTATGATATTTAAGTCGCCAAACCAACAAAAAAGGGTTACCGAAAATGGCGGCCAATGTTGGAGTTAAAAACACATTTCTGGTGAAAATTAAACGATTATAGCTCATAGGTCGACTGGTTATTTGTATGACAGCCGCGATTGGTCAATTAAAGGATAACAACATCATTTGATTTATTTTGATTGGGTAATTATCTAAGACATGTGACATTTAACTGACCAATCGGTTAGTATGATATGTTGCACTTGTTTCCTCTACTTTTAAATGAAGCCATTATCCCTGACATGGTACTATACATTCAAAGTATCGCTGATGGACGACTAAAAACTCGTAAATAAAGCTCAATACAGCTGTACTTACGAGATTTTGGTCACTTTACGATGATATTCATCTTGAAAATTTACAGAAATTCCTTATCTGTTCGAGCCATGAACAATCGCATATCAGATGTTTATCGAAATCTAAGAGTTGCTCTTCTGTTTTGAAATATTTGTTCGTATTTCTAAAATATGAAATGTACAAAAATTGAAAACTCCTCTTGTAAGAAAATGTCACATTTCACATTTTTTATATGGTTGATTTAATTACGCCAAAAAGCAATCTCTTGAACAGAAAGGCGCACTAAATATCCACCTATTTAACCCTTTCCCGTACAACCCCTGATTTTTACGTCCTTGTGATTTTATATTTGAGAAAACATTGTGGAAAAAGAAGAAATTGCTTGTAACAAGCAATTTCTTCATTTTCCACAATATTTTCTTACCTTTAGAATATTTTTTTTTTCAAATTTAATTAATTCTATATTGCCGTCCGTACATCCTTTGAATTTTGACAGGTCTAAAATTTTGAAAAACTGGAAAGGGTTAAAGATATTCAATAGAGAATCTAAAATGATTTAAGTAAGGTATGTCACTCATTTACAATTCGTTCGCAATCATTTCGGCTAGTCATCAGAAACATTATAAAATCGAACGTTCGATCCCAGCTGATCATGTCAATTACACAGAAATCATTTGACCTTTCCTTTGTTTACAATATTTGCTCTCGTATCGTATCTCTCGTCAGTAAATATGAAAAGTCTACCGGACACCGTAAAATAAACATGGTTCAAGATAAAACAGATGTGAAATCAAATAAATAAACGGAGGGGATTGATTCATGTCCATATAACCTTTGAAAATCTAGTTCATACGTTAGGCATTCCGAAAATAATTGATTTAATTTCTTTGCTCAGTCTAGCAGGCGGGCCGAGGTTACCAGAAAATTCATAAAAATCTCGACAGAAGGTTTACAGTAAAAACGTCAGACTGCTGTCCTGCAAGTGATTTAAAATCTGTCATAAATAGTCACTGCTTCAATCTAGCAATAACATTGACAGTCCAAGGTTAAACATTCCTTTTGACTTGACCCCCAAGCCGCCGTCATAGGTCAGTCGGTATCGTGTCAGACTCCCAATCTTCAATCATGGGATGTCATGAGTTCAATCCCCGGCGGCGGCACATATCCTTTCCGAAATTTGTCTCTCACTAATGGGTAGATAATCGTAAACTTAAGTGGGATAGCAGCTGGAAGCTAGGAATGAATGTAGTGGTATTCCATGATTAAGTACCCCTTTAATCAATCTGTGTTTACCACTGCACCACGATGAAGCAATGTTTTTGGTGTATTGAGATATAGTGCGCTGTAGAATAAACCTTCTCTAAGAGCAGCAAATCGCTGCAGTTTCTTATGTTTGTATATTTTCAATTATGATTTCCATGATATGTTCAATTTGTCCTAGTCAAAGGTTAAAAATTCTATGATTCAATATCAACAATTAACAATCATATCCCAAAAAAATCTAGTCTGAAAAAAGCTTTACTGGCATGATATGTTTGAATAACATTACACATTGTCAGTGGGCAACCGAAACGTCAATAAGTTACCTTGACCTTTCATGGATGACCCTGATCTTACAATCAAATGATGCCCATCAATGCAAGGTACTTTATCCTAAATATGAGCCATATATCTCCAACGTTGTTTAAATATGAGATTTTTTTTCATTTTTGCGTTAAGTTTACGAAACTCGTGACATTGGTGAGTGACCTAGACCTTTCATTGATGACAATGATCTCACAACCAACTGATTCCTATCATTAGAAGAAACCGGGTCCCACGGCGGTTTGCCCGGGGTGGAGGAGAAGTAATAAGTTTATCCTCAGACATACAATGTACTCTATTTCAATAGCATCTATTCAATCATTATAATTCTATTCGGTCTATGAAATGGTAATTGACGGACGGCTATCAATTAAAGAATCAATCAAGCAATCAAGTCATTCCTTTAGACCGGAAGTGAACTTTGACGTCCAACAATGACACACATTTATGTGAAACATCTTTGTTGGTTTGGCGACTTAAATCTCGTGACTACCGCTTATTAAAGCTGAAGTTACGACGTTTAAGTCACCGACTAACCATTATACTTTTTTGTCACATTCTATTGACCGTATTTTTTCAAAATAACGCCGTTTAATATCTAATAGTAAGCTTTTGTCAGAGCTCACTGGTCTCGGCATTGTATTTTATATTGTCAAGTACTAACGTTAGTTATGATGAGAGAGTTAGATTAATCTTTCTCTTGTCATTCTGAACCAGGAAATATTCCCATTTTATTAGGTATAGACTAAAATCAACCCGCACATTTGTACAGTCTGATCTTTGTCTTCAGCACCTGTCTGTCCCTCAGTCCAACACAAAGACACTTTTTGACGCCTCTCAAGAAAATCAAAAGGGAAAACATTGTGGTAAAAGAAGAAATTTCTTGACACAAGTAACTTCTTCATTTTCCATGCTGTTTTCTTCACATAATGTTGAGAATATAAAAAGAATTCATAAAGTTTAAATTGTCGCCAACAGCTTCTTTTAATTTGGACAAGTCTAATATTTTATTGTCTGGTAATTGGTTAGACTAGAGTTGATTACGAAATTAATTTTCAAACAAAATATTGATCGACAACAGTTACTAAGTCTACCGATGCTTTTAGCCGTTTGATTTAAATACAATACTGAAAAAGATTTTTGCAGTATGACAAGGGTTTAAAACGAAACATGTTTATGTAATTAAGCTCGTTTAAGAGTTTTCAAAACGCCCATTTACAACAGGAAAAATTGATAAAGGAAACTGAAGTGGCTCTTCACCAGTATTCTAACCCTTCAACCCGTCATCAAACGACAGAATTTAACCGAGACTGATAAATTTCAAACAACAGATTAGAATTGATAAAATCTTTTAAATCTTTGTTCTCAATTAAGGAGGGAAGGGCTTTTTGTAAGCCATTTCTTCATTTTCAAGACCTTTTTAAAAAAAAAAAAAAATGTTAAACTTCCATTCAGCGAACAATGAGGGGACGACCATATTTGGTGATTTAACAAAGTGGTCCTTGAATACATTTTTTATTGGCATAAATGAGGGATCGGCTCGACTACATATCTAAATTATAACAGGACCTATGTTGCTGGTACTCATTAGAATCGGTATGCGGACTTGAGGTCCACTATATTAAGGTAGAATAACCACAGTGTGCTTTTTTTGGAATCGGAACGATGTCGGCATTCGTCGGTCGACGTCGTAGCATTTCAGTTTCATTGTCACTACAATAATGAGGTATTTACCACGTCATTTTGTATCTTCCACTAGCAAATCAAAAGGTGGGAATTTACCCGAAGATTACCGGTTTTCCAAAATGGCGTATTACGGGACTTCTACTTGTTTGCTTGTTGTATCTAGACCTGCCACAGACGTTTTTTGTTCTTACCATTAATGTATATTTTCCCAAATGTTTGTTTCTCTAATCCAAGTCTATATTTACGGCATGCTGTCTTAATCTTGCGATATAAAAGAGCAGCGAAGTTGGGACAGGTCCACCAGTCTAGTGCTGAACAAAACTTTTTCAGAGACAAAGAACTTAATTCGTATCGTTGTGCAGCCATGGACAAATTTAATCCCCCTCAGAGAAGAGTCTGGTCTGGCAACCAGACTGGGCGATGTCTTATAGCCCTTAAGTTTTTTTCTTCTTAATTTTAGACTGGGCCAAAAAGTTTTTTTCTTCTTAATTTTAGACTGGGCCAAATTGAAAGAGGTTGTAGGTGCTATTTGAAATGAAATAATCCTATGTGGTAGAAAATACTGTGGAAAAAGGAGAAATTGCTTGTTACGAGCAATTTCTCCCTTTCCCACAATGTTTTCTCAAATATAAAAATCAATCGAAGTAACATCCAGGGTTTGTACAGGAAAGGCTTAAACTTAAAATCATTGACTGCCATCTCCACAATCTGTCAACAGAACAATTTAATCAGTTTAAATGTCACTTGAAGATCATGTTCCCGATTGATTAATTACTTTTCAATTACCTGTGAATACAATTCTTTTATCAAGTGGAGTATTCTCCTTTTTGTAATTGTGAAATAGATTGTTGTGACTTTGAACTGCCAGTGTTAAGGCATTGTCAGCTAATTGCAAAAGAGATGATATATAGGACTCACTGCAAAACACTGTATATGTATATACTCATACTATGTTCTTGCTCTAAACCCTCGGTATATAGTTATCTAGCTGGAATAATATACAAGTGAGAGAGCAGGGAGAGAGAGAAAGAAAGACAGAAAGAAATAGAAAGAGACAAAGAGAAAAAAATAGAGAGAGACAGAGAAAAACAGAGATCGAGAAGGAGACGGAGACAAAGAGAGAGAGAGAGAGAGAGGGAGGGAGAGAGAGAGAGCGGAGAAGAGAGGGATGGAGAGAGAGCGGAGAGAGAGTTGTTTTTTGTTTGGTTATTTGTTTGTTTGTTTGAGTAGGGTTTAACGCCTATTTTAAAAGTATTTCAGCTACACTGCACCGCTGAAACACCTAACCATGGATTCCTGGTATTCATCAACACCATTACTACCACTACATCCTTTCCGAGCCTCCAGCTGGTCATCCCACTTAGCTTTACGATTATCCATCCATTGGTGGGATACAATTATCGGAAAGGATATTTTACGTTACCATGATTCGAACCCTGGACCTAACGATTGAGAGTACCATGCGCTACCGACTGCGCGATGGCCGATACCCGGTCGTTTTGTAATGGATTAACAAAACAAAGAATTAGCAGACCTTTTTGTCTGACAGATACATTCGAATTTCAATCCTCGATCGATTAAATGACTTTCCGAGAATTTTCTCTCTTTTTTTGCGTGACGCCATTGTCTCGAATATTCCCGGTTATGATGAAGCTAGTATAAACCATTATTATATTGGCGTAAACGGCGGGATAGTATTACATATAGTTCGGACGTATTGTTATAAATGCAGTCGATGAATTATTGAAACGGATTATGCGATATTTGATTAGATTTCGTGTCAATTGATTCATGCGAAACTAATGTTATTGCATATCGTCAATGGGATACAAAACAATGTAACTACAGCTTAAGTAAGATGTAGTTACAGTGTTTTGTAGTCCAACAACAACAAATGCATCGTAAATTGACCATCCCTAAAGTATTAAAATGAGGAAACCGCAACAGTTGTTAGGCAACCGCAACATGATAAATGCAGTATATTCAAGCTGTAGTTACAAATATTCTGGTAACCCGAGGAAAATAAGTTTAATATTACAGTATCGGAGAAATTTCAATAACAATCGTTTAAACAGTTTTATCTATTAACACTAATTAATCTATTTCCTGAATCTATATCTTACTCTTAATCTATATGTTTTTAGTAATACTAAATGTCTGCTTTTCTTAGGTTAGAGAATCATTTAATGTTATAATATATACTTAACCCTTTCCTGTCCAATCACTGGTTTTTACGTCACTGTGGTTTTATCCTCGGAAAACATTGTGGAAAAATACCCTACTGAATGGTTATTTTTCCAATGAAATCAACTTAAAATTAATGTCTGCAAAACCCTTGAAATTGGACCAGTCTAAAATTTAGTAAAACAGGAAAGGGTTAAACGTCACATTTTCCAAAGAAAGAGCCCCATTACTTTATATATGATTTTTACCCCATCGGGTTATAGAATAAGTTGTAAGATAAGAAACCTTCAATTGCATATTGTTTTTAACCCATTACCAAACATTGCCGTTTTTTACGTCTTTGAAGAAATATTGACGGTTTAGAGCAAAAACACAGCATGGGTCTATACTTTGCATTTTATTAGTTGTAGGCACATTTGTTTTCAAAAGGATGGTAAGTTTTACATGTATTTGATTGCCCAACGGAAACAATTGATCCATCGCTAAACTCGCTTCCTTACTACGTTGGCCTTGTCCATTGACTCCCACAGGAAGTCCCACTTTGATTTTATGGCCAATAGCATACAAATAAAAGGTTAAATGGTTGGTTGGCGACCTAAGCGTCGTAACTACAGCTTGAATAAGCTTTAGTTACGACGTTTAAGCCGCCAAACCAAAAAAAAAAGCCTCACATAAAAGGCGCTCGATGCTGGAGATCAAAAGTAACGTCAAGTGTCTATGAATGATTTCAATAGTTGACTGATTTTTTTCATTGACAGCCGCGATTGGTTAATTCTCAGATAAGATAAGGAAAGGGGACTTTTGATTGGTTTTGACAGCAGTGAGTCAGGTACATTTTAAGTAGCATTGCAGCTTTGCTTTGTGACATAGACATTTTATTTCAAGTAACTCAAACTATTAGAAGTTTCTCATTACAGATATTCGATTACATATAGCATAATAACACCTAGACATGCACGTTCAACAAATAAACGAATGTACAACACTCATACGGTAATCAAACATAATTAAACTACCATGAAAACAAACACGCAAACGCACAACATTCGAATAAATATAGACTGAGGTTAAATAATACAATCAGGATGATAGTTGATAAAGGTTCCTTGAGACTCCCATGTTCTTGTGGAAATAAACATATATGATACCAGTTTAACAACACTGTAGGAATATAAGATATAAATTAAATATGGACTGAGGTTTAATCATACAAGAATACGATATGATGCAATTATGTGAGACTTATCCAATTTCACTTTAAAGATTCCAGCGTTTGAATAGCTCCTAGGAATCATGCTGACGATGCTAATTACAACGTTCTATGTTTAACCCATCCCCATATAACCCCACTTATTTTTGTCCCCCTCCCTCCCCCCAAACCATCCCAAACAACTACAACAAAAACTAACAACAACAGAAAAGCAAAAAACAAAAAAACGTTGGAAAACTATTCACAAGCAATTTCTTGATCGACCACAACGTTTTCTTGTTTTCTATCCCACACACAAAAAAAAAACAAAGATTGAGAAAATGTTAAGAACAAAAAATTGTCGTCTGCAACTTCTTTGAATTTGGACCAGGACAATATTTTGTCGTCTGTTAATTGGGTTTAAAAGTCAATATTTGGAGACTCACCGTTCGTTTTACAAGAAAAATAAAGATAACAAACAAATGTTTGAGTTTTAACGGGATTTTTAAGTACAGTTTAGATATGAAGAGTATGGTTTTTGTTTTCATTGAGGTATGAGGTGGTAAAGTCCTTCTGTAACAATCCTCAATAAAAGCAAAACAAATATTTACTCCATTTCCTGTAATTCAAATTATAATAAACGTTAAACAACAACAACAACAGCGAAACAGTCTGGACCAATTTTTTCGGAATTACCTTTTATTATATACCTATAAAAGATATAGATTAAAATATGGCTATCTAATACAACTCGACAGAAAAAAAAGTATTCGGCGTTTACTAAAAAAACGTATTCGGCGTGTACTAAAAAACCGTATTCGTCGAGTACCGTATTGAGTTCGGGTTCTTTCGGAAAGTTGGTTATTTCTTAATCATTTAAGGGAATTTTCTTAATGTCATGTCCTAAAACGTATACAATAAAAGGAATATTACAACAGGATGTTTTTCTATTTGTTATCGTGTTCTCGAATCGTGTGTAGGTATTTTTTTATTGGACTCGACCTTCGGTCTCACCCAATAAAAAATACCTACACACGATTCTCGAACACGATAACAACAAATAGAAAAACACACTGTCCGCTTTTTAAGCAGTAAAAGCTATGGAAAACATTGTGGACGACGAAGAGATTACTTCGAACAAGTAATTTCTTCAATGTCCACAATCATTTCTACACTTTTCTATATTCCACCAACTTGAAATTGCCGTGTGCAGCTACTTTCAATATAAATAACTCTTAAGGATATTTCTTAACAAAACAAGGCTTTGCTAGTTTACAGTACTTTCAGTACTTTGATTTAAAAAAGTGAATCGTAAATTTTACTATTCACCTATCGACGTTATCTTATTAACCGTATAACTTGCGTCAACCCATACCACACAATCCCGCATTTTACGTTTTGATGGAAACAAATTAATAAATAAAACATTTTGGGAAAAGCAAAAAATCCTAATAACCAGCCTTTTAACCAACCTAATAATTTTTTTTCTGACCTATCTGATACTAAATTTAAAATTTGTCTGGTACCTCTTTTGGACAAGTGTAAAATTTGCTGTATATAAAAACACTTCGAGCTTTTTGGGACGAAGGATGGACAATAGACCGAAATTTAAACAAAACAAAAGAAGATACTGGGACGGTAAGGGATGGATGTAGAATGTTAATTAGATTTCACACCATCACGAGAGATGAAGATGTTATTTTTGGTATCAATACGCGAAGCGGATTCATACATAAGTGTGATAAGGTTCTTCGGTTCATACCTAGATGAAAAGAAAAACAATATTCTCTTCATTTCTTATAATTCAGTAGCATCGAGCGAAAACTTAAAGGTAGGTATCGATGTTTTTTTTCATGTCACAGATTTTAATTATTTTTATTTCCTCTCATAATCTATTTGAATACAATATGTCGCAAAGTAGTTTTGCAAAAAATATGAGGTCGCTGATCAGAAAAAAGCGGGTATTTCCCTAAAAGCCTACGTAGGCTATTAATCTATTTTTAGAATAATCCGAGATAGTTACGAAGATTATAGGGCATTCACGTGGCGCGAATAACCGTTGAAACCTTGCATTTAGTTCAAATTATATCAAACCAACGTCATCGTTACGTCATCGGGAGTTATTCTCGCTAATCGGTCTGTAAAGATCAGTCCTTTCTTGTGACATGATTAAAGGTAGGTGTCGATGTTTTTTTTTTCATTTCACAGATTTTAATTATTTTTGTTTCCTCTCGTATACTATTTGAATACAAATTGCCGAAAAGAAGTTTTTCTAAAATCTGAGGTCGCTTGTCAGAAAAAAGCAGGGTATTTCCTTTATAGCCTACGTAGGCTATTAATCTATTTTTAGATTAATCCGAGACAGTTGCTAAGATTATATGATCATTCACGTGGTGAGAATAACCTTTGGAACTTTGAATTTAGTTAAATTACTTCACACATACGCCATCGTTACGTCTTTAGGAGTTATGTTCGCTAGCCGGTCTTTAATTCCATAAATATAAGTCCAAAAGTGTCGTAAGTGTTATTACGAATATTTACACTTACCGTAGTTTTGCGCTTACCCATTCATGTGACCCGAATTCGGACGTTGGCTGTTTCGCTTGTAAATTTGTTACTGTTGACTTTGGGTCATATGCAAATGAGGTCATTCGATGTCGTCAGCCGAATTCCGTGATATCTAACAATAACCTGGAATTTCGCTGAACCTTTCTGATATAACTACAAAAAGCCACTTTTGGCCTATTAGATGACCACCAAGAAAATACCTGAGTCAAATTAAACTATTAAATGGTCGTTTGAGTGTATTTTTCGGCACTTGATAATTTTTTCTTATCTAGGTTTCAGAAACATCGATACCTCCCTTTAAGGACGTTGGCTGCTTCGCTCCTTTATTTGACTTTGGGTCATATGCAAATGAGGTTATTCGATGTCGACAGCCGAATTCCGTGATATCTAAAAATAACCTGGAATTCCGCTGAAACTACAGAAGGCCTCTTTAGGTCTATTAAATTACCATCAAGACAATACCTGACCTTACTTAAAGTATTAAATGTTTGTTTGAGTCTATTTTTCGACACTTGGATTTTTTTTTATCAAGGTTTCAGAAACATCGATACCTCCCTTTAAAAAAACATGATACTTTTTTGTATGGAAATATTTTGTGCGGAAGCATACAAAATGGCTACGTGCTCAAAATTTTATTCATGGAGGTATGGATATTTTTTTTGACCAATCACTAAGCCCGTTTTAGATAGACGAAACCAAAAACCAAACTATATCGAAATAAGACGAACGTTCGCCGCCCTTGGCACAAAAAGCTGAGGTAAAATGGTATAATATTACGTGTGTGTTTTGCCTCAACTTTTTCGACAGACTTACTTGTCAGTCCTTCATTAGATAAAAATTTTAGAGGGTTTCATTCTTGTTTACGGTTTATCTCAGGTTGATAGTTGGAAAAAATTGTAATAAGCAATTTCTTCATTTTTTCCACATTCATTTTCAAAGCCTTTGTATAGAGGAGTCAAAAATCGGGATTGTGTGGAAATGAGGTTGCAATCGCGTGTTAGTCCATCATCAGATATCAGTCTCAAAACACAGCATTTATGATTTCGCCTTCATTTACTGAGGAATTCGTAGCATTCTAATGATTAAGTGTTATAGTTTTGTACCCAGGAGAATCCGTGCGGAATTTGTTGTGATGAAAATGAGTTTAGTCCACACATCTCAAAATCTTCTTCTTGATAATAATAACAATGATGATGATGATAATATCTTTATCTAGAGAAGGTATCATGTAAAGACATACAAACAAATCTTATTTTCCACATGGCCTTCTAATCAACAACTAATCAACTAAAAACAAACAAAAAACAAACAAACAAAAGACAATAAAACATTCTAACCCTCTCTTTCTGTATCTCTATGTCTCTCTCTCACTCCCCTCTATGAAAAAAGTAACTTATTCAAGATTATATGAATTTTGGTGTTTGCAATATAAATAGAAACTTTCTTTTTCAATCCGATGCCAATTACCTATTTCATCCATATGATTGTAATAACTTGTGAACAACGACCCGGATCACAGGGGAATCTTGCTTAACCCTTTCCTGTTTTTCAAAATTTTAGGCTTGTCCAATTTGAAAGAAGTTGTAGGCGACAACCAAAAGTGAGTACAGTTTGAAAAGTAACCAACCAACAAGGTAGAAAATATTGTGGGAAAAGAAGAAATTGCTTGTTACAAGCAATCTTTTCTTTTCCCACAATATTTTCTCAATTATTAAATCACAGGGATGTTAGAACCAGGGATTGAACAGGAAAGGGTTAACGAATATTTTTGACTCCTCATTCAAAATGGAATCTGCCCGGAATTCCGTAAATTAAATATTAACAAAATAGATCAGACTCTTCATAGGTAAAGCAGGATATGTATATCGGCAATTGATATATGTAGCATGGAAAAATTGTCATGAAACATTCAGAGCAAAAAGAAATAAGGTTTCATTTTAAGAGGATTGCTGCTTCATGAAGAAAAGAGAAAAAGAATGAAAGAAACAAAAAAGAAAGAAAGAAGGTATGGACGAATAGAAAAAGGAGCAAGAAGGAAAAAATAACAATGGTGTTGAGACGAAGTGAGCACAAACACAGGTTGGTTGAAATAACTCGGTGTTTTCCCTGCAAAAAGAAAAGAAAGAAAGAACGGCTGAAAAGGAAGAAATATATAACAATGCAAATTTTTTCTCTTCTCTTTCAGGTTTTTGGAGATTTTCATCTGATTTAATCTAATGCCTTTCTTACCTTAACCTGGCTTATGCTTAACATATAACATAATGATTTTCTTCTCTTTCCAGGTAGATGTGAGAACATCCTTGGATTGAATGAAGTAAAGCAGAAAAAAACCATCTAGACAAAAATAAATAAATAAATAAAGAGAGAATTTCAGACAGTCGTTTTACTTGTCTCAAAACTGTCGAAGTACTCTCCAATCGAAACCCTGTGAACGGCACCAGCTTCTAAAATAACTAGAGAAATGTTCACCAGATTTTGCTATAGATAACATCAAAGAAAAACAACCGAATAACATGAATGATATACCTGTGACAAACGATACTGATGTAGAGACGATGGAAGAACTTAACCAACGATACGCCGACAGTGTGATATACGTGATAGTATTCTTGGCTGTTCTAGCGCCCGTTGGTGTTTTCGGTAATATGATCGTCCTCGTGGTTTACAGCGTCAGTAAAACCTACAAAGACACAAACTTTAAAATCTTTGTCATCTGGCTGGCTTGTGTTGACTTGTTGTCCTGTTTGACGATCATACCGGTGGAAATAGTCAGTTTACAGATGGTATATACTTTCCAGAACGCCATTTTGTGTAAATTGAAATGTTTCTTTCAAGTTTTCTTTAATACTGTCGTTGGTATGGCATTGTTAATAATCGCTTTGGAGAGATATATAAAGATATGTCATCCGTTGAGGAGACAGATCAATCGAGGGTTGGCCAAAAAAATCGTGGCCATTGTGGTTCTATTTGCGATTTCACTGTGTATTCCTGCGCCAATCATGTGTGGAATTAGTACAGAAAATAAAACAAATATTTACAACACAACGACACAAGTTAAAATGTGTGAAGTTGAAAAGGATTACGAGCACAGTATTATTCGAATGGTTTACAAATCGACATTTACCTTTCTTTTATTAATACTCTCTGTAGCAATTATTGTTATGTATGGATTTATATTACGGACAACGTGTATTGTCAGAAGAAAGATGGCCTCCCAACATAGAACATGCGAGTCGGTGAGATTATCAAACAAATACCTCAATAGAATTGATACCGAAACGGATCTCTATATAAATATGGGTAATTCTAGCACTGAACTCAGTCTAGTCTTAAACAAAGACGAAAAAGAAAGTAACGAGAAAACTGATACCAGACTAGAAACGCCACGAGACAGTCCCGCACTTTCTAGAAATAGTCCCGCACTGAATGGAGATTCCAACAGACGAAAAGAACGTTTAACGATAAACAGAAACGATGACGCGTCTATAACATCTAGAGTGCGACCAAAGTCTTACATATCTGACTGTGGAATAAGTTCAAAAACGTTAATATGGCTGATATTAACTTTGGTGTTCATAGTGACGTATTTCTTGTATACCATATTAGCGTATTATACAACTACACAATATATGATGACGCCATCACAATTGACGTTCTACAAATTTCTCATGCGGATATACTTCATCAACAACGTTATAAATCCTTTGATCTATACTTGGCTAGACAAAGGTTTTAGGATCTCATGCAAGGATATCTGTTTCTTATTAAAGTCTAAGTGTTGTTTAGAGTAAAAGTTTTCAAATGTATATGTGTCTCCGTGTACATTTTGCTAGCAATCCATAACACAGTCTTTAACCTTTGCTTAGCTAAGAGTATTTACATACAAGACCTACATATATCCATCTTAGTTGCTTAATTAACCCTTTCCCGTTCAAATACGGGATTTTATGTTCCTGTGATTTTATACTCGAGAAAACATTGTGGAAAAAAGAGAAATTGCTTGTAACAAGCAATTTCTCCATTTTCCACAATGTTTTCTACCACATAGGATAGTTTCATTTGAAATAGCATCCAGTTTTCATTGTCGTCTGCAACCTCTTTTAATTTGGACCAGTCTAAAATGTTCCAAAACGGGAAAGGGTTAAAATTTGATAAGAAGGATATGTATAGAAAGATTTGTAATTTTGACCATTTCACTGGTTTTTTCTGATGGATAATTATTGATAATTATTTATTCGAAATTCAGTCGAATGATCAGAATGATGAACTCATCATTTCGATAGATTTTGCCTTGTTTGTCTTTATTTCGCGCTATTGAACGTTATCTCGGTGGGCCCAAAGACATTGATGACGTCATCAGGTTGCCAAGTAATGAGGGACATTCTCGGGTTATCTCCCTTGAATACTCTCCAGGAATACATTGGTCCCTATCAGTTTTTTACTTGGACTTGATCCTAGGTTTCTTTGCACTGTCTGGTTTTAAGATCAGCTGTATAATGCAAACTTTAGAGCTGGAAAATTCGTTTCATCTTGAAAATACGTTTCTTTGTTATTTCTGAACCATAAACTAACACCATCAAGAGATTGTATTTGAATTGAACTAGAAAAGGCAAATAAAAAATCGCAACTTCCCCATACTGAACAAGGATAAAAACAAAGGTAATGAAATGAAAGGACCAATGTGCAATTTGGCACACCTCTGATTTAATGTTCACAGTACTAAGGGAAGATAACACAGGAATGTCCCTCATTCCCGCGAGAAATGACTTTATTGGAAAAGGTTAATATCTTGTCCCTTTCCTGTATTGATGATATAAAATAGTTGTTAATACTTCGTGTAAGATCGATAAATCTTTCCTTTCGTGAATTCGTGAGCAAAAGAATCTGTAATTCTTGCCGTGATTCGTGCGATTCGTGAACATACAGCATTTGTTGTTCACTCAATGAAAGATAAATCGATCTTACAATGAAACAAGCAATTATCCTCAGTGTCCTCAACTGATGTAGCTAGTTGGACTTTCTGCTCCTAGAATAAGTCCAACCGTCCCTTGCGAGTAGTGATCCAATTCGGTGGTGAGATATGCAAATGTTGTAAATGACAGATCGCGTTTATCAATCAAAACTTCAATCGACTAATCAAATTATTCATTTGGATCGGAAATTAACTTTTAACTCCGACATTTGCATATAATTATGTGAAGCATTTCTGTTGGTTTGGCGACTAAAACAGCTTAACTTTAGCTCTATAGTCACGATGTGTAGGTCGCCAGCCAACAATTATACTATTTTGTTACATGTTTAGGACCATAAATAATTGCGTTTAATATCACAGTGGAACTAGAATTTCAGTAGGCGTTGCCAGCAAACCCGTTAATCGCCGCATATCTAAACAGTAAAGTAATATTTGTTATTTAGATTGAAGTATAAAACCTTTCCTTTACAAATTAAATAGGTAAGATTCATTTTATCACAACAAACAAAAGCTAATGGGGCCGTGCGTGATATTTCCAACCATTTAAACATTTGCGCCAATTAAAGCTTCTTATCAGCCTGTGCATTCACTGCGCACTCGACAAATGGACAAACTGAACTGACTAAAAACTTTTTACGATTGAAGAATATTCTAAATCCCCGTAGTGGCTGTACAGGCTTCTGCTCAGGGTATGCACTTCAAGCAAATGTGAAATGGTCACACCAGAGGTCAAAGAGAAAGAGATATTTATTATAATCCTAGCTGTGAAATCTCGGGATTCCCAAGTGCAATAAAGTTTTGATATCATCACTAGTGATGATATCAACTTTCACCCCGAAAATCAGGAAGTTCTTTTATTTCTAAAGGGCTCGGTCGCTCCTGGTTAATATTCATATCCAAGATTGCCAATTTTATATCGACAAAAAGAAAGCGTTTGACTCCTCCACATAAAAAAAATAACTGTAATATAGAGGATAATCAACTGGTTATTTTTGATATGAAAAATCTCTCACGAGAATGCGTTGTTAGGCGTTGAAAAACGAGTCCGAAGGACGAGTTTTTCTAACGCATAACAACGTATTCGAGTGAGAGATTTTTCATATCAAAAATAACCAGTTGATTATTCTATTTATTATATTCGAAACAGTTTTATTTTTCAATAATTGCTGATTTATTTCAAACATATTCGACAGCATCGACCCTAGAAACCGTGCGCATTAATATCAAAGGATTTTGTAATTCAATAATTTCTGTTCGCCATCTTGGATTTTCTCTCCAGGTGGGCGAGTTTTTCAAAGGAATTTTTGAGGGAAAGTCCGTATTTTAAGACACTTAGAGATTTGCAGTGTCAGGCACAAAAATAATTTGGGCGAAATATATACTGTATCTAAGGGCGACAATCTGGTCGTGGATCTAAAGGCCCCGGGATATTTCGAACATCGATCGACGATTCATGACTCGGACTTGGACAGAATTATAGGATAGGCAGTCTGTGATCACTCAGTCTTCTGACTTGGGCGTACAAAACAAGCTCATGCGGGTTAGGTTTGAGTGTCTATCACTTTAACTGCAATATCATCAGTATTCGGGGAATAATTTTGGACGTTACGGAAAATTATGCATTTTGTTTGAGTCATCTGTGATAACACAAACATCAAGGTTCGTAATAGTTTCAAACCAGTTGTTAAAAAAACAGTTATTTTGATGTTGTAGTTATGTTCGTTATTTTTTTCTTATTTACTGTTTTTTAATTGATTTTTAGCCCAAGAAATTGAATGTAAGGTCACCGAGCGAGCCGGCCCTTCGAAAATAAAAGTAGTTCCAAATTTTCGGAGTGAAAGTTGATATCATCACTAGTGATGATATCAAAAATTTATTACACTGGGAAATCCCAAGATTTCACAGCTAGGAATATAATAAAAGATATTAAAACATAATCTATATGTTTTATAACTTTTCTGTTGAAATGATGGCGAACGAAGTTGGGGAGAGTGAGAAACTCACGGTGACCTTACATTTCATTTCCTAGGCTAAAAATCAATTCAAAAACAGTAAAATAAGAAGAATTTAACGTTCATAACTACAACACCCAAATAACCGTTTTGTTAACGACTGGTTTTAAACAATGTTTGTGTTATCACTGATTGACTCAAACAAATGCATAATTTTCCGTAACGTCCAAAATCATTCCAGAACTCGAATACTGATGATATTGCAGTTAAAGTGATACACACTCTAACCTAACTAAACTTGTTTTGCACGCTCAAGCCAGGAGACTGGGTGATCACAGACTGCCTATCCTATGATTCTGTCCACGTCCAAGCCTTTAATGGTCGATCGATGCTCGAAATGTACCGGGGCTTTTAGATCGACAATAAGATTGTCGCCCTTAGACCGGTACCGCCGTCGACTTGAACAAAGCCGGCTTTATTAAAAAGTCGACAGTGGTACCAGTCTATGTCGCCCTTAGATACAGTTTATGTTTCGTCTAAATTATTTTCGTTCTTGACACTGCAAATCTCCAATAGTTTTGAAATACGGCTTTTCCTTCAACAAAATCCTTTTAAACCCTCGCCCACTTGAAAAATCAATCCAAGATGGCGAACAGAAAATATTAAAAACAAAATTCGTTGATTTAAATGCGCATGGTTCCCAGGGCCGAAGATGAGAAATATGATTGAAATAAATAGGTAACGATTGAAAAATAAAGCTGTTGCGAATACATTAAATAGAATAATCAACTAGTTATTTTTGAAATGAAAAATCTCTCCATCGAATAGGTTGTTTTGCGTCAGAAAAATCGTCCTTCGGACTCGTTTCTCAACGCATAACAACGCATTCTCGTGAGAGATTTTTCATATCAAAAATAACCAGTTGATTATCCTCTATTTAATGTCTCTGAACGAATCCAAAATGTAACTACAGATTATTCAGGCCTAGCTTTTTTACGACCTTCAAGAAGAAGCTTTAGAAAACTTCCTGTAAATAGAAAATTCCTTGAAATAAAAAAACTCTTGTACACACTTTGTTTTCTATCCGCAAATATAAATATTTTTTTCATCGATTAGAAAATAAAACTGTTGTCTACAACGTCTTTGAATATTTATCAGTATAAAATTTATCAACTGGTATTAGCTTAATGTGTGGTTTACGACGGATGGGCGGCTTTGGCGACCAGGTGATCCAATGGTAAGTCGAAGGACTTCTAGTCCTAAGGTATGTGGTCTAGAATCCCGAGTGCATTTGGAATTTTACAGCGACACTTACTGACTCCTGCCCTGCTAGAAGTGCATTTGCAAGAAACTCAGAGGTTGTACATTGAAACTTGACGCGTTAAGGAAAGTTTTGCACGAGCCGCTTGACTCTAACAGAAAAAGTTTATTTTTACGGCTCCAGTTGTTCCAGCGGTGCGGTGCAATCGATTTTTTTCAGCGGTGCGGTCCAATCGGAGTTTTCCATATTCTTAATTTGTTTGATACTAAGAACTAGCAATTTCTTTCTTTCCTACAATATTTCCTATCATATAGGATGGTAACTATTTGAATTGTAGTTACGTTATAGAGTCCTCTGCTACCTCTTTGAATTTTGACAAATCTAAAATTTTGGAACAAACAAAGAACAAATTGACAAACAAAAATAGTAAGGGTTAAAAGACGAATAGGTTTTGCTTTCATTTAGGTCTGAAAAAAAGCTTCATAAAGTGTAACTAGGCAGCAGAAGCGTGATTAGGATTTTTGTATAAACCTGAATATCATATTTTTAAAATTGAATAAGTAAGTAATATTTTATTAAAGTGACATGTGTAGAATGAAAATATAAACAAGCAAAAAAATAGTATCGCCCGACCCAATTGGCCTATATGTCACTATGAATATTGACTCATAAAGAAGTGTGACTTCATTTTTGTTTCATACTTCAATGAAAATAATCCTCTCCAATCCTTTTTATCAATTTACTATGAAAAACATTTAAAAAAGAGTTTGGACAGTTGTTTCATGCGCAGGCAAACAAAATATTTCCATAATGACTTTTTCAAAGAGGTATTAACTGAATTTCCAGGCAATCAGAGTACGCGAATCTTCATACACGAAACTTAAATCGAATTATACGTGTGTGTGTGTGTGTGTATGTGTGTGAATGAAACTTCTTTTTTCATTTTTACTGATGCACGACTGAAAATGACTTTCGGCTCATTAAATTCGCCATGCTATATAGACACAAAATCTGATAAAACGTACAACATAAAACACTATTACGTCGATAAAAGAAATCGCTAATGCAGTCGATAAGAAAATGCATTTTAATGTGAATTCCAAGCTTGGGAGGTTGTTAATCATCATAATATATTTTGTAAACTTACACATTCTCATAGAGAAATGCGTCAAAAGCGGACACTTAATAGCTGACTGTGCCAAATACGATATGAAGAATTGTCGTTTGGGGACCAAACATCGTGTCTACAGCATATTCGAGCCTGCGAGGTCCACCTATATATTTTAACCCATTACCACACAATGGCGCTTTCCGACGCCCTGAAGAAATACGACGATGGAAATGTGTGAGGGAATGGGAGAAATTGTTTTCTACCCTATTTGGCAATTATTTCCAAATTAGTGCAATTTGAAATGTCTTCAAAAACTTCTTCCACTTTAAATTAGTCTTAAAAATTGTTGTCTGGTTATCGGTGAAACGAATCTATATCCTTAGAGTTAAGAATGGAAACGTTTTTTGGTTATTCTTTTGCTCCCCGTTTGTGGTCCATATCTATTGGGACTTTATCCTAACTACCAATCGTCGGTTGATTCCTTAATTGACAATCGTAATTGATTAATTAGTAGTTCAATGCTGAAAACATTTCTGAATAAGATAAAGCCATCCCTACGAATCCTGCCAAGCTCAGGACGTTTATAGGAATGTTAAACTTTGTCATGCTGAACTCGGAATATTCCTGGTTTAGTAGGAGGTATAGACAAAGATCAGCCTGCACATAAGTGCAGTCTGATCTTGGTCTTCACCTCTTGCTTGTCCTCTTTAAGCCAGAGTTGTTTAAATAATCAATTTTCTAAAGAAATATTGACCCACATTACGACCTTCCAGTGTTGTCAATACTTTGATTTTAAAGCAATTCTATAAAGGATTTTAATTCAGCATGACGAGGTTTAATATCCTTGTGGAGTTTACACCGAATCTAGCTGAAGTCACTGCTTCACTTAGCATATTGCTAAAGAAACCAGATTTCATATGGGACAATCCCAAGACTAGAGCTTTCAAACAGTTGAAAGAGATTATCACAAATGCGCCAGTTCCTGGTTATTTCGACCAAGAAGTACAGCTAATACTTGAAATTGATGCTAGCCAGCTAGGAAGGGGCTGTTGTATTTACCAAAATAATAAGCCACTGACATATGCATCGAATAGCTTGATGCTAAAAGATTGAGTGCATGTATGCCCAGATAGAAAAAGAACTTTTTACCTGTGTTGGTACTTATCTAAAATATAAGCAAACATACGGCAACCTTAGCAAAGCGTGTCATGGTTTGAAGATAATGTGGAATATTTGAATAATTATTAGAACTATTGGCTAATTTAGATATTAATGTATATCAATAATTTCCCAACAACCCCTAAGCCAACGAATACTGAAAGTGTTCAGCACTTATTAGGAAACCGTGAGGGTTTGCTTGTTAAAAAAAATTCCTTATTTTCTCACGATGTTTTATATCCCAAATTATAAGCCCTAATTCACATGCAATATAAAAAGTTTTTTCGAATTTTCTCATGTAGACCAATGTCAAATCCTATTGTATAGCGAATGGTTGGAAAAGCTTGAAATGGACTGTATTTAAAATAGACAGGAGTGTAACCATATCTAGTTAAGAACTTCCGGTGATTATCGGGGTTTTCCCTATTTTCTCTACTTTCGTTTTCGTGAGGTAAGTCAATTTAAATTGTTCTGCTGATAACTGATTGTAACAAAGCACGAGAAGCAATGAGTTCAAGTTTTACTTAAGTGTGACTTTCTTCAGTTCCCATGAGTAGCATTTTCATTTTATTTCAGGATTTCAAGAAGCAGCAAACAATATCAAATGTCCGGAGAGTACATTTGTCGAAATCCAAAGTATGTCGTGATCGCGTGTAGTGGCTGTTACCAAAATGATACACAATATGGAAAGGTTTGTATCGGTCGCAGCAATTGACCAAATGCTGGCCCCGCCCACTTACTCAGTTGACCACGCCCACTGACTGCAACAGGAAGTCCCATGGCAGGCAGCATGCAACAAAAATGCTTGAGTAACAGGCCTCCTAGCAGGCCAAAACAAAAATAAAGGTTTTTATAAAGGCTCCAATGTATGAAAATAAAGGCCTTTTAGTGTAAAATATGAAAAAATAAAGAGTGAATAAAGGCTATTTTCGTTGAATTTCTCATTTCTTTATTAAACCCACAGTCATACCAAAGTCATTTTTTGATGTTATATACTGTTTGAATTATGCAATATAATACATACCTTATTTAATGTGTATACCTATTTTCTCTGCATATTTATATCATACATAGCTCCTGTTTTACAGTGTAGGAAAATGCAGAACAAAATCCATTACTTGCTTTAAGCTAGCAAGGCAACCAGTCAGAGTAAATATAAAGGTTTTGAGTGAGAATTACAGGCTATTTTGGCGTTTTAAAGGTTTTCTGGGGAAATGTAAAGGTTTTAAAGGTTTGCTCTGAAATTAAAGGTTCTTAAAGGTTTTAAAGGTTTCACTAGGAGGCCTGGAGTAAGCTGTAGTATCGACGTTTAAGTCTCCAAACCAACAAAAAACCTTAACAAAAATGGCGGTAAATGTCGAAGATCGAAACTCATTTTAGTCTTGTATTGGTCGACTGGTTATTTGATTGGCTGTCTCGATTGGTCAATTTCGACCCCCAGGTAACTGAAATATGCGTACCTCCTCCTATAAATAGAACAACAACAACAAAACACTTAGAATAATTGTACTATCATAAGGATCGTTCTTTTCGAAATAAGGTATGATCTTTTCTAGATAAGGTATGATCTTTCACGGGAAAGGATGCCTAATTAAAATTTAATTTAAAAAATCCTCATTTACGCTTTAGAGTAAATAGTTTTCATTGGAGTCTCTTCAAACTTTCACAGAATGATTGTATCATCATAAGCATCGTCCTTTTGGAAAATGGGTCAGATCCGTCTAGAAACACTGGAAAAGGGGCCTTATAAAAAATTAATTAAAATATATTAAAAATCTTCACTAACACTCTAGAGTCCACAGTTTTGTTTTCATCGGATTCTTTTGCCAAGAAACACGTCAAGAAACACGTCAAGAAACACGGGGAAAGGGGCCCTATGAAAATTGAAAATCTTCGATAATACTCCAGAGTTCCTTTTTTTTTATCGGATTCTCTTCAAACTTTTACAGAATGATAGTACCGTCATAGAGATAGTTCTTTCCATCAGGAAACACGAGAAAGGGGACCTTATGAAAATTCAATTTACGAAATCTTAATTAATGCTATAAAATCCACAGATTTCATCCGGTTGTCTTTATAGTCTTATAGAATGATTTAACCTTTGTAAGGATTGTTCCATTCCGAATCGGGTCAGATCCTTCAAGTAATATGGGAAAAGGGGCTGTGTGAAAATTAAAAAATATACATTTACGCAATAAAGCCCACAGCTTTGATCAGAGTTTTTTAAAAAAAAACTTCCAAAGAATAATTGTTAGGTCTTAGCGACCATTTTTTCGAAATTTGGTCTGAACTGTCAAGAAGCATGGGAAAAAGGCAATTATGAAAATTTCTTTTACAAATCCTTGTTATCAAGTCCCGAACTTTCATCGAATTTTCTTCAAACTTTCACAGAATGATTGTACAATAATTACGATTGTTGATGTTGACATTAGACCTGATCCGCCTAGTATCACAGGAAATTGAGCCTCATGAAAATTTGATTTTGAATTCCCTGTACCAGAACAAAGTACACATTTTTTTGATCTTATTCTGTTCCAACTTTCACTGAATGTTTGTATGGTCATCTTTCCAAATTGGGTCTGATCTGTCTGTTATCACAGGAAAAGGGGCTGTATGAAAATTTTATTACAAAATCCTCATTAACACAAGAATTTCCTCAGTCGTTATCAGATTCTCTCCATACTTTAATAGACTGATTGTACCATCATTTGGATTGTTACTTTGTAAATTTGGTCTGATCTGCTAAGTTTCACGAGAAAAGGGGCCTTATGAAAATTTTATAACAACAACAACAAAAAAAAAAAAATGTAATCACAATAAAGTCCTCAGTCTTTATTATTTTCTCCAAATCTGAAGAATAATTGAACTATCTTTAGGATTGTTCCTTTGTAAATTGTGTCTGATTTGTTAAGTTTCACGAGAAAAGGGGTCTGTTCTGTAAAATATCACGAGAAAAAGCCATATGAAAAATTCACTATGGTATCCCAATTAACACAATAAAGTCCACAGGTTACACAGATTGATTGTACCATTATGATTTTTGATTTTGACAGTGGATCTGATCCGTCAGATATCACACGAAAAGGGGCCTTGCTAAAAACTAATTTAAATATTCTAGTTAACACAATGATGTCCCAAGATTTCACTGGATTCACTTCACAGAAAATAAGAATGGTTCTTTTCAGAATTGGGTACAATCCGTCAAGTATATCATGTAAAAAGAGGCCATATGAAAATTTCATTCAAATATTCTAGTTTGCATAATTAAGTTCGCATATTTCATTTTAAATTTTCACAGAATGATAAACCATCATTAGGATGGTTCTTTTTGAAATTTGATCTGATCAGTCAAGAACCATGGGAATGGGGACCTTATGGAAATTCTATTACAAAATAAAATCCATTGTTTCATCGAATTCTCTTCAAACTTTCACAGAATAATTGTATAATCCTAAGAATTGATTCTTTTTTAAATGGGTAAGGTCAATAAAGTATCACGAGAAAAGAGGCCTTTTGAGAACTAGCTTTGTTAACACAATAAAGTCAACTTTTTTTAGCTAGACTATTCGAAGAATTGGGGGGGGGGATTCTAGTCATCCGGGCATCGGCATAATGGCTTGGTTAAACCTTACTTGCAAGTGTCATTTATTAGTTTCTACTAATGCTATTGCTCTAAAACTTAACACATGTTTTGTGTCAATGACATCAGACGCTACACACAGATTCATTACTCTGACATTCATTTTGATTGACTCTTAACCCTTTGTGGACTTAGAAAATCTTGGTTAAACCTTACGTGCAATTGTCATATGTTTCTAATAACTCTCTTTCTACTAATGCTATTGCTTTGAAACGTTGCACATCTAATTGTGCCCATTACATCATTTTCTAGGTAAAGATTCATTACAATTACATTTATTATAGTAGTGTTATATCCATTTTTGGACTTAGAAACTTTTGTTAAACCTTGCGTACAACTGTCATATATCTCTAATTACTCTCTTTTTACTAATGCTATTGCTTTGAAACTTTGCACATGCTTTTGTGCCTATCATATGAGCCTCTAAATAAAGATTCAGTACACTTACATCTATCATGGTGGAGTTTGAACCCTTATAGAGCTAAAATTCTTTTTGGTTAAACCCTGGGTGCACCTGCCATATATCTTTAAAAACTCTCTTTCTACCAATCCTATTGCTTTGAAACTTTGCATATGTTTTTATGACAATAATATTAGCATCTAGACACAGTTTCATTACTCTGACATTCATTTAGTGGAATTTCAACCATTTTTCGGCATAGAAATGATTGGTTAAAACTTACGTGCAGCTGTCATATACCTTTAATAACTCTCTTTCTACTAATTCTATTGCTTTGAAACTTTGCACATACTTTTGTGCCAATCATATCATCTTCTAGGCAAAGGTTCATTACAATTGTATTTATTATAGTAGTGTTTTAACCCTTTTTGGGCTAAGAAATTCTTGTTTGGTTTAAACATTTATTTGAAAGATTTTTTATCTCTATTACTACTTAGGTATTATGCCTTATGTCGACATTAAATTCCCATTACTATCCTGCAGCACTCAGAATAGTCGAGCGTTGGTTTCCTCTGACAGCTCTTGTTATCGGAATCTCTCCAAAGATGCATGGAATAAGTGTGGCTTTGGAAACACATTAAAATGGGCCGCACAGATTATCATTTAAAACATTCTTGCTTATTTGCTGAAGTTCAAAATTATTATCAGATTTTCTTTCAAATCCACAGGAAGATTGTAGGGTCGTAAGCAAAGTTCTTTTCGGAAATGAAGTGGATCCACTAGAAAACACAGAGAAAGGGACCTTATAGATTTTCACTCAAAACAATCCTGTTTATGTGATAAAGTCCTTGAGTGTTATTGGATTCTGTTGAAAATTTCACAGGATGAATGAAGGGTCATAAGGAATTTTCCTTTTTGAAATGAAGTGGGTCCGTACACGGCAATGGCGGCCTTAAGGAGTGTTGCTTAAATTAATAAAGGGGACAAAGTCCAATTTGTTATTCTTATGCATTTTCCTTTAAGCAATTAGCTTACTTAAATATCAGATTGCTTTAACGAAAAACTTGATAACCAGTAGAGCGTCTCAGGCCCTCTATGGTCTCTTTTTTATTATGTTCCCAGCAGTAAAACCTTGGGATTTCCCAGTGTAATAAATTTGATATTATCACTGGTGATAATACTATCTCTCACGCCGAAAATCAGGAACTACCTTTATTTCATCCACCCATTACCCATGGCTAAGAAATACTGGCCCGATAGACGCAGGTCAATATTCATAGTGAATAGTGTCAATTTTGCACTATCTTTTGACTCTATGGTGATAAAAAAAAAACTATGAGAATTTAAACTATTAAATTACAAGCTTTTCTGTTCAAAAAATGGTTCAACATATAGATGGAGTGCGCGAGAAATGAATGGTGAGCTAACATTCAACTTCTAAAAACTAAATATCCATTCAAAACAATAAAATAAGAACAAATAAATTTATAGTATAAAATAACTATATGGACAAAATATCCGTTCTATTAACAACTTGTTTTGAACAATGACAAATTTGAATGTCCTGTTTATCGCTGATAGTTTTTAAGAAATTTGCATTATTTTCCATAACCTTCCAAAATGTGCCAGGCCTCGAATACTGATGATGTTACAGTTAAAATGACAACACCCGTACCTAATCTGCATGCGCTAAAGTCAGGAGACTGAGTGGTCACAGACTGCCAATCCTTTAAAATTCTTTCAATGCCGAGGTATTTGATGAGTTGTTGACACGAATGTGAAAGGCACGTAATTATAACTGACCGACTGGGTGATGTAAAACAATAAGAGCGTTCGGTACAAAGTTTAATTAACGACAAAGTAATGCACATTTAAACATGTGACGCATTCAGCATGCCTATCAAGTTATATGATCTAGATCAATTGATATAAAATTGATGTACGAAAAAGGAAAACAAATAATAGAAAATTGATTTTCAATAGATTTTTGTTATATTTAGCTAATTTTTGGAGGAGTGTGTGTATGCTTGGGGGGGGGGGGGGGAAGGGGGACCAAACATAGACTGACCAATCAACGCATCTTTCACCTGTGCCTCGATCAATAGCAAAACTTCATTTAAACTTCAAAACGGCTTGCTTACCACGCCCGGGGAGCACAAATGTCAACCTGACAATGGTTTTTTTTTGGTCGCTAAGGGGAAAAACTTAAAGTGAATTCTATCGACTGACCTATACGTCGTAGATACAGCTTCATTTACGCCGAATTTACTTTACGTTATAGGACTGTCTTGGCAGACTTGTTATTATTTTTGTTTCATTATCATTATGATTATAATGTTTTCTGTAGCCTTTTCGTTAACGGACCAATATATCGCTTTTGACAGACTTTTGACGGTAGCGATTTTCTCACGAATTCGCTTTCAATAGACTGCTGACTTTGACTGTAAATTCGCTATTGTCAGGCATTTATATGAATGAACTTTTATATTTATCTTTTACACGTCTTTAACGACAAATTATAAGCATGAAATAAGTTCACATAATAAGGATCAATTAAAATTATCTTGTCGCTATAGACATGTCGACGTCATCAAGTACCGATTATCTCCTAGCTATTTCCTCGCTCTCAAAGGTAGGTATCAATGTTTTTTTCATTTTACAGATTTTAATCATTTTTATTTCCTCTAATAGACTATTTGAATACAATATGCCGAAAAGTAGTTTTGCAAAAATATGAGGTCGCTTATCAGAAAAAAGTAGGGTATTTCCCTAATAGCCTACGTAGGCTGTTAATCTATTTATAGATTAATCCGAGACAGTTACGAAGATTAAAGGTCATTCACGTGGCGCGAATAACCGTTGGAACCTTGCATTTAGTTCAAATTACTTCAAACCAACGTCATCGTTACGTCATCAGGAGTAATGTTCGCTAGCCGGTCTGAAAAGACCAGTCCTTTCATGTGACATGATTTAGGACGTTGGCTGTTTCGCTAGTAAATTTGTTACCTTCATATGCAAATGAGGTCATTCGATGTCGACAGCCGAATTCCGTGATATCTAAAAATAATCTGGAATTCCGCTGAACCTTTCCGATGTAACCACAAAAAGCCACTTTAGGTCTATTAGATAACCACCAAGACAATACCTGACCTAACTTAAAGTATTAAATGTTCGTTTGAATATATTTTTCAGGACTTGGTAATTTTTCTTTTCTAGGCTTCAGAAACATCGATACCTCCCTTTAATGCTTATTCATTCTCATTGATTCTGTCGGGGGACTTTTTTAAGACTTAAGAAACGGGGTTATGACGCCTGTCAATGGTGAATTGTAGACTATTAATCAACTATTGACAGACTCGTCCAAAAGCGATTCTTTAATGAAATAGCAATCGACTAATGTCTGTCTTTGATGGTTTTGACTTAGGACCGCTATTGACAGAAAACATAATTTATATTAACCATTTTGCATCAGTTTTGAACTTGATTATTAATTAATTTATTCATTTATTTATCATATGAGTTATTTTATGATTGTCTACAAACATTCAAATGCGTTTTACATTCAGGTTCGCCAATAGCGACTTTTTCAGAAAATCGAAAATGACAAATGTGAAAATAGCATGTACGCGACAGAATATTCGGTATAAAATGATTTTCTCGTACAATTCGTTCTTGACAATCGTGGATTAATAAACACTTCGTAATATTTAAGGATTTGGTGGAAAATGAAGTAACAGGGGTACGTTATGATGTAGACTTGAAGCATTTGGTCCATTATCTGGAAACGGACATATATTCATTCGAAGAAAGTTATAACATTAGATACATAAACAACAGAGAATGGAAAGACACCCGAAGAATCATCAACGATGAAATTAACTGTAAGTAAACAGTAGAAATTACCTCTTATACCTGTTGCTCAAAAATAGGAAGAACCGACTTTTACCTAGCAAAGCGTCATCTTTGGTAGCTTAAGTTAGCAAACAAAATTTTGAGGTCTTCTTAGAGTTCAGTGAGCGCAAACTTCGACTGGAGGCTTGACCGTTAAATCCATTGAATGCCTACGCCATGAAAAGAAGCTCTTATGTATTTCAGTAATGTTGCAAAGTTTAGAAAAATTGTAGAGAACTCTTTTAAAAGCACGATCTCACTCAAATCCGACATTTTACGCATCGCAAGAAAAAAGCTTTGGAAAGCATAGTGGGCAATGAAGACACAAGCAATTTCTTCATTATCCACAATATTTTCTAACCTAGAAGGAAAATATTTCTAAATTCAACCAACTTGAAATTATCTCCTGTGACTTTTTTCAGTCTGAACCAGTCTAAGATTTTGTCATGTTGTAACTCCTGGGTTACTTTAGCCTCGTTTATTTATCATGATAACCTTTGTCAAAGAAGATTTCTTACTAACAAAACCATACTTTGCTATCTTACAGTTCTTTTAGTACTTTGATTTTTCAGCATTAGAGGTAGAGAGGCTGAACATCCATAGCTGCGTTCTGCATCTTAACCAGTTTGTCGGTTTCTTTGATGCAGATAACAGATTTCTTTCGAAACATCTAATATTGTAGGCCAATTGGCTGTAGTTACGACTTTCAGTTCGCCAACCAACCATTCTTCTTATTTGTAACATTGATTGAATTTAGTTTAACGCCTCTTTCAACAGTATGTCAGTAATATATGGCGACTGGAGCACCTAACAATGGAATCCCGGTATTTCTCACACAAGTACTACCACTACATCCTATCCTAGCCTCCAGCTGTTCATCACACTTAGGTTTAAGTGGTACTGAATTTTACAAAATAATGCTGTTGAAAAATCGAAGCGGAACTTCCTGCTGGAGACTTTTGGCGGGGCCAGCGGTTGATCAATTGTCCATGTATCTATGGGGATAAATCTTTTTCGCCTGTTTTTAGCCTGAGATTGCGTAAGCAATCTGAGGCTAAAGTTACAATGCTAAAAATTCAAACCCATGCAAAGTTTAATGTGAAAACATAATGTAAAAACATATACCGCAATCAATATGATCTTCTGTCGCATGAAAAGTAGATCGGATCTGACCATAAATTAATACGCCCGATTGAGGCGAGAAGGTCGAAGGCGAGATATGACTCATTGAAAGCTACAGTACTTTCATGTGAGTGTTCTGAATTTGGCAAAATTATCAAAACTTGACGAGTAAATGGAAAGAAAGAAAGGAGATATATAATATATTGGACATTTTTAAACATATATAATCATATCATATTGTTAAGAAAAAAAAGGTGCTCTCTCTCGCTAGCTTCACTGGCTGAAAGCCAACGAGCTTTTGTCATGATGTGGTTTCCGTCGTCCGTCCATCCGTCAACTTTATTTTAAAAATCTTCTCAGAAAGTACTGAACATAATTCAACCAAACTCAACCAAAACTCACAGGAAGGATCCTTTGGTGGCCTTTATCAGATCCCCTCAAAACATTTTGATCGGGTGAAAAATATGTAACGATATATACATGTAAATATATCGTTACAATACCTCAACGGGATGAAAATTATTGCGGACAGGTTGTGTCCCCTAGCGCAAAAATTGGCAAATTTGCGCATAATCGACAGTAGATTTGGGTAAAAGTGGCACCTCCGATAATTCGACCATCAAACTCTTTTCTGCGCAGGTAATATATCTCCTGTATACATATCTCAGGCTTTCAGCGTTTTCAGCGCTTTGATTTCTTCTTGCTAGCATTCTTGTTGAGAAGGCTTTTATTTCACATACGATGTAGCAATAATATATTTATCTTCGCATTAAATGAACAGTTTTACAATCAAAAGAAAATAGATGGTAAGTTACTTGGAAAAAGTTTATTGGGAAAGACGTAGAAATATATCTGATGAACCTAAGGTGAACCTAAGGTGAACCGGAAATATTCTGAAGCCGAGTCGGATAAACTTTTCCATATCATGTCTTCCAACATTTTACTTCTCCTTTTATTGATTAGATCCCCGGCGGCAGCACATATCCTGTCCGACGTTAGTCTCTCACCAATGGGTGGATAATCGTGAACCTAAGTTCGATATCAGCTGGAGGCTAGGAAAGGATGTAAGGATGGCACTGGTGCGAGATATACCAGGAATCGATTGTTAGGTGCTCCGGTCGCCAAGATGTGACTGAAAAATTGTTAAAAGCAGCGTTAAACCCCATTCAAACAAACAAATCTACTTATCCTTTTACCAAATCTTTAAACCAATTAAACAAAAATATCTGCGATAAGTAAATGCAAGTAAAGTAGTATGATCAGGATATGTAAACGTGGTAGGGGAGGGTCGACCTTTGAAAGAACTCACATTTTTTTTATTTCCTAGGCCCTAGTTTATAGAAATAAATCAACGAAAACATCTAAAACTGATACCATAAACAACGAAGACCTACCTTTTATCGAATATGATTTGCCTAGATTGCTTAACTTGTCAATCATTCAACTAAAATGTTGATGAGTTTTCGCTGTCATTTAGCTGCGACATCGTAGCCCTATGGTTATCTGCTGGCGAGCGTTACGACACCCACCTTCTTTGCTTCTTGTTTCAGATCCAAATATTATATATTTTATGATGAGCGATTATCTTTTAATCAATTTCATGCGCATTTTAAAATTATTGACAAATTCTATAAATATAATCAAAATATCAATAGTATCAAACTTTTAATATCGCTTTCTTTTCAGTTTATGACAAATTTCCTAAGTTTGGCGGCCATGACACTTGCTTGGTCATGTGATCTATTATCACGTCATGTCTTCTGCGTCCAGAAAACTGACCATTACTTAGTTTTGATAAAATGGTTAATAAGAGGGAGAATGTAGCCGAGATGGGTGTCATTTACTGTCAACACTTTGGTTTATTTAATCAATGATATTTTATGAATTAGATAAATCATAACATATTTACAGTTGATTTACTGCCTGTTAGTCCGTTAGATTGTTTGCGTGCGTAACTCATACCGTTTAAACGGGAATGAACTGAAACTTGCCATAATGAATATCTTTGATGAATTGTTGTGTGTGTGACAAAAATATTTATCTGCCCTGACTAGTAATACTTTTTTCACTGACAATCCCAACGCGCGAATATGCGCCGCTCTGCGAAACTCTTGTTTTGATTTATATTCCGGCGTCTTGTGCACCTAAGCAAGGCCTTCTGTCATTTCTCACACAAGTTCCTAAAATCTTTTAAAAATGCTTTTAAAATTGACGTTAAACCAATCGCCCACGAGGACAACCACGACAATCGATCCAAGCCATCGGCTGCCTATCCCACATAAACAAACTTCTTATCACTCGCCAATTTCAATATTGTTTACAGGAATAAATCCGAATATTCGAGTATATATGAAAATGAAAAAATAATATTCGAATATATATTTTCTTTGTCATCCCTAATTAATGCAATAGTAGACACGGATCAGCCTGTGCATCCCTTCTGTCTAATCAGACTCTTCCATGTGTTCTTTACCTATAGCTACCGCCTCACAGCTTCCTTATTCGACCAGCGAATAATTTAATTGTTAGTTTCATTTAACAACATCAAGTGTTCTGGTTGGCCGGGGAAAAATCATACCTCCATGAAAAAAATTTGAGCGCGCAGCTAGTTTGTTTGCTTGCACACAAAATAGTTCCATAAAAATATATCGAAATTTTTAAGATATTTGTTGTTTTTTGAGGGTATTTTATGTGTGTTTTTTTCGCTTGATGTCACTAAATTATAAAAAATGGTAAGAATATTTTTTGTTTCCATGGAGGTATGAAACGAAAATACTAATCACACTTATGTATGAATACGCTTTGCGTATTCATAGAGTGTGATTAGATTAATCTTTTCATATCTCAATAAAAAAAATCATTCATCCATTAAATATTCTAAATACTATGAGAGGCTGTCCAGGCTGATCAGTGTCTGCAGTTCACGCACACGTGAAAAAGTTCTAAATATCCCACACGGCTCCTGAATACATATTTTCAGTTTCCGGATATGACAGCGCTATATTCATAATCCTAACATTCCTCGGTAACCCCGATGGAGGAGAAGAAAGGCTTGTTATGGGAGCACGTTCAAATGCCGTAAAATACAGCGATATCATAAACGATGTGAAGAAAATAAAAGGGCTGTATGGAAAACCCAAAATCTTTATTATACAGGTAAGGCCTAAAATAAAGCGGCGACAAAAACGTGCATTTTTTACGTGTACCGTTTATTCTAAAATCAATCTTGCTTAAGCGAGAAACTCAATTGACCAATCGCTGGCTCCGCCCACCGACTCCATAGGCACAGCCCATTTACTCCAAGAGGAAGTTCCGCTTCGATTTTGAACAGCGTTATTTTGTAAAATTTATGGCCAGCGGCATGTAACATAAAAATATAATAGTTGGTTGGCGATCTAAACGTCGTAATTGCAGCACGAATAAGCTGTAGTTACGACGTTTAAATCGACAAACCACTAGAATAGGTTAATAAAAATGGCTTCTTATGTCGGAGTAAAAAGCTCAGGTCTGGGCTGAATAAAAATTTTGATTGGTCGGTTGATTTCTTGATTGACGGACGCGATTGGTCAATCAGCAACCACTTCTATAAAGCGACCGATTTAATTCAATGTAGGTATCATAATTTGGCGTGGTTACTGCTAAGTCAGCAAAATCGCTCTAAGGACTTTCAGTCTTGATTCTTATTCAAATCCAATTCATATATATCTACCGTTTTGTCCTTACCCAGTAAACCTAGATGTTAAACTAGGGAAAGTTGTATGGAAAGAAGAAAATATTTATAACAAACAATTACTTCTTTTTCCGCACTGTTTTGTAACCGATATTTTCTTTCAATGATGTTCACTACACACCATTAATTTCATAGTGCGTGTAATTTTATATTACATAAAGTAATCATAGATATTCGAACATTCAATAACAGAGGAGGACCTGTAAGAATTGAAACCAACTACATGCTTTTGGAATTCTGTGGCAAATTCGATGTTTCTCTTCTTCGGTCTCTTAAACTATTCAAACTTTCCTACTCGGCTCGAATCCAATACAAGGTCTTGTGTCACTGCTTTAACTTAATATTCCTTTTATATTTTTTACGAGTTGCTTGGCTACGGTTGAAAATATAGCTTTTTATGCTCTCGAATTGAAAGATATATCGATCGAAAGCAAATGATTATTCTGTTTCTCTTATTCAAAAAAAAGACGAAATATGGGTATTTTTAGGCAAAATCTCTCAAAATTTATAATTTAGTACGTAATTTACACGGCAACCTGATGACGTCATTACGACTTTTATACCGCTAAGATGGCGTTCAGTAGTGCGAAAAGAACTAAAGCAGGTCTAAATTGACCAATCGCGCCCGTCAATCAAGCAATATGTCGACCAATCAAATAATTCATTCAGTCCGGAATTGAGATTTGAATTCCGACATTGGCCGCCATGTCTGTGAACATTTTTTTTGGCATGGCGACTTTAACGCCTTAACTACAGCTTATTCAGGCTGTAGTTACGACGTTTAGGTCGGCAAACAACCATTCCAGATTTTTGTTACTGAAGAGATGAAGAGAATATGTTTTTGTTTTCATGGAGGTATGAAACGAAAAAAAATCATCACTACTTTATAAATATGCGAAGATGATTCATACATAAGTGATATTAGTTTTTCGCTTCATTCCTCCATAAAAACAAAAAAATATTCTCTTTATTTCCTATAATTTAATAAAATCGAGGGAAAAAACTTTACGGAATTTGATACTATTTTGTATGGAACTATTTTGTGCGGAAACATACAAAATAGTTGCGTACTCATAATTTTGTTCATTGAATAATTATTTTCGACCAATCAGAACGCCGTTTTTGATTGACGAAATCAAAAATTAAATTATATGCTATTAACCACAAATTTGTAATAAGCAATTTCTCTTTTTTCCACAATACTTTTGTGGCACATAGGAAGGTTTCATTTCAAGTTTCATCCAATCTTCATCTACAACTTTTATCAATTTGTACCAGTCTGAAATTATTATCATCATGAGAATGTTTCAGGCTGATGATCCTTCCCTTATGCCAGAGAGGGTGGACGAAAGGACAAAAGCAAAACCCGTGTCTCACAGAGAGTTCATGAAACAAACCATACCAATTGATGCTGACAGATTGATTATTAAGTCGACCATACCACGTAGGTGTTTATGCTTTGCGCAATTTTGAAAATTGACCAATCGCTTGCCCTGTCCACTTTCTCCGTTGGCCACGCCAACTGACTCCGAAATGAGGTTCCGCTTCTATTTTATACGGCGTTATTTTGCAGAATTTATGGCAAGTAGCATGTATCATAAAAGTTAGTTGGCGACCTGAACATCTTTACTACAGCTTGAAAAAGCTGTAGTTACGACGTTTCAGTCGCCGAACTAACAAAAAAAAAGTTAACAAAAACGACGGCCTATGTTGGAGGTAAAAATTCAGTTCTGGCCAAGCTGAATGATTTCATTTGTCGACTGGTTATTAGATTGACAGTCGCGATTGGTCAATTTGCGTTTTGATAAGAATGTGAAAGAGTTTCTCGGCTCCTCATTCTGAAGAATGAATGCGTTAGTACAAATAGTGCATGAGTTTGAAGAAGGATTCTTTCTATTTGCCAGTTGACGGATTGTCAATGAAAGAATCAATCGACCAATCCAATTATTCATTTAGAATGGAAGCGAACGTTGAACTCCAACATTGGCCGACATTTATGTGAAGCATTTTTGTTTTGTTTGGCGAATTGAACGTCGTATGCTGTAGTTACGACCTTCATGTCGCCATCAAACCATTTAACGTTTTATGTGGAGCTCCGTGGACTAGTGGTAGGACGCGGAACTCAGGATGGGAGGGTCCCGGTATCGAATCCCACCAGGATAATTGGAATTTTTCTGAGCAAAAAACTTACTCCACATTGCTCCTCTCCACCCAGCTGTATAAATGGGTAGCTGTGAGGGTTGTAAACCAAAGTGCTGTGGCTGCCATGGGCACCGTATGTTAACAGCCGACTTGCAATACAATGATCGGGGGTTTAAAGTGTAAAGTTGTTTGATTACGCAAGGCGTAGAAAAAGACTATAAACCTAAAACTTTAACTTTTGAAAACTTTATTTTAAACTTTAAACTTTCAGCGTTTAATGTCACACATAACAATGAACAAAAATTTTGCAAAATAACTCAGTTTTTATTTAAGAGATGAAGAGAATATTTTTTGTTTTCATGGAGGTATGAACCGAAAAAACTAATCATACTGTATGAATACACGAAGCGGATTCATACATAAGTGTGATTAGGTTTTTCGGTTCATACCTCCATGAAAACAAAAGATATTCTCTTCATTTCTTTTAATTTAATAGCACCAAACGAAAAATACGACAACTTTACAAAATTTGATACCTTTTTGTATGGAACTATTTTGTGCGGAAGCATACAAAATGGCTGCGTGCTCAAAATTTTGTTCATGGAGGTATGAATTAAATTTTTCGACCAATCAGATCGCTTGTTTTTGATAGACGAAACTGAAAATTAAATTATATCTAAGTCAAACTTCGGAGCCGAGTGGGCGTGGCCAGCGATCCGTCATTTAAACTAGAAACTAATATTTTTGGATCTACTTTTTGCCTAATAGGTTGACCACCAGAACGACCAATAAACAATTTCATTGTTCCTGTAAGTGACAATGTGTTGCTAGTGGTCAGTGTTTTTGTTATTTCTGTTGTTGTTGTTGTTATTGTAAAGCAGATCTTGATATCAGAAGTAGCTGCGAATGAAGAAACCGTGATTTGTGATGGGTTAGAATTATGAAATAACAACAGAGCCTGCCTCTTACATCATCTCAAAAACACATCTGATAGACACGTGATGGATCGCTGGCCCCGTCAATTGTCCTCTGACAGGAAGTTCGACTTAGATATTAACCCTTTCCTGTTTTAAAACGTTTAAACATTTCCAAATTCAAAGGTTTTGCAGACGAAAATTAAAAGTGGATATAATTTGAACTATACCCAGTCAGTAGGGTACAAAAATATTGTGGAAAAAGAAAAAATTGCTTGTTTCAAGCAATTTCTTCTTTTTCAACGATGTTTTTCTCAATTATAAAATCATGGAGGCATCAAAACCAGGGATTGAACAGGAAAGGGTAAACGGCGTTATTTCGCAAAAGATTTAACCGGTAACATGTAGCAAAATAAAAATAAACTAGGCTGTTGGAGACCTTAACACCGTTTAAGTCGCCAAAACAACAAAAGATCTTTCTCATGAATGTCGACCAATGTAGAAGTTCAAAGTTTTCGTCCTGTCAAAATGAATGATTTGATTGGTCAATTCATAATTTGATTGACAGCCTTGATAAGTCAATCCTGAAAGGCAGCGGGCTGTAACGAGAGTTCAATTCGCGTTTTCATGGTGTTAACATTATGATATTATCTTTTGAACATAGTGTTAATTCAACCAGCTGAAACCTAGTGAGGTATTGTCATGAAGGAGTGTCCGCCGTGGGTCCGTCCGTCCTTCCGTAAAAGTTAACTTTAAAAATTTTCTCCTCAGAAATTACTGCACAGAATTCAACCAAATGTTTACAGGAATGGTTTAATGACCCTTTAACAGATTCCTTCAAGAAGGCCCTAACGGGCTGAGAAATTACTGCACAGAATTCAACCAAATGTTTACAGGAATGGTTCTTTAATGACCCTTTAACAGATTCCTTCAAGAAGGCTCTAACGTGCTGAACTAATTTCCATATAAATTGTATGTTGAAAACTTTGAAAATTTTCTTCTCGGAAACCAGTGGATGGATTTCAACCAAATGTTACAGGAATGGGCTTCAGGCTACCCTCTATATGGTTTCTTAAATGTATTTAGATCAGAAGAAAAACATAGCTATTTTTCCATATGTGGTATATAGTAAAAAAGTTGAAAATCTTTTTCTCGATAAAAAGTTGATAGGTTTCAACCAAATTTCACAGGAATAGTTCTTTGGTAATCAGATTCCTTCAAAGAATTTTGATCGGATCAAAGACATGGATTTAATGGGCGGGGCTAATTTCGATATATATGGAAAAGGAATATTGTGGAACATCTGAAAATCTTTTATTTTTTTTTTGGGGGGGGGGGTGTTTCTTTTCTTGCTTAATACCGCTTTTAACACTTTTCGGTCATATCGCGGCGGCTGGAGAACCTAACAATGGATTCCTGGTATTTCTTGCACCAATACTACCGTTACATCCTTTTCTAGCTTCCAGCTGCTATCTGAATTAGGTTTACTATTATCCACCCAGTGGTTAGAGACAAATGTCGTAAAGGATATGTGCCGCCGCCGGGGATCGAACCCATGACATCCCTTTATTGAAGATTAGGAGACTGATGCGCTACCGAATGTGCTATGACGTTATGTTTTGCGGCTTGTGTCTTTATGTGGTATATAGTTAGAAATTTGAAAAATTCCTCGGAACTGTGGATGGCTTTCAACAAAATTTCACAGGAATGATCTTTATGTTATCTTTAGTCGGATGTTTTAAGAAATTTTATTATTTCTAATAAAAAGAAAAAGCTTTGGAAGATTGGCCAATTTCCAGGAATATATACAAGGGAAATAACTGATATTGCTGAACTGAGAATATTTGTTGCATAAAAGGAAGTTGCCTCCCTTAAAGTAAGTTGCAAAAAAGTAAGAGTTTCCTTCTATAGAGAAAACTGAATTACTTTATGGTAAGTAAATTCAGGCTGGTGGAGCGAATCAGGCGCTCTAACGCCTCTAGTTTTTTCTTTAAGTGTTTGTATTTACCTGCCAAAACAGCTTGAATAAGATGTAGTTACGACGTTTAAGTCGCCAAACCGCCAAAAGGCTAAGGAAAATAGCGGCCAATGTCGAAGTTGAAATATTGCTTTCGAAAACATTAAGATAAAAAAAAGTGTTTGTAGCAAGCAATTTCTTCTGTTCCCACCATGTCTTCCACCTTGTATGGTCCAATTTTTTAATTTCAAACCAACTTTGTTTTGTCGCCTGCATCCTCTTTGATTTTGGGATCAGTCTGAAATTTTCTCGTTTAGGAATGGTAAAGACGACAATTTAGAAAATGGTGTAAATAAATTTATTTTGGAGATCAACATTTTACTATCGGTCAAGAGTAATTTTTGTTATGTTTTCAGAGGTATGGGCAAGATACCCCTCCCACAGTGCACGAAATGAAGATAAAGACAGCTCCAAGCGATGTTCATTTTTAATGAGAGCTTTTATTGACGTCCTCAGTGAAAATAATAGTAAAACGGACTCTGAAAAAATAGATTTGTTGAGTTTGACAACAGAAATAAATGGCAGGGTGAAAACGATGATTATGACGTGCAAAGAAAAATACAAGAGTCAAAACAATGACATTACTGAAAAGATTTTAGACGATTTTTTCAGTAAAATGAAATATCCAATGTGTACCACAACTTTAAGAAAGCAGCTTTTCTTTCCTTCTATGAAGTGGGTTGGTGCGAAAACTACCGAAGGCGAACGAAGTCTTCCGGAAAATCGAACGAGTCCACATAATGTTTTGGAAACAGATAGGCCGTTCGCTCAAAATATTGGGACATTTGAATAAAGTTCGTTGAATTAACAGAAAGCAGCGTTTGCTGTAATAAATATAAGATGAGAAAAAAAATCGCGACTGTCAATCAAATAATTCGTCGACCAATGAAATCATTCAATTAGGTCAGAGGTGAGTTTTGAACTCCAACATTGGCCGCCATTTTTGTTAACATTTTTTGTTGGTTTAGCGACTTAAACGTTTTAACTACAGCTTTTCAAGCTGTAGTTACGACGTATATTTCGCCAACCAAATATTCTACTTTTTTGATACATGCTACTTGCCATAGAATTTGCAAAATAACGCTGTTTAATATCGAAGCAGGACGACATATTGGAGTCAGTAAGCGTGGCTAACGGAGTAAATCGCTAGTTTAATTGACCAATCGCTGGCCCCGCCCACTTACTTCGTTGACCGCGCCTACAGACTCCATCAGGAAGTCTCGCTTCAATCTTAAATGATATTATTTTGCAAAATTTATGGCAGGTAGCATCGAACCAAAAAGAGAAAGTGTTTGTTAGTGAGCTAAACGTCGTAACTACAGCTTGAATAAGCAGTAGTTACGACGTTTAAGTCGCTAAACCAACAAAAAGGTAAACAAAAAAGGCAGTCAAAGTTGGAGTTGAAAGCTCAGGTCTTGGCTGAATATATTTTTTTTATTGGTCGGTTGATTCCCTTGGTGGACAGTCGCGATTGGTCAATTGTAAGATCGATTTGTCTTTTTCATCCCGGTGAGAAACAAAAGTCTTACTTTAACGACAGTGAAAATATAGCTTTTGTTGTATCTTATGTTTACCTCGGGACACTCCAGGACCCCTTATGTACACCAAAACAGCATACAAAATCACGAAAGTATTATGACGTTTAGATATAAGTAGTTTTTAAATCATAGTTGCTGATTCAATTAATTTTACTGTATTTCACCCGTGATGGTATAATAGAAAACTCCAGGACACACAATATAGGGGTCGTATTTTGTGAAATATTTAAATAAAAAAAAATCAAATAGTTGAGTTTACTTACTCCTTGACAAGTTTTGGGTTGAGAGCTCATTTAGCCATTTTATTTGTAAAACTTTGGCATGTATTTTCTAGTGTTTTCAAAAATGATTCCGAAAAGGAATCATTGACAAAAAATATATGATTGATTGGATTCTTTGACATGACAATTGCAATTGTTAATATACTTTATATTTTGACGAATTATTTGTAGATTCCAAATATTACACTCTGTAATAGTTTGATTTGAAAAGAATTAGGAAATTCGGCAAACACAAGCATGGATATCTTAAATCACCCCTTAACAAATCCTTAGATAGATTAGTGTTCCTAGTTATGACAGTTTGACCCTTGTCATGCTGAACTCGGAATATTCCTATTTTGGCAAGAGGTGTAAACAAAGATCAGCCTGCACATACGTGCGGTCTGTTTTTGGTCTACATCTCCTGCTTGTCGCTTTTAAGCAAGAGTTATTTGAAACAATATTTTTCAAAAGAATACTGACCCGAATTAGGTCTTCCACTGGTGTCAGTCCTTTGATTTCAATGACATTCTGTGTAGGATTTTAATTCAGTACGACAAGGGTTAAGTATCAACATAAAATGTTCTTGGTACTGAAAGAATATATAGACGTTTAACCCTTGTCATGCTGAACCTGGAATATTCCTGTTTTGGCAGAGAGTATAGGCAAAGATCAGCCTGCACTTATGTGCAGTCTGATCTTAGTCTACACCTTCTGCTTTTCCCTTTTAAGGCAGAGTTGTTTGTTAGAATTTTTTCAAATAGATTATTAACCCACAATAGTAACATTCAGTACTCTAAGTCCTTTGACTTGAATACAATTTTGAATAAGATTTTCAGCAATACAAGGTTTAAGAAACAGCACGGGACCCTTTGTATGTCAAAGTGCGACTGCTAAAACCGGGTGGAGCTCTCAGTTTCGTTCTGTATCCTTGAAATATCTCCCGTAACAACTAACCGTCTTCTGGGGACCTCGCTCATAAGGACAAATGCTACGGTAGCGATGATAGATAAACGAACATGCACACACACTACGAGTTAGTTGTGATTTTAGATTTAAGTTATGAGTGTTAAATCAAAATGCTTGGGTATTCGTGTTTTTCCAATGAAAACGAAGAGATAATTTTGTAATTAAGTTTCATATGGGCTAAGAATGGAGTAGATACGTCTATTAATTGTGCTCCAATTCATTGAAACTTTGGTAATAAAATACCCTTAAAATTTTGTTGTGTGGAAACAGGTTAATAAAGTCTAACTAAAGGTGATATATACTATGGGAATCGCCCTACAAAACAGTCGTATAATTATCACACATAGTATGTCAAGTTTATTTTTCAAAATCACCCCGGCACACTTTTGTACAATAAGCCAAGAAATATACATTCATTTTAACCCGAGAAAATTTTAGACTGGTCCAAATTGAAAGAAGTTGCAGAAAACAAATCAAAGCTTTTGACATTTTTGGATGTTTTTACCTTTTGAGTAGAAAAAATCTTGGATAGTGAGGAAATTGCTTGTTTCAAACAATTTCTTTATTTTACACACTGTTTTCCCAATCATTTTCTTCGGGCATCAAAAAGCGTGATTGTGAAAAGGTTGAAACAATATCACCAGACTGCATTATCTTAAAATCACCTTGGGACTGAAATCTATCGGTAAAAAGTGTTGTGTATGAGAATCCCCCAGGGCACTTTTAAGCAAAGTCATAAACATACTCAATAAATCACAAACTGAAAACAACGATATCCCCGGCAATAACTACGGTGCACTTTTGTACATCTACATAATTTTGCTTCCTTTTTTCAGATTGTAGGATCGTATTTCTAATACTTATTCTAATTAACAAATTTGAAAATGAAAGAGAAGCGGCGTTTTGATTGACCAGTAGCTTGCCCCCCCCCCCCGCCCACTTACTCCGCTGGTTCTAGTCACTTCGATTTTATATGGCGTCATTTTGCAAAAATTAGCATGTAGCAAAAAAGGGGGTAGGCGACAAAACGTCGTAACTAGAGCTTGATCAAGCTGTGTTACGATATTTAAGTCGCCAAACCAACAAAATGTTTCACATTCTCTAAATGAATGATGCTATTGCTCAACTGATTTGATTGACAGCCGCGATTGATCAATTGCCTGATGATGTATTTTGCTTTTTTCAACGCTCGTCCCGGGGTGACAACGTGCATTCAGGGATTGCTTACACAGCTCTTAACATGATTTCAATCAAGTGTTAGTTCGTTTGTACGACTAGATAGGTTTAAAAGTGATGGTTAAAATAGTTATGTATACTGGAATCCATATTTATGGTTTTATAAGCTACACTTCCATATATGATAAGTTCCCAGTGGCGATCGCACTCCGGTTCCTAGATCAGCAGTTATGAACTATGACTACAAAGATGAATGGAATGAGTCAGTGGCGGATTGAGTTGGCGTCAGTTGTCTAGCTAACCAATTTTCATGGGGAAATTCAATAAAAATTTGGTATTGCAGGAAACCCAGTCCCCTGTTGGTAGATTTATACCCCTCTTCCCCCTTACACTGAATCCTGGATCTGCCATTGTGATGTGCTTGTTTCAACCGTTGCCCCATTGGACAGATACTGTCATCAAATTTAACGATTTCACTTACAAATATACAGTCACTCAAGAATACTTGGTTCATTTAACCGGTAATGTTTGTCTAATATGATAAAATAAATTCCAAAACATATCACAGCGAAAATGGCCCGAAATTTTGTCAAACGATCCATAGAGGATTTACATTAGGTCAAATGGGCCCCAAAGTCAAATTTTCATAAAATAGTATCATGAAAAAAAATCCTAGGTGAACTCGAGAAGAGTTTCCAACTCATTTTGAGATTTTAACTTTCAATTGTTCGACGATTATCATTAATTAAATAATATTTTGGTTATTTTCATCCATATATTATCTTAATACGTCTTACGTTCATTTCAAGTACTTTAAGTACGTAAAAAGAATTGAATAGATATGCTGTTCTAAATTATAAAAGACTAGTAAAATATAGACTGGAGTGTCTCCTACAATCCTGGTTTCAAGCAAAGTTTAACTTCCGGTTATCGGTAAACAACTCCTGACAACCATGGTTGACAGAAAGAAACCAGCGTCGAATGAAGATATATCGAAGGAATCTGACAGACAGTTTTTAGGTTTGTTTCTTATATTATAGAAAGGTGTGATTTTTATCTCGATTTTAATAAATGCAAAAACAAAATATAAAATAAGTCACTAGATTTCGCGTATCCTCTTCACCTCAATTATCAGCCGCCGTCATAGCGCAGTTGGTAGCGCGTCGGACTGTCAATCTAGAGGTCCCGGGTTCGATCCCCGACGGCGGCACTCATCCTTTCCGACTATTTGTCTCTCACCAATGGGGCGATAATCGTAGACCTATGTGGGATAGCAGCTGGAGGCTAGGAATGGATGTGATGGCAGTACTGGTGTGAGAAATACCAGGAATCCATTGTTAGGTGCTCCAGCCGCCGCGATATAACTGAAAGATTGTTGAAAGCGGCGTAAAACCCCATTCAAACAAAAACAAATCACCTCAATTATCATGCATGTAAGGAAACCTATGTTCAGTACAGATCAAAAAATATTTCTTATATGGTGAAAAAGGCCTTATATATCTGTCAGGTCTCTGATTTATCTTTTATTAAAATTTTGTTCAATTCTATTGTGAATTTCTACAAGAAAATTATCTACAAAACTGCTTTGTTGACCCTGAGAAATTTTGGATTGCTTCTGCAGTTATCATGCATCCTAGCAGAAAGAGTGTCCATGAAAACAAAAATTAAGCAAAATAATTGTTCCAAATTTTGTCATCAATATTTGCCTAAAACTGTTAACTTTATATGTCAATTTTATGTAAAGTTGAGTCCAGAGTCATTCAAAATTAAGTTAAAGCTGTGCGGTTGCTCTTTACTTTGAGGAATGTTTTCTCTGTACTCAATTTAGAATCTTTTATGTTTTAGTTAATATGCTGTAGAGTATGGGTTATTCTCAAAGCACCAGTAAGGGGGCACTGAAAGCAAAAGAACCAGTAGAAAAATAGGTCACTAAAGCTCAATTAGGCTCCTTTAGGGGCCTTGCACATTATCATAGGTAGGCGCAATACTTGAAATGTGTCAATGTGATTTATAATGAGAGAGGCCTAGATATAAGGCAATATGGATAACAAGTTACTGTGCATACCACAATAGCTGTAACTCAGACGACACAATTTTAGATTTTTTAAATTTCAATTGGAGCGTACCGATTAGCTGATGACGATTGGCTAGCCATCTCCACTGACCTCCAATATGGCAGTTGGACAGAAGTATCTAACAGCATTAGTTTGCTAAATGTGTATGGCCAGAGACATTAACCCTTTCCTGTTTTAAATTGTTTAGACCTGTTCAATTCCAAAGGTTTTGCAGACGACAATTTAAAGTGTATTTAATTTGAAAAATGACCAATCAGTAGGGTAGAAAATATTGTGAAAAAGAAGAAATTGCTTGTTACAAGCAATTTCTTCTTTTCCCACAATGTTTTCTCAAGTATAAAATCACAAGGACTAAAAAACCAATGATTATACAGTAAAGGGTTAAACCAAACCATCATAATTGCTTAGAATGAGCTGTGTTTTTGACACAGGGATTTTTTTCGTTCTTGAACAATGGCCTATAAAGGCTCCTTTCCAATTAAAAAAATGCTCTTTTTTTCTCCACTTGTGGCAACAAAATTTCCCAAAATTACAGCTAATTTTTGCATAATATGTTTTTTTTTTCTTCAAAATTTGTTTTGTTATATATTTCTATTCATTTTATTACTGATAAGACACTTAAATACAGTTCTTTATCATTGAATCTTGAAAATGAATGATGCATGAATCTTATTTTTATTACTTTCTTTCTTTTATTAAACTTATGTTTCCCAATTGTTCTGAAAACTGCACAAAACTTTCCCAAAACAAGCAGGCTAAGGCTTCTTCCCAATTTCTAGAAAAATAGTCCTTTGACATTTATCCCATTACTTCACAATGACCCGTTTTGACACCCTCCAGCTATATGGTCATAGATAACTTTGTGGGAAAAGAAGAAATTGCTTATAACAGGAATTTTTTCCTTTTTGCACATTTTTTTAAACCTATTTTGCTCTTATTTTCTAATTGTAGAGCAAAACGTTAAAATTGCTTTTGCAACTTCTTTGAATTTGGACTGTTCTAAAATTGTATAATGTGGGAACGGGTTTAGGATGATTGATGGATTGCTAGCCACGCCCACTGAGCTCAGACAGGAAGTCAGACTTCCATTGAATAGCATTATTTTGAAAGATTTAATGTCAGTAACTTGAAACCAAAAATAAAAATGCCTGGCAAATTAAACGTTACAACAGCTTGAATGTAGTTACCATGATTAAGTTGCCAAATAAACACAAATGCCTCATGAAAATGTTGACAAAGTTCACTTCCAGTCTGAATCCATAATTTAATTGGTGCATCAATTTTTTGAGTGACGCTTGTGAAACATCAAATATCATGGCCCAATTTACCTAAAACAGGACACAGGGAAATAATTTTCATGTGTCAGTGTGAAACAGTTCTAACTACCTATAAACATATAGAGATAAGAGGGGGGAATTGCATTCTAAAATCCTTATTTCTCAATGGAACCCTATATTATGGGTAATCATTTGAATGGTCTCGTAGAAATGGTTAAAATTGAGTGCCTACAACAGAGTCTATGGCAGTATTGGTGAAGCATTTAATCCTTTCCTGTTCAAATACGGGATTTTATGTTCCTGATATTTTATACTTGAGAAAACATTTTGGAAAAAGAAGAAATTGCTTGTAACAAGCAATTTCTCCTTTTTCCAATATATTTTCTACCACATAGGATGGGTTTATTTCAAATAGCCTCAAGTAGTCATTGTCGTCTACCACTTCTTTCAATAAGAACTAGTCTAAAATTTCAAAAAGCGGGAAAGGTTAACCCATTCCAACTCAATCCCTCCTTTTTACGCCCCTCAGGAAAAAAGCTTTGGAAAACATTGTGGATAATGAAGAAATTGCTTATATCAAGCAATTTCTTCATTATCCACTATGTTTTCTATCCAAAAAGACGAAAAAATTCAAAATTCCATCAACTTGAAATTGTCGTCTGCAGCTTCTTTCAATTTGGACCAGTCTAAAATTTTGCCATGTGGGAATGGGTTAAATCTAAAATACAAATTATGCCCTTTATCTGTAGCTCTGATATATGGGGAACATTACCGAAGGTCGAATCCAATAAAAAATACCAACACACTATTCGAGAACACGATAACAACAAATAGAAAAAGACACTGTTGTAATATTCCTTTTATTATATACCTTTTAGGAAATGACATTAAGAAAATTCTCTTAAATGGCTAAGAATTAATCAACTTTCCAAAAACCCTGAACGTCAATACACAAAATAGTAGTCTGTGTTTAACGGTACTCGACGAATACGGTTTTTTGCTACACGCCGAATATTGATTTTTTTTCTGTCGAGTTGTATTTGACAGCCAGGTTTTACTCCATATCTTTTATAGGTATATAATAAATACAGTTACAACTGTTTCATGCTAACCCAGCCATTTTATGTGTTTTACAAACATTTTTTTTTTTTTTCAGAGAGAACAAATGTTGGTTCCCTGATGAAAGATGTCCTTGGGAAAATTATTGCTAACAGACCAGAAGATCCCATAGCCTTTCTTGCTGATTAGTAAGCAGTTGTTAATCAATTACCAGACAACAAAATTTTAGACTGGTCCATTGAATTGAAAGGAATTGCAAGTGACAATTTTAAGTCGGCGGAATTAGGCAAAGGAGAAAATGCTTGCAACAAGTGATTTCTCCTTTACTCACAATGTTTACTTATCTGTCCTATTCAGGCTCTCATTATTCAAATTTAGGACACTTTGAAATTGAATTGTCATCATTCTGGAACTACTTTCAGTTTGGACTACTCCAAGATTTTGTCATTTGGTATTTTGTTATAACGTCACTGATATTCTATTTTGAGTTTTTACAGTTAACCTGTTCCCACACAATGACACTTTTAAATGCCCTTCAAAAAGAGCTTTGGAAAACATTGTGAAAAATGAAGAAATTGCTTGTGACAAAGAATTCAAAGATTTCATCAACTTAAAATTGTCGACTGCAACTTCATTGGATTTGGACTGGTCTAAAATTTTATCTTGTGGGAATGGGTTAAGATTTAGAAAAAATATGTGAACAATGTATATGATAGGATGTTAGAATAGATAAGAATTAGCCAATGATCATATTGAGACAGCGCTAAACAGTTGTAACAGCCTATTTGTGAATTGGCAGTTACAAATGTTTAGTGCTGACCCGACAAAATGAAAACGGTTAATCTAATATTGAAACCTTTCCTCAAACAAATCAGAAAAACAAGGTTTCAACTAGACCTATTTTCACAGATCATAGATCAGATATATCATTATGTGTCTGACCCAAGTATCACAACTACAGCTTGACAAAATAACTAAATTTTAGACCGATCCAAATTCATGGAAATTGCCATGTTTCAAATGTTAAGAGGATGATTTTGTTTTCTTTTTTTGAGGAAAATATTGTGCATAATGGAAAACTTTTTTGAACCATTTTTTTTTAATTTCAACAATGTTTTCCCAAAGGTTTTCTTTTAGGGAAGTAAAAAGGTAGGATTGTGTGAAAATGGATTAAGCAGTAGTTGGGGCATTTAGGTTGTCCAACAAAAGTAATCCCTTGTCTTTGCAGATTTTATGAATAATTAGTCCCGGCCGCAATTACTGATAATTTGAATATGTAGATTGTAGGCAAGATGAAAAACTTGCTGATATTGTTTATGTTTACAGTTTTGACTCCATAGAAGATAGTACAAGTTTAGTTCAGAAGGCAGAGCAAGCCCTCAAAATGACGCATTATAGTCGACCTCTGTTTGAAACCAATGTACGCATGGCATATGACATACTGTGTAAACACAAAGGTAAGCAAGCCCTCAAAATGACACATTATATTAGGCCTTTGTTTAAAGCTAATGTCAGATGGCATATGAAAACTGTGTAAACACAAAGGTAAGCAAGCCCTCAAAATGACACATTATAGTCGACCTCTGTTTGAAACTAATGTACGCATGGCATAAGAAAACTGTGGAAACACAAGAGTAAGCAGAAATTTAGAATTTTATCTAGTTTAAAGTGTTTTCATCTTCTTCTTTGAATTTGGACTAGTTTTGAATTGTTTTTCTGGTAATGGGTTAAGCAATAAGAATTTTTTAAATTTTATTCTAATGTTTGCTTAAACCATTCCCACACAATGACGCTTTTAAACACCCCTCAATATAAACGCTTTGTTACAAGCAATATCTTCATTATCCACAATGTTTTCTACCCTAAAATGACAAAGATTTTAACAATTCCATCAACCTAAAATTGTCGTCTGAAAACTTCTTTGAATTTGGACCAGTCTAAAATGTTGTCGTCTGGTAATGGGTTAAAAAATGATGTCTAAAGCATCTGGTTTTGTATGCACAGAGAGCAGAGTGAGTTCTAGTGTTACTGAGCAAAAGTCGTTTATGTCACGTTCTTATTGTAATCTCAAACTAGAATCCATTTAATTGAATAAAAACTTTTTCCAACATTTTCCACCCATATTTCTTGTTGTAATCGTCCATCATTTAATGACAAATATCGGTCTTGAGCAATGATGATAAATAGTAGTAGCTTAGTTTCTATTAATCCATTCAATCCAGCTTTTTCTTATGCCCTTCATGAAAAAATCTTTAGAAAACATTTTTTGAATTGAAAGAAGTTACTTGTAACAAGCAATTTCTTCATGTCCCAAATTTTTTCCACTTGAACAGTCAAAGATTTTTAAGTTTCTATTGACTTTTTTTTTTAATTTTGACCTGTCTAAAATACGTGTATTGTCATCTGATAAAGACGACATTTTTTAGTTAATGAATTTTTTATTCGTTGTCTTTTTCATATCAAACATTGTGAATAATGAAGAAATTGCTAGTAACAAACAATTTCTGAATTTTCACAATGTTTTACCAAGCCCTTTCTTGAGGTGCGTAGAAAGCCAGGGCCGGCTTTGGAATGGGTTCACGGAATTGATGGCTACACCCAATGACTTACGACGGGAAGTTTCCCTTCGATATTGAATGGATTTAATTGATAAAATTTATGGCCATTCAGATGTAACAGTGAAATGAAATAATTGTTTGGCAACCTAAAATTCCTAACTACACATTAAAAAAAGGTGTATTTACAACATTTATGTCGCCAAACCAACAAAAATACTTCACAAACTTTTAAGTTTAATTTGCATTTATGGTCAGTTACAGTAAGTTCCACCTCTATATCAACCCATTCTAAAACACTGTGGAAAACATTGTGAAAAATGAAGAAATTGCTTGTTACAAACAATTTCTTCATTATCCAAAATCTTTTCTATCCCACAAGACAAAGACTTTTGAATTTCACAGACTTGAAATTGTTGTCTACAATTTCTCTCAGTTTCAACAAGTCTAAATTTTTTGTATGGGAATGTATTAAACAGCTTTGTTTTTCAAAATGTATGGCCATTAACATGTAACAATGGAATTAAATGGTTTGTAAATGACCCAAACATGGTAACTACAGCTTGAATAAAGTGTAGTTTTTACTTTTATGTTCCCAAACCAACTAAAATCCTTACAGTGATGTCGACCAATGCTGGAGGTCAAAGTTCACCTCTGATCTATGGGAATGACATGATTCGACTATTGACTTCTTGATTGACATCTTCAACCCATCATTTTCTCAGTAAGCTGTTTATATTGCAGTTAGCAAAAGAGTGTCAGGTGTCAACGGAACAGTTTATACAGATTTACTTACAGTTCTATGTAGGTAGGTGTTCTGAGTTAGTACTATATATAGAGAATATATAGTTGGTGACTGATATGGAAATGTTATCCGGCAACGTGTTGAAATTTACCTAGTGAGCTGAAGGTGTATTATGTCATCTTTATGTCACTAAATTCTACCAATAAAATCTGAGAGGCAAGTCTAACGTTTTCACTTGGACAGAAATTATAGATAAAAAGATGCCCAAAGGGCCTTATTGGTCACCTGAGTCCAAAAAAAGATAAAGTCCACCAGATTATGCTACAAACCAATTATGAAAGCTCTAGGCCTTTTAGTTTGGGAGAAGAAGATCTTTTAAAAGTTTTCCCTAAAAAGTCTATGTTAAACTTGTGACATCTTGGAATAGGCTAATTCTGACCCTGGGGCCATAACTTATACAATCTTGATAGAGGTCCACCAGATGATGCTGTATACCAAATATCAAAGCTCTAGGTCCTCCTGTTTGGCAGAGGAATAGCTTTAAAATTTACTCTATATAAGCCCTATGTGAAATTTATGACGTCTGGGAATAGGCTAATTATGACCCTCGGGCAATGATACAGTTGAACTTCATTAATTCAAAAGTCACTGGTTTGAAGGTATGCGTTCATTCTTTATACATGTACTTTACACGGTCCAGATCTTTTTCCTTCTTTATCTTTGTTAGAAAGCTCTTTCTAATTCAAACGTCAAATGTACCTGCTAAGTTTGGTTGAAATCTGTCCAAGGGTTCTTAGAAGAAGTTGAAAATGTAATCGCAAGATGCAAGACGCACAACAATGGGCAAAACACAATTGCAATAGGTCACAATGACCTTTTGTCAGGTGACCTAAAATGTAAACAACTATTGTTTAAAAGCAATACTTTAAAATGACACAAAACCTCTGTAAAAGTATGTCTGATCAGTCACTTGATCAAGTGACCTTATGAAGCTAGTCTAATGATCAAGTGACATGATATCAGCAGGGTTTTCATATTCCCCCTTTATATGACAGTATTTGTGGCAGGTGACCTAATATCAGCAAGTTTTTCATATTTCCCCCTTTATATGACAGTATTTATGGTGGGTGACCTGATACCAGCAAGTTTTTTCTTATTCCCCCCTATATGACAGTATTTATGGCAGGTGACATGATAAATAGGGAAAAACATATATTGTTTGATCCATTATCTTGTACAATTGAAACCTTTTATTACAAATCTGATGATAGAAACTCGCTACTTAATTGTAAGTTACTTGATGCGCAATTATTAGATTGATAGAACAAGTGTCTCATTTCAATTGCAAATTCCTGTTATTTGCAATAAACTATAGACAAATTGGAGGATATTCATGCTGTGTGGGAAGATTTTAATATTTTACAAGACTGACAGCAAGAATCCAATACAATGTTTTTGATTACTACTACATCACAGTCTTATATTTATTATGAGCTGTAAAATATTGGCTGTTCTAGGTTAATTCATTACCAATTGACAAAATTTTGGACTGGTTCAAATTAAAAGAAGTGTCAGATGACATTTGAAAGAGCATTGTTATCTTGGCTGGTTTTGGAGCAAGCCTGTCAGGTATTACTATAGCCTTGATATGAACCTCATACAAAATCTTTGACATTTTCCTATATTTCTACTGTCATTGTACTTAGGGACCTCATATTTCAAATGTCTATATCTTGTGATAAAACCTTTCTGTTTTTATAAAGTTCAAGGTCAATGGTCAAGGTCATATTCTTGGAGCATCTTGCCCAGAAACTTTGATATTTTCCTATACAATTTGTATCTTTAGATAAGTAATAGAAAAGTAAAAATTGCTTATTATTGGGCTCAGTCTTCATGAAACTTGGCCAGAATAATTATAATGTAATAAGGATGAACCAAATTGATTATGGAAAGATTCAATGGGAAAACATAGGAAAAGGGGCCTTTATGACAATTTCCTTGTTCACATTCTAGTGGTAACAGTTTTCGCTCAATCTTCATGAAACTTCATCAGAACAATTGTTAGGTCACAATGATGAAGCCTATTGAAAGTGGGAAGATTCTATTGGAAAAAACAGAAAAAGGAGTCTTAATGACAGATTCTTTGTTTACACTCTTTAGGCGCCAGAATCTTGGCTCAGTCTTTGAAACTGGGCCAGAATAATTGTCAGGTCATAAGAATGAACCCTATTGATTTTAAGAAGGTTCTTTTGGATGCCAGAAGCAGTGATCAACAGAGTACCGGTAATACAGAAAAATGCTCATTTGAAATTCTCCGTGTATTTTCTAGAGGTATGCCTGAAGCAGTGATCAACAAATTATTACAGAAAATTGAATGTGGCGAAAATGAAGCTATCCATTTTGATGTGTTTAAGTCTGGAGTCTTTACATGCTGTGTTTTACAAGGTAATGATTACATAATTTTAGTTTCGTCTATCAAAAACAAGCGTTCTCATTGGTCGAAAAAAAAATCATACCTCAATGAACAAAATTTTTAGCACACAGCTATTTTGTATGCTTGCAAATAAAATAGTTCCATAAAAAATATATCAAAATTTGTAAAAATATTTCCTTTTACCAAATTCTGTAGAAACATTGTGAGAGAAGGAGGAATTTCTGAGAAAGCCTTTATGTACCATATATGCAAATTTGTTGAGAAATCTGATGAAGAGACACAACAGATGATTCCTATACAAATAATTCTCAGAAACTGTTGGATGGATTTCAGTATAGTTCCACAGTTATGATCCTTGGATGACCCTTCATCAGATTCCTTCAAGAAATTTTGATAAGATGAGAAGGTCAAGGTCACAGCTCAAAGTTTACCCCGGACAATTAATCCTGCAATTTTGGATAGATTTCTATAAATTTTTCTCCATCATGAGTAGATGTGCTATTTCAAGTAATGGATCAGGTGAGTCTAAGGTCAAGGTCAAATTTTGGTTTACCCCATAACTCCTACATTTATGGGGTCAAATTTTTGTTGGATTGATCCCAGTAATAATTGTTGTCCTTAGGCAACCATTCTAGTTTATCGTTTTTGTCATTCTAAAATCTCGTAACTACAGCTTGAATCAAGCTGTAGTTACGAGGTTTAAGAACAACAACCCCCTTATGTCATCTCTTTTACAGATTTTGTAAAGGTTGCAGATTTACTCTACCAGTCTTTAGATGTTCAGAAAACAGGAAAGGCAAACAAAGCTCTGTGTGACGTGGTGATAGATCAACTACATACTGCTCTTGGAAGTAACAGAAATGATGCACGCAGGTAACTAGACGATTTACGAATTGCTAGCCCTGCCCACTTACTTCATTTACCCTGCCTATTGACTCTGATAGGAAGATCTGCTTTGATTCTAAATGGTGTTCTTTTGCAAAAGTTATGGCAAGTAGCATTTTGCAAAAAAAAGAAATGATTGATTGGCGACCTAAGCATCATAACTACTGCTTGAATTAGCTGTAGTTAGGATGTTTAAATCGCCAAACCAATGAAAATGTTTCACAAAAATGGTGGCCAATGTCAGAGTCCAAAGCGCTATTCCGGGCTGAATGAATGATTTTGATTGGATGATTGATACCTTGATTGACAGTCATGTTTTGTCAATTGCCGGATCACCTGTTCCACCAACTCCGCTTGCCATGCCTATGTGTTCCCACAGAAAGTTCCACTTCAATATCAAATTGTGTTATATTGCAAAGTTAAAGTCAATTATATGGGACAAAAAACTACTTTTTTATTGGCTATCTAAACACCATAATTATAGCTTGAATAAGCTGTAGCTGAGACAATAAGACACCAAACCAACCAAAAAAGCTTCTTATAAATGTCGGCCATTGTTGTTGTTCGAAGCTTACATCTGGTCTAAATGAATTATTTGATTGGTTGATTGATTGCAAAAGACTTTAGAAAACAATGTGGAAAATGAAGATATTGCTTGTATAAAGCAATTTCTTCATTTTCCTCACTGTTTTTTTTCCAAAGAGACAAATAAAAATTAATCAAATTGACATTGTTGCCTTTAGCTTCTTTCAATTTGGACCAATCTAAAATTTTGTTGTGTGGGAATGGGTTAGAAAGGAGGCATTATGAGGCTATAGCTTAACTTATTACCAGATGACAACATTTAAGACCAGTCCAAATTCAAAGAAGTTGTAAACAACTAGTTGAAGTTGAAGTATTGTTTCAACAAGTTTCTTCATGCTAGTTTTAAATCAATTGCATTTTTTTCTCCCCCTCCCTCCTGTTTTGGCAAAAGGGATATAGTAATGGTCTCCGTCCGTCATTCCTTCCTTCCGTCACGAAATTTGTCCAGAGCAATTCTCTGAAAGTATAATTGCTATCAACTTGAAACTTCATAGGTCGATAGATCTCATTGAGGAGAAGTGCAGTGCACAAGAACCACAACTCTTGCTTGCATAATTTTGGAGTTATTGCCCTTTGTTGTTTTAAAGATTAAGATTCTGTCCGGGGTATATCTCTGAAAGTATAATAGCTGATAACTGGAAACTTCATAGGTGGATAGATCTCGTTGAGGAGAAGTGCAGTGCACAAGAACCACAACTCTTGCTTGCATAATTTTGGAGTTTTTGCCCTTTGTTGTTTTAAAGTCTTAGATTTGTCCTGAGCATATCTCTGAAAGTATAATAGCTATTATCGAACTAATTGAGAAGAAATGCAGTGCCTAAATCTAACTGGCTTCAGTTTACTATCAAGCTTTTAAGGCGGGGATGGCCATGTCCGACATGACTCTTGTTTGAAATTAAAATGAATGAGGTCTGACAAAACATTTGAGACATAAAAGAGACATTTGAAGCATAAAGGGACATTTGAATCATAAAGGAACATTTGAAACATAAAGGGACATTTGAAGCATAAAGGGACATTTGAAGCATAAAGGAACATTTGAATCATAAAGGGACATTTGAAGCATAAAGGAATATTTGAAACTTAAAGGGACAAGCATAAAAGGATTATTAAAAATAGCAATATTTGTATTCATCCCTATTCTGCTGAAGATACATATTTTTGTATTTGTGGTATCTATGTTTTTCTGTCCGTCTGTTTACAATTTTTTGTCTTGACAAATAAAAGAAGCAGTAATATTAGTATTTGTTGCATTTGTGCAAATCCAACGTAGCAGTGATTTCTCCTTGACAAACTTGGGTTTTCAGAACATGTCATTTGCTGTTTGAGCATGGTTAGCAACACATCAATTTCATAAGATCCATTTTGACAGGTCACACATGTTGATACTTACTTGTATTATTAGTTAATAGAATGAAAATATTTCTTACATCCTTTCTCAATTTTTTTTTCTTTTTTAAGGTTTTAGACCGGTCCATATTGAAAGAGGTTGCATCCGACAAGGAAAATTGGATGAAATTTGGAAAGAAACCATCTTATTGTTACAAGCAATTTCTTCTTTTTCCAAAATGTTTTCTCAAATATAAAATCACAGTGACGTAAAATCTCAGGTTTGTACAGGAAAGGGTTAATTGGATTCTGTTCTTTTTTCCAGAATTTTAGAGAGTGGTTACAATTTGGGAGTTGATGGGCTGTATCTAGCTTTAGAAAGAGTAAGTGAAGGAAGTTGACAGACCACAGCTGATAGCCCATTACCAAAGGATTATATTTTAGAATGGTCCAAATTGAAAGAATTTGCATACATCAATTTAAAGTTCATGAAAATTTAGATTTTTTCAACTTTCTTGGTAGAAAAAATTGTGGACAATGAAGAAATTGCTTGAAACCAAGCAAGTTCTTCATTGTCCACAATTTTTTCCAAATTGTTTTTCTTAATGGGCATCTAAAAGCATCACTGTATGGGAATGGGTTCTAAGTTTATGAAATTTTAGCATTTTTCAACTCTCTGGGTAGAATTTGTTGTGAAAATAGATGAAATTGCTTGTTGCTAGCATTTTTTTTATTTTTCACAATGTTTTCCTAACTTGTTTTTCTTGAAAGGTGTCAAAAAGTGGGTTAACTAGATTTTTCCTTAAACAAACTCAGTTAAAAAGTTGGTAATTTAGCAATATCAAGCTGTAGTTCAATGTTCAAGTCACCAAACCAACAAAAAATATCACACAATTGCTCGCTGAGGTCAGAGTTTAACCCATTCCAACACAGCAAATTTTAGACTGGTCCAAATTGAAAGAAGCTACAGACGACAATTTCAAGTTGATGGAATTTTGAATTTTTTCGTCTTTTAGTATAGAAGACATAGTGGATAATGAAGAAATTGCTTGATACAAGCAATTTCTTCATTTTCCACAATATTTTCCAAAGCTTTTTTCTTGAGGGGCGTAAAAAGGAGGGCTTGTGTGGGAATGGGTTAAAGGACTTTTTCAGTCAAAATGAATAATTTGATCCATTGATTCTTTCATTGACAGTTGCGATCCATCAATTTTACCTTTCAGAATCGAAGATAATATTCTTCTCTTTTTTTTTTTTGAACCTAAAACCTTAATCTCACTCCTGAAATGTCATCAGTGCATATAATATAAATTGTATATGTGTTGTTATAGTTTTATAAAACCAGTTTAGAGTATCGTAAAATGAAGAAATTGAACTGTAATGTTGGAAAACATGTACATATGTATATTCATGACTGATCCATTATCAAGGAACCTACCTAAATTTGGGTATGTTGTGACATAGGGGAAACCCTTTATTTTCATGATGTATCAGTTATCTTTTTGTCAAGCTTGCTTGCAGTGAGTGAGATAGTTGTCACAATCACAAGTCGGTGTATGTGTTACATGTGTTGTGTGATAGTGTGTCAGTTCTTCCATGTTTGTCCGGTAATATCTCCTACATTGATGGATGGATTTTAAAAGTAGATGTGCCATTTGAAACAAAATTTAAAATAACTCCAAGGTTAAGTGTACGGCTCAAGACGACACCTAGAAGTAAGCTTGTCAAGAGCATATTTCCTACATTTCTAGATGGATTTCAAAATAAATTGGCATAATTGTGTTCTATCTTTAGTAGATGCGCCAATTGAAACAAATGTTTGCATAGCTCCAAGATCAAGATCAAAGCTCAAATATTTGGCAGGCTTTGTAAGTTGTCCCGTGACAACTGTCGAGTTGATAAAAGTATTTAGGATACATAGAGAGGATATCTTGCTATGTAAACATGTAGAATGCAATATCTTCATTTTCCGCAATATTTACCAAAATATCTATTTTGCTGTGCAATAACCACTAAACGTTAAATTTTAGACTCTTCCAAAGTTAAATAAATTGTAGAAGACAATTTTCTAGTGACACTTTAAAATTTATTTGTCTTTTGGGATGGAAAAAATTGTCGATAATGAAGAAATCGCTTGTAGCAAGAAATTTCTTCATTTTGCACTATGTTCTCTCAAATATATAACCCATTACTAGATGGCAAAATTACGGTCTGGTCCTAAATGAAAGAAGACAATTTTCAGGTGATACTTTAAATTTAAATATGGATAACATTTGCAATAACATTTTAAAGTTAATGAATTTTAGACTTTTTCAACTTTTTGGATAGAAAAATTATGGAAAATGAAGAAATTGCAAGCAATTTCTTTATTTTCCACAATTGTTTTGTTAATTGTTTTGCATGAAGGGTGTTAAAAATCGTCATAGTGTGGGAATGGGTTAAACAGTGAGGGGGTGTTTGGGAACAGGTGAAGCAGGTTTTCCTGTATAACAAATCATGTATTCATTTCCTATCAGGCTATGTCTAGAAGTCACAGAAATGCAAGTCTACAGACAGGAGATCAGTTTATTGTTGAAATCTGTGAGGCCTTCATATCAAAGGTATGTCAATTATCAATCAGTTAATCTGATAATTAGCCCTTTTCTTTGCGATCCCTGATTTTACATAGAAATATAGAAGCAAACTTTAAAAATCTTCTTTCCCCTAACCTTAAGGTCTAGAGCTTTGATATTTTGTACACATAATCATCTATTGACCCTTTACTAAGATACATCAAAGAATTACCGTTCTCTAAAAAAAGCCCTTTTCTGTGCAATCCCTGATTTTACAGATAAAGAAGGAAATCTTTGAAAACCTTCTCCTCCAAACAATAAGGCTTAGAACTTTGAAATTTAAATCATCATCTTTTGATCCTTTACCAAAACACTTCAGAGAATTTCGGTATCTTCACAATAAGCCTTTTTGTGTGTGATCCCTGGTTTTATATGAAAATAAAGAAGGAAATCATTTTCTCCCAAGTCAAAAGGCCTAGAGCTTTAATATTTTCAATGTTTATTGAACCTTTACCACAATACCTCATTGAATCACTGTATTCAGAAAAGCCTTTTTCTGCACAATTCCTAATTTTTGAAATGAAAAAAGGAGGATATCTTGGAAAATCTTCTCCTCCTTTAAACCATTAGGCCTAGAGCTTTGATATTTGGTATGTTTCAATGCCTATTGACCCTCTACCAAAATACTTGAAAGAGTTACCATACTCTGGAAATTAGCGATATATGTTGGGATCTTTAATATACCTAGGATTAAAGGAGAAAATCTCCTCCAAAATTAATTGGTGAAGAGCTGTGATATAAGCCTGAGCGATATAGGACCACCATGGTCCTCTAATTTCTTTAGTATTGTGAAAAAGCGGGACTTTGTTTGAATGGGTTAACACCACACTTAATAATTTGACAAATACTGACTGTGATAACAGCACAACTCACCATTGGCCTGCAAAATGTGGCAATAGCTACTCGGGAGAGCTGTAGTTAGGATGTTATGGTTTTCTAACGGTGATTTGTACAAGATCATATAATCAGTCGGAGTCTAAGAATCAGGCATATATTGACAAAGTTAATTGTTTATTATGGGTACTTTCAATACAATGAACATTAAGGAATTTCAAGTCATCCTCACTGGGATCTCCTTTCTCCTAGAATAGCCTGAAAAAGAAATTTAGCAATACAATACAGACAGTTGCCATAAGTGTCTTTCCATTAATGTATTGAAGTAATTCTCTAATTGATACAGTTAGTTCATGCTATTTCATGATAAATTCGAAATGGCCATTCTAGCAACAATGACGATTTAATAATTTTGGAAACAGGCTTTCGTAATTATCTATGATTTAGAGGATGCAAATACGACCAAATTTTTGAAGAATTATGGTACAAAATGATTTTTATCGTCATATTTATCATTTTCAGGTGAAAAAAATCAGCTGATAAAAAGCCGTATTTCATTTTGGAGTAAAAGTTTGGTAGAGATCCGTCCATTGTTGTCCGTCACAGATGTAATGCATCTACGTATTGACGTGTGAAGGATTTTTCCATGCATAATGATATGTAAACCCAATCCCAGACAAGGACCCTATTTGATGCCCCTCAAGAGAAAGAATTGGAAAAAGATTGTGTAAAATGAAGAAATTGCTTGCAACAATGAATTTCTTCATTTTCCACAACGTTTTCTTAAATTTCTTAAACATTAAATTGTTGTCTACAATTTCTTCTAAATTTGACAAGTCTAGAATTTTCCAGTATGATAATGGGTTAATGTATTATGTGTTAAAGGTCTACAAATAATTTCAGTTATTCTGTTCCATCTGTGAAACAATAACCTATGTTTTTAAGTCATTTCAGCGCAATCACCCTTATTTATGTACCTATAGAAAAAATTTTCAAAGACATTAGGGAAAATTATGAAATTACTTGATACGAGCAATTTATTCATTATCCACCATGTTTTCTACATCAAAAGATAAAGATTTTCAAATTTTGAGGGGCGTCAAAAAGCGTCACTGTGTAGGAATGGGTTAAGAGCTTTTAGCACTCACACATTGAAATCAAGACTGGTCAGGTTTCAAAACTTTTCCGGACAAGAAAGTGAACTGGTCCAAATTGAAAGTGGCTTCAGAGGACTGTTAACCCATTCCCACTTGAAGACATTTTTAGACGCCCACAAGAAAACAAATATTCCGGTACATTATCCAGAATTCTCTGTGGATTATCACTGTGAGCTACTGAAAGTCATCTAGGATGGACAAAAGACACCAGTCACATCACCAGATTTCCATGTAATTCACATACAAAATGACATACTTTAAGAAATTAAATATAATACTTTGTCAAACTTTGCATTAAAGAAATAGAATAATTGTTTGTTTTTCATGTAAGATCGGTTTATCTTTCATTTGGTGAATATCCAAAGTATAACTTTATTGTCACTTGATGATTTCAGTGAAAAACTAGTGAAATTATCAAAAAGATGAACTGACTGTTTTGAAAGATTTAACCCAGCTTTTGGACATTTTAACCCATTCCTACATGATAAAATTTTAGACCAGTCCAAATTGAAAGAAGTTGCAGACGAAAATTTAAAGATGATTAAACCTTTAAAATCTTCATCTTTTCGGGTAGAAAACATTGTGGAGAATGAAGAAATTGCTTGTATCAAGCAATTTCTTCATTATCAACAATGTATTCAAAAGCTTTCATATTGAGGGGCGTTTAAAAGCTTCATTGTGTGGGAATGGGTTAACCAATTCCCACTTAATCCCTCCTTTTTACGCCCCTCAATTAAAGGGCTTTTGAAAACATTGTGGAAAATGAAGAAATATCTTGTAACAAGCAATTTCTTCATTCTCCACAATGTTTTCTACCTAAAAAGACGGGGGAAAAAAATCCATCAACTTGAAATTGTTGTCTGCAACTTCCTTCAATTTGGACCAGTCTAAAAAATTGTTGTGTGGGAATGGGTTAAGCAATATCATTGACCATGATTTTCTTTCTAAACTTTAATCCTGAGGGATGTAAATCCTAATTGTGTTGGAATGGGTTAGGATGTTCAATGCTCATTTATGTACTTATGTGAATAATTTGTAAATGATTTATAAATTATTTTATTTGAGATCTGTGATTGTTTTATCTTGGCTGTTTACAAAACAGTCGAGTAGTTGTTTTCACCTTTGTTGAATTGGTGTTGTCAAAGACGTTACAAATTTTAACCTTGGTCAAATCTGTCATTATTGTAGATATTCACTTGAAACTTGGCATGTGTGGTCACAATCACAGTCCATACTATCAGGGGATATAACTCTGAAAGCATCTTTGCTAGGACTTCACTGATGTATTAATCCGGAGATGAGGCAGTGACCTCGACTCTGACCAGGTGCCCTTAACCCTTTCAATTCAATCCCTGGTTTTTACATCCCTTTGATTTAAATTTGACAAAAGAAATGTTAGAAAAGAAGAAATTGCTAGTAACAAGCAATTTCTTCTTTTCCCACATTATTTTATACAATGTAAATTGGTTACTTTTCAAATAACACTCATTTTTAATTGTTATCTGCAACTTCTAATTGGAAAAGACTAAAATTTTGAGAATGTTTTGAAGTGTTAATCTTAACTCACCAAAAAGAGGTAGCTGTGTTGTTCCTGGACAACTCTTGTTATTTACTAGCTAAAACTCATGTCCGCAGACACCTCTTGTTTTTCACTAGCTAGTGCTCATACCCACACAACTCTTGTTAGCTCACCTGAGCACGTAGTGCTCAAGTGAGCTATTGTGATCCCCTTTTGTCCGTCCGTCGTGCGTTGTGCGTCATCCGTCAACAATTTCTTTAAACGACATCTCCTCCCAAACTACTGGGCCAATTTGAACCAAATTTGGCAGAAATGTTGATTAGGTGGTCCCCTTCAAAAAAAAACTAAAAGAATTGAAATCCGTTAAAAACTTTGGTTGCCATGGCAACAAAAGTGAAATTTGAAAATAATCTTTAAAAATCTCTCCTCCTGACCCAGATGGCATAGAGCCTTGATATAATGCATGAAGCATCAGTATATTGACCTCTTTCAAAATAGCTAAAATCATGATCCTCAGGTCCCCAGGGGCAGAGCCCCAAGGGGGGGGGGTTATATAGAAATAAAGAACGATTTTTTAAATGACATCTCCTCCAAAACCACTGGGCCAATTTGAACCAAATTTGGCAGAAATGTTGCTTAGGTGGTCCCCTTCAAAAATACTTAAAAGAATTGAAATCCGTTAAAAACTCTGGTTGCCATGGCAACAAAAGTGGAATTTAAAAATAATCTTTAAGAATCTTCTCCTCCTGACCCAGAAGGCGTAGAGTCTTGATATTTTGCATGAAGCATCAGTATATTGATCTATTAAAAAATAGCTAAAATCATGATCCTCGGGTATCCAGGGGCGGACCCGGGGGGGGGGGGATTAAAGGCATGAAGCATCAGTTCAGACATCAGACTTCTTTCTTATTTCTGAAATTATAACCCATGGAAAAAGTTCTTTCCTTCTTTCAAATCAGCACTAAAGCTTTGGAATTTGTAATTTAGACTTTTGGATCCCCAGGTTCATAGTCTTTATATGTAATTGTGGCCCACTTGTTTCATAATCCTAACCTTAACATGAAATTAGACTGTTGAAAGGAAAAAAGCCTTTATCTCAGGTGAGCGCACCAGGGCCAACAGCCCTCTTGTTTTTCTCTAGCTTGAGCTCATGTCCACAAACAACAACTCTTGTTATTCACTAGCTAGAACTCATGTCCCCAGATAACTCTTTTTATTCACTAGCTAGACCTCATGACCCTAGACAGCTCTTGTTATTTACTAGCTGGAACTCAGGTCTCCAGACATCTCTTGGTATTCACTAGCTAAAACTCATGTCCACAGACAACACTTGTTCTTTACTAGCTAGAATTCATGTCCCTGTACATATCTTGTTATTCACTAGCTAGAACTCATGTCCCCAGACAGCTCTTGTTTTTCACTAGCTAAAACTCATGTTCACAGACAACTCTTGTTATTCACTAGCTAGAACTCATGTCCCCAAACACATCTTGTTATTCACAAGCTAGAACTCATGTCCCTAGACAACTCTTGTCATTCACTAGCTAGAACTCATGTCCCCAAACACATCTTGTTATTCACAAGCTAGAACTCATGTCCCTAGACAACTCTTGTTATTCACTAGCTAGAACTCATGTCCCCAAACACATCTTGTTATTCACTAGCTAGAACTCATGTCCCTAGACAACTCTTGTTATTCACTAGCTAGAACTCATGTCCCCAAACACATCTTGTTATTTACTAGCTAGAATTCATGTCCCTAGACACTTCTTGTTATTCACTAGCTAAAACTCATGTCCGCAAACACCTCTTGTCTTTCACTAGTTGGAACTCACGTCCCCAGACACCTCTTGTTATTCACCAGCTGGAAGTCATGTCCCCAGACACTTCTTGTTATTCACTAGCTGGAACTCATGACCCCATCAACTCTTGTTATTCACTAGCTAAAACTCATGTCCACAGACGACTCTTGTTATTCACTAGCTAAAACTCATGTCCATAGGCAGCTCTTGTTATTCACTAAATAACTCATGTGCACAGACGACTCTTGTTATTCACTAGCTAAAACTCATGTCCCCAGACAACTCTTGTTATTCAATTGCTTGAACTTGTGTCCCCTGATGTTTCTTTTTATTCACTAGCTAGAACTCATGTGACCAGGTCAGCTCTTGTTGTTTACTAGCTTTAACTCAACATCCGGACACCAGGCACCTGTAGGCAGTGCACTTGTTTGTCAATTACTGGTCCAGCAGAATCCTGTTAATGGCTAAAAGGAGCTATTTGTACTTCAAATGTAATGTATGTGCATAGTCATTTGCAATTAAGCAGTGAATTGCCATTATCAGGATTGCAGTTAAGGTGATTTCACTGTAGTTGTAAAAGGGAAATATAAAGTTACGATAGAGATACAACATGTTGTATTAGCTTTTAGCTGCGGAGGAAAATTTTATATTTCATGAGACCAAAGGTAGAGTGAGATATCAAATTTTCCTATGCATGGAGAAACAAATACAAGATGTTTTATCGCAATCATAATGTAATATTCCTTTTATTATAAACCTATTATTTTATTAACCCATTCCTACACAACAAAATTGTAGACTGTTCCAAATTGGAAGGTGTTGCAGACGACAATTTAAAGTTTACTAAATTTAGCATTTTTTCAATGTTCTGGATAGAAAACATTGTGTAAAATGAAGAAATTGCTTGTGACAAGCAATTTCTTCATTTTACACAATGTTTCCTAAGGTCCATTTCTTTAGGGGCGTCCAAAAGTGTCATTGTGTGGGAATAGGTTAAATGAATTTGATAAAAATAATAAAAAAAAATCTGTATTTCTACATGTATTTTCCTTCTCCTTTACCATTCTAGTTATGTTTATCTATATTATGGCGTCAACTACAAGTATTTTCCTTCTCCTTTACCATTCTGGTTATGTTTATTTATATTATGACGTCAACTACAAGTATTTTCCTTCTCCTTTACCATTCTGGTTATGTTTATTTATATTGTGATGTCAACTGCAAGTATTTTCCTTCTCCTTTACCATTCTGGTTAGGTTTATTTATATTGTAACGTCAACTGCAAGTATTTTCCTTCTCCTTTACCATTCTGGTTACGTTTATCTATATTATGACGTCAACAACAAGTATTTTCCTTCTCCTTTACCATTCTGGTTAAGTTTATTTATATTATGTAGTCAACTACTAGTTATTTCCTTCTCCTTTACCATTCTGGTTACGTTTATCTATATTATGACGTCAACAACAAGTATTTTCCTTCTCCTTTACCATTCTGGTTAGGTTTATTTATATTATGGCGTCAACAACAAGTATTTTCCTTCTCCTTTACCATTCTGGTTATGTTTATCTATATTATGACGTCAACTGCAAGTATTTTCCTTCTCCTTTACCATTATTGTTATGTTTATCTATATTATGACGTCAACAACAAGTATTTTCCTTCTCCTTTACCATTCTGGTTATGTTTATCTATATTATGGCGTCAACTGCAAGTATTTTCCTTCTCCTTTACCATTCTGGTTATGTTTATCTATATTATGGCGTCAACTGCAAGTATTTTCCTTCTCCTTTACCATTATTGTTATGTTTATTTATATTATGACGTCAACTACAAGTATTTTCCTTCTCCTTTACCATTCTGGTTATGTTTATTTATATTATGGCGTCAACTACAAGTATTTTCCTTCTCCTTTACCATTATTGTTAGGTTTATTTATATTGTGACGTCAACTGCAAGTATTTTCCTTCTCCTTTACCATTCTGGTTACGTTTATCTATATTATGGCGTCAACTGCAAGTATTTTCCTTCTCCTTTACCATTCTGGTTATGTTTATCTATATTATGACGTCAACTACAAGTATTTTCCTTCTCCTTTACCATTCTAGTTATGTTTATCTATATTATGACGTCAACTACAAGTATTTTCCTTCTCCTTTACCAATCTGGTTATGTTTATTTATATTATGACGTCAACTGCAAGTATTTTCCTTCTCCTTTACCATTCTGGTTAGGTTTATTTATATTGTGACGTCAACTGCATGTTATTTCCTTCTCCTTTACCATTCTGGTTATGTTTATCTATATTATGACGTCAACTTCAAGTATTTTCCTTCTCCTTTACCATTCTGGTTACGTTTATCTATATTATGGCGTCAACTACAAGTATTTTCCTTCTCCTTTACCATTCTGGATATGTTTATCTATATTATGACGTCAACTACAAGTATTTTCCTTCTCCTTTACCATTCTGGTTATGTTTATCTATATTATGGCGTCAACTGCAAGTATTTTCCTTCTCCTTTACCATTCTGGTTATGTTTATCTATATTATGACGTCAACAACAAGTATTTTCCTTTTCCTTTACCATTCTGGTTACTTTTATCTATATTATGGCGTCAACTGCAAGTATTTTCCTTCTCCTTTACCATTCTGGTTATGTTTATCTATATTATGACGTCAACTACAAGTATTTTCCTTCTCCTTTACCATTCTAGTTATGTTTATCTATATTATGACGTCAACTACAAGTATTTTCCTTCTCCTTTACCAATCTGGTTATGTTTATTTATATTATGACGTCAACTGCAAGTATTTTCCTTCTCCTTTACCATTCTGGTTAGGTTTATTTATATTGTGACGTCAACTGCAAGTTATTTCCTTCTCCTTTACCATTCTGGTTATGTTTATCTATATTATGACGTCAACTTCAAGTATTTTCCTTCTCCTTTACCATTCTGGTTACGTTTATCTATATTATGGCGTCAACTACAAGTATTTTCCTTCTCCTTTACCATTCTGGATATGTTTATCTATATTATGACGTCAACTACAAGTATTTTCCTTCTCCTTTACCATTCTGGTTATGTTTATCTATATTATGGCGTCAACTGCAAGTATTTTCCTTCTCCTTTACCATTCTGGTTATGTTTATCTATATTATGACGTCAACAACAAGTATTTTCCTTTTCCTTTACCATTCTGGTTACGTTTATCTATATTATGGCGTCAACAACAAGTATTTTCCTTCTCCTTTACCATTCTGGTTATGTTTATCTATATTATGACGTCAACTACAAGTATTTTCCTTCTCCTTTACCATTCTGGTTATGTTTATCTATATTATGGCGTCAACTGCAAGTATTTTCCTTCTCCTTTACCATTCTGGTTATGTTTATTTATATTGTGACGTCAACTGCAAGTTTTTTCCTTCTTCTTTACCATTATTGTTATGTTTATTTATATAATGACGTCAACTACAGAGTGAAATTGACGCCATCTTAGACTTCCTTATATGGAACCGTATTTGACACTGTCAAATACAGACTTTTTCAAACTGTCCAATTTTGTGGAATGTATACACTTTACTAGAAATATTTGTAGGTATATAATTATTAAAGATATAATGAAAGCTTTACAATCGTTCCAGCTTTTAAACTCATTCTCAAGTGATCACAACACTTAGACATTACATCCAAGTTGTAAGCAATCGATGGATTGTTTGTTTGTTTGAATGGGGTTTTACGCCGCTTTCAACAATCTTTCAGTGATATTGCGGTGGCTGGAGCACCTAACAATGGAATCCTGGTATTTCTCACAACAGTACTACCATTACATCCTTTCCTAGCCTCCAGCTGCTATCCCACATAGGTCTGCAATTATCGACCCATTGGTGAGAGACAAATAGTCGGAAAGGATGAGTGCCGCCGTCGGGGATCAAACCCGGGAAAGGAATTGATGGATTGCCATTACCAGATCATAAATTGATTGACCAATCATATCATTTATTTAGACCAGATATTAAATTTGACCTTTGACATGTAATACAAATAATTTCTTTGATTGGAAACTTGTTCAAGCTATAGTTACATTGCTTTCGTTGCCAACCTACGATTTGCTTTTTAGCTTCACTGGCTGAAAGTCAGGGTACTATTGACATAGTGTCGTGTCCATTGTGCGTGCCTGTGTCCACCTGTGCATTCGTAAACTGTTACTTTAAAAATCTTCCCCTCAGAAAATAGTGAACAGAAGTCAACCAAATTTCAAAGAAATGATCTTTTGGTGACCCTTTATCAGATTCCTTAAAAGAATTTTGATTGGTTGAAAAACCTATTTTAATGAGCAGAGCTAATTTCCATATATGGTTTGAAAATCTTCATTTTCAAAACCAGTTGATGGATTTCATTCAAACTTTACAGGAATGATCCTTGTGTAACTCTTTAGAGGATTCATTTTCAAAGGAATTGAAAAGATGATGACATGGCTTTCATAAATGGGGCTTTATTCCATATATGGTAAATAGGGATAAATTTGAAAACCTTTTTCTCAGAAAGCAGTTGATGGATTTAAACCAAATTTCACTGGAATAACTCTTTGGTGATCATTAATCAGGTTCCTTCACAGAATATGGATCAGATGAAAATCATTGATTTAATGGATGGGGCTAATTTCCCAATATGGTATTAAGTGGAAACTATGAAAATCTTCTCAGAAACCAGTTGATGAATTTTGAACAAAATGTAAAGGAATGATTGTTGATTATTATTCATCAGATTCCTGCATAGAATTTAAATGGGGTAAAGAACATGGCTTTTATGAGGAGGGCTAATCTCCACATAACTATGGTACATGTACATAGTAAAAGGGTGGTTTTCAACCAATTTTTACAGAAATGATCTTTAAGTTGTCCTTAATTAGATTTTGGCAGAAATTTTTTAGTCTTAATGAAGCTTTGGAAGATTGGCAAAATTTCAGTTTATTAGTGATGCGAGGGAAATAATTGATATTGCTTGACTGAGAATATTTGTTGCATGAAAGGAAGATGCCTCCCTTAACCCTTTCCTGTTTTTGGAAATTTTAGACTGGTACAAATTGAAAGAGGTTGCAGACGATAATGAAAATTGAATGCAATTTGAAGAGAAACCATCCTATGTGAAAGAAAATATTGTGGAAAAGGAGAAATTGCTTGTTACAGCAATTTCTCCTTTTTCACAATGTTTTCTCAAGTATAAAATCACAGCAACATAAAATCACGGGTTTGTACAGGAATGGGTTAAAGAAAGTTACAAAAATCTTTTCTTTAAATGATTTTCCTCCTATGATAAAGACAACTGTATTAACTTAACCCTTTCCTGTTTAATCCCGAGTTTTTATGTCTCTGTGTTTTTATGTTCTTCAAAAAAAATTCTGGAAAAGGAAGAAATTATTTTAACCACCAATTACTTCTTTCTCAATAATATTTTCTATCCCATTGAACGATTGCTTTTACATAAATTTGACTTTAAATTGTCGTCTGCAAAACCTTTGAATTTGGACTAGTCAAATTGCCTGATTGCCTGTATAAGTAAATTTAATTCGAGTACGTGGAGCCAATCAGGCCCTAATGTGCCTCTAGTTAATCTACTGCCAGAACAGGTATATTCCAGGTTCAGTGTGACAAGGGCGAACTAATGCCATGCTGTTTTGACAAACTGTTAACTCATTACCACACAATAAATTTTAGACTGGTCCAAATTCAAAGAAATTGCAGACGACAATTTTAAGTTGATGAAATCTTTAAAATCTTTGTCTTTTAAGACGGAAAACATTGTGGAAAATGAAAAAAAAAATGCTTGGCAAACTAGCATTTCTTCATTTACGATAATGTTTTCCAAAGCTTTCATATTGATTGGCGTTTAAAAACGTTATTGAGAGGGAATGAGTTAAGATTCGTGTTCCATTGTGTTAGTACAACCAGCCTCCTGTGTTTAAAAAAAAACACTCAGCCTTCTGTTAAGTCTAATAGGGGGCTCTTTGTGTAAAATGGAGCCTTTTGGGGGGAAAAATGTAGAATGTTATTGTACAGTAAGGCTATATTGGTCCATTTACTATACCCCCCACAACAAAGTTATGGGAGGGGTGGTATAATGGAATCGGGTTGTCCATCTGTCCGTCCATCCATGGACATAATTTTGTGTCCTCTTCTCCTCCCACATTTCCAGACCAATTTTGCTTAAACTTTACCAAATCTTCCTTGCAATGGGAACTTGTGCACCTGCAATTTTCATAATGATTAGTCAACTGTTTCAGGAGTTATGCCCCTTTGATTTATTTTCTTATATACAATATATAGAGAATAAACCATAATCCCTGAACAGGTCTACAGATTAAAAAAATCAAAGTGGTTCACATGTTTATTCCAGAACATAAACGCTATGTTCGACGTTGCATGAAATCCATAATTAAGATCTTCAATGTTGAACAAAATCCCTATTTATTTTACACAGTCATTCACCTCAATGACTTAAAATTTGTAAAAAAAAGATTGTCCACTTGATAAATCATGAAGGCCAACATTTTGTTTAAAAAGAGGCGACAGTGGCGGGTAATCGTCAGCCCTTACAGGCAACAGTTCTTGTTTGATAGTGTTTTCACAATTGTCATTAACAAGTTAATCCTTTCCTGTACAAACCGGGGATTTTGCATCAGTGATTTTATACTTGAGAAAACACTGGAAAAAGAAGAAATTCCTCGTATCAAGCAATTTCTTCTTTTTCCACAATATTTTCAACCACATAGGATGGTCTACCCAATTTTCGTTGTTGTCTGCAAGCTCTTTCAATTTAGGCAGGTCTAGAATTTAACAAAAAAAACGTGAAAGGGTAAATTGGAGAAAATATTAATTCCTACTATGATCAACGATAGAGTGACCAGATATACAATAAAGTTAATGTCACTGCTTGCACGCATACGGTGTAATGAACATTAACGGCTCCACGACTGTTTAATAGATCATACTGAATCTATTGTGTACACTAAGGTGAGAAGAAGTGAAAAAAGAGCGTCGTGGACAGGATTCGAACCTGTGCGGGCATAGCCCATTTGATTTCGAGTCAAACGCCTTAACCACTCGGCCACCACGACGACGAAGGAGAAGGACACAAACATTGCTTTTATTTTTGGGGGCGTTTCTCAACTAGTTGACATCCGGTAAAATGGCGGACAAAATAAACAAACAAGAAAATTTTGTAATGATTTTTTAACATTTTCAACGATCGGAAGGCTTCGGGTGTAATGGTATATACTCGATCAAATCTTATTCTTTTCTCTCTTAGATAATGTAGAGTTATTTGAATTATTTTGATTGAGATATGTAAATTATGTTTTGAATTCATAATCTGATTTTTTTTCTAGTTTTTGTGCTGACACATTGACATTTCCTTGCCTTTTGGTTAACCTCTTTGCTACTCTGATTGATTTGTACCGGTTTACGTATTGTAGATACTATCATAGTAATTATCATAATCCTAATGTAGATTTCAGCAGACGACAATCTTGAAGGTGATGGAGCAGTGCCATTACCAGCTTATCTCGAAAGACCAGTGAGGACCACCCGACATATGCACACAGCATCTTTCAGACAGATCCACACATCCTACTTTAATTATTCTTTTTTCCCTACACAGTGATACTATGGAACAGCCTACCAGAAACAATTGTACAGCAACCTGATATTCAAAAAGAGTCCCGATTCTTTTCAGATAGTGAGCCATCCCTGAATGACCAAAAGAAGAAATTGCTTGTTACAACAAATCTTTTCATTTTCCTCAATTTTCTCTAAAGCTTTCATTTTGGGTATAATATAGAGTTGTGTTAGTATGGTTTTTAGCCACACTGGCTGAAAGCCAGAGAGCTATTGTCATGACGTGCTGTCTGGCATGCATGCATCTGTACATAATTTTTTTCTTTAAAAATCTTCTTCTCAGAAACTAGTTCAAACTACTGGTTGGAATTCAACCAAATTTCACAGAAATGATCCTTGGGTGACCCTCTATCAGTATCCTGAATGACCAAAATATGTTTTATCAGCTCTTTAAATCTAACACTCACAATACTTTTAAAACTTTGCACCCTAACCAATGACAAACAGTTTTTATTCCAGCACAGACACGCACCTGCCAGTAGAGTTGGGAAGTATATATAGATAGTGGATAGATAGAACCTGAATTTTTAAAAATCTAGGGTACTATGGAGTCCGCAACATAACTTTTCATCTGTTAACTCCTATGTACCACATGGAAAAGCATTAGGCCCTCCTCTTTTTCTTGGCTTCATAAAATGATCTCCATGAAATTGTTTAATCACCGGCATGCATTATTATTCACCAGTATGCCAGGCCTTGGAAGAAGAAATTGCTTGTTACAACAAATCTTTTCATTTTCCTCAATTTTCTCTAAAGCTTTCATTTTGGGTATAAAATAGAGTTGTGTTAGTATGGTTTTTAGCCACACTGGCTGAAAGCCAGAGAGCTATTGTCATGACGTGCTGTCTGGCATGCATGCATCTGTACATAATTTTTTTCTTTAAAAATCTTCTTCTCAGAAACTAGTTCAAACTACTGGTTGGAATTCAACCAAATTTCACAGAAATGATCCTTGGGTGACCCTCTATCAGTATCCTTCAAAGAATTTTGATCCAGCTTCAAGGGAGCTTTTTACCATATATGGAATACAGCAAATTAACTTAAGGTAGTCTCCTTAGACAGTATCAAATGGATATTTTTATATTTTACATGGATGGTTATTGATCTCTTTTGGATTACCTTTGATAAGATTTTACCAAGGAGATTTTGATCAGTGAAAATTTTTGATGTTATTGGCCTAACTTTGTGAGTTTTATTAGAGGTATGAAATAAATTCAGCTGATTTAGTCAACTATAATGCATATCATTTCGCATAATGAGTTTTCTTTATTAAATGGTTGAGAGAAAGAATTATCATAATCCTTTAGCTCTAAGCCATATGACAAAATTCTAGATTGAATTTAATTGTAGGAAAATGCAATTATAAACCATTACCACACCACTCAACATTGCTTTCTCACACTCTTAGAAATATATGTATGGAAAACTTTGCATGAAACAGAGAAATTGCTTGTAACAAACATTCTCCTTTTAGCTCCACTGGCTGAAAGCCAAAGGACCATTGTCATAGCATGGTGTCTGTTGTGTGAGTGTGTTTGTCTGTCTGTCCGTCCGAAGACTTTTTCCTCTAAAAATCTTCTCCTCAGAAAGTGTAAACAACGTTCAACAAAATTTCACAGAAATTATCCTTTGGTGACCCTTTGTCAGATTTCTACAGAAAATCTTAATCAAACGAAAAACATGGCTTTATTGGGCGGGGCTATATCGATGTATGGTGAAAGCTTTAAAAATCTTCTTCTCAAAAAGCAGTGGATGGATTTTGAACCAAATTTCACAGAAATAATCCTGAGGTGAACCTTTATCTGATTTCTTTTAAGAAGATCCTCAGGGGACTCTTTGCAGATTTCTTCACATGACTTGGATAGATTGAAAAACATGGCTTTTGTGGGTGGTGCTTATGTCCATATATGAAATAAAGTGAAAATTTTGTAAATGCCTTTTCATCTTACTTAACCCTTGTCATGCTGAACCCGGAATATTCTGGTTTTGGCAGGAGGTGAGACCAAGATCAACCTGCATATTAGTGCAGTCTGATCTTGGTCTACACCTCCTGCACGTAATTTTCCTGCCAGAATCATTTATGAAATTGATTTCTAAAAGAAATATTGATTTCTTAACAACAAGTTCTATCAGTGCTTTCACCACTTTGTTTTTATGCAATTCAGTGAGGTAATTTATACAGCATGACAAGGGTTAATATATGAATTTTACATAGCTCAACTTGACTTTGTAAAACAGTGAAATGTTTTGTATGCTTCACTAGAATAGAACTATTTCAAAGATCTCAGTGAGTAGATTTATTTGCCAGAGATGGTTATACGATGATTCAGTTTATATGGAATGCTGTAAACACCATTTGCTTAATCAGTACATTCAAGCCTGTGGAGCAATACAAGCCCTCATGCGCCTCTAGTGACAAAAAACCAATCTACACAGTCTAACATACTTTTTATGCTTTCATTTTGTACCATTTTTGTATAATAGGTCATGAATCTTCGTAAATATTAACCCATTCCCACCCAATCCCTCCATTTTATGCCCTTCAACAAAAAAGCTTTGGAAAACATTGTGGAAAATGAAGAAATTGCTTGGATCAAGCAATTTCTTCATTATCCACAATGTTTTCTATCCAGAAAGATGGAAAAATTTAAAATTCCATCAACTTGAAATTGTCATCTGCAGCTCCTTTCAATTTGGACAAGTCTAAAATTTTGTTGTGTGGGAATGGGTTAACCAATTCCCACTTATTACTTCTCATTCATAATTACCAAGAAAAGTATTTGAGAAAACAATGTGAAAATTGAAAAAATTGCTTCCCACTAATTCAGATATTGAATATTCTATTGACTTGCCTCAACTGCAACTTCTTTGAATTGGGACTAGAGTACATTTTGAATAAATGAAAAAAAAATTGATTGCAGGATGACAGCAAGGAAGAATAGAGATGGAAAAGAAAGATATGGAGAAAAATTACAGAGGTAATTATAACCCTTTCCAGTTTTGCAAATTTTCAGACCTGTCCAAATTCAAAGGTTTTGCAATCTAAAACTTAATTTGGATTTAAAATGAAAAACAACCTTTTAGTGGGGTAGAAACAATAGTGGAAAAAGAAAAAAAAAACTGCTTATCAAAAGCAATTTCTTCTTTTTAACAGTATTTTCTCAGTAACATATATCAATCCACAGGATAGTAAAAACCAGGGATTGAACAGGAAAAGTGTTAACCCTTGTCATGCTGTATAAATTATCTTCATAAATTGCTGTAAAATCAAAGTGCTGAAAGTACTGATAGAACTTGTTCAAAAATAGTTATTTCTTTTAGAAATTAATGTCATAACAACTCTGGCCGGGAAAGTACAAGCAGGAGGTGTGGACCAAGATCAGACTGCGCTAATGTGCAGGCTGATCTTGGTCTTCACCTCCTGCCAAAACCGGAATATTCCGGGTTAAGCATGACAAGGGTTAATGTTATGAGGAAAATTACTCCTACATTTATGGATTGATTTCAAAATAACTTGGCACAATTATTCTCCATCATGAGTAGATGTGAGGTTTGAAAGAATTTTTGGGATAGTCCTAATGTCAAGGTCACAGCTCAAGGTAAAACACTAAAATTGTGCTTGTCCGGAGCATGATACCGACAAAACTTTGCGGGCTTTACAGTAGTTGTCCTGGGACAACCATCTAGTGTTTTCCTAGGGCATTAGTGCTCACACAAACATTTTAATTTATTAATTGTAAATTTCTTTTAGTGTTTCAGCTAAGCTTATCCCGACTTAATCAATTACAGCACAATAAAATCCTAGACTGGTTCAAATTGAAAGAAGTTGCAGAGGACAATTTCAAGTTGGTGGAATTTAGAAAATATTTGCTTTCTAGGAAAGAAAACATTGTTGACATTGAAGAAATTGATTGTTCCAAAGCTTTTTTTTTGAGATGAATAAAAAAGCAGTATTGAGTGGGTATGGGTTAACCCATTTTCAGATGACAAAGAAATAGCAGACAACATTAGTTTTTAAGTCATACTTTTTCGTGTTTTTTTTTTTTTTTTTTCAGGAAAGTACACAATACGAGAAATGCAGAAATTGCTTGTTATGAGCTATTCCTTCATTTTCCACACTGCTTTCAAAGCTTTTTTCATCATTGTCATAAAACTATGGGAATGGGAGATATACATAAACGTTTTTTGTTGTGAAATTATTTGTTTTGCATCTTTGTTTTGTACCCCACTGTTGAAAATCTCATTATTGGTTTGGTTTTTTTCAGGGGGGGGGGGGGGAGGAGTATTTGTGCAAACTTTCAGCTATTGCGATCAGTCTTCGTCCAGCATCTGTCCATCAGTCTGTACGTCCGTCCTTCCGTTCCCAATTCCAAAAAATTCTTCTCCTTAGCAAACCACGGGATTTCAACCAAGCATCACAGAAATGATCCTTAGGTCATGCTCTTTCAAAATACTTCAAAGAATTGAAATCAATGAAGGACTCTGGTTGCCATGCCAACAGAGTGAAAAAACTTAATAATCTTTTCCTCCAAAGCCGTAAGGCCTAGAGCTTTGATATCTGGTACAAATGATCATTTATTGACCCTCTATCAAAGTACTTCAAAGAATTACCGTATTCTGAAAATTAACCCTTTTCTGTGCGATCCCTGATTTTACATAGAAATAGAGAAGGAAAAATTTTAAAATCTTCTTCTCCAAAACCATAAGGCCTAGAACTTTGATATTTGGTATAAATCATCATCTATTGACCATCTACCAAAAAACTTCAAAGAATTAACGTACTCTGAAAATTGGCCCTTTTCTTTGTGATCCCTGATTTTACATAGAAATAAAGAAGGAAAGTTCTCCCAATCCATAAGGCCAAGGGCTTTAATATTTGATGTGTAATAATACCTATTGACTCTGTACTAAAATACTTCATAGAATTACTGTATTCTGAAAATAAGCCATTTTCTGTGCAATCCCAGAAAGGAATGAAGAAGGTTATCATAGAAAATGTTCTCCTAAAACCGTTAGGCCTAGAACTTTGATATTTGGTATTTATTAATGCCTATTGACCCTCTAGTTAAGTACTTAAAAGAATTACTGTACTATCGAAATAAGCTCAATATGTTTGGATCTTCACTATACGTAGGCTTAAAGGAGAAAATCTTTAAAAATTCTTCTTCTCCAAAATGATTAGGTGTAGGGCTTTGATATATTGTATTTTATATCATAAAGCCTTGAGCCGTCATACTAAGGGGAGTGATATAGCACCATCAAGGTCCTCTTGTTTTATTATTTCAACCATTTTTGATATGTCAGACAACACCATTTTAGACAAACATACTTGTTTCCAAATTAACCATTTGGTAACATTGTCCACTTACTCCATTGGCCCTGCCCATTGACTCACACAGAAAGATCCACGCTGATTTTAAACATTCTTATTTTGAAAAATTTATGGCCAGTAGCATGTCTAAAAAAAGATGGATGGATGGTTGGCATCCTAAATGTTGCAGCTTCAGCTTGAACAAGCTGTAGTTACTATGTTTGAGTCGTCAAACCAACAAAAATACTTCACATATATGGCGGGTAATGTCAGAGTTCAAAGATAAATTCCAGTCTAAATGAAAGATTTTATTGGTCAACTGATTATTTGACTGACAGCTGCAATAGGTCTATTGAAGATTAGAGTTACATGTACTAAACTAGTGATGTCAATTGATCAATCACTGGCCCCGCCCACTGACTCCTTTGGCCACACCCATTGACTCCGCCAGGAAGTTCCACTTTGATTTTTAACGGCGTTACTTTGCAAAATTTGTGGCCAGTAACATGTTATTAATAAGTAGGATGATTGGCAACCTTATTCAAGCTGTAGTTATGACGTTTAAGTCGCCTAACGAACAAAAATGATTCACCAAATGGCTGCCAATATCGGAGTTCAAACTGAAATTTCAGCCTAAATGAATGATTTCATTGGTCAACTGATTATTTAATTGACAGCCAAGGTTGGTCAATGTAATACCAGAAAGTCTTGTTGTGGAGAACAAGTTTGAAGGAACATAAAGTAATTTCTTCTTTTCAGATAATTTCACTTAGAATGCTGTATTTGAGTTTTTTCTGCTTTGAACAGATCCCTTCAAGAGAACCTGTTCCAAAGAGTGTCATTTTTCCCCAAAATCCTGTAGAAAATTTCCAAGTTACAAAAGTCAAGGATAATACCAAATAATAAAGATACAAACTAGTTAAATATATTGTTTCATGGCTCAGTTTTGATTTAAGCCATTACCACACAAAATCTGAGACCAGTCCAAATTGAAAGAAGTTGCACACGACAATTTCAAGTTGATGGAATCTAGAAAATCCAATTTTATAAAATGTTTTCCTAATTGTTTTTCTTGAGGGGTGTCAAAAGCTTCATTTGTGTGCGAATGGGTTAATTTTTGATGCCTCTGATAAAGTGAATATATCAAAGAGAATATGATTGAAAGGAAGATATTGATTGCAATTTAATAGCACTGGCTTTCTCCTTTTGAAATTTACTAACTGTTACTACAAATTTTTTTCTTTCAATACTCGTTTTCTTTCATCAGAATAAGCTATAATGATATTCAGTTTTGAACAGTCTGGTGTATTAACTAGATAGAGTTAAGTTTATTGCTAAATTTCTATGCACTGCTTGTCTTAACCCTTTCCCGTTCAAATACAGGATTTTACATTCCTGTGATTTTATACTCAAGAAAACATTGTGGAAAAAGAAGAAATTGCTTGTAACAAGCAATTTCTCTTTTTTCCACAATATTTTCTACCACATAGGATGGTTTCTTTTCAAATTCCATCCAGTTTTCATTGTCGTCTGCAACCTCTTTCAATTTGGACTAGTCTAAAATTTCCAAAAACGGGAAAGGGTTAACCAATTCCTAATTTTGAAACCACTACCCTAAATCTATGGAAAATATTATAGAAAACGAAGAAATTTATTATCCACAAAGTTTTCTATTCCAAAAGACAAAAGATTTTAAATTTTCATCATACTTAAATGTAGACTGGCCAAAATTGGAAGAGGCTGCTGACCACAAATTCAAATTGACGATTTTTTTTTATTTTTTTATGGAAAACTTTGTGGAAAATAAAGAAATTGTGTCTTAAACAATTTCATCATTTTCCACAATGTTTTCAATAGCTTTTTTTTCATAGGGGTCTGACAGCATCATTGAGTGGGAATGGGTTAGATTGTGGTTCTTTCAATTTGAATTTGTCTGAAATTTTGTTGTCTAGTAATCAGTTAATTTGCTTTCTAACCAACCATCACCTTTTGCACCCGTTTTTGCTCACCTTGCATGTGCTTTGCTTTATTTGCTTTCTTATAGACTCCAAAGAGGCCGATGTACTCGGATTGGATGATGATACGAGCACATTTCAGGAAACAAGCTTTTACACAGGTTTTTTGCTTTTCTTTTTTTTGTCAAGTATGCTTGGAGTTAGAGAAACAAGCTTTTACACAATTTTTTCTGCTTTTCTTTTTCTTTTTTAGCTCTGCTGTTTTCGGAGAAAACCTGAGGTATTGCTATAGCCTTGGTGTCATTGTCTTCGTTGTCATGCAAAAACTTTGACATTTTGTGATATCTCTGGTTCTACTAAAGGCATTACTAAAGGCATTCACTTGAAACTTGACACAGTCACTTGTTCACTATCAGAAGAGCAACTTATACTATCAAGGGGGATAACTCTAGATGCATTTTGTCCACTATCCAGCACCCAACAGCCAAGTGCAGGCACCCATAGGCGTTGCTCTAGTTTGTCAATAATGCTTGCAGTTAGAGAAAATTAGTTAACACAATTATGGCTCAGTGTATGCAGGGAGAATCATAATTTGTCCGAGCCACACATTCAAATTGTGGAAGGATTTTTAGGTCACCTGACCGAATGGTCATGGTGACCTATTGCAATCATCGTTTGTCCGTCGTTGTGCGTCGTCCGTTTACTTTTAAACATTTTCATCTTCTTCTCAAGAACTACTGGGCGGATTTCAACCAAACTTGGTAGAAAGCATCATTGGGGTATGCCAATTCAAGTTTGTGAAAATAGGGGTTCTGGGGGTCATAGAGGCCCAAATCGAGGGCAAAAAGGGGTAAATTTTGGTTCTTCTTTAAAAATCTTCTTCTAATAAACCGTTAATGCCAGACCTTAAATATTCTGTGTGCATGACAACTAGGACAGGTATATTATAAATTGTGAAATTCATGCCCCTGGGGTCATGTATGGGGCCACACCCAGAGGTCAAAGCTCATCATGTTAAAAAATTCACATTTTCATCTTCTTCTGATGAAGTGCAAAGCCAATTTCAAACAAACTTGGTGAAAAGCATCATTTGGTAATGGTTATTTGGATTTGTGAAAATTAAAAGGCTGGGGAGTCAGGGACCCTAAAAATGAAAATATTTCATCTTCTTCTCAAGAACTACTGGGGGGATTTCAACCAAACTTGGTAGAAAGCATCATTGGGGGATGTCAATTCAAGTTTGTGAAAATAGGGGTTCTGGGGGTCAAAGGGGCCCAAATAGGGGGCAAAAAGAGGTATTTTTTGGTACTTCTTTAAAAATCTTCTTCTAATAAACCGTTAATGCCAGAGCTTAAATATTCTGTGTGCATGACAACTAGGACAGGTATATTATAAATTGTGAAATACATGCCCCTGGGGTCATGTATGGGGCCACACCAAGAGGTCAAAGTTCATCATGTTAAAAAATACACATTTTCATCTTCTTCTGATGAAATACTAAGCCAATTTCAAACAAACTTGGTGAAAGCATCATTGGGTACTGATTATACAGATTTGAGAAAATTAAAAGGCTGGAGGTCAGGGGGGCCTAAAATGGGGACCAAAAGGGGGTCATTTTTGGTAACTTTTAAACATTTTCATCTTCTTCTCAAGAACTACTGAGGGGATTTCAACCAAACTGGGTCGGAAGCATCATTTGGGGATGCCACTTCCAGTTTGTGAAAATAGGGCTTCTGGGGGTCATAGAGGCCCAAATCGGGGGCAAAAAGGGATAAATTTTGATTCTTCTTTAAAAATCTTCTTCTAATAAACCGTTAATGCCAGAGCTTAAATATTCTGTGTGCATGACAACTAGGACAGGTATATTATAAATTGTGAAATTCATGCCCCTGGGGTCATGTATGGGGCCACACCAAGAGGTCAAAGTTCATCATGTTAAAAAATTCACATTTTCATCTTCTTCTGATGAAGTACTAAGCCAATTTCAAACAAACTTGGTGAAAAGCATCATTGGGTACTGATTATACAGATTTGTGAAAATTAAAAGGCTGGAGGTCAGGGGGGCCTTAAAATGGGGACCGAAAGGGGGGTCATTTTTGGTAACTTTTAAACATTTTCATCTTCTTCTCAAGAACTACTGAGGGGATTTCAACCAAACTGGGTCGGAAGCATCATTTGGGGATGCCAATTCCAGTTTGTGAAAAGAGGTTGGGGAGGCTTGGGGTAAAAGGGGCCCCAGTCGAGGGCAGAAATGGGTAAATTTTTGTACTTCTTAAAAAATGTTTTTTCTAATAAACCCTAAATGCAAGAGCTTAAATATTTTATGTGCATGACTGGTAGGACAGGTATACTAAAGTTTGTGAAATTTATGTACCTGGGGTCATGTATTGGGCTACGCCCAGGGTTCAAAGTTCATCATGTTAAGAAATTCATATTTTTAGGTCACCACCGAATGGTCATGGTGACCTAATGCAATCATCGTTTGTCCGTCTTCCGTCAACTTTTAAATATTTTTTATCGTTTTCTCAAGAACCACTGGGCAGCTTGTATTTGGTATGTGGCATCATCTGGTAGATTTCTATCAAGATTGTATAACTTATAACCCCAGGGTCAAAATAAGCCCATTCCCAGACGTCGGAAGTTTCACAAAGGGCTTATATAGTGAAATTTGTAAAATTCTTCTTCAGGATGGCCTAAAACTTTGTTATTTGGTATACAGTATCATCTGGTAAACCTCTATCAATATTGTAAAAATTATTGCCTCAGGATTGAAATTAGCCCATTCCCAGATGTCACAAATTTAACATAGGCTTATATAGTGAAATTTGTAAAAATCTTCTTCTCCCAAACAGGAGGGCCTAGAACTTTGATATTCGGTATACAGCATCGTCTTGTGGACCTCTATCAAGATTGTACGAATTATTACCCTTGGGTCATAATTAGCCCATTCCCGGACGTCATGAATTTTACATATGGCTTATATAACGAAATTTAGAACTCTTCTTCTCCCCCAAACTAAAATGCTTAGAGCTTTGATATTTAGTATGTAGCATAATCTGGTGGACTTTTATTTGTTTTTGTGCTCTTTGGACTCAGGTGACCGATAAGGCCCCATGGGCCTCTTGTATAACAACTCGGCAAAATCATCCTCCATCAAGTGTAGTTGTGCCATTTAAAAGTTTACTATTTATCAGCAAAAGGCACACCAAGATCATTGTTAAATTTGCGCTTGTCAACAGTTTACCTCCTATATAAACCCTTGACATACTGATCCCGGAATATTCCGGTTTGAGTAGGAGGTGTAGACTAAGATCAGCCTGCACATAAGTGCAGTCTGATCTTGGTCTACACCTCCTCTATGTACTTTTCCTGTTAGAGTTGTTTATAAAATTGATTTCTAAAATAGATTTATTTCTTTTTAACAACAAGTCCTATCAGTGCTTTCAGCCCTTGGAAATTCAGTATGGTAATTTATACAGCATAACAAGGGTTAATGAATGGTTGCCTGTGGAGTGATAACAGGATTAGTCACTGAAGTCCAAATGGATGTTGAATTCCAATGCCTGAAATAGGCTTTTCTACTTGTGAATAAATACAGTTTTCATGGTAACCTACCCCAGGACAGGTAAACACCAGAGCAAATTTTGGAATGGTAAAAAATAGATCTCAAAGATAACTTTTTATATGGAAAATCATCATAAATGCTTATATTGAAGTGTAGAAAATATTATGGATAATGAAGAGAATTCTGTGTTCCAGCATTTTTTTTCATTAAGAACATTTTCTCAAAATTGGTCTCTTCACTTTCTTGCTGACAAGTTCAGTTTAATTCTGGACAAGTAGAAAATCATGTCTTTAAATTGTCGGCAGTCAAGTTGAGAAAATCTGTATTTCCACATCAATGAAGAGTATACAATCAAAACCCTAATTTGCAAGACAAACACAAGCACTAGATATTGGGCATGAAGCCTACAGCTTTCAATTTGGGGATGTAGTGTTGCCTTACAATGCTGCATATGAAAACAATTCGAATTATTTTTCTTTGATAGAAATTAGCAGGATGCTTTCGGATCCCAGATTTTACTTACTATCAAAGAAGGATATAAAATGTTCTTTCCCCAAACTATCAAGCCTAGAAGTATCATACTCATGTGAGCTATGTAGGGCCTTTATAGTCCTCCTGTTTAGTTGTACATATGTCTACTTTTAGGTGTTTTAGACTGTCAGCAATCTCTTTGAAGTTGCAGAAGTCAGATGTTTTGTCCTCTTGTAATGAGTTTTAACCCCTTTTACAAACAATATTGCTTTTAGACGTTCCCTGGAGAAAAGGCTTTGGACATCATTGTGGAAAAATGAAGAAATTGCTTGTTACAAGCAAAATCTTCATTTTCCAAATGTTTTCTATCACAAAAGAAAATATTTTCAACATTCCATGAGTTATAAACTGTTGTCTGCAACTTATTTCAATTAGGACTAGTAGGGAAGAACATATTGCTTATTCTTTCAGCCTCGGAGGGTAATGTTGACGGCATGGATACAGATACGCAAGGTACTTCGGTTGACGGTGATTCACCACAGTTGGAATCTGTAGATAACATCCGATCTAGTCGCCAAATGCCAGTCCCAGAATATTTAGAACGTAGAGCACAGAGCTCTTTAGTGCAGGCTGAAAGATCAAAGGATCTGACGAGAGAAGAGTCTCTCCCACCTTCTTACGAAGACGCAGTTAAAGACTATGGAAGACCTGGTCACGATAATGAGACGGAATCCTCAGAGAGGGATCTTATGAATCCTCCACCTCAAGCACAGGGTGCATCAGGTAAATGTGTCATTTGTTCCAGTTTTCTTCACCATTGAGATTGGAATTTCCATAACTAACTTGTGCGAAATGGGCTATTCTACTTTAGAATAAGTAAATTTTTCAAGGCCACTTGTCTTGGGACAAGTAATTTTAGAATGGTACAAAATTTCAAAAATAACTCATTAACCCTTTCCTGTTTTGCATAATGTTAGACCTGTCCAAATTCAAAGCTTTTAAAGACAAAAATTAAAAGTGAATTTGATTTGAAAAATAACCTCTTAGTAGGGTAATAAATATTGTAGATAAAGAAGCAATTTCTTCCTTTTCTACAGTATTCTACAGTGTTTTTTCAATTATAAAATCCTAGGGATGTAAAAACTTGGTATTGAGCAAGTATTGGTATTGAGAAATTGTAGGCACCCGTAGGCGGTGCTCTTGTTTTCATTAACCCTTGTCATGCTGTATAAATTGCCTTATTCAATTGCTGTATATTCAAAGCTCTAAAAGCACTGATAGATCTTATTGTTCACAAATCAATATTTCTTTTATAAATCAACTTCTGACAGGAAAAATTCAAGCAGGATGTGTAGACAAAGATCAGACTGCACTTATGTGCAGGCTGATCTTAGTCTACACCTCCTGCTAAAACCCGGAATATTCCGGGTTCAGCATGACAAGGGTTAATAATGGTTTTTCTAAATTCATCTCTTAATTTAGTTTTAGGACAAAGCAAATCTTTTTTGAGAAAAGTATCCTCATCCCTAAATGGGTCAACTTTGACTATATGTACCTACATATAGTAACATGTCTCTCTGGAGGTTTCTTATTTGCATATCACTACAATTTACCTCCCCTGAAAGCGTCACACTTTAAATAGCAGTAAAAATAATTTACTAGTACAAAAAACACAGTATTCAATCCAAAATGGACCATTGTGCCAGTGGCCTTCTAAAACAAGAATTGACTCTCTTTTGTACTGAACTATTTTCATTCTCAAGCCCAATCTTGATCAAAACAATCTACCATTTAAAACATTTTTGTCTTTTGATGAACTAATGTCTAGAACATATAAAATTGTTTTCTTCATGAAAAATAGCCTATCATATCGAAATCTCATGATGAAAAATTAGTATTTTGTATTTGATATTTTTAATGAATAGTTGTTAATTTTGCAAAAATGGCCCCCGAAAATGCAAAAATAGATTTTACAAGGATGGCATATATTTGTATTTTAACCCATTCCCACACAATTCCTCTTTTTTACGCCATCAAGAAAAAAGCTTATGAAAACATTTTCTGGACAATGAAGAATTTGCTTGTAAAAAGCAATTTCTTCAATGTCCACAACGTTTTAAGATTTCTTGAATTCTACCAACTTAAAGTTGTAATCTGTATCATCTTTCAATTTGGGCCAGTCTGAAATTTTGTTGTGTGAGTATGGGTTAAAAATCCAGCTGGGTTTCAGTCAAACACAAATTAAAATAATGTTGCTTAGGTGGTCCCCTTCAAAAAAAGCTAAAAGAATTGAAATCTGTTAAAAACTCTGGTTTCCATGGCAACAAAAGTGAAATTTCAAAATAATCTTTAAGAATCTTCTCCTCCTGGCCCAGAAGGCGTAGAGCCTTGATATTTTGCATGAAGCATCAGTATATTGATCTCTTTCAAAATAGCTAAAATCATGATCCTCGGGTCCCTAGGGGCGGAGCCCCATGAAAGGGGGGGGGATTATATAGAAATAAAGAATGATTTTTTAAATGACATCTCCTCTCAAACCACTAGGCCGATTTGAAACAAATTTGGCAGAAATGTTCCTTAGGTGGTCCTCTTTGAAAATAGCTAAAAGAATTGAAATCCGTTCAAAACTCTGGTTGCCATGGCAACAAAAGTGAAATTTTAAAATAATCTTTAAAAATCTTCTTCTTCTGACCCAGAGGGTGTAGAGCCTTGATATTTTGCATGAAGCATCAGTATATTGATCTCTTTCAAAATAGCTAAAATCATGATCCTCGGGTCCCCAAGGGGGGGGGGGTATAGAAATAAAGAACAATTTTTTAAATGACATTTCCTCCCAATTCACAGGGCTAATTTGAACCAAATTTTGCAGAAATGTTGCTTAGGTGGTCCCCTTTAAAATTAGAAAAAGAATTGAAATCCGTTAAAAACTCTGGTTGCAATAGCAACAAAAGTGAAATTTCAAAATAATCTTTAAGAATCTTCTCCTCCTGACCCAGAAGGCGTAGAGCCTAGATATTTTGCATGAAGCATCAGTATATTGATCTCTTACAAAATAGCTAAAATCATGATCCTAGGCTCTCCAGGGGCGGACTCAAGGGGGGGGGGTATAGGCATGAAGCATCAGTTCACAGACTTCTTTCTTATTTCTGAAATTATAACCCATGGAAAAAAGGTTTTTCCTTCTTTCAAATCAGCATTTAAGCCTTGGAATTTGTAATTTAGACTTGGATCCCCAGGTTCATAGTCTTTATATGTAATTGTGGCCCACTTGTTTCATAATCCTAACCTTAACATGAAATTAGACTGTTGAAAGAAAAAGAGCCTTTATCTCAGGTGAGTGCCCCAGGGCCAACGACCCTCTTGTTAGTAATTATTAACATTTCCGATGCAGGTGGCCGCACAGATGAAGGATTACAAGGACAGCCTATAATTGTATATTGACCTCTTTCTCTACAAACCCAGGATTTTACGTTGCAGTGATTTTATACTTGAGAAAATATTGTGGTAAAAAAGAAAATGTTTGTAACAATCAATTTTTTTTTTTCCATAATATTTTCTACCACATAGGATGGTTTCTTTTCAAATTGTGTCCAATTTATATTGTTGTCTGCAGCCTCTTAAATTTTCAAAAAAGGGGAAAAGATTTAACCCATTACCAGACAGCAAAATTTTAGACTGGATTGTAGTTGTGGACAACAATTTAAAGTTTATGAAATTTTAGAAATTTTCAACTCTTTTGATAGTAAAAGATTGTTGAAAATGAAGAAATTGCTTGTAACAATCAATTATTCTTTTCATTTTACACAATGTTTTCTTAATTATTTCTCTTGAGGGGGGTCCAAAATCATCATTTTGTGGGAATGGGTTAGCTTCATGATGGGTTTTAATCAAACAAAGACAAAATAAACTAATGTTATTTCATAATTCAAAATATTTCCAAAGAAGTTGGTCCTGCAGATGAAGAATTACAAGGACAACCTATAATTCATTTTAAGCTTCATGTTGGTTTTCAATAAACCAAAAAGACACACTGAAGTAATGTTATTTCAATCATGGGATGTCATGGGTTTGATTCCTAGCACTGGCACATATCCTTTCCAACATTTGTCTCTTACCAATGGTCGAAATAATCGTAAACCTAAGTGGGACAGCAGCCGGAAGATGTAGTGCTAGTACTGGTGTGAGAAATACCAGGAATCCATCTTTAGATGCTCCAGCTGCAGCAATATGACTGAAATACTGTTAAAAGTACTGTTAATTAATCAATCATGATGTTATTTCATAATTCAAAACATTTCCAATACAGGTGGCACTACAGAGGAAGGATTGTCACCAACAGAAATCGCTTTGATAATGAGGATGAGGGAGGGGCGTGATAGTTATCTACCGGAACAGAGAAATAGTCAGGAAGAAGCTGTCGAAATGGTGAGATTTTGTTTATCTCTTTATAACAACAGTCTAATATGTTCAGTGATCCAGTCTAATATCACAGAGGTTCTTGTCTACAAATAAAACCTGCCCAATTTCAATAAGTTTTAAGACAACAATTCAGAGATTCAATTTCAGTTTAACTTCAAAATGTGTTAAAAATGGTATAAATGGTGAGGCTTTGTTTATCCTTTCACAAGATGATATCATGTGACCTACGCAAATTTCATAGCAGCTGTAGTCTAATGAAAAAATGGGATGGGATAAATAGGTCAAAGGCCAATTTCCCATAAAATTTACCGTTTCAGGGGCATCGTTGTTTTATGACCCATTTCCAAATGATGAAATTTTAGACTGGTCCAGATTCAAAGAAGTTGCAGACCACAATTCAAAGTCAATAATATCTTACAAGTCTTTGTTGTCGAGCCAGCTTGCGGTGAGCAAGACATAGTTGTCACTATGACTAGTTGGTGTATGTGCGTTAGTTAGTCCGTCTGTCTGTCCGAATTTGTCCAGACAATTACTCCTACATTTCTGGATGGCTTTCAAAACAACTTAGCACAATTATTCTCAATCATGAGTAGATGTGCCATTTGAAAGAATATTTTGGATAGCTTCAAGTTCAAGGTCACAGCTCAAGGTCAAACACTAAAATTGTGCTTGTCCGGACAATTACTCCTACAATTATGGATGGATTTCAAAATAGCTTGGCACAATTACTCTCAACCATGAGTAGATATGCCATTTGAAAGAACTTTTTGGATAGCTTCAAGTTCAAGGTCACAGCTCAAGGTCAAACACTTAAATTGTGCTTGTCCGGAGCATTTCTCCTTCAATTCTGGTAAATTGGCACAATTGTTCTCCATCATGAGTAGATGTGCCATTTGAAAGAATGTTTGGGATAGCTTCAAGTTAAAGGTCAAAGCTTAAGGTCAAACACTTAAATTGTGCTTATCTGGAGCATGATACCTACAAAACTTTGCGGGCTCGACAGCAGTTGTCCTGGGACAACCACCTAGTTTTCTAGGATAGAAAGCACTGCACAATGAAGGAATTACTTGAAACAAGCAATTTTTTTATTTTCCACATTGTTTTCCAAAGTGTTGTTCTGGAGGGAACAGTCAAAATTCAAAGACGTTGCAGACAACAATATCAAGTTGATGAAATCAATAAAACCTTTGTCTTTTGGGGTAGAAAACATTGTGGAAAATAAAGAAATAGCTTGTAACAAGCAATTTCTTCATTTTCCACATTGTTTTCCAAAGCTTTTATATTGAGGGGGTGTCTAAAAGCAACATCGTGTGGGAATGGGTTAAGCAGTAGTGAGGAACTTCTATGCCTGACTTGTCAGACTTCAATAGATAAGTAGATTTTCCTAGAAGGATCTTACCCTATCCTGTACAAACCCAGGCTTTACATTGCCGTGATTTTAAACTTGAGAAAACATTGTGTATAGAAATAAATTATTTGTCAAAAGCGATTTCTTCTTTTCCCACAATATTTTGTACCACATAAGATTGTTTCATTTCAAATTGCATCCAATTTCATTGTTGTTCCTAAACTCTTTGAATTTGGACTTGTCTGAAATTTGAAGAAAAAAATAACAACAGGAAAGGGTAAGAGCAGTAATTAATCAACAGAATTTACTACTGCAAGTCATATTCTAACTTCATTAACCGATGCTTACTATGAAGATGAAAGTTTAGATCAATCTGATTTAAAAGAAGTTTCAGATGACAAGTTTTGGTGCCTTTTAACTCTTTACCAGACAACAGAATTTAAGACTGATAAAAATAGAAAGAAGTTGCAGACGATAACTTTTAGTTGATTGAATAAAAAAATCTTATTCATTCAATTTGGACAGGTCTGAAAGTAAAAAACAGGAAAGGGTTAATACTCTTATGTTGTTTTATTTACGAAAGGTCACTTAATCCATTACTGGACAAGAAAATTTTAGATTTGTCCAAATTCAAAGATGTTGTGCACAGACAGCAATATTTAGTTTTTGAAATTTTAAAACCTTTGTCTTTCGGAGTAGAACATATTGTGGGTAATGAAGAAATTGCTTGTTACAATTTATGTTTACATTTCCCACAATGTTTTCCTAAGCTTATTTCTAGAAGGGCATTATAAAAGATGGTATTGTGTGGAAAAGGGTTGATGCAGTCATACTAACTGTTAGGGGGCATTGGTGTTTCTCAAAAACACATGATTATCTTTGATTAACCCATTCCAACACAGTGGAATTTTAAGGAGCTGCAGACTACATTTTCAAGTTGTTTTCCCTTTTAGATAGAAAACATTGTGGATAATGAAGAAATTGCTTGATCCAAGCAATTTCTTCATTTTTCACAATGTTTTCCAAAGCTTTTTCGTTGAGGGGCGTAAAAAGGAGGGATTTAGTGGGAATGGGTTAAAAATGAGATTTTATTTAGGTAATGAATTAAATTATATTCATATTTTTTCACAACATGAATCAAAGAACAGTGATCTGGCAAGGTTTCAGAAGCAAGGGGACAATGTCTCCATTGTCTACAAAAAGTGGGGACATATTGCAGAAAGGATGGATCACACTAACATTCTAGCTCCAAGGGCTATGCAACCCCATGGTCATAAAAAACTTGGGTTATTGATGATTTTTAGCTAGCAAAGCATAAGATTTGATATCTTAAGTTTTCTAAGAAAATTTTGAGGTCTTCTCAAAGTTCAACGAGTGTAAACTGCCACTGGAGGCTTAACCACTAAATCCATTCAATGTCTGCGCCATAAAAAGTAGTTCTTATGTATTTCAGGAATATTGCAAACACTATTCAAATTGTAGAGAACTCTTTAAAATCATGCAATTTAACCCATTCCCACTCAATTCTGCTTTGAAAGCAATTCAAGTAAAAAAATTTGGAAAACATTTTGGACAATGAAGAAATTCATTGTAACAAGCAATTTCTTAATTGTCCACAATGTTTTCTTCTCCACAAGGGAAAGACCATCTAAGTTCCACCAACTTGAAATTGTCGTCTGTACATGCTTTCAATTTGCACCAGTCAAAGATTGTGTCATGTTGTAATGGGTTTACTCCTGGGTTACTCAAACCTCATTTATTATCCCCTGCAGTTATAGTAAAGGGGATATAGTAATGGTCTTTGTCTGTCCTTCCGTCATTCCGTCCTTCCATCACTAAGCTTGTCTGGAGCATATCTCTGAAAGTATACATGCTATCAACTTGAAACTTCATAGGTGGATAGATCTTATTGAAGAGAAGTGCAGTACACAAGAACCACAACTCTTGCTTGCATAATTTTAGATTTATTGCCCTTTGTTGTTTTAAAGAATAAGATTTTGTCAATAGCATATCTCTGAAAGTATAATAGCTATTAACTTGAAAATACATAGGTGGATAGATCTTGTTGAGGAGAAGTGCAGTGTCCAAGACCCACAACTCTTACATTCTTTTGGAGTTATTGCTTTTTGTTGTTTTCAAGACTTTGATTTTGTCCAGAGCATATCTCTGAAAGTATAATAGCTATTATCCAACTCATTGAGAAGAAATGCAGTGCACAAGAAGCCTAAATCTAACTGGCTTCAGTTTAATATCAAGCTTAATGTGGGGGATGGCCATGTCCAATATGGCCCTTGTTTACCATTATAACCTTTCACAAAGAGGTTACTAAACAAAACCATGCTTCACTTGCTTACAGGTTTCAGTACTTTGATTTTGGAACAATGTTGTAAAAACGCAGCCTTGGTAGATCAATGAAAGTAAAAACATTCTCTGCCATTTAATTTCCAATTTAGGAGGGAAAGAAAGAACCTGAGGTAAAGAATGGGATGTTTTTCGATGCATGGTTTCTTCCAAAATATGTGATATGTGTATACCTCTATAAGATGTCTTTGTGTTTGATGTTCAAACATGAATGCTGCATGAAATTTAAGCTTGACTTTTTGGTCACCTGACTGAAGGTCATGGTGACCTCTTTCGATCCCGTTTTGTCCGTTGTCATGCATTTTTCATTAACTTTTTACGTTTTTGACTTCTTCTTAAGAACCTAGAGCTTGGATTTTTTGTAGGTTGCATCATCTGGTGTACTTTTATCTGCTTTTGTGCTCCATGGCCCTATGAGCCTCTTGCTTCTTCCTTTATTTTCCAAAACCCCAAAGACTCAAGGTAATGTCATAGGCATGTTGACATATTAAATTGCATAAGTGTTGTTACAAAGAACTCTGGCTTAGAATAGACAAGCAAGTGGTGAAGAATAAGATTGGAATGCACATATGTGCAATCTGATCTTTGTCTAAACCTCTTGCCAATTCAGGAAGATTCTGGACTCAGCATGACAAGGGTTAACCTTGGTCATATAATTTGTTATTGAAGATATTTACTATGAAACTTGGCATGTATTTGTTCAATATCAAAAGAGCAATCCAAGCTACCAAGGGATGTAACTATTTAACCCATTCCCACACAAGAAAATTTTAGACTGGTCCAAATCGAAAGAAGCTGCAGACGACAATTTCAAGTTGATGGAATTTTAATTTTTTTCGTCTTTTGAGATAGAAAACATTGTGGATAATGAAGAAATTGCTTGTGACAAGCAATTTCTTCATTGTACACAATGTTTTCCAAAGCTTTGTTCTTGTGGGGCGTAAAAAGGAGGGCTTGAGTTGGAATGGGTTAATTAAGTGGTATTGTGAGAATTATGCCCTTTTCTCATACTAGATTTTTTCGCTATCCTATCCAACTATGTATGGCATCCCCATGTGGTTCTGCAGTTATATTAGTGTACCAATTCAAAGATGATTACTATAATAGATCAAGATGGCTAATAGATTAGAATTCTCAGACATTTATGATGATCTAATTTTCAGTTCACATCAAATCCTTTTAAGTCACTTGTAAACTATCTCTCCTTTTCAGCTCATTTTAGCTCATTTGTTCCTTAGGTGACTCTTTTCAAACCTTGTTCCTGAAATTTTGAAATAAGAAATAAAAGGGGTGTGGCACGGTGGGCTTATCAGACTGAGAGAAAGCATGATTTTTTTTTTAAAAATATTCTCCTCCTAAAACACTTAGCCAATTTGAACATTACCAAACAACAAAATTTTAGACTATTCTGAACTGAAAGGAGTTGCAGACGACAATTTGATGTTTATGAAATTATAATGATTTTCACCTTCCTGGGTAGAATACATTGTGTAAAATGAAGAAATTGCTTGTAACAAGCAATTTCTTCATTTTACACAATGTTTTCACAATTGTTTATCTTGAGGGGTGTCCAAAAGTGTCATTGTGCAGGAATTGTTTAAATCTAGTGAAGCATTTTCATACTTTTTATTTTTGTGTTGTTTGCTATTATAGAATAGTGTACCTGGAATTGAGGTAATATAATTTCTTTAGTAGTCAATCAATCTCCTTTTAACACAATATTTTGTACTAATGAGTTTGGCTTGAGTTTATCTTTTTTGCTCACCTGAGCACAACATGCTGAAGGTGAGCTATTGTGATTGGTAAATGTCTGGCATCCGTCCGTCTGTCTGTAAAAAATAATGAAAAAAAAAACTCCTTCTAAACCATAAGGTCTAGAGCTTTTATACTTGGTTTGTATCATCATCTATTGACCCTCTACCAAGATAATTCAATAAATTACTGTACTCTGAAAATCAGCCCTTTCTGTGCGATCCCTGATTTTACAAAGGACATCTTTTAAAATCTTCTCCTCCCATACCATTAGGTCTAGAGCTTTGATATTTTGTATGTATCATGACCTATTGACCCTCTACCAAAATACATAAAAGAATACTGTATTGTATAAATTAGCCCTTTTCTGCGAGTTCCCTGATTTTACAAAGGACATCTTTTAAAATCTTCTCCTCCCATACCATTAGGTCTAGAGCTTTGATATTTTGTATGTATCATGACCTATTGACCCTCTACCAAAATACATAAAAGAATACTGTATTGTATAAATTAGCCCTTTTCTGCGAGTTCCCTGATTTTACAAAGGAATAAAGAAGGAAATCTTTTAAAATCTTCTAATCCCCTACCATTAGTACTAGAGCTTTGATATTTTGTATGTTTCATCACCTATTGACCCTCTACCAAAATACTTCAAAGAATTACTGTATTCTGGAAATTAGCCCTTTTCTGTGCGATCCTGATTTTACAAAGGAATAAAGAAAGACATCTCTGAAAGCCTTCTCCCAAACCATATGGCCTAGAGCTTTGATGTTTGGAATAAATCATCATATTTTGACCCTTTTCTTTCGTACTTCAATTAATCATTGTACTCTGAAAATTAGCCCTTTCCTGTGCAATTCCTGATTTTAGATAGGAATAAAGAAGGATATCTTTGAAAAATTTCTACTCCGAGTGCTTTGATATTTGACGTCTATTGACCTCCTCAAAAATACATCAAAGAATTCAGGAAATTAGTGCTTTATGGTCTGATCATCAATATACCTAGGATTAAAAGAGAAAATTCTTAAACATCTTCTCCAAAATAAATGACAGAGGGCTTTGCTATTTTGCTAACTCACTTGAGCACAAAGTGCGAGATGAGCTATTTTGATCAGTCATTGTCCCTTTGTCTGTCAATCCACAATTTCTTTTGTATATATCATGAAGCCATTTACCATCATACTTAGGGGTGCAATTTAGGACCATCATAGTCCTCTTGTTAAAGTTTCAGGATTGGAAAATTCCTGTTTTTTGGGGCATTAAACAAAAATTGACAGCCTAGCTAACTCACACTTAACCCTTTAAATGCTGAACCCTAAATATTTCTATTATGTTTATGCAGGAAGCTAACCTAAAGTAAGGATGTAACAATAACACCAGATTCAGAAAATATGCCAATAACATAGAGGTAGTCAACTGGTTATCTTTTATATGAAAAATCTCTCACGAGAATATTTTGTTAGGCGTTGAAAAACTAGTCCGAAGGACGAGTTTTTTTTAACGCATAACAACGTATTCGAGTGAGAGATTTTTCATATTATTATTCTATTTGTTATATTTGAAACAGTTTTATTTTTCAGGCGTTACCTATTTATTTCAATCATATTCGTTCCTTGGAACCATGCGCATCAATATCAGCAAAATTTGTTTTCAATAAATTCTTTTGACATATTGGTTTGCCTTTCCAAGTGGGCGAGGTTTCAAAGGAATTTTTGAGGGAAAGTCCAAATTTTAAGACACATAAAGATTTGTAGTGTCAGACACGAAAATAATTTGGACGAAACTTATTCTGTATCTAAGGACGACAATCCTATCGTCAATCTAAGGGTCCTGGGATATTTCGAATATCGATCGACCATCCAAGACTTGGACAGAATCATAGGATAGGCAGTCAGTGATCATCCAGTCTCCTGACTTAAGCATACAAAACCAGCTCATGCGGGTTAGGTATGAGTGTCTATCACTTCAACTGCAATATCATCAGTATTTGAGGTCTGGAACATTATGGAAAATTATGCATTTGTTTGAGTCAATCAGTGATAAACATCCAGGTGCGTTATTGTTTAAAACAATTTGTTAACAAAATGATTATTTTGATGTTGTAGTTATGTTCGTGAATTTCTTCTTAGTTTACTGTTTTTGAATTGATTTTTGTTTTGAATTAATTTTTAGCCTAAGAAATGAATGTAAGCTAGGTCACAAAGCGAGCTGGCCCTTCGGAAATAAAAGTAGTTCCTGATTTTCGGAGTGAAAGTTGATATCATCACTAGTGATGATATCAAAACTTATTACACTGGGAAATACCAAGAGTTCCCTGCTAGGAATATAATACAAAAGTTATTCAGCTGTAAAGGGCAGAAAACTTTTGAAACACAAGAGCAGATTTACAGTCGAATACCTTTACCTCGAACGTCCCTTAGCCGAAGTTCTCTCTACGTCGAAATTATTCTAAAGTCCCGATTCTATTACTCTTTACTTCTATGTTATTGAACCTCCATACGTCGTTCTCTTTATCTCGTAAACTTTCCCTACGTCGAATCAGTTGCAATGTCCCATCACTATTGTTTGCACATATTCACACCTCTTTAAGACAAACCTTAATCATAATGGTTGATTTTTGCAATCAACTAAGTTTTTCACACATTTCGACGTGTCAACGCTGTTAAGAGATAGGTGCGTTACAGTGTCAGATACCCATTGCTAACTTGATTTTGTTTGATTGTTTGTCTACGATCTTATAATTTGAAAGATTGAGTGAAGTGGCGACAATGTTACAGAGGAATTTTACAATGAATGAAGAGGTATCTTACGCCCATACCACGCAGGACTTGTTTGGCGCCGGACCTGGTCTACCAAGGGGATGGCCACAACTTCGACCGACGGGACGCGCTAAAGGAAGAACCTGGTAACCAATCAAAATGGATACTTGGGTATTTCGACAGGAAAGAGAAAATACACGTAGTCAAACTATGCAATCTACACGAAGAATAAGCAATAATAGAGGAAGAAAAACAAAACAGCAACAAAAAGCGAAGATTAAACAAAACTTTAGCTATAAGTTACAATAATATCGTAATATTAATAAAAGAAATTACGATAAATACAACGTCATTATATCTATCGTTCGATTAGATAATCATACTAGTACAAATCATTTATGGCCTATTTACTAACGGTATTACGCCACCATTTGGTCGTACATGGAAAATATTTGATTTTCTACACGTCGAACTTTCTCTACGTCGAAGATTTGTGGTAAGTCCCCTGAACTTCGAGGTATAGGTATTCGACTGTACTTAAAAAAGTGGCTTTTGATCTTCTTACTCTGCCCCACCACCCACAATGTAAAGGGAGGTACAGGTTTAATGTTTCCACCTTGTCCATCTGTCTGTAGTATTTTCGATGTCCAGGCTCTAACTCTAGAAGCAATTGACCTACAACTATGAAACTTCATACAATTGTTGCCAATGATCCAAGGAAGTTCCCTATTGTTTTTGGATCATGTAGATCAAAGGTCAAGGTCACAATTGAATTTTGATTGAAAATGTTTCAATGCTCTAACTCATAAACCATTTGACCTAAGAGCTTGAAACTTTCTACAATCATATTATTGTTATCAATGACCCAAGGAAGGAAGCCATATTGTTTTAAGTTAATGTAGGTCAAGTGTGTTTCTTGAGTAATAATGAGTTTTTGTGAGGGGGGGGGGGGTTCTAGTTTACTCTTGTAGATCTATTTATAACTTTCTGTGTGTCTGTTTGTTGAATCAAACTGTTCAATTATGGTAGAGTGTGTTTATTTTCTGTGTGTGTTTGTTGATTCAAACTGTTCAGTTATGGTAGAATGTGTTTATTGCAAATAAATGTTTGATTAGATTGGTTAACCCAATACCATACAACAAAATTTTAGACTGGGATTGAAAGAAGTTGTAGCACAACAATTTAAAGTGATGAATTTTGACAAGCAATCTTAATAGAGATTAAAAGTGGATATCGGCCTTTTAATCTCTTATTCAATAGCACAGTGTAAAACATCATAAGTGTCTATACCTTGTACACACAGGCATGATGTTTTTGCACTAAGCCACAAATACAGCATTTTGACTGAGGTATTAAACAACAACTTTTGTAAAAGAATTGAGCAGCGACATAAAAGGAAAATCGTTGGTTGGCAAATTAAACATAGTTACAGCAATTGACCCATTCCCTCACAAGCCTGCTTTTTTAAACCCTTGAGAAAAAAAAAACTTGTGAAAACGTTATAGAAAATGAATCATCCCAAATATTTTACTACCAAAAAAAAATGAAATTGTCATCTTGAGCGTCTTTGAATTTTGACAGGTCTAAAATGTTGTCTGGTAATGGGTTAAGGCCCTAAAAGTTTAGCTGTTTGAAATAAATGTCAGACTTTATCATGTTAAGTCCTGTCTATTTGATTGGTCAACTGATTTTTAGCTCGACTTTTTAAAGAATAGGGGGGCTGTTCCCGTCACCCTGGTGTTGGCATTATGGTTTGGTTAAACCTAATGTGCAAGTGTCATATCTCAGTTTTTACTAAAGCTATTGCTTTGAAACTTCGTACATGTTTTTGTGGCAATAATATGAGCCTCTAGACACAGATTGAATACTCTGACATTCATTTTAGTGAAATTTATACCCTTTTCGAACTTAGAATTTCTTGGTTAAACCTTACATGCAACTGTCATATGTCTTTAGATAACTCTCTTTCTTCTAATGCTATTGCTTTGAAACTTTGAACATGCTTTTGTGAACATCCTATTATCTTCAAAGATTGGTTACAATTACATATAGTAGAGTTTTAACCTGTTTTGAATTTAGAAATTCTTGGTTAAACCTTCTGTGCACCTGTCATATATCTTTAAACTTTCTTTCTACCAATGCTATTTCTTTGAAACTTTGCACATTTTTTGTGACAATATCAGCCTCTAGACTCAGATTCATCACTCTGACATTCATTTTAGTGGAATTTTAACCCTTTTTAGACTTAGAATTTCTTGGTTAAACCTTCCATTAAACTGTTATATATCTTTGATAACTCTTTAATAAATCACTTTCTACTAATGCTGTTATGCTGAAACTTTAAACATGCTTTTGTGATCATCATAACATTTTGTAGGCAAAGACTGATTTCAAATACATTTATTTTTAATTCTTTTTGAACTTGTTTGACTTAAAATTCCATTGATCTTTTTTTTATCTCTATTACAACTTAGGTATTATGCCTAATGTTGACATTGAATTATTGTTACTATCCAGCAGTCAGAAAAGTCAAGTGTTGCTGTCCTCTGACAGGTCTTGTTTCATTGATAGCTGAATCTAACAATTCAGATCAAATGAGCAATACTGGCACTCAAATGCCTTTAAATGAACAAGCTTTTAACACTGCAAGTTGAAAAAAATTTTGATGCATAAATACAGTTGAATCTGTATAAGAAATTAATTGATTAAATAAAATTAATAACAATTTACAACTGGCTTATATACCTAACTATGGCTTCCTGTCGTTTTTGCCACCAGTAAAAACCACAACATTCTATCCAAGCCACCAGCTGCTCATCCCACTTAAAATTTGCAAACTGATCAGAGAGCCACCTTTAGGGCATAGTCAGGTGATTGTTTCACTAAATTTTACTATTTTTATCTCCACTGGCTGAATTCTAGTGAGCTATTGTCAAGGTGTTGTGTCTCTTGTGTGTCAATGGATATGTCTGTCTGTAAACTTTTACTTAAATCCATTCCAACACAACAGAATTTTAGATGGTCCAAATTGAAAGGAGTTGCAGAGTTGAAAAAATTAAATTTTCATAAACTTCATTTTGTCATCTGCATCTCCTTTTGATTTGGACCAGTCTAACATTTTGTCGTCTGGTAATGGGTTAAAAAATCAAGAACCAAACAAAAGAGAGATAGATCATTGGCAGTGTAGTTGACAGTGAAACGTAATAATTTTAATGCCTTTCCTTTTTTTCACAACCAAAGTGTAGCAGCTTATATATGTTGATGTGTTTTCCTTGTAGCTGAGCAGTATACCTATAGCATCATTCGGTGATGATGGATCGGATATAGATACGATGTACCCTACGCCACAGGCCTACAGTAATGGGGAAAGATTGTCAAGTAAGTAGTGTGGTTCCCAATGTACCACTAGCCATATTTGTCCATGGTTGATCAGATCTAGATGTCATGTATCCTACAACACAGGCCTACAGTAATGGGGAAAGATTGTCAAGTAAGTAGTGTAGTACCCAGTGTACAACCATACATTGATGGAGAAGGTTATATGTCTGAATTGTTCCTTACACCACGGCCTTACTGTAATGGGTTATCAAGTCAGTACCAATACTGCTTACCAAGCTTTCCTATAACCATATTTGGTGATGATGTATCAGATATTGAGATCAGGTGCCTTACATTGGTAGAGAAGGTTATAAGTATGAACTGTTGTTCCATACACTACATCCCTACAGTAATGGGGAATGATTGACAAGTTAATACTGTAGAACTGTATTGCCTAGTGTACTTATAGGCTAATTTGGCAATTATGGATCAAAATATGTACACCATGCACTCTACACACAGCCCCACAGTAATGGGGAAGGATTGGCAAGTAAACCCTTGTCATGCTGTATAAATAATCTTACTGAATTGCTGTAAAATCAAAGGACTGAAAGTACTGATAGAACTTGTTGTTGAAAAATCAATATTTCTTTTAGAAATCAATTTCATAAACAACTCCGGCAGGAAAAGTACAAGCAGGAGGTGTAGACCAAGATCAGCCTGCACATAAGTCTACACCTTCTGCCCAAACCGGAATATTCCAGGTTCAGCATGAAAAGGGTTAACAATGTGGTACTTTGTGTACCTATAGCCTTATTTGGCAATGACGGATTAGATAATTACACCATTCTCTCTTCAAGTCGTGGTGAAAGGTTGCCAAGTTAGTATTATAGTACCCAGTGTACCTATAGGTGAAAATGCTTACAAACAATGTGCCATGGCCATAGCACAGTGTAAGCACATAGAACTCCTAGTCATGGGGTCCTGGGTTTGATCCCCTGTCATGGTGAATATCCTTTCCGAAATTCTTCCTCCAATCGGATCAACATATGAATAGTTCGACAAGCTATCAAGAACAATATATAGAGGTTAAAGAACATAGAGATAAAGACTAACATGATCAAAACTTTAACCCTTTCCTGTAGTAATCTGGGTGTTTAAGTCACGGTAAATTCATCCTTCAGAAAACATTGAGGAAAAAGAAGAAATTTCTCCTTTTATCACAATATTTTCTACCACTTAGGATAGTTTCATTTCAAATTGCATCATATTTTCATTGGCTGCAACCTGGTCCCATTTGGACCAGTGTAAAATTCCAAAAATGAGGAAAAAGTTAATACAAGTTTGATGTAAGGGGAACTTCAGCTAAGGAATGCTCATAAAAAAAAAAAAGCAATTGGGAAATATTGTGTAAATGAAGAAATTGCTTGCAACAAGCAATTTCTTTATTTTACATAATGTTTCTACTCAGAAATTGAAAAAATTAAGTTTGAATTGTTGTTTGCAACTCCTTTCAATTTGGACCAGTCTTAAAATTTTAGTAATTACCAGCATTTTGATATATATACATTGACTATCTTAAAGTTTTGTAAGACGCAATTTTGAAGTCTCAACTCTCCCTGGTAGAGAATTATCTCCCTTGAAATTACACACTTTTTAGCTCACCTGAGCACGTAGTGCTCAAGTGAGCTATTGTGATCCCCTTTTGTCCGGCGTCCGTCCGTCGTGCGTCGTCCGTCAACAATTTCTTTAAACAACATATCCTCCTAAACCACTGGGCTAATTTGAACCAAATTTGGCAGAAACGTTCCTTAGGTGGTCCCCTTCAAAAATAGCTAAAAGAATTGAAATCTGTTAAAAACTCTGGTTGCCATGGCAACAAAAGTGAAATTTTAAAATAATCTTTAAAAATCTTCTCCTCCTGACCCAGAAGGCCTAGAGCCTTGATATTTTGCATGAAGCATCAGTATATTGACCTCTTCCAAAATAGCTAAAATCATGATCCTCGGGTCCCCTGGGGCTCCACCCCTGGGGGGTTGGGTTTATATAGAAATAAAGAACCATTTTTTAAATGACATCTCCTCTCAAACCACTGGGCCAATTTGAACCAAATTTTGCAGAAATGTTCCTTAGGTGATCCTTAAAATTAGCTAAAAGAATTGAAATCCGTTAAAAACTCTGGTTGCCATGGCAACAAAAGTGAAATTTTAGATAATTTTTAAAAATCTTCTCCTCCTGACCCAGAAGGCGTAGAGCCTTGATATTTTGCATGAAGCATCAGTAAATTGACCTCTTCCAAAATAGCTAAAATCATGATCCTTGGGTCCACAGGGGCAGAGCCCCAGGGGGGTGGGGTTTATATAGAAATAAAGAACATTTTTTTAAATGACATCTCCTCCCAATTCACAGGGCCAATTTGAACAAAATTTGGCAGAAATGTTCCTTAGGTGATCCCCCTAAGCCCTAACCAGAGATATCACAAAATGACAAAGGTTTTGCACAACGACGACAACAAAGACGACCACATCAAGGCTATAGCAATACCTCAGGTTTTCTCTGAAAACAGCCAAGCTAAAAATACAGAAAACATATGAAACTGTAAAATAATTACAAATTGAGATTATTCCCAAACGATAACGCCAGCAACACCAAGGCTATAGCAATACACTGAGTTGCATTTGAAAAAAGCCGAGTTAAATGTCAGTAGAGTGTAAGCAAAATTGATTGATTAGTAGAACCTGTACAAAATACAGGAAACAGAAGAAGCTGTAAAATATTTACTAAGTGAGGTTATAAATGATTAAAGAGTTATCTCTATTCTTATTTCAGATTGCCCTTATCAAGTGTAGACATATTACAGTTTTCAAGTGAATGTCTGCAGTAATAAAAGAGATATGACACAATGACAGAATCTCAAAGTGAAAAAGGAGCATAATTCTTGGAAATATGAGTTTAGAATTATCCCCCCTTTGCAAATTAGGTTGCTCTTTTGATAGCAACATATATTCCAAGTTTGAAGTGAATGGCTTTAATAATAAGAGATATCACAAAATGTCAAAATTTTTGCAAAATTTCTAGGTGAAAAGGGGGCATATATCTTGAAAATATGAGTTTAGAATCACCCCCCTTGGCAAATTAGGTTGCTCTTTTGATAGCGAGTGTATATTCCAAGTTTGAAAGATATCACAGACTGTCCAAGTTTTTGCAAAATTTCTAAGGGAAAAAGGGGCATAATTCTTGAAAATATGAGTCTAGAATTACCCCCCTTATCAAATTAGAGTGCTTTTTTTATATTGAGCATATATCCAAGTTTGAAGAGAATGGCTTCAACAATAAGAAATATCACAAAATGTCAATGTTTTTGCACGACGACGACAACAACGATGACATCAAGGCTATAGCAATACCTCTCGTTTTTCTCCGAAAACAGCTAAGCTAAAAACCAGGCTCTGGAATGGGTATAAAGTCTTTTCCTGTGACAGTTTTTAGCTCACCTGAGCACGTAGTGCTCAAGTGAGCTATTGTGATCGCCTTTTGTCCGGCGTCCGTCCGTCGTGCATCGTCCTTCGTCCGTCAACAATTTCTTTAAACGACATCTCCTCCTTAACCACTGGGCCAATTTGAACCAAATTTGGCAGAAATGTTCCGTAGGTGGTCCCCTTCAAAAATAGCTAAAAGAATTGAAATCCGTTAAGAACTCTGGTTGCCATGGTAACAAAAGTGAAATTTTAAAATAATCTTTGTAAATCTTCTCCTCCTGACCCAGAAGGCGTAGAGCCTTGATATTTTGCATGAAGCATCAGTATATTGACCTCTTTCAAAATAGCTAAAATCATGATCCTTGGGTCCCCAGGGGCGGAGCCCCAGGGGGTTGGGGTTTATATAGAGATAAAGAACGATTTTTTAAATGACATTTCCTCTCAAACCACCGGGCCGATTTGAACCAAATTTGGCAGAGATGTTGCTTAGGTGGTCCCCTTCAAAAATAGCTAAAAGAATTGAAATCCGTTAAAAACTCTGGTTGCCATGGCAACAAAAGTGAATTTTTTAAAAAAATCTTTAAAATTCTTCTACTTCTGACCCAGAAGGCGTAGAGCCTTGATATTTTGCATGAAGCATCAGTATATTGACCTCTTTCAAAATAGCTAAAATCATGATCCTCGGGTCCCCAGGGGCGGAGCCCCAGGGGGGTTGGGTTTACATAGAAATAAAGAGCATTTTCTTAAATGACATCTCCTCCCAATTCACAGGGCCAATTTGAACCAAATTTTGCAGAAATGTTCCTTAGGTGGTCCCCCTTTAAATTAGCTAAAAGAATTGAAATCCGTTAAAAAATTTGGTTGCCATGGCAACAAAAGTGAAATTTCAAAATAATCTTTAAGAATCTTCTCCTCCTGTCCCAGAAGACGTACAGTCTTGATATTTTGCATGAAGCATCAGTATATTGACCTCTTACAAAATAGCTAAAATCATGATCCTCGGGTCCCCGGGGGCAGACCCAAGGGGGGGGGGGGTATAGGCATGAAGCATCAGTTCACTGACCTCTTTCTTATTTCTGAAATTATAACCCATGGATAAAGTTTTTTCCTTCTTTCAAATCGGCACTAAAGCCTTGGAATTTGTAATTTGGACTTTTGGATTCCCAGGTTCATAGTCTTTATATGTAATTGTGGCCAACTTGTTTCATAATCCTAACCTTAACATGAAATTAGACTGTTGAAAGAAAAAGAGCCTTTATCTCAGGTGAGCGCCCCAGGGCCAACGGCCCTCTTGTTAGTTCATGTCACCTTCTTTCAATCAGGCCCTCATAGGACCAGTCTAACATTTTGACTTTTGAGGTTTGGTGTTAACCCATTACCAGACGGCAAAATTTTAGTTTGGTCCAAATTGAAAGGAGTTGCAGACGACAATTTCAAGTTTATGAAATTTTAGATTTTTTCCAACTTTCTGGGTAGAAAATAGTGTATAAAATGAGGAAATTGCCTGTGACAAGCAATTTCTTCATTTTACACAATATTTTCCCAATTGTTTTTCTTAAAGGGTGTCCAAAAGCATCACTGTGTGGGAATGGGTTAAGTTAGTTTATTTATGAATTTTCACCGTTCAAACAGTTGGTGTTGTTATATTTTTCAGGAAGAGCCTCTACTATAGAAGATGGAATTGAAGATGAGCCTAGGTAAGATATAAAGAGGATATTGAACAACGGCTCATGAAAAAAATTATCAAACTTGTCACTTGAAACATTTAAATTAACCCATTCCCACACAAGCCCTCCTTTTCTAGCCCCTCAAGAAAAAAGCTTTGGAAAACATTGTGGAAAATGAAGAAATTGCTTGTATCAAGCAATTTCTTCATTATCCACATTGTTTTCTATCCAAAATGACAAAGAAAATTTAAATTCCACCAACTTGAAAATATCGTCTGCAGCTTCTTTCAATTTGGACCAGTCTAAAATTTAGCTGTGTGGGAATGGGTTAAGGCAAAATATAGCTGTTGAAAGATGGTTGGTTTGAATAATGAATTTATTGATCTCCTGTTACAACAGATAGACACTTTGAAGCCTTGTTTTTATCTGTTTATAGAAGATATGCTTTTCTATTTTAGTCTATAATCCACTCCCACACAATTATACTTTTTGATGCCCCTGAAGAAAAATAATTGGGAAAACATTGTGTAAAATTTCTTCATTTTACAATAATGTTTTCTATCAAGAAAGTTGAAGAGTTCTAAAATTTCATAGACCTTTTTCTCTGTTACTCCTTTCAAAAGGTAAATTTTCTATTTAGATGTTAATATAATTCAGTAATCAAAAGCACCAGACCATGTACTATTTGTTTTAAATGTAGTCTAAACTGTGCAAGACTTGATGTAGAGTCAAACTTCAGTGGCTCGAATACCTTCAGGACCAGCTGATTTTGTTTGAGATTTGTTCGATATTTCAGAAGTTTGACTGATCCAAAGTTCAGACAAGGCACCAATGATTCAGAACTATGATTTGTCTGGGGTAGAAAGTTTCAGATAATATGTTCACTTACTTGCTTGAATAATACGGCATTTCATAGAATCCAAGATATGTTTTCAAACCTAAACCTTAGGATTTTTATCTACGGTTTTCAAGCAATCATGTGACAAAATCGATTGCTCCAAACTAGTATATTGATAAGTTTGCTTCGTTTGCATTTTCATTCTACAAATTGTGTGTAACATATGCAGCCTCAGTTGCAATTTCCATTCTTGGCCCTTGTAATGCCGAATTAACCCTTTCCTGTATAAGCACTGGTTTTTATGTCTCTGTGTTTTTATACTTGGGACAACATTGTGGTAAGAGAAGAAATTACTTGTAACAAGCAATTTCTTCTTTTTCCACAATATTTTCTACCCTACTGAATGATTATTTCTAAAATAAATTCAACTTTGAATTGTCGTCTGCAAAACCTTTGAATTTAGACCAGTCTAAAATTTCAAAAAATGGGAAAGGGTTAAATCCTTGACCAGAGTTACATTCAAATCAAAGGACTGAAGGTACTGGCAGCACTTATTATGGGCCAGAATTTCTTTGAAAATTGATTTCATAAACAGTCCTGACTGGAATAGGACAAACAGGTGGTGTAGACTAAGATCAGACTGCACATATGTGCAGTCTGATCATTGTCTATACCTCCTGCAAAAACAGAAATTTTCCGGGTTCAGCATGATAGAGTTAAAAAATTTAGTATTAAAAATATGACACCTTTACATTAACAATGTATTTTATCTTATCTGAAAAGGGGGAATGCATTACAAGCACGGGTAACAAGCAGGAAAGTTTCTATTCAATAGGATTGTCAGCTGTCGATAGTAGGGGTCTTTGGTGTTGATTAACTTTAGTTCTTATGTTTCTCTAGGTTTTTATACGCCGCCGGAGGCTGTCGTATATTGGGATAATCTTCTCCGTCTGTCCATCCTTACGTACGTCCACTTTTCTCGTGAGTGCAACTCGTCCTAAATTTCTGGATGGATCTTTCTGAAACTTGGTCAATGTTATCACCTTAATTGGTAGATGTGCATGAAGTAAGGATTTTATAGTTCATTGATTTTTGCTTCAGTTATGCCCCCTTAAAACTTAGTCTCTGGGGCTTATTGAAATTGCAGCCTTGTGAACTCAACTCCTCCTAACTTTTTGTCTTGATTTAAATGAAACTTGGTCAATGTTATCACCATAATTTGTAGGTGTACATGGATCAAGGATTTTATGGTTCATTGATTTTTGCAAGAGTTATGCCCCTTGACACTTAGGCTCTGGGTTTTTGAGTGTTCATTAATTTTTCCCTGAATTATGCCCCCTTAAAACTTAGTAACTCGGGCTTATTGAAATTGCAGCCTTGTGAATGCAACTGCAAATCTTTTTAATTTGGTTCTGTCAAAATAAGTAGTGTCTACAATTAATTTCGTGAAACAGCAGCAAAGTGGTGGCGTGTATTGTGACTATGGCACTCTTGTTTGAAATTGCTACCTAAGATTCTTTTTTAAAATAACAGTCTTCAACATTTCTTGTTGACGAATGTGCAAACAGTCTATTAATTATTCTTCAATAATAGAAAAATGAAAATTTCACGGAACAGTTTATTATACACATATTTGACAATAAGTTGTCTTAATCAGATTAACAAGTCAAATATGTGAAAATTCATCAAACATTTCAGCATATGATTGTCAGCCAACCCTTTGTTTGACTGTTCCAGATGAAATGTATAGTGATTTGGTATTCGGGACTTTGAAAAGAGTTTGAAAGTTCATCTTGAACGTGTACAAGTTTTCCGAGGTTGAACACTTTTGACTATGAATAAATTTTGCTCGGACCAAGTTTCTTGTTTGAAATTTCCATTGTAAAGAATTCCCGTATTCAAATAAATGAAGTTTGACTGTATTATAAATTTATATTATCCAAGTGTGATAGAATTTGTAATGGCTAATATATTCAATTTTCCAGCTGTTAGTCTGAAAATTAACACACAGTTCAAGTGGAGAATTTCAACCTTTGACCGCCATTAATTCACCATTTTCTGACATAAGATTAGTAAACTTGATAAATTATTAAACAGCAAAATAATGCTCACCTGTTATAATCAGCATTTTCTGACTAAAGATCAGGAAACTTGACAAATTATTAAACAGCATTATTTTGCAAAATTTATTGACAGTTGAATGTAACAAAAAAGTAGCAGAGATTATTTACGATCTAAACAGACGATTATAACTTCAATTTTAGTTATGACATTTAAGTTGCCAAACCAACAAAAAGATTTCACATAAATGTTGATCTATGCTGGAGTTTAAGGTTCAATTCTGGTCTAAATGAATGATTTGATAGGTCAATTGAATCTCTGATTAACTGCCACAATCCATCAATGAGTCTTCATGCTTTACAGGATTCCACCGTACATCTCAGTCTATGTTTCTTTCTGATTCAGGAAGGGAAACAGATTGGCAGCCTTTTTGAACAGACAGCCCCCACAAAGAATGATCCTTATTGGTGTTTTAGTGTTAGGTTTGATCTGTCTGATCTTGTTCCTTGGACTGTTCCCAGCCAGTTTTGTGTATGTGGAGTACCATGAGGTAAGGATGAGTCAACAGATCACTAGCATTGCCACTTCTAGCAGCGAATGGACAAATAGCAGATCCCACCCACTTAGTCCTTTGGCCATGCCGAATGTCTCCGACAGGAAGTCCCCCTTTCTTTTAAACCGCGTTATTTAGCAAAATTTATGACCGGTATCATGTAACATAAAAGTGAAATAGTTGGTGACCTAAATGTCGTTACTACAGCTTGAACAAGCTGTAGTTAGGATTTTTAAGTCGCCAAACCATCAAAAATGTTTCATACAAATGGCGGTCAATGTCGGAGTTCAAATCTGGTGGAATGAATGATTTAATAGGTTAATATATTCCTTCATTGACAGCTATGATTTGTCAATTGTTATGCCCCTGCATCAATTAACCTATTCCCACACAAAACTGCTTTTTGACACCCCTCAAGAAAAACAATTTGGAAAACATTAGGAAAATATGAAGAAATTGCATTAACCAAGCAATTTCTTCATTTTTACGAAATTTCGTAAACTTTCAATTGTCATCTGCAACTCCTTTCAATTTTGACGTCTAGAATTTTGCTGTCTTTAACTGGATAAAATTGGGTCTATATTGTTTAACTGTATTTTATCTGTCTGCGAGCAGTAAACTAAATTCAAAAACTTAACATTCTGCTGTTATTCCAACACTATTCAAGGTACATCACTCATACTTGAGACATATTTTCCTACTGTATGGAGTTTTGTTAATTTGACAGCTATTTCAATAGCATTCATGGATCTTTGTTAATTTGACAGCTATTTCAATAGCATTCATGGATCTTTGTTAATTTGACAGCTATTTCAATAGCATTCTGGACAATCACTTTCAATCAGTGTTCAGCATTTAGTCCAGTAGCAATCACGGTTTTACAGTATGCAATCAATCAATCCTAAACCAAAAGCATTCAATAAACAGTGTTCAAATATTCTGATAGTTAGCATCGGCATGTTAGTTTTGCGATTAATTCATTTAAATTAATTTTGATAATAAAACAAAAAAATAATTATAATATTTTCATTTAAGAAGATTCAAGATGTTGTTGTGATTGAAAGAAATGTTTCATTCATTGAACGGTTGTGTCTTCCCAAGAAAGCGTTAAATCCATTCTGAATGGAAAAGTGATCAGCGATCAATTAAAATCATTCAATCAAAATTGTGTTGCATTCAGCCTTCAATCAAGTTCCAATCTAATAGTCAAATTTATGAAGTTCTGTACTGTGGAATTAATAGGCATCAGTGGTATGTAAGGTTAAGGTCATTCATCAAGGTCAACATCACTTATCAAGGATACATACAATGAAAAGGCTGTTATGGGGGCATGGTGTTTCATAAACATGTCTTTTTCACTTTGATAATTTCACTATTCTATTTTGATAGGTCAGAGCAAAGCAACTCTTACTGCGTATAAACATATAGGCAGTTACATCTATTTTGCACTGACCCATCAATTTGTGAAGTTATGAAATGATAACACACTGAGTAATCTCTATGATTTTACAGAAAGCAGTAAAAGAAATAGAGGATAATTAACTGGTTATTCAAGAAATGAAAAAATATTTCACAAGGATGCGTTGTTAGGCATTGAAAAAACGAGTGCGCAGCACAAGTTTTTTTTAATGCCTAACCGTGCATCCAAGTGAAATATTTTTTCATATCTGGAATAACCAGTTCATTATTTTACTTATTTTATACCTTATCATTTTAATTTTTCTTTAAAATATAGACTATTTTTTATTGAAATATCGAAATAGACTCTTTGATATGTCACTGGGTTGGAAAAAAAGTAGTTCCTTATTTATGGCAGAAAGTGAAACTGAAAAGTGTTATCGTCACTCCAGTGACGATATCAAAATTAATTACACTGAGAAATCCCAAGATTTCACAGCAAGGTATACAATAATTTAAGTAGCATATTCCTTTCCATTTCATTCCTAACAAAACTAGTTTTGAAAAATGCCTAACAAAAAAAAAATCATCAAACATATTAAATAGTTCATGCTATCATATTATTATCCCATTCCCACACAATTATGCATTTGGACACCCTTTAGGTAAAAAGACTTTGGAAAATGTTTCGGATAATGAAGAAATTTGTTTGTCACAAGCAATTTCTTCATTACTTGCAATGTTTTCTATCCTAAAAGATAAAGAATTTCATCAACTGGAAATTATCATCTGCAACTTCTTTCAATTTTAATCAGTCTGAAATTTTGTTGTCTTGCAATGGGTTAAAAAATTAAGAGAATATGATATAATATTTTCGTAGCTAGGCTGATTTTGGAGATGACCTTAGGTATTGCTGTGGGCTCTGTAGAACTGTCTTTGTTGTGAAGGAGTCTTTTGTAAAATCACAGGTGCTACTTATGCCATTCACTTTAACCCTTTCCTATACAAACCCTGAATTTTACATTGCTGTGATTTTGTTCTTGGGAAAACATTGTGGAAAAAGAATGAAATTGCTTGTCACAAGCAATTTCTCCTTTTCTCACAATATTTTCCACCACATCGGATGGTTCAATTTCAAATTGCATCCAATTCTCATTGTTGTCTGCAACCTCATTCAATTTGGACAAGTCTAAAATTTAAAAAAACATTAAAGGGTAAAGCACCATCATGTGGTGTTCATAATGTTCTTTTGTGATAAAAGTAAAATTATATTTTTTCGACAGATTGCCTTGAAGCAGAGCAAGTTTTCAGGTGTGGTAAATAGAGAGGAAGTATTTTATCCAGGATGTTATATACTCGGACCAGATACTCAGTTTGTACGCTTCCAAGGCTCTGTTCATAACATAGTGGAAGAAATCAGTGTATTTACTGTAGACACAATACCTATCACAATGAGATATAGCGCTCACTATTTCATCAGGTTTGTACGATTATAAAGCTCTGTTAATAACATAGTAGAAGAAATCATAGTGGAAGATATAAGTGTATTAACTGTTGACACCATACCTATCACAATGAGATATAGCGCTCATTATTTCATCAGGTTTGTACGATTATAAAGCTCTGTTAATAACATAGTGGAAGAAATCATAGTGGAAGAGATAAGTGTATTTGCCGTAGTTACCATACCTATTACAATGAGAAATAGCGCTCACTATTTCATCAGGTTCGTAAGAATTTATGGCTCCTTTTATAATATACTGGCCGATAATATGTGTATTAACTGTTGACACAATACCTATCACAATGAGATATAGTGCTCACTATTTCATCAGGTTTGTAAGATTTTAAGGCTCCATTCATAACATACTGGTAGATATATGTGTATTAATCATTGACACCATACCTATCACAATGAGATATAGTGCTCACTAATTCATCAGGTTTGTGTGTGAATCATCACATGTGTTTCTAACTGAGAGAGGAGTGACTATTTTAATGCCCCCACATCAATTAGATCAAGGGTGTATTTTTTTCCCAATATCTGTCTGTCTTACAGTCTGTCTGCAAGCATTAAACTTAACACAAACACAAAACATTTTGATGATATTTAATCGCAGTTTAAGGAATATGACTCATATTTTGGACATAGGATCCTTGCATTGATATGTATCAGTTGGTTTGAAGGTCATTGCCATAGGTCACGATCACTTACTAAGGTCACATTTTCAAAAAAAGGCTATTAATCCTTTCTTGTTTTCCTGTCCAAATTCTTAGGTTTTGCAAACAAAAATTTAAACTGGATTTAAATGGGAAAAAATTCCTTTCAGTAGGGCAGAAAATATTGTGGAATAAGAAAAAGTTGCTTGTTGCAAGCAATTTCTTCTTTTTCCATGATGTTTTTTCAAGTATAAAACACAGTGAGGTAAAAAGCAGGGAATGAATAGTAAAGAGTTAACCCTTGTCATGCTTAACCTAGAATATTCCTGTTTTGGCAGGAGCTAAAGCTATGTGCAGTCTGATCTTGGTCTTCACCACTTGTTTGTTCCTGGTTTGTGGGATTTTTCATTAGATAGATTCTCAAAAAAAAATCTAAATCATTAATTGTTGCTTCCAGTGCTTTCAGCCATTTGATATTAATGCATTTCTATGTAGAGTTTTATTCAGTATGATAAGTATTAAAGAAGGCAGATTATGAGCACATAATTTTTAGAATTTCATCATTAAACACATACATGTATCATAAAAATATTCCTACCTTAACCCATTCCCACACAACAGAATTTTAGACTGATCCAAATTGAAAGAAGCGGCAGACGACAATTTCAAGTTGATGGAATTTAAATTTTATGAGTCTTTTTGGATAGAAAACATTGTGGAAAATGAAGAAATTGCTTGATACAAGCAATTTCTTCATTTTCTACAATGTTTTCTAAAGCTTTTATATTAAGGGGCGTAAAAAGAAGGGATTGTGTGGGAATGGGTTAAACACTTTCCCATTAACTCATGGTCTCCAAGCCCGAGACAATTTATTTAGGAAAGGTTAATGGACAATTTTTAAAAAATGTTTGCGATTGATAAAGATTGAACAATAAAGCATATTTTGAATTGTATATCATTATCCCACCACCACTATGTGTCAGGGATTTGGTGGGGCTTGTTCTGAGCTTTTCTTCTAATTATAAGTTAGTTCAATACTGCTCTGAAATTTACACATTAATTTTGTGTACATATGAAATTGTGCAAGGACAACTTTCATGATGATACTATTATTGTTTCCCGAATTTATTTGCCTTGAAATTGAAATTATATCCCTGCAAAACAAATATTTTCAGGTAGTAGAGGAATTTAGCTCTCTCTATGTATCTGTCAGTATGCTTTTTTGAATTCTTAACATCCCCTGGTTGGAGAATTATCTCCTCTTGAACATTTTTTTAATTAACAAGCCTAACTCAAGTAATTTTGTATTGAAAACCCTTCCTTTAATTTTTGTTCAAAAGTTTTTAAAACTTTATAAATACATTGATCAGGTAAAGAAGTTTTGCAACAACACACTTTTATGAAGTCTCAACTCATCTTGCAGAAAAATTATCTCCCTTTGATTTTAGACACTTTTTCTTAACCCTTTCCTATTTAAACCCAATATTTTACATTGCTGTGATTTTATACTTGAGACAACATTGGGCAATGTCCCCTTTTCACACAATATTTTCTACCACTTAGGATGTTTTCATTTCAAATTAGATTTTATTTTCAATGTCATCTGCATCCTCTCCTAATATAGACTAGTCTAAAATTAGAAAAAAAAACGGGAAAGGGTTAAACAAGGCTCTGGTTGGGTTATTAAGTAATCTGTGACAAGTTCTAGTTTTTACTAGTAATCATTGTCTAGAGCTCTGAACTCAAATTTTCTCACAATGTTCCTGATGATATGAAGTTGTATATTTACAATTCTCATGAATCTTCTGCTACCGGTTATAAATTTATCATTCCCCATGAACTTCAATTTTTTTGCAGAAGGTATTAGATGTAGAAGGACCTTGATATTTACACAAAATATATCTGTACATAAGATTTGATGCATTGAATGGGGTTTAATGCCGCTTTAAACATTCATTGCATAGTGACTAGAGCGCCTAACAATGGATTCCTGGTATATATCACACCAGTACTACCACTACACCCTTTCCAAACCTCCAGCTGCTCATCCCAATTAAGCTTAAGATTATCTACTTATTGGTGAGAGACACATGTCGGAAAGAATATTTGCTGGGACTGGGGATGGAACCCAGGACCTAATGTTTGAGAGTTAGAAGCTCTACCATTTGCACTATGGCTGCAGCCGTCTGTTCATAAGAAAGGGCTTGTTGGGGGTGTAATCACCTTAACTGAAAGCTCTGGTTTTAGTTTGTAGTTTGATTTTTTCATATACATATATATATACATGTATTTAATTTAACGACTCTTGCAGACCGGAAGAAGTGGGACAATTATTCACCATGTTTTACCACGACTATGATCCTGTGTTTAGAAGGATAGTGACCAGCTCTATTAGAACACAGGCAGGATCAACATTTACTGTGGATAACTTCAGGTTTAATAGAACATTAGTCGAGAGGGAATTCCATGTCATGCTGAGGAAAAGGCTTGGTGGTAAGTAGATGAGCCCATGCATGATATTTCCACATATCAAGGGTTAATTTTTATACTGTTCTAAGTGTCTAAACACTTAACCCATTCCCACACAAGCCCTCATTTTTATGCTCCTCAAGAAATCTGTTTTGGAAAACATTGTGGAAAATGAAGAAATTGCTTGAATCAAGCAATTTCTTCATTATCCACAATGTTTTCTATCCAATAATACGAAAAAAATGAAATTCCATTTATGTGAAATTGTTGTCTGCAGCTTCATTCATTTTGGACCAGTCTAAAATTTGGTTGTGTGGGAATTGGTTAAAACAGTATTGCAATTGACCCTGGATATATGTGGAGGGTAAGAATGGAGTAGCCTTGATAGGCACAAAGTGTATATAGAATATTGGCGGATCAACTAGAGTCTGTAACCATCTACAGAGCACATAGTAGAGCCTCTGCTCAGACATCACGGATGCACAGGCTGATAGGAATAATTACAGTGTACTTTACACACACTTAAAAACTGTTGGAAATATCGCGTACACAATTGGGGATTAATTGCTATACTGATAAAAGTGTCTTTAAAATGTATAAATACTTAGAACAGTATTACAATTAACCCTTAATATCTCCCTCTCCAAGGTTTTCTCTTCTTAACCCCATTACTAGACTTCAAAATTTTAGAATGGTCCAAATTTACAGAAGTAGCAGGCAACAACCTTTTGCTTAGGAAATTTATAATGTCTCTGTCTTTTTGGGGTAGAAAACACTGTGGATAATGAAGAAATTGCTTGTAACAAGCAATTTCTTCATTTTCCACAATACTTTCCAAAGCTTTTTTCTTGGGGTTACAAAAAGTGTCATTGTGTTGGAATGGGTTTAGAATATAAATTGGATAAAGGCTATGTAAGTGAGCACAAATTTCATTCTTTGCTTAGCTGTTGGAAAAAAGTCAGTCAGGCTAATGGCATCATCTTGGCATCATTTATTTGAACCCTGGTCATGTCTTATTACTTCAGATATGTATTTGAAACTTGGCATGTGTGCTCACTATCACAAAAGCAATTCAGAAAAACAAGGGACATAACAATAGAAGTATTTTATAATAATTTCCCCTTCAAAATCAGGGTCATATTGTTTAACTGATGTCCGTCTGTCTGTCTATAAGTTGTCCATCCAATCTTATCTATAGAAATACAAACAGAGCAGCTGTACCCTTGGTTACCATGTTGATTTGTATATTTCATATTCTAGGTGACTGTTGCCCCTCTTGTTGCCCCAGCAGCTGTCAATCCAATTTAATCTGCAGCAAATGTAAACAGACAAATTGTACCCTTGGTTACCATGTTGATGTGAGGTATTTCTTTCTCCTAGATGTGAAAATCCCAGAGGAGGTGTTTGAGCGATATTTGAGATTTGCAATACTTGAGGTAACATTTCTGTTTCTTGATATTTAGGATTTCTTTTTATGCCCCTGCTATGTGATGGTGACAGACATATAGAGTTATTCTGTCCATGTGTGTGTGATGGATTTCAAAACTAGAGTTGTCGCAAAGCTAACTAAATCCACCCTCCAGCACTTTGTCACTACAGTAGAACAATTAATCTTTGACCTTCATTACCCAAAAATAGTTTTCAAAGTTCAAGAGTGACCTTGACCTTTGACCTAAATGACCCAAAAATGATAGGGCACCTCCTTGGGTCATGGACAGCATGTGTATATAGTTGGTCATAGGTCACATGGCTTATGATTAAAATCCCAGATACAGTTTTCAAAGATCAGTTTTGACCTTGGCCTTTGACCTCTGTGACCCAAAAAATAGGGCGCTTTCTTGGGTCATAAGCAACAACTGTATGAAGTTTCAAGATGAGAGGTCTATTAGCCCTAGTTTACACTAAATGATTCATGCGGTATCTAATATAATCCATAGGTTTATTTCACTCCCATGGGGTAGGTGATGTATAAAATTTGTTACTATACTTTGAAATCAATATCTTCTTTTTTGTTTAAGTCAAAACATCAGTGATGATTTTCAAAGAATGATTATTTAATTTTTGTCACACTGAACTTGAAGTATTTCTGGGGAGGATGTATGGACTAAAGTCAACCAGCACATTAGTGCAGTCAATCTTAGTATACACTGCCTGTTTTTATAAAGCTATGTGCCAAAAGTAACTTATCCCTTTCAGTGTTTACAACTCTTTAACCAATTTACAAACCGCAAAATTTTAGACTCGTCCAAATTGAAAGGAGTTGCAGACATCAATTTAAAGTATTTGAAATTCTGGATTTTTTCTACTTTCTGGGTAGAAACCATTGTGTAAAATGAAAAAGTTCTTCATTTTGACGCAATGCTTTCCACATTGTGTAAAATGAAAAGTTGCTTGTTACAAGCAATTTCTTCATTTTGACACAATGTTTTCCCAATTTATTTTTTAGGGGCGTCAAGAAGCTTCATTGTGTGGGTATGGGCTAATACAGTTCTGAAAATATAAAAGATTTTATTCAGCATGAGCTACAGTGGACACTTGTTATGAGGAAATCAGAAATCTCAAATTTTCAGCCAATGTTTTATTCAAGTCCCAACTTTATCCCTTCTTTATTTCATATAAAAACTGAATATAAAATACTCAATTTCTGTTATGTCCAGTTGTTTACAAAACTTACTTCAATATTGATGCTGAAATTTACCTGTTGAACAGTCAATATGACTAAAAATACAGTTTGAACTGGCAACTATACCGGTAATCCTGTTTAGCTCATTCCAGTTTTCCCACTCAATCCCTCCTTTTTATGCCCCACAAGAAAAAAGCTTAGGAAAATATTACGGAAAATTAAGTTATTGCTTGTATCAAGGAATTTCTTCATTGTCCACAATTTTTCCAACCCAAAAGGATTTTAGTATTTTATCATTTGGACCAGTCTAAAGTTTTGTCATTTGGTAATAGGTTAACAAACTTTTGACGAAATGTCAACTGTACATGACAAGGGTTACATTGCAATTCATTGTTTGCTATTACCCCATCATTAACTTCATGCATTAAGATTTTATGTTCTTATAACAGATTGAGAAGGAGAAGGAATTTTTCTTACAAGATCATGCTCTTACTACAAAAGAAACAGAGATGCTAACCAGACAAATACAAAATGAAGGTAATTTTACACTCCAAACACATATATTTGACAACATCACACTGAACAGAACTGTCTTGATATTGTTAAAGGCTTCACTTGTTGTCTGACCAGTCTGGCAGACATAAGTCCTACTTCTTTAGGATTTACTTGGTCAGAATGTTTGGCAAGTCATTAGCTTCTGTGGCAAATTATTTGTTTACACTCTGTCTAGTATCATGGGAAAAGGGACCTTTTGAGAATTTTATCTATAATCCTTGTAACCAAGTCCAGAGCTTTCATTGGATTTTCAGCAACAATTGAGACTCGGTCTTGATAAAACTTTGTTAGAGTGTTTGTCAGGTTGTATGATTTTTAGAAAATGGGGTCTAATTCAAATACTTCAAATACTAATTCAAATGGTTGAAATGTTGATTTAATATGATGAAACAATGTCAGAGTGTTTATCAAGGAAGTTTCCTGTAAAAAGGTGAAACATTCCGGAATTACTGGAAAAAGTACATTAATTACAATTCCTTTGTTTACCCTCCAGGGGCCACAATAGGCCAATCGCTGGCCCCGACCAATGATATCATAAGCTACGCCCATCGTCTCCGACAGGAAGTTCCGCTTTGATTTAGAAAGCGTTATTTTGTAAAATTTATGGCCAGGAGCATGGAACAAAAACGTAGAATGGTTGATTAACAACTTAAACATTGTAACTTCAGTTTGAATAAGCTGTAGTTACAATGTTTAAGTTGCCAAACCAACAAAATGTTTCACACAAATGGTTGCCAATGTCAGAGTTCAAATCTTGATTCCGGGCTGAATGTATGATTTGATTGGTGGATAAATTCCTGGATTGACAGCAATGATTGGTCAATGTTAATTAAGCTTAGTTTGAATGTTTGCCGAGTCACAATGAATTTCCAAAGGATGTATCATTCAAAATGAGAATATTTTACTTAATAATGGTTCATGCACAGATTATAAAAGTACAATTTTTGCTGTCAATCCGAACGGAACCAGAATTCATTGGCTAAATATATATCTGTCTATTGCACCAAAAGTTGCAGTATTTTTGGTTTCCATGACATCATTTACATAATTGGCTTCTGCTGTTATAGACATTACCCACAGACTAACAACCTAATCCAATAAATTTTGTTGTTTCAAAGCAAGGCATAGGGAATATTCATTTATATCTTCTTTTAGCTACATGTGAAAAGCAATTTCTTCATTTTTCACAATGTTTTCTACAGGAACAGTAAAAAAATCCACATTTTCATCGACTAAACTAAATGTTGTCATCTGCAAATGAATTAGGACCAGTCTAAAATTTTGTCACCTGGTAATCGGTTAATAATTCTATCTTCTAATAACTAATTGATCAACAATTCTATCTTCTAAAGACTTTTTGTTCAACTATTCTTTCTTTTTCCACTTCAGCCAATGAAATAACCTCAACAGCTGATGCTGAGAAAGAGAAAATAGAGATACTAGCAGAGGCAGACAGAGAGCAACGTGTTCAGAAATCCTACGCTGAAGCTTTAAAGAGCATGTATTCTAGTCTAAATGTGACTCAGGAGGATTATAAACTCTCACTGATGATGGTCCGAACTCTCGAGGATCAGGCAGACAACTTGTATGAAGGATTTGGATATGAACAGAATACTTTGTCTGCTCCATAACTAAATTATGTCTGCTCCATAACTAAATAATGTCCTAAATTATGTCCTCTCCATAACTAAATTATGTCCACTTTATAACTAAATTTTGTCTGCTCCATAACTAAAATATGTCTGCTCTATAACTAACTTCATTCGATTACTTGTTTTAATGAGTGAGAGAAATTCATGTGGGGAAGCATTGTTGGAAAAAGAGAAATTGCTTGTGTCAAATAGTTTTTCTATTCTATCCAAGTTCAAATTCCAGATATTTTCCACTGCAACTTTGCATTCGAAACTAGTCCAAAATACTGTTGTTTGGTTAAAAGCTAAATGACACACATACTGCTTAACTGTTACAAGACTTTTTAACCCCATGTTTATCAAAATTTTAGACCTGTCCAAATTCAGGGCTTTTGCATACGAAAATATAAAGTGAATTCAATTAAGAATTAAAATATAAAGTGAATTTAATTAAAAAAACATACTGGAAAAAGAAGAAATTGCTTACAAGAAATTTCTTCTTTTTCTACTATATTTTGTTAATTCCAAAGATAAAAAAAACCTTACAAACCAGGTATTGAATAGGAAAGGGTTGTCCTGGTCCATATAGAAAGCAGGAGTCGGCATAGTTTCAATGCATTTTATGAGTGTAAATAAGTGCAAAGTTTGGTAGAAAACACTGTTAAGAAAAGAGGAAACTGCATGTTATAAGAAACTCCCTCCTTTCTCACAATGATGTCTTGAAATGTGTATAATGCGGTAGAGTTAACTCTTTTTTTCTGAGGAATAAATTGACAAAGCTGATCTGATGGCACTTTTGGATATTTTTAAAGCAACATGGTATAGCCCTTGCTTTAGGACAGGGGTTTCCTGGTTCAATTCTCAATGTAGTTAAATATTTTTTGGCAAGGGAGTTAATTATTTTGTTGCGGGGTACAATTTAATTGTTGGTTAATTAAAAAATTTGCTTTTTGATATTTCTGAAAAGGTAAAAAAAAGATGTGGTTTGTTGTATGTCTTTGTTATCTTTTAAATTTCACCAATTATATTCTGTGTACATGAACATGTATTTTACTTCCCAAGCATGATGGATAAAATATTTTTTGAGTTTGTCCTTGTCAGCAAGTTTGAAAAATGGGAGGGGAAATGTTCAATATTTGAATGAAAATATTTTTCCTTAACCTATTACAACACAATGTTGCTGAAGAATTATAATCAGTTAAATTTCTTCCACGTTTATACTGTTTTGGCACTTGTTTTCAAATGTTAGTGCAATTAAAAATGCTGTACGCAACCTTGTTGAATTTGGACCAATCCAAATCTTTTGTTGTTTGGTAATTATTGATAAATTAAATTTAATTGTAATACGTGTAATCTGTCTCTCATCTCTCAGTCAGTCCATTTGACCGTTCTCTATCTCCTTAAAAGTCTTCTCCTATGCCTGTCCACCAGTTTGGCTGAAATTCGCCCCAGCTCTTCCTAGAATTGAGCTTACCAAAATTGCTGAATGAATAAATTCAACCAAAAGCTTTGGTTGCCATGCAAACAGAAAGGCTTCAGTATTTATCTTTTGACAAGCCTTTTGGTCCAGATATTTCATGTGTAGCATGCGACATAGTACCTTCTGTAAAAGATTTTTAACATTTTGCCCTATGTCGTTGGAACATTTTATTTCCTTACAGATCAGGATGGAAATGTCCAAATATTCCTCCAAACTACTTAACACATGGCTTTCAAATGTTCATGAAGCTTCGGCTTGTAGTACTCTATAATGATTAATATTTCACAAGTATTTTGCCGTCTAAATGTTCAAATATGGTAATTTTCAGGACCTTCTGTCCTTTGATCTATTATTTGTAATTTTACAACTAGACCCATTACCAGATTGCACAATTTGGACCGGTCCAAATTGAAAAAAAGGTGCAGACTACAAGTCAAAAAGCGCTAACAATGAAAAATAAGAGCCAATTATAGAAGAAAACATAGTGAGAAGAGGTAAATTGCTTCTCACAATGTTTTCCAAAGCTTTCTTTTCTTCAGGGCGTCAAAAAGAAGGATTGTGTTGGATTGGGCTAAATACTCAATAGTTTGTATCAAATGTTCATATATGTCTCTTTCCTAGAACTATTTATATTTCTTTAGCCGTATTGTACCTCAAGTTAATTAAAAAAAAACATACATTGAAAATATTGTTTTGGTTTAAATTCATTCTTACCAACATTTGAGTTGAAATTTCTCTTAGTCGATGAAAGGCAGGGAAGGCTTTGTTAGAATTTTATGGATTTTGACGCCGCTTTGAGAAATCAAGGCGATGTTCACTTGTTCTTGTGCTTTCCTGGTATCGCCATGACTAGACTGGAGCTCTGAACTATCTTGCCCAAGGACATACACAATAATCATTGTTTATATTTTTAATTGTTGTTGTGTTTCATTGAAAGGATTGCTGCAAGTGTTTATCAAATATGATTTATCCTCAATAATAATTATACTTCTCTACTTTTCGATTTTGATGAAATGTAAGATTTTTTTATTATGACTAAATATAAAAAGATACACGAAACACTTAAAACTACCGAAAGACTCGTCCACAAGCGTTAATTACACTATATTATAGTTTTCAAGTTTCTTTATTGTATGAGACAAAATTGTCCATAATACATATATAAACAAATTACATTTATCCAAATAAACTAATGTGTTCCGGTGATGATGGTATAGACAAAGAAAAAATATTATACAACGATGCTTTTCAATGAAAACCTCGTAACTGCAGTCTGTATTATATAGTGTAATTATCTTTTTAACGAAGTCTTCATTATTTTACTATACAATATCAATTTACCTAAGCTGTAATTTATCGAAGTTACCTGAAACCGATGGATGCAATTTCTTCTTTTTCCAAAGTGTTTTCCTAATTGGTTTACTTTAGGGGCGTCTTTTGTAGGAATGAGTAAATGTGACGGTCTATACTGTGTCTATGGCACTCTTGTTTTCATTCCCGAAGAAATATTTTTTTAATCCCAAGTATTATGTAGTTGTCTCCCTTCTTCCATAAGAACGTGTCATAAGACTCCGTAACAAGTTGAAGCCGGTCATTGAAAATTGATGTATTAAAATGGGGGGGGGGGGTCATATTGAGTAGAAAACATGGGAAAAGAAACGCGATGTCTGAAACGAATATAGTCTCATTTTCAAACCAAAGTTCTACATAAATCTATCTTATGTCCACCAAAGCATTGCGAGAGAAGGGATTTACAACAACCCTTTAGCTCATTCCTGCATAATCTCGCTTTTTAAAGCCTCTGTTTTACGAAATTTTAAACCTATCCGACTTGGAAGAGGTCGTAGACTACAACAAAATGTTACTATCTTTTAGAGAGAAATATTGTGGGAAAAGAAGAAATTGCTTGTAACAAGCAATTTCTTATTTTCCTACAATGTTTTCTCAAGTATAAAATTAGGTATTGTACGGGAAAGGGTTAAAGAAGTTGTAATTTAGGTAATTCAAAAATGATGATGATAATAATAATGTTTATCATTTTCACCAAAATCATTTTTATGTAGAAATGTACATAATCAATTTACTTATTACTACTTTTATATCTAAATTTCGGGGGGCGGGGGAGAAGACACATACAAACACAAGGGAAAACACTTGCGATCTTTCTCGAAACTACACGAAGTTGTAAATAAGATGAAAAAATTCACCATAGTTGAAATTTTATACTAGATAGTTTATCAATACAACGGTATTTGTATGGCCTTTTAATCTCAGCGCATGCGCCGTAACCTTTCACGTTTATCATTTCAGGATATATATAATAGTGAGTATTACTAGCTATCAAAATATCATATCGTATTCAAAGAGGAGGAATTTTCTATATTTTCAATATACATATAAATACATTTATCGTCCCCGAACGGACATAAGATTTACAAAACTATTTTTTACTGTAAATCAATAAATTGGATAATTTGTTAAAACTGTGGGATCTTTTTGCGCATTGGTAAGTTTTTCATTTTGAATAAATAAATATTGACTGTCACACTAAAGGCGACCATTTGGGAATTACGCAAAATAAATGTTCAATTAACCCTTTCCTGTTTTGCAAAATTTTAGACATGTCCGAATTCAAAGGTTCTGTAGACGACAATTTTATTTGGATTTAATTTGATATATAACCATTTAGTGGGGTAGAAAGTATCGTGGAAAAGAAAATAATGCTTGCAACAATCAATTACTTTTACCTTTACTATGATATTTCCTCGATTATATATTCCCAGAGAGGTAAAACTTTGGATTGAACTGGAAAGGGTTAATTAATTTACAAACGAATAATTTTCATAGCTGTCCGATTCGAAAGAGATTGCAAACGAAATTTTCTACCCATATTGGAAACTATTGTTTTTATCTATTTAAGATGCACTGGTAATAAAAACAAACGCAAAAATTATAACTGTTCGATAAGAAATGCAGTAAGCTTTGAAAAATGCGACTCCAAGAATTACATGTATTTGCGAAATTTGGTTGGTAGCTTTTGACTGCGAATTAAAATAAACACGAATATTTTATCATTCTGTAGAGTTAAAGGATCACAGGTCACGTCCATTTAACCCCGACTAGACAGTTTGTCTGAGCCGTGATATTTTAAGAATTTCCCGAAGAATTCATCTACAGATTCTGGGCCCTTGAATATTCGATACCTAACCTATTTTGTCTATTAAAACCGCATGAAAGGGCGGGCGCAGATAGATCGGGCAAAATTGCAATAAACTCAATCGAACAAATCTTTTAAGTAAAGAATGAAGACGGAGATGAGACTGCGCAGGTTGCAGGAGGGGGAGGAGTTTTATGTTCGAGTCCCATTTGTGATAAATACAATATTAAATCCAAATTAAAACAATTTGCGTTGTGCTTTTTTTTTTAAAAAAAAAGAGAAATTATTACCAAATGAAATGGAATTAACCCTCTCTGTTTCTCTCTATATATAGACTGTCCAACTCCCCTTTCGGGTATTACTCTCTATTCCTTCCAAAGTCTCTCTGTCTCTCTTCGTCCGTCTCTCTCATTCAATAGTGACCTCTAACTTCCGTTCAATGTCAAAATTACCAATCAAATCAATTTGACCTGCCATTAAATTTCTCATGAATGAAAAGTTTTCGATAAAGTTACTACCTTACCCCCAGGGCTTATCTAGATTGTGTAACTTTATTACATGAGGATATTTAGTTTTAACACTGCTGATAGAGTTAAACGACCATGATACTTTTCAAATATCCATATATACGATTGAAAATTAATGGTTTACAGATCCGACATATTATCTGCATATATAGCTTTCATTTTTAGCAGTGCGACTGAAAACTACATCTACTTTGTGTATTTGTGGCAGTGCGCCTGAAAACTACATCTGTTTTATGTATTTATAGCAGTGCACCTGAAAACTACATTCGCTTTGAGAATTTGTATCACTACGCCTGAAAAACTACATCTGCTTTATGTATTTGTAGCAGTGCGCCTGAGCGCCTGAAAACTGCATACGCGTTGAGAATTTGTATCACTACGCCTGAAAAACTACATCTGCTTTGTGTATTTGTAGCAGTGCGCCTGAAAACTGCATACGCGTTGAGAATTTGTATCACTACGCCTGAAAGATACGTACGCGTTGAGTATTTGTAGCACTGTCTCTGAAAACTACATACTTTTTGAGCATTTGTATCACTTCGCCCGAAAACTACATCTGCTTTATATATCTGTAGCAGTGCGCCTGAAAACTACATTAGCTTCATGTTTTTGTAGCAGTACGCCTGAAAACTACATTTGCCTTGTGTATTTGTAGCACCGCACCTGAAAACTACTTCAGCGAACCACTTTAGTTTAGACATCCCATTTCTTCGCCAGGCTGTCAGCTTTGTTTTCCATCTCGAGGGTTTATCACAAGAATGTACTTAGTAGTTATACAGTCTTCAGGCATTTAGGATAGCCTCGACTGCAACTCTTAGTTTACCCATTACCTGACAACACAAATTAAGACTGCTTTGAATTGAACAAAAAAAGTTGCAGACGACAAATCAAATCACGCTAAAATTGGGAAAAAATTGTCAAACAGGATGGATAGAAAGCATTGTGAGAAAAGGAGAAATTGTTTGTTATAGGGTTCAGAAAGCGTCATTGTGTGGTGATGGGTTAACTTTACCTTTCAGGCTATCAAAATTCTAACCGAAAGTATTCTCCAGTTGAGAGTTAATTTGAGAAAAATATTTTTATGTTGTTTTTTCTATTTCATAACAGATTATTTGACACACAGTCAAATCTGTGTTAAGACTGTCACCAAGGGACTTATCCAGGGCTGCACCTGTAAACAGGTGGCTGTTTTATCGAGGTTCAATTATCAAATCAATCATTTTGTCTTTCAGAAAAATGATCGATTCGACAGGTAAATCTTGAAAATGATAGAAACCATAAGTTATGACGAGTTAAAATAAGTTTAACCCATTACCACACGACAAAATTTTAAACTGGTCCAAATTCAAAGGAGTTGCAGACGACAATGTAAACTTTATGAAATCTTAAAAATCTTTGTCTTTTGGTGTAGAAAATATTGTGGACAATGGAGAGATTTTTTCAACTTTCTGGTCTATTATAGGACCAAAATAGAGGCAGTGTTCTATATCAGGTAAATGGAGCTCTTATAACCGTTCATTATGCTATATAGTAATTTGATTGATTGATTAATTGATTGATTCATTGACTGATTGATTGATTGATTAATTGGCTGACTGATTGATTGATAGAATAGGGATTAACGCCACTTTTAAACAGTATTTCAGGCATATTTTGTCAGCCCGATTAGCTCAGTAGGCAGAGCACTTGAACTTAAAGCTCAAGATCAAGGGTTCGAGCCGTGGGCTGACCAAATCTATTAACAAGCTAATTGTCCCGTCTGACGGTGCTATCCATCGAGCAAGTTAAAGAACCGGTTGGGACTCTCAACAGATTCGTCCTGTATCCTTGCACTATCCCCCGTAACAACTAACCGTCTTCTTAGGGCGTCGCTCATATGGGCATGTGCTACGGTAGCGACGATAATTTACGGAAATACACATTCACCCAGTCATATCGCGGCGGCCGGAGTACCTAAAATTGTATTCCTGGTATTTCTCACATCAGTAATACAACAAAATACTTTCCGAGCCTTTAGCTGCTCTTCCCACTTAAGTTTACGACTATCTGCCCATTAGTCGGAGACAAAATCGGAAAGGATGTTCGTTGCGGCCGGGGATAGAACTCGAGACCCCATGATAAGAGTCCTGTGCGTTATGGCTGCGGCTTATAGTAATTTGACAAAGCCAAAGGGATGTCGTAAAGTTGCTGTGTTATACAGATGGAGCTCTAAAAAGGGTGGTTGAATGTTCTCGGCGATAGTTTAACCCTTGTCATGCTGAAAACGGATTAGGTCTGTTTTGTCAAGAGGTATGGACAATATTCAGCCTGCTCATTTGATAATTCTGTCATATTATACCCTTGGTCTATTTTTAATCCTTGTTATGCTTTTCGGGGTTTCATTAAAATCAAAGGGATGAAATAACTGGAAGCACTAGCTGTTGGTTAATACATCATTTGAAAATTAATCTCACTGAAAAGAACTCTGGTTTGAAAAGGGAAAAGGCTTAGATCAGGCTGCACATGTAAACAGGCTGATCTTTGTCTATAAATCGTGCAATAACAGAAATTGTTCGGATTTAGCTTGATTTGGTTAAGTACGATAACTGTCTAGTCGGTAAGAGTATTGTTGCAAAGTTCGACAACTGTATAAGATGAAAGTTACAACCCATGAACTGGAAATCTTATTTCATTTATTTTTATGTGATTAGAATGACCGTGTAACATTTGAACTAGCTCTAAAGAATTCCTATCGCAGGCAAATGACTACACACCAATATCCGAAATAAATACTACGCAATATTTAATTATTTTACCGGCGTACATCCAAAGTTTGATAACGAATTTTGCCGTAGAGTTCCAAGCACATAGTATTAATATGTTATTATTATTAACATCATTATTATCTATTTACTTATTTATTTATTTCAGAACAGAATAATTTTGACGTTGATTATCATCAGGAAGGAGAGTAAATATCAATAAGTAAACAAATCTAAAGACGGCATTATGCCGATAGCCAGAAGTCACTCCATGTGGGCTGTTTCACCGTCACCATCACTCCCGCCGGTTAAACGGCCCATGCGTTCGAGGTCCATTCTATCCCTTACACCGGAGGATTTGAAAAGGGGCGGGAAAAAACTTTTGAAACGAAATAGAGCATCCGTCCCTTGTGGAACCCTTTTTACCCCGCCACCGTGCTTAAGGGGTGATATGGACGCTGTTGATAGTGAAGGAAAGTCTCTGATATTCTATGCGGCTAAGTACGGACAGACGGAAACTGCTGAACAGTTGATAGAAGCCGGATGTGACCTAAATCAGAAAGATAATCATGGTAACACTCCACTGCACGAGGCAATAGCAAGTGGGAATATAGACGTTGCTGAACTCATGTTAGTCAATGGTAAAGTTATTTTCATTTTAATTCAATATTTAGTTTCGTCTAACTTACACGAGCGTTCTGATTGGCTGGAAAAAAAGTTTATACCTCCAATAACAAAATTTTAAGCACGCAACTAATTTGTATGCTTACGCACAAAATATTTCCATAACAATGTACCAAAATTTCTAAAATATTTTGTTTTTGTTTTTTTTCCGCCAGATGTCATTAAATCAAACGAAATGAAGAGAATATTGTAAGAAGGTATGAAACGAAAAAACTAATTACAATTATGTATGAATCCGCCTCAGTTACTAGTTTGGTAATTAGTCTTTTCCCCTCTTTTTTCTTGTCTTTGTTTCTATCTTTCATCTTTTTCCCTCTTTTTTTCTTGTCTTTGTTTCTATCTCTCATTCGTTCATCTTTCGTTTTAGATTTTTTCGAGGCTCCCGCCTTGCTCCGCCCCTATGGGATGAAGGTATTGCAGAATTTTGAAAACAGAAACTGGTGTTTTCAGCCATCACTAATTTCTACTGTTTCTTGATTCGGGCACTTTCAATATTTAAACAGAAATTTGTCACTTGTCTCAGTTCGAAGGATCAGAAATTTGTCATTTGAGTGGGAAAAAGATTTCATAATCTCGGGCTAGGTCCTTTCTCTAACTTGTCTTTTCTGGAGATATTTACCCTTTATGCGTGGCTCACCATAATAATGTATTACAAACCTATTGGATAAGATTTTACGTAAACATATAATAGATATGAAAAGCATTTTGAATCAGACAAACAACAAAACACTTATGACGAGCTCGTTTTATCTTTAAGATAATGTCCCTCAACGAGTCTATTATTTCACCCCGGGCTAGTTTGCCGAACTAAATTGACGAATCGCGGCTGTCAATCAAAGAATCAATCGAACAATCATGCAGAAGTATAAATCTATTTATAGGTTCATACCGCAATGAAAAAAAAAGGGTTTTTTTTTTTACCTCAATGAAAAAAACACTTTTTTATCATTAAGTATTAAAGTATCGTTGGTGGTTGATCAATATGTCGTACCTTTATTTAGTTCGCCTACAGATGATATCATAAATTTGTTGTCAAATAAGTAAAAGTTAATCATTATGAAGCAGTTTTATGGAACTACTTTGTCTGAAGAGTTATAAAAAGTAGTTCCGTTCTCTTGGTCGAGGTATGAAACAAATGATTCGGTCAATCAGAATTGTGATAGACGAAACTAAAACTGAAATATTTGTTTGCGAGAATACAACTTTTGTTGTGTAACCCGGTGAAAGATAATAAATTGATGATACATCCACATTCCTACACAATGACGCTTTTAAACTCCCCTCGATGTGAGAGCTTTGGAAAACATTGTGGAGAATGAAGAAAGTACTTGTGACAAGCAATTTCTTCATTATCCACAATGTTTTCTACCCTTGAAGGCAAATATTTTAAAATTGTCTTCTGCAACTTCTTTGAATTTAGACTGGTCTAGAATTTTTTCGTGTGGGAATGGGTTAAAACGAGTGTTTCGTTATCATCTATTCCATTAATCAACATGTTAAACCACAATTTTTACTTGGACAAATCTTTCAAACATTTCCAGGAAATGCTAACGTAGATATAGAGGGTAAGAACGGAGAGACGCCACTACTACTTGCTGTATCACGAGGTCAGATTGACTTGGTCAAAATGCTGCATAAACATGGTAAGTTGTTTCCACTGAAAGGTATCATATGGCGATATAAATGGCGACGGCGAAATTGCGTCGACGGATGTTACGTCACCAATTTAACATTTGAACATCTGGCCATTGATGATTAATCGCGATGATCAATCAAACAATTAATCTACCAATCAAATCATTCACTTTGACCAGAAATGAACTCCAACATTGACCTACGATTAAGTTAGTTTGGTGATTTAACCCATTCCAACTCAACAAAATTTTAGACTGGTCCAAATTGAAAGAAGCTGCAGACGATATTTTCAAGTTGGTGGAATTTAAATTTTCTTTGTCTTTTTGGATAGAAAACATTGTGGATAATGAAGAAATTGCTTGATACAAGCAATTTCTTCATTTTCCACAATGTTTTCCAAAGCTTTTTTCTTGAGGGGCGTAAAAAGGAGGGATTGAGTTGGAATGGGTTAAATGTAGAAATTACAACTAATTCAAGCTGTTGTTACGATGTTTAGGTCAATAACTAAATGTTTTACTTTTTGATACATGATACTAGCCATAAACTTTGTAAAATAACGCCGTTTATATCGAAGTGGGACCTCCTGTCGGAGTCAGTGGTCAACGATCAGTTTATTTTTTAACCTTTCCACTTGTTATGTCATCCTGTACGCTAGACTGATATTCAGAAAACGTCTGAGCGGACTTTATCCCCGCCTGTTTGCTGTTGATTAAATTCTTCGGCTTTAAATCTGGCATGTTTATTCCAACATCTGTTGATTTTAATACACATATTCTTATCAAATTACGAATATAATCAGGATAATGGCGTGATGGGATCGGGGGGGGGTTAATTTGTAATGATATGCAAATGAGTAAACCTCCGATAAAATATGTGGCTCATTGTAATCGATATAAACCGAGTCATTATCATACAAGATTTGGGATTTTTTAATATGAAGGGATCAGCTTTGTCTCCGAACGCTGATTATAATGGCATCGTATTGTTGCACCTGACAAAAGTGCTCGTGATATTTTAATCAATCAAATTTGCATAAATTTTCTAGCTGGACTCACCCAGTATAATTCATTGTTGGTACTCTTAGCCAGCCTTTTAACCTATTAACCCACAACAAAATTTTGGACTGGCCAAAATTGATAGAAGAAATGAAAAAAAACAATGCACACGACATTTTTAAGTATGTGAAATTTGAGTTTTTCAGCTTTCTGGGTACAAAACATTGTGTGTAATGAAGACATTACTTGTTGCAATTTCTTCGTTTAATTCAATGTTTTCCTTTTTTTCTTGAATGGCGTCAAAACGTGTCATTGTGTGGCAAGGGAGTTAAACAACAAATGATGGGTTTGTCATTTGAAGTGTATATCTGTATTTTTCTTTTCTAAAAATAGATTCATGACTTTAGTGCACCCATACTTTTAGAAGAAAAAAAATCTTGCACACCAAGGTTATTCGGTCACATTTAGTGCATGCGTCACATTATTGACAAAAAATGTGCCCAAATCCTTAGGGCGGACTTCAACCTTGCATATCTCTGTTGATAACTTATAGTCGGCCTTCAGACGTACGATAATGGGTTTATTTTGTATTTCCTATCGATGTGACAGACATATTGTGCTATTGACATATTATTAGCCGAATATTCGCAACGATTAGATTTGTTTGTTTGTTTGATTGGGGTTTTACGCCGCTTTCAACAATCTTTCAGTTATATCGCGACGGCTGGAGCACCAAACAATGGATTCCTGGTATTTCTCACACCAGTACCGCCATCACATCCTCTCCTAGCCTCCAGCTGCTATCCCACATAGGTCTACGATTATCGACCCATTGGTGAGAGACAAATAGTCGGAAAGGATGAGTGCCGCCGTCGGGGATCTAACCCAGGACCTCTAGATTGACAGTCCGACGCGCTACCAACTGCGCCGCAAACGATTAGAGCGAACTTACAAGTATCTCGAAGATGATTAATTTACTTGGCCTTGAAACGATATACTGTAAGGTTTTTATTCGTTAAAGAAACTAGGTATTTCACTTGATTATCATTAAATGTATCAAAACCGATTAAACATGTATATGCTTTCCTGTTTTGAAAACTTTTAGATCTATCCAAATTCAAAGGTTTTGCAGACGAAAATTTAAAGAATATTTAATTTGAAAAATAACCATTCAGTAGGGTCTGAAATATTGTGGGGAAAAAAAGAAATTGCTGGTAGCAATCAATTTCTTCTCTTTTTTCCTACAACGTTTTCTCAATTATAAATTCACAGTGACGTAAGAACCAGGGAAAGAACAGGAAATGGTTAAGGTATGTTCAACAAAAAATAATACATTGGCGTTTATCTGGTGATTTTCTAGATCTAGAAGTACCATTCTACCTCACTGTGTAATTATTTTCTAAATGCGACCTTCGCTTGACCTCTGATGGACCCAATCTAGTTTTCAAGTATTTGTTTTACGGAATACCCAAAAGGTTCATTATCGCATGATGCATCACATATATGTGGCAGCGTTTGTTTTAGTATAAGATCAAATTTCTAATCTACTCTGAACAATCCTTGATTTTCTATCGCGAATATTCTAGTCTTGTGACTCTCATGGAGTCACCTAAGCCCACTTTTGATAGAATAATCTAATTTTAGTTTCGTCTAGCGTTTTATTACTTTCATATTTCCACGAACAATATTTTGAGCAGGCAACTCGTCGTTGTCGTTCTAAATCGTCGTAACTACATCTTGATTGAATGGGGTTTTACATCACTATTAACGGTATTTCAGTCATATCACGGCGGATTAGAGCACTTAACCATGGGTTCCTTGTATTTCTTACACTTATAATACTACTATGCCCGTTCCGAGCGTCAAGCTCCTGATCCCACATAGGTTTACGATTGATCCATCAATTGATGGGAGACAAATGTCAGAAAGGATATTCGTCGCGGCCGTGGATCGAACCCGGGACCCCGTTATTAGGAGCCATACGCACTACCTCTGCGCTATGACCGCGGCTTCTTTGAGATATCTCTATGAAAACAAAAAGATATTCTCTGCAGTTCTTAAAAAGAGATTTTGAATCGATTTTCCTTTGGACAAACTGATCTTAACCTTTCTTATAAAAGAAAGATTATAAATGCAGCTCTTGCACAGATTACGAAAGAAAAAATATAGATTTTCAATTTTCAAATATCTAATTTAATGCTTTCAGATAATTGAAATAATAAAGGTGATTTTATTCAAGCTGTATTTACGAAATTTAGCGCTACCAACGACGCTTTGCTAATATATTAGATTCTCTTATGTAAATGGAGGAGCTAATATATATGTTCATAGTGCTCTCTTTGTTTGTGAATCGTCGATTTACGAAATCCTCTGCCACACAACCTCTTGTAAAATGGCGATTTATCTATTGTGAAGAGTGATAACAATGCTTTATGAGATTTTTTTTTAAAACTTATTGAAAAATGAATTTGTTTGCAGCTTAGTGTTAAGTTCAAATACAGTTTTCAGGCAGTGCAATTGTTGTATGTGAAGTTACTTTGCTCTATCTATTTTCACTCGACAAAAAATAAATAAATAAATCATCTATCCATTTCAGTTTAACCCCGGAAAACATTGTGGGAAAAGGAAAAATGAATGCGACAAGCCATTTTTCCTTTTCCCGACAATGTTTTCTACCATATTCAGGAAGTATTTCTCAAATTACTCACATTTTTAAATGTCGCCTGTTAATTCTTTCAATTTGAACCAGTTCAAAATTTTTGTCGTTTTGGGAATGGGTATAAAGAAACCTTTGCGCAAACTTCAAACGCATTTTGCTACTATTTTGACCGCATTCCGCCTTTTTTGTAAAATGCAAGCTTCTCTGAAAGTTTTGATCATACATGCATTTCGACATTGTTTCTCCGTGGAAAAGACATTTTAAACTTTTCAATAAAACATTGAATGATGATACAACGGATTTTGACAAAGGCCATCTGTCAAACTGATGGATGGTGACTGTCAATTTAAAATCAACTGCCTCGTTAGCCGAGTGGTATATGTGCTTGGACCGTGATCTGAAGGCCACGGGTTGGATCCCCAACATCACCGGGTGCTCATGGGCAAGACACATAATAGCCAGTCCCAGTCTACCCAGCTGTGAAATTGGAAAGCAGTAGGTTTAAGCCATTGTCTCTCTTTCTGGGACGAGAAAACAATTCTGGATTGCGACTGTTCGAGAGCGAATCTGTAAGATTAAAGCTTTCGTCGCAATGGAACTTGAAAGGTTTCGTACAAACCAATAAAAAAAAATCGAAAAACCAAATAAATCATTCATTCAAACTGGAATTAATCTTCAAAATTCTGACATTTGATTTAAACTTTTTTTTATTAGTATTATTATTATAATTTATGTTGTTGGTTTGGTTTTTTTTTTTTTTTTTTTTTTTCCGAGACAAACTATTAATTGTTACAATCAATTTGTTCTTTCATTGTCCACCAATGCTTTTTTTTTAAATATTTTGTTGGAGAGCGTCAAAACGTCATTGTGTAGGAATGGGTTTAAACTATCATCTAAATTCCTGGGTAGCCACCCTATTACTAGGTTATTGGTAAGCAGGGTTGAAATATCACGAGAGTAAAACATGACACAGATTTCATCTTTATCAAAAATTGAACTTGACTGAATGAGGTCAGTTTACTAAATGAGGTCAAATAAGCTATCATAAAGATAATTAATTATTTGTTTATTCATTGATAATCTTATTTGGAAATCAATCATACGTGAAATTAAACATTATTTGATTCAAGTATAAGCTTTTTTTATGTAGTACTTTACGGAGTTCATGTGAAGGATTCCGAGCACTTCTTTACAATGATGGAAATAAACAGAGAAAAGAATAAAACCATCTATTTTAAATCTGATAAATAAAACGAAATATCGAATAAGACTTTATTTAAATACCATTTTGCCTTAGAAGACACTTATTCAATAGAAATTTGCCCAGACGAGTTTGTTCGTTAGTTAGTTTGTTTGTTTGGAATATCGAATGAGACTCTATTAAAATATCATTTTGTCTTAGAAGACAATTATTCAAAAGAAATTTGTCTAGACGAGTTTGTTTGTTTGTTTGGTTTTAACAGTATTTCAGTCATTTCGCGGCGGCTGGAGCACCTAACCGTGGATTCCTTGTATTTCTCTAACAAGTATCCGCACATTGGTGAGAGACAACTGTCGGAAAGGATAACTAAAACGAGTACAAGGTCTAGCGTTATGAATAGAAATGAAATGAACCATCGAATTATCTTTTATAGCGTGAAATCTATAGTGAGAGATTTATCGACCTTACAATTAAACATTGGCAAATACGAAATTTCAAGATCAAATTCTAAGACAACCATAATTTTCATGTTTATTTAATGTTGTCACCTTCGCCAATTGCACTACCATGATTTCGTCGTTTGCATAATTTTACTGATCTACCAGAGAAATTATCGGCTGATATTTTATCCAGGATTCTTGATAAATCACTGATAAGCGCCAAAGAAGTACCGATGAACTCATTTACAGCTTTTAATATCAGTTTTAAAAAAGGCATTTTAGACTATAAACTTCAAGTTTCACGTGTGGGTAGGTTTTTAAATCACTTTTATATACACGTAGTTCCTTTATTAGATCAATGTATCAGTAGATTGCGGGCTTTATGTGGCGAACGTTAGGCCTAGTGAATATGAACGTATATTAATTCATTTATCGGTATTCAATTATTGTTTAATTATTTTATTATTTATTTATTTCCAGGAGCTGACATGAACAAAAGCGATCTTTGTGGCTGCACACCGGCTTACAAAGCATTGCACAAGGGATGGGTTGACGTAGCTAGTTTCCTATTGGACAATCAGTGTGACGTCAACAAAACAACGGCCAATGGGAAAACGTGTTTATATGCAGCTGCGCACAACAACAAGATTAAATGTCAACCGATTGTGAAACATCTTTTAAAATCAGGTAGGCAGCTTTAACCCGTTCCTACTCACTGACACTTTAAGACGCCCTTAGCCCATTCCCACACAGCTAAATTTAAGACCAGTCCAAATTGAAAGGAGTTGCAGACGACAATATAAAGTTAAAGGAATTTTAGATTTGTTCAACTTTCTTGGTAGAAAACGTTGTGGAAAATGAGGAAATTGCTTGTTACAAGCAATTTCTTCATTTTACACAAAGTTTTCCCAATTGATTTTCTCAAGCAGTCACAAGCAGTTTCTTCATTATTCATAATGTTTTCTACCCTAAAGATAAAAAAAATCCAAAATTTCATAGGCTTGAAATTGTCGTCTGTAATGCCTTTCATTTTGGACCAGTCTTAAATTTTGCGCTCTGGTAATTGGTTAAAAACTTTAGAACTAATATTTAGGAATTTTCATAGAAATAAATAAAAGTATCTACTCTGGCAATAGTATTATCAGTAAAACAATTAAAGAGTATGTTGCTTTATATTAAGTAAAAGTATTGACCCATTACCAGATGGCAAACTTTTGGAGTGGTCCAAATTTAAGGGAGTTCCAGACTACAACTTCAAGTTATGAAATTTTAGATTCCTTCAACTTTTCTGGGTAGTAAACATTGTTGAAAATGACGAAATTGCTTGCTGCAACCAATTTCTTCATTTTACACAGTTTTTCTGAAATGGTGGGGGGGGGGGCGTCAAAAACGTTATTTTGTGGGAACGGAATGATAATAATAGGAGGGGAGTTAACCTACACGGAAAATTTACGTTATCTCTCAAGTTATGTTTTCATATGAAAAAATGCGTTTTCAATCTCAATTTATGTCACTTTTCTATTTCTAAAGAAATAAGTTTTGAGCTCTGAAGAAGAATATATCTGATTCTTTTCTGATTCTTTTAACCTTTTCCTATTTTGCGAAATCTTAAACCTGTCCAAACTGAAAGGTTTTGCAGACGAAAAGTTAAAGTGGGTTTAATTTGGAAAATAACTGTTCATCAAAGTTGAAAATATTGTAGAAAAAGAAGAAATTGTTTGTTGCTCCCAATTATTGAATCACAGGGACGTAAAACTAGGTATTGAACAGGAAAGGGCTTACGTTATGTAACTCTGTATGGTCTATTTTCCACCCACTGAATATTGTCCTCTTTCAGATTACGATTTTCGAAAAGACGCCGACTGGATAACCGAAGAGGGGTGTCCAATAAGTTCAGAAATAGACTCCAATCTCCACCGGAAAATTTTAGAGAGGGCCGGTCTAAAACAATCCACGAAGAAATCAAGTTTCCTACGAAATGGTCGCAGAAAATTCGTAAAAACACTTCGTAGTCTTTCACGATCATCTGACTCGAGTAGTAACAGTCTAGCGGAAAGTACGTGATACAAGAAATATAACAAAGTAACTGTGATTTTTTTTTTAAATTTTACAGTTAAGACATTCGAACGATCGTTTTAAAGTGCTGTAATAACGAATGGCTGATCTCATTTCCTTAATACCACATTTTTATACGATAGTATATTAGACTAATTGATTGATTGATTGATTGATAGATTGAAGCGGGTTCAACTCCACTTTTATCAGTATTCCAGTCATATCGCGGCGGCTGGAGCACCTAACAATGGATTCCTGGTATTTCTCACATCAGTACTACTACTACATCCTTTCCTAGCCTACAGCTGCTATCCCACTTAGGTTAACGATTATCCGTCCATTTGTGAGAGACAAATGTCGGAAAGGATATGAGCCGCCGCCGGGAATCAAAATGTGAAGTTTCTTTGTGTATTATTGAAAACTTAAACTGTGCTCTTTCCGATACCGATATCTAAATATGAAGTTTCTTTGTCTATTATTGAAATTGTTAAACTGCGCTTTTTCCGATATCGATATCTAAATGTGAAGTTTCTTTGTGTATTATTGAAATAGTTAAACTGCGCTTTTTCCGATATCGATATATAAATGTGAAGTTTCTTTGTGTATTATTCAAATAGTTAAACTGCGCTTTTTCCGATATCGATATATAAATGTGAAGTTTCTTTGTGTATTATTTATTAGTAAAACTGCGCTCTTTCCGATATCAAAATGTGGATTAAGCACGTGCAGTAGAATTCATGACATCATTATACAATTACTGGACGACAAAATTTTAGACTGGTCCAAATTTTTTATAATGCACAATGTAGAATGTTTGCCAAATATCAGAAATAGTATCTGAAAACAAGTCCGGGGTTACCTAGTAACTTGACGGGTCGCTTGCCCCGTCTACATCCAGTTATGACCAGGAAAAATTGAAAAATCTGTAGCTACGAAGTTTAGGTCGCCAAACCAAATAAAAAAGATTCAAATAAATGGCGGCAAATATCGGAGGTCAAAGTTCACTTCTGTTCTAAATCAATGTTTTTATTGGTATATTTTACACAAAGTAGAATATTAATCCAAATTCTTCAAAAATATGTTTAACTTGTACTTTATGCTATTCATATTCAGTCAGTGTTAATGTCGTTGTTTTTTCCTAATAAATTAATCCGGTGAATAACCCTTACTTATTTATGTAATCGTTCCACGACAACTACGTTATTCACAGAGATGTTTCTGAATGACGTTTTAACGAAATGTAATATCGTTAAGAAGTTACAGTCGACCTTCATTGCCTCGAATTTTGTAGTCCGTGGCACAAAGTTCGAGGTAAACACACTTGCATTATTTTGGTCTGTGTAGAGTCTTGTACAAAAGTGAAATGGTTAATTAATTGACCAATAGAGGCCGCCAATCAAAGGATCAATCGACCAATCATGTCATTCATTTAGACCGGAAGTGAACTTTCAACACTAACATTGGCCGGCATTTCTGTGAAGCCTTTAGTTGGTTTAGCGACTTAAACGTCCGAACTGCAGCTTATTCATACTATAGTTACGGCGTTTAGATCGCCAGACAAAGTATTTCACTTTTTTCTTACATGTTACTGACAATATAATTTGCAAAATGACGCCGTTTAACCCTTGTCATGCTGTATAAAATCCATTTCGAAATTGTATTAAAATTAAAGGGTTGAAAGCACTGGTAGTACTTGTTGTTCAATAATTAATATGTCTTTTGAAAATTAATTCATAAACAACTATGGCAAGAAAATAACAAACAGGTGGTGTAGACTAAGATCAGCCTGCACTCATGTGCAGGCTGAACTTAGTCTACACTTCCTGCCAAAACCGGAATATCCCGGGTTCATTATGACAAGGGTTAATATCGGAGTGGACCTTCCTGTCTGGGTCAGTGAGTGCAGCCAGCAGAGCCAGTTGGCAGTGCCAGCTTTCCGTCAATTGGGTTGTGTAGGGCCTATTGGTAAAATATGTTAACACAAATTGTGTACACAAAATCTTAATTGTGTAGGATAAGTCGACAGCACTATACCGACAATACAGGATAAATGTTGTTGAAATTGTTGAATTTAAATTTAAGAAAAAACTCTCTGTAGCTCTGCCCAATATCAAAAGTTTTAAAACAATTGGGCATTACCAAAATCTTAATGGAGATAACTGTGAAACACTCCGGTAGACATGTCCAAAATCAAAGGGCTAGTAGACGACACCATAAGGTAACTATCCAAAATATGATATCACAGGAACGTGAAAATCAGAGATTGTACGGGAAAGGGTTAAGTCAATTTCTTCTTTTGTCGCATTGTTTTCTATCCTAAGTGGCTTAATTTTCAATCTGCTCTGTATTGTCGTTTGCAACCTCTTTGAATTTAGACTTGTCCAAAATGTTCTCGTTTCGTAATGGTTAAAGCCGACATACCAGAAATATCATTCAGTTGTCCTGTTGATTAAATATGATTTTACAATCACCCAGCAACCCCAATCTCTGATGTCAAAGTACTTAACCGAGAAAGAATGAAAGCTCTTACCTTATATGATCAAATATTGTATCATCTTCAAATTAATCAAGCATGATAGAATAAATATCATATTCCCACACGAGGCCGCTTTTACACCCCTAGAGGTGGACATTGTAAAATATTGTGAAAAATGGAGAGATTGATTGTAGAAAAACGAGTAGTTGGAACCGATTGGTAAGAGCAATTTGGGTAAAGGGCTACCCAAGGAACATTTACTTGAAATTATTTCAAAATTGGACTAGCCGATTAGGAGAAGTCTTTTTGAAGCAAAATTTGACAGACGACTGTACTGCAGACGGCTGCGTGCTTAAGTGAGCTAATAATCTATCGATTACAAACAATTTTTTTTTATCCTAAAATATAAACATTTTTCAAATCTTATCGACTAAAAACTGTCATCTGTAACTTCGTTGAACCTTGACCAGTCTAAAATTTTGTCGTCTGGTAAAGTATTTGTCCGTAACTTTTCGCTTTTAAACATTTATCTTAAAATGAAGATAAACATTCTATATCTATACCTATCTGTCTATTGTAATGTTTTAAATCAGCACAGACTTAACTGTGTTGGAAACGATCTAGTTGTTTTACCCGGAGTTCCCTTTTTGGACCTTTTCTACATGACGGGTCATTTGAATAAAACCTCGATTAGGTCATTCCCAATAGATATGCAGACTTTGTTTACTAACATTGTGGTCAGAGACTTAGATCGTACTCGAATACATGATAGATTATCGCTTGGATTGCGATAAATTTTATCTTTAACACTGTGTTACGGCAAGATGTCGTGAATGGGCGACAAAAATATCGTAAATAAATTTTGATTTCAGGTGTATTTACCATGTTTTGTTCACACATCGACGATGCGTTTGTCTAATCAAAGCGCCGAAGTTGCTGTAGTAGAGGTTAAGTGAAAAGCAAATTCGCAATTAGAAACATTGACTCCTGAAGAGTTTTCCTTACAAAGTTCCCTTGTGCTAGACGCGTACCATTAAAATCCTTAATCGATGCTTTAAAGTCTGTAGATACGTCCTTTAAGTCTCCAATGAAGAGATGAAGAGAATATTTTTTGTTTTCATGGAGGTATGAACCGAAAAACCTAATCACACTGCGGATTCATACATTGTGTGATTAGGTTTTTCGGTTCATACCTCCATGAAAACAAAAAATATTCTCTTCATTTCTTATAATTTAATAGCATCGAGCGAAAAATGCAACAACTTAACAAATTTTCATACCTTTTTGTAGTGAACTATTTTGTGTGGAAGCATTCAAAATAGCTGTGTACTCAAAATTCATGGAGGTATGAATTAAATTTTTCGACCAATCAGATCGCTCGTTTTTGATAGACGAAACTAGCAATTAAATTATACTAAAATAATCCTTAACACGAATGCAGGAGCTAAAAGTTCGCTATTTTGAAAGAGGTCAATATACTACTGTTTCATGAAAATTTTAAGGCCCTACGCTTCCAGGGTCTTGAGTAAAAGAAATATAAAGATTTATTTTTTAGATTCACTTTTGTTGCCATGAAAATCGGAATTTTCGACTGATTTTAATTCTTTTAGCTATTTTTAAAGGGGTGTCTAATAAACATTTCTACCAAATTTAGTTGAACTTGGCTCAGTCGTTTGGGAGGAGATGTCGTTTAAAAATCCTTCTTTGTTTCTATATAGATCCCCCAGGGCTGTGCCTCTTGGGACCGGAGGGCAATGTTAGCTATTTTGAAATACGCCAATACACTGATGTTTCATGCAAAATAACGAGGCTCTAGGCCTTCTGGGTTAGGAGGTGAAGAGTTTTAAAGATTTTTTTTTAAAATTTCATTTTGTTACCATGGCACACAAAGTTGGAAACTGATTCCAATTCTCTATGCTATTTTAAAAGGAGGGCCAATTAAGGAAATTTTTGTTGTTTAACGAAATTGTTGACGGACGACAGACGAAGAACGGACGTCGGTTGATCCCAATAGCTCACATGAGCAATTGGTGCACAGGTGAGCTCAAACCTGATTGACCAATGATATCGTTCATTTAACTGAAATGTTAATTTTTAAATCCGACATTTATGTATATCGTTGCTGCCAGTTCGGCGACATTAACGCAGTAACTACAGCATATTCAAGCGCCTAGGTCACCAACGAACCATTTAACTCTTTGTTAAGTTAACTGACATTCTATTTTTTAAAATTCTATGTAATTGGAACTTCCTGTTGGAGTCAGTGGTCGAGGCAAGCGTTGGGTTGCCAACGAAAGATTTGCTTGTTACTTTATGCCTTTGACGAAATAATTTTCTAAATATGGTCCTTTAATATCTAAGTCAAACATCCTGACGGAAGACAGTGGGCGTGGCCAGCATCCCGTCTAATGGAGCAAGAGAGATAAAACGGAACTCTGTCGAATTGTCGATTTATTGTTATCATTTGCAATTTGATTGATTGACTGATTGATTGAATGGGGTTTAACGCCTCTTTTAACAGTATTTCAGTCATATCTAAATTGTTGATATCGCGGCGGTTGGAGCACTTAACAATGGATTCCTGGTATTTCTCACACCAGTACTCCCATAACATCCTTTCCTAGCCTCCAGCTGCTATCCCACTTAGGTTTACGATTACCCACCCATTGGTGAAGGACGAATGTCGGGGATCGAACTCGTGACATCTGCATGATTGAAGATTGCAATTTGACGAAGCGAATCTTGACAATCAAAGCAAATCAATTTCGGTCACGAGTTTCTTATAAATATTCCTAACAGGGCTTTATATCCTTTGATTTACTAAATTTGTTTTACACATGTTACATGTAGTGCCCGCCTAGCTCAGTCGGTAGAGCATCAGACTTTTAATCTGAGAGTCGTGGGTTCGAGTCCCCTGGTGGGCGGAGTTAATTTTTACGAACTGGACTATTTGTTGTAAGAAACACTGCGAAAAAAAGAAAAGAAGAAAATACTTGCAACTTCTATTTTTATCACAATGTTTCCTACCCTACTGGGCTCATTTTCGATTCAAATACATTTTTGGAGCGATCTCTGCAACAAGCCTAAGACAGAAATTGATAAACTAATCAATTATCGTGTTATATATTATCTATCTAGGATATCAGGTAGGCAGGTGAAAAACTGTCACAATAATAGTGTGTCCCTTCAGGTAAAAATGTGACATCATGGTAACATGAAAACGATCGACCCATGTCAAACTACATGGCTTGCAAAGTCTATCCGTGGTCAGAGAGTTCACTAATTTATGTCATCTCGCGAAGATCTGCCATGCTGCGTAAAGGTCGTGAAATATGTAGCAGGTCCTTAGGAAGCATTTCAGGATTCGGGGTGTCACCTTGTTTAACTATGATTATAGGGGCGGGGGCTTACTTAACTGATTCCCACTCAATCCCGCTTTTTTATGCAACCTAGGTAAGAAGCTTTGGAAATCATTGTGGACAATGAAGAAATTGCTTGTAACAAGCAATTTCTTCAGTATCTACAATGTTTTTTATCCTATTGGGCAAAAGTTAAAATTATTGTCTGCATCATCTCTGAATCTGGCACAGTCTAAAATATTATCATTTGGCACCAAGTTAAGAATTGTGGGATTTTCGTAGTGTGCGTATGCGAATCAGTACAAGATATTGTGTCGTTTTTCCTTCGTGTCGAATTCATTTGGGATTTATTTATAGCGCCTCACCCCCACTCCAACAAATACAAGGTCGAGAAAGCAGCTCGAGGTTTTCGATTTCTTTCCAGTTAACCCAATTCAGACCAAACGGGTTAGAAAGACTGTCTTAGATCAACCATGTAATCTCGGGAAGTCCCGGGTTTTCCTAAATGTATTAGCAGTACAGTTTACACGTGGGGCGGGACCAGCTTTCCGTCAATCTCGTGTCTCTCATCTAATCTATTTTATTGTTTATGAAATTCTAATTTGGCTTGGATATTGACGGATTAAAGAATCGATTGATCAATGAAATAAGTCATAAAGTTCGGCATTGAATGTTGACATATTCAAGCAGAGTTCAAAAGCAACTTCCAGTCTGAAAGAGAGATTTAATTGGTCGGTTTATTAATTGATTGACCAATCGCGATGTTTCCATGGATGACGTTACGAAGATTTTATTCTACGTGAAATGAACATGATGCAAATTTCGGTTTGATAAAAAAAAAAATTAGCAGAGAGATGCTGTCCGCTGCAAAATCTGTATCAATTAGAAAAGAAATCGGTCGAGGACATTAGCGATAACTGCATAACCTGTATATGTAAGTGGGCTATAGCCTAGTGGGGGATAAATCTTGGAGATCATGATTTCGACCTTTGAGATGTCTCGATCTTTGACATATGTTGATGAGAAACCTCCTTGGCTTCCAGCTCGGTCAGAATGGCTCAAACTGACTATGATTGAAGCTTAAAGAATCAACCCTTGTTGTGTTAGCTAAATCATTCCATTAGAATTGTATTAAAATCAAAGGACTGAAAGTGATGGTTGCACCAGTTGTGGATCAATGTTTCCGTGAATAACTCTGACTGGAACAGGATAAACAGGTGGTGTAGACTAAAATCAGACTGCACATATTTGCAGGCTGATCTTTGTATATACCTACTGCAAAATAGGAATATTCCGGGTTCCATGACGAGGCTGATATGTGCAGGCTGATCTTTGTATATACCTACTGCAAAATAGGAGTATTCCGGGTTCAGCATGACGAGGGTTAATTGTTGGTTTTTCTCTCTCTCTCTGTCGCTGCTTCATTCTCTGTCTCTGTCTGTCTGTCTGTCTGTCTCTCTCTCTCACTCTCTCTGTGGAAAACGACAACAAGGATATTAAGCGAGTGTTCATTTAAGCCGGCAGATAATCAAAATATATTGATGAATATAGCCATTTAGTTTATTGCAAGCAATTTCTCCTTTTCCTATTTTTCCCAACATTAATTTTCTGTAGGGCGTCAAAATCTGGGAATTAATGGGTAGATTCAATGGGTTAAATAATTGTCGCCCATCCAAAGAAATGATATAAGCAGACTACGTATATCATAAGCGTGTAAAACTTTGATTTACAACACTTTATTATTTGTTCAAGACTCTTTTACATCAGGTTTAGGGTTGGGTGTGTTTGATCTTAAGTTCACGGTGCAAGTCTATCCTCGATTTGGGTTCGTCATTGATTTATTTAGGGGTTTGTGTAACATGTAGTTCATACGGTGTGATGTCCAATCGTGAAACATCTTTAATCCATTCTCTAACGACAAGATCTTAGGTCGGTCCAAATCGATTGAGGTTGTAGACGACAAAACAAACTTGGTTTGGATTGAAAAATAAGGGACATATGAGTTAAAAACATTGTGAGAAAAGGAGAAATTGTTTGTTACAAGTAATTTCTCCTTTTTTCGCAATGTTTTCCTTAATTGTTTTTCGTTGACGTGTAAAAAAGGTGAAAAAATTATGTGGGAAAGGGGTTAATCTTTGAAAATTAAACATGGGATTGATTTTAGTAGATGACCTATAACGATTTTCGACATCGATTTATCAAAAAACACACAAAAATAAAAACACACACACAAAAAGCATGGAAATTACACTATCATTATAACACAATATGATTCCTTAATCAAATGATTTAGATATTAACAGCCAGGTGAACAGTGTGCTTGTGTGGGGGGGGTCATTATATGTCGGGAATTTAAAATCGAAAAATCCCCCATACCTATCCTATCGGGTATTACCCATTCTTATTTCATGAGAAAACTATAAAAAAATATCACTGATTCACCTTTCGACGAATTCTATATAGTGTTGTCGTTGTTAGTTGCAAAAAATGTTCTTAATTTAACATTAATAAAAAGTCACACGTAATTATTCATAACACATTTGATCTTGTAGTTATGATGTTTTAACTGCCGACCGAATGTGAGCAAACCGAAAAACAGTTAAGATTTTCAATTGATCCTACTTACACGTCAACTGACAGTCATAGATATTACCTTTTTTTCGACTTAAAAATTCCTGGTAAAAGTTCTACTCGCAGGTTTTATCTCTGTAACTTTTGCCTTGAAATTTTCTGCATGTATAAACCCATTCCCACACAACCGTCTTTTTACGCCCCTTAAGAAAGGGACTTTGAGAAACATTGTGGAAATCGAAGAAATTGCTTGAAACAACAATTTCTTCATTATCCACATCGGTTTTTACAAAAAAAAGACAAAGATTTTTAAAATTTCATCGACTGATAATTGTCGTCTGCAACATCTGTCAATTTGGACCTGTCCAAAACGTTTTCATCTGGGAATGGGTTAAGGGTCATTATTTAATTCGTTTGGCAAAAATTCATTAATTTTACATATATTTTAGAAGCTAAACGTGCATCCAGTCTAACAAATATTCATTTGTCACGCATGATTTTAATTTGAAAAAAAATTCTAGTCTTTACATGTTTTCCTATAGTCGATGTAAGGGATGTAATTTTGGGAACTGAAATGTAGAGTATGAGTGATGTACCTTACATACTTTCAAACTCGTATTAACCCTTTTTCACACAATATCTTTTTACGCCCCCCCCCCACCCCAAGAAAAAAAAACCACTTTGGAAAACATAGTTTATTTCAAGCCATTTCATCTATGCCAACAATGTTTTTTATTCCAAAATGACAAAGAATTTTAGAATTTCATCGCCCTAAAATGCCGTCTGAATTGTCTTTCAATTTGGACCAGTCTAAATTTTAGTTCGTGGGTATCTGTTAAATCTCGCTCACAGAAAACCTTGGTGAGTCTCTGGTCTGTATAGTAGCATTTTGACCCTTTGACAACTGAGTTTCTGACGAAAGATTTTAACACGAAGCAATGGCTTGACAATTGCACTTGTTCTTCTTGTCAGAATCGACCAATCGCGGCTGTCATTCAAACTATCAGTCGACCAATGAAATTATTCGTTTTGACCAGGAAGTTTTGTTTGCCGAAATTGGCCGCCATTTTTGTTAACCTTTTGTTACCCCTTTTTTGTTGGTTTGGAGACTTAAACGCCGTTACTACAGCTTATTCAATCTGCAGTTACTACGTTTAGGTCACCAACCAACTATTCATATTTTTTGTTGCAAGCTGCTTGCCATTTTGCATAAAGAGGCCTTACGAAATCGAAGCGGGACTTCCTGTTGGAGACAGTGGGCGTGGCCAACTTAGTAAAAGGGGGGGGCAGCGTTTGGTCGATAGCTCTATGGATTTATTTTCGTGTTCGACAACGCTTTTCATGGCAGGCTAACGTTCTATTCTAAACGGTAAATTTTTAGACTGGTCCAAATTGAAAGAGGTTGCAGACGACAAAACAATTAGTGTGAATGAAAAAAACAAAGGGCCATGCGAGGTGAAAAAAATGTGAAAAAGAAGAAATTGCTTATTGCAAGCAATGTCTTTGAAAGCTATATTTCTTCGGAGTATAAAAATACAGAATTATTTGGTAATGTATTAAATAAAACAACAAAGATTATTTTTCTATCAACTCTGTAAATTGTACACGCAACCTTTATTCAAAGAATATGGTCGCTTTGGTTAGAAACGCCGTAACTACAGCATTTATTTTATTTATAGCTTTATAAAGGGGTGGTTAGGGTGAAAATCGTGCAGTAAATAATTGTTTTCCAAACAAGGATGTGGGATTGACGATATTACGACCAGAAATCTGTTCATTCAAATAGGATTTGATATTGAAAGAAACTTTTAATCTGCCATTAAACTTTGTTAAATATAGATATATTGAATTATCGAACATGCAATCGCATATCTTCCTGCCAAAATACATTAAATTCACATTAACAGTTTGTTTACAATAAAATAACAGGCTCTTAATACATTATTTCTTTTTAATTTTCATGAACCACCGCCTTACTGAGATTCTTACGGTCACTTAAATTACTAACAGTTACTGCTGAAACCTTAACTCATGTCATGCTGAATCCGGAATATTCTGGTATTGGCAGGATGTATAGACAAAGATCAGCCTGTACATAAGTGCGGTCTGATCTTAGTCTTCACATCCTGTCTGTCCATTTCAAACCAGAGTTGTTTATGAAATTAATTTTCAAAAGAAGTAATGATGATCAAACAACATGTAATACCAGTGCTTTCAGCCTTTTGATTTTAATGTAATTCTGAAGAACAAGCAAACAAAAACAACAACAACAACAACAACAAAAAAGCAGCATGACAAGGGTTAGAAACAATGACTAGTTTAAATAAGTATGGACTAGACTGTTTTACCATTAAAGCCAAATTGATAGTCAGAATACATGTATAATGCATGAATAGGTCATTTAGACATACAATATATGGACTGGACTACTAAATTAGTGAGAACCAATAGATAAATGCTAAAACATAACTACTTAAAGAGAATTTAAACAGATCATTTATTAGACCGGTACCGTCGTCGACTTTAACAAAGCCTACAGGTAAACCCAAAAGACTGCATCAAGAGATTGGCTGATGGGCACTTAATGATGTAAACCCTAACATCTAATCTGATTGGGTGGTGGATTGTTTGTAAACAATATGGCGGAAGCGAACGCGGAGATCCTTATATATTATTTATAAAAAGGATGACATTCCAAGGTTTTTCTCGCACACAATTTCGATTGTTGATTTGAGAAATGTTTTTACATTAAAACTGACAACTTGAAACCTACAAAAGTAAGATTTTTATCGTATTGGATGGAAATCCCGCGGCGTGTCCAAATTTTTCAACAAAATTTGCTGCGCATGCGCAAGCCTCGTTTTCGATTATAGTAAGGAAAAAACCTAACGGACCAGGCTTTCCGTGTATGTACCGAAAATCGGTGCATACCTGTCGGCTTTATTAAAGTCGACCGTGGTACCAGTCTAATCATTAAATGCACACATTGTAACGGTTTCAGTGGAGGTAATTTGCTGTGATATGCAATTTGGGTACCTTCTAAAAGTCTAGTGACTATTTGGAGTTATTTATAGACAAGGTCGGCCCATTTAGGGTTGGGGATCCTTTTCTCTGAATGGATAGGCTTTGTCTACTAGCACGGAACGTTATATTGGTGGATGACAACTGCCAGACCGGAGTTGCCTTACCCACGGATCTCCCAGGCCAAGACTTGGGACGAGTCTTCTCGGAGGGAAGAGTAATGAAACGATTCCAGGGGAGGTAATTTGCCGTGATATGCAAATCTGGGAACCTTCGGTAAGGAGTTATATATAGACAAGGTCGACCCATCTAGGGTTGAGGATCCTTTTCTCTGAATGGATAGGCTTTGTCTACGAGCTCAGAATGTTTCATCATTGAATGTTTATAACCAGGCTGTCTTCTTAAACAGATGAGGAGTGGAGGAGGAGGTTAACAGTTCTATACTTGATAGAATATTATTGTTCTTTCTCAAATAATGAACGCATGCTTTCACTTGTCAAAAAAAGGAGTGACCGCACTGGACTTTACTTCCGGAAGTAGTCTGATATGAAAACCGCATTTTCAGTGCACATTAATGATCGACATGCTCAGCAGTTTACTTTTTCACGAGTCCTGTTTGTATTCTATAGTTTAGCCGTCTCTGTCCTTGACTTTACATTTCAGAGGACGGCAAACAGATGAGGGCGTACCCAAACTAAACGATCTTTTAATAGTTTGAAAAATGGCGGTGCCTCAACTATAGCTAGAATAGCACAAGAACAACAACAATAATAATAAAAAAATTACTAGTAGTAGTAGTAATAATGATGATAATAGCACCAATTGTGATGATAGTAAAGATAATATTGATAATATCATATAATCACTGTAAAGATATGAAAATGTATAAGACAAATTTCTACAAATAACAGGTGTCTCTCGCAAATCCTATTTGAGGATCAACCATTGTCCCACTAAACCAAGACTCCCATATAGCTGCTCAGCAAAGTCTAGACAAAGATCAGCCTGCGCATAAGTACTGTCTAGTCTTAATCTACACCATCTGTTTGGCACGTTTTGGCCGGGGTTGTTTAACCCTTTCCTGTTCAATCCCTGGTTTTTACGTCCCTGTGTTTTCATCATTGAGAAGTAGTAACAAGCAATTTCGTCTTTTTCCACAATATTTTCTACCATATTGAATGATATTTGTTCAAGTGAATTTTCGTCTGCAAAACCTTAGAATTTGGACAGCTCAAAAATTTTTGGAACAGGAAAGGGTTAAAAGATATTTTCTTAAAAAGTCCACAATTGGTGTTCTCAGTCTATTCAGTCCTTTAATTTTAATCCCTTTCCAAAAGTTTTTATACTGGTCTAAATTGAAATAGACTGAAAACAACAAAACAGTGTTGGTTTAAATTAAAAGATACAGGTCATATGAGTAAAAAATGTGAGAAAAGAAAAAAATGCTTTTTACAAGTAAATTTCTTCTTTTATCAAAATGTGTTCTATAGCTCTATATTTCTCCGGAGCGTATATTTGCGGAATCGTGTGATAATTTGTTGATGTGATTCTGTAGAGGATTTTCAAGTCAGCATAATAAGGTTAAATGATTTATTTTTAGTTTCGTCTATCAAAAACGAGTTTTCTGGTTGGTCGGAAAGAATATAATATCTCCACGAACAAAAGTTTGAGCATTTAGCTATTTCTTATACCTCTGCACAAAATAGTTCCATGGAAAAAAGTATCAAAATTTGTGAACTATTTGCTTTTTCGCTCAAAGTCATTAATTTATAAGGAATGAGGAGATTATACCTGTTTTCATAGAGATATGAAACGAAAAAAACAAATCACGCTTATGTGTGAATCCGCTTTTCATATTCATACAGTGTGGTTAGCTTTTTTCGTTTCATACCATCGTAAAAACAAAATTATCTTTCCCCACCTCTTAAATGAATTTAGGAAGCGGATACATGCCTAGGTCATTATAGTTGAATGTGATATCATGGGCTCACAAGGAAGAACATGTTATCTGAGCCGGGGGGATAAGCCCAATAAACGTGATCTTGAATTGTAAATACGTCAATGAGTTGTTCATTTTTATATAATTTAATTTTTAGTTTCGTTATCAAAAACGAGCGATCTGATTGGTCGAAAAAAATAATTCATAACTCCATAACAAAATTTTGAGCTCGCAGCAATATGTATGCTTTCGCACAAAATAGTCCCATACAAAAGGTATCAAAATTTGTAAATCTTTTGTTTTTTTCACTCGATGCTATCAAATTATAAGAAATGAAGAGAATATTTTTTGTTTTCATGGAGGTATGAACCGAAAAACCTAATCACACAATGTATGAATATGCTTCGCGTATTCATACATTGTGTGATTAGTTTTTTGGTTCATACCTCCATGAAAACAAAAAATATTCTCTTCATTTCTTAAATCAACACACTCCGACACAGTTGCGTTGTTTGAAAGCCCTCAAGAAAAACAATTGAAAACATTGAGCAAAATGAAGAAATTTCTTGTGCCAAGCAATTTCTTCATTTTCCCCGTAGTTCTCTACCAAGAAAGGTGAAAAGTCTACAATTTCATAATCTTTAGATTATCGTCTGTAAGTCCTTTCAATTTGGTCTGCGAAAATGTTATCGTCTGGTAATGGATTAAATGTGAATCATGAACACGGATTAAATGCTTTAACCTATGCTAATATTACAACAATTTTGTTCGGTGTGTCGTTTTACACAACAAATTATTTTCATTTACATACCCCCTCCCCAAACACACATAAAATACGCCTTTCTCGCATCTATTGAAAAAAAAAGAAAAGAAAAAAGAAAAGAAACGAAATAAACATGCGGGAAATGAAGAAATTGCTTGTTTAAAGCAATTTCTTCATTATCCGCAAAATTTATAATAAAAAAGATAAAGCCATTAAATAAGTAATAAATAAATTAAATGAAATATTCCATCATCCATTCATAGTTGTCTCTAACTTATTTGGATTAGAACCATTCTTAAAGTGATGATGGGTCCATTTGGTTAAAATAATAATGTTCCACTCTACTCCCTTAACCGACAACCAGAGACAACATTTGAAAGGATTTGCATGAAAAATGAAGGAAATGTATGGTAAAAAAATGTTGACTAAATAAAGAAAAAACAACAACAACAAAAATAAAACACAACAACAACAAAATCCCATTGTGAGCATCTGGTAACTAAGCTTATATGCAAATTAACTCCAAACGGACAAGTGTGATGGGATGATCCTAAACTTGACTGGTACCTCTGTCGACTTGTAAGTTTAAGCTGTTTGTTAAATTCCATTCGACGGCGGTACCAGTCTATATCAAATCAAAAATGTTCATGAGAAACCCGAAGAAAACATCTGAAGAAAATTAAATAATAAGTACACCATACTTAGAATGTATCCAAATATGTAAATGATAAGCTTCTGCTTTACGTTTTCTACGCTTAAATCAAAAGGTCATATTCTTTGAAGTCATTATTATAGGAAATGAAGAGAATATTTTTGTTTCATTGAGGAATAGGCCTAAAAGGAATCACTTTGTATGAAAACGCTAAGTTTTAAGGTCCATACCGTCATGAAAACAAACAAACAAACAAACAAATATTCTCTTCATTTTTATGATTTAATGCCATCAAGCAACTAGTTTTGGATAAAATCTGATGGATCTAATTTGCACACAAGCATATAAAATAGTTACGTGCTCAGATTTTCGTTTTCGGCCAATCAAAACGTTTGAGTATTGATAGACGAAACTAACATTAAATCAGTATTCATTGCACGGGCATACGTGATAAAAAATGAGACAAACATTCAGGATGAACCAGGAAGAAAACCTATCCGTATTTACGAACGATCATGAGTAAGGAAACATCAGATTATTTGACGTGATCTTGAATTAATAAGTTCTGCGAAACTGCCATTCATTTGTGTCTAGGTATATATCATAATACAGTTTATATGATAAATATTAACCCTATTGGATACCTTCTACTTCCCGATCGAGATAGAACTGAAATGAACTAGACAATCATTTTCTGGAAACAAAATCAGGTGTGAATTGCAAGATATTTTTCTTCAATTTTGTAGTTTATTGCGTCTATTTTTTTTTATTGTTTTTGTATATGTGAAGAGAGAGAGAGAGAGAGAGAGAGAGAGAGAGAGAGAGAGAGAGAGAGAGAGAGAGAGAGAGAGAGAGAGAGAGAGAGAGAGAGAGTGTGTGTGCGTATGCGTGTTTCATTTTGGTCTTCACTGATCAATATTTTATCAACAAAATTTGTAAATAACCGCCAGTTTTTTGTTTTGTTTGTTTGTTGTGGTTTTTGCCAACGTCCTTCGGCACTAATGATCGTGATAGGTCAACAGAATTTGGTTTTTGTCTTGAAGATGGGACAATGGACCAATCGCTGGCCCCAACCACTTACTCCTTTGGCAACGCCAACTGTTTCCAAAAGGAACTTCTGCTTTAATTTTGAATTGCGGTTGGTTTTTGTTGTTGTTGTTGTTGTTGTTTGCATTATTTATGGCCAGCAGCATGTAACAAGAAAGTAGAATGGTTGGTTGGTGACCTCAACATCGAAACTACAGCTTGAATAAACGATAGTTACGACGTTTAAGTCGCCAAACCAACAAAATGCTTCATACAAATAGCGGCCAATGTTGGAGTTAAAATATTAATTCCGGGCTGAATGAATGATTTGATTGGTCGATATAATCCTTGATTGACAGCCGCGATTGGTTAACAAGAGCTTTTACAAAGTGCCCCCAGTCTGTGGCATAAAATAAGTTTAGCCTTTCATAAAGAAGATAAGTTAATTTAACAAAAGCCGCTACAACAGTCATTTATTTTACGTATATAGCTTGAAAACAAACACAATTATTTATATAAACTTATCATAGAGAAAATAAATCCACAGAAAATGTAAAAATCAATTGCGTCTTATCTGCGAGCACTTTTCGTTCACGAATTTCAGCAACGCTCTCCCTTTTTCACATCGTTTGTTTTTATTTCCGAGATTTTAGCTCAATCGCGGTAAAGTAATGTGGAGACGGAAACTGCATACCTCTTCCGTTCATTGCGTTACCACGAAGACAATAACGGGTGATGCAGTGCGGAGACGGAAATAAAATGCAGCGTAACGAGATGTACACATTGCCTATTGTAATCCCTGTAAGGCGGTGCTGGTTCATTATATTTCATGTTGTCTCTCACGCGAAAAATGCGATCCCCTGCGACAGCACATATCCTTTCCGACATTTGTCTCTCACCAATGGGTGGATAATCGTAAACCTAAGTGGGATAGCAGCTGGAGGCCAGGAAAGGATGTAGTGGTAGTACTGGTGTGAGAAATACCAGGAATCCATTGTGCTCCAGCCGCCGCGATATGACTGAAATACTGTTAAAAGTGGCATTTATTTCCATTCAATTAATCACACAAAAAAAAGGAATGAAAGAAAAAGAAAAAAAACATCAAGGACATGTGGGAAAAATACCGACTCAACCTGACTTAGCCCGCCCTATAGGCGTTTTTGATCATCGTCTCCGTTTATACGTGTTTCTGTTAATTGCAATACTTCAAAATAGAGTATTTTCATTGGCCCAAATCGTATCACGTGATCAAATCAATTGCACTTTACACCCCGATAAAAGACAGAACTATTTTCGACAAAAATAGAAACAAAACAAGGTCAGGAATTTCCGACATTGGAAATTCACTTCCAAGAAATACCCAACTTGTTTTGTTACTATTTATAGTCATCATCCTTTGAATTTCCATTTCCCCGAATTCCTTTATACTTCCATGGATTTTCAATAAATAGATAAACAAATAAGGTCCTTATAACAATTATAATGTTCGTTTTAAACATGAAGATTTCGAAAACTCACCTTTATTAGCCGTAAATCCGAGATGTCGAATCGGCTTCGCTACATCAGCATGCACCGTGTCGATGTGGTAGGTTTATATTTCTTGTCTATTACAAAGCATCTATTCATATTTCTAACTGTTATCGACCCAGATATCATAATTTACAGAGTTTAAAGTTAGTATTTGCTCATAATAATTCCAAATAAATCCAACGAATGTTCGAATTTCCATTTCAAAAAACCCATGCGACGAAATAAAATGTCCGCCGTTACAACGACTAGAGCGATAAACTGTGTCAATGTATCCATACGCCTGTCAAAGAAAAAGTAACTCCGCCCACAGTTCGTTTATTTGTTTTTATTTTCATCTCTCTATCCGTAACGGATTTGAAAATAGACGTATTACAATTATATGGGCCGAGTGTATTTTTCACTGCGTTTATTGGAGTATAAAGTGCAATTGCCTTAGCACATGGCTTGAACATAACGCCCTACGGGCGTTATTTGCCATGTGCTAAGGCAATTGCACTTTATACTCCAATAAACGCAGTGAAAAATACACTCATCCCTATAGTGTTTGTGTACTTTTTCTGCTATATTTGAAATACTAAATGTGGTAAGCATTATAAGTCGGGGTTCAAACGTTTTCTCTATCAAATTGGTTTATTAGAAGGGGTTTAACACTTTTTCCAACAGTATTGTAAATAGTATAGTGGCGGCTAGTGCACCTAACCATGATTTCCTGTCATTTCCAACAGCAACAAAACTACAACTTTCGATCCATGTCAACTGCTGCTTATCCCACTTAACTCATTCCCACATAATGACGCTTTGTGACGCCCCTCGTGAAAAAATGCAAGCAATCTCTTCATTGTCCGGAATGATTTTTTACCTAAAACGACAAAGATTTTTTTTAAAATTGTCGGCAGCAGCTTCTTTGAGGTTGGATCAGTCTAAAATATTGTCGTCTGGTAACGGATTAAGGGCCTTAATTAAACATGTCACGGCAATAGTTGTCAAATGTCGGAAAGCACGAATGTTAGCCGAACCGATGTTGGTTATCACGAACATAAGATTGAGAACACATCACTTTACCGACTAAACTGATCGGGATCGGCTTTGCTTTTTAGCTAGCAAAGCGTCAGCTTTGATAGCTTAAGTTAACAGACAAAATTCTGAGGTCGTCTTAAAGTTCAACGAGTGCAAACTGCCACTGGAGGCTTAACCGCTAAATCCGATAATTGCCTACGCCATAAAAAATAGTTCTTATGTATTTCAGGAATATTTTAAACTCCATTCAAATTGTAGAGAACTCTGTCAAAAGATGTTATTTAACACACTCCCAATTAATTCACCTTTTTAAACACCCAAAGAAAAAAGTTTTGAAAACATTGTGGACAATGAAGAAAATGCTTGTAACAAGCAATTTCTTCAATGTCCACAATGCTATCTACCCAACAAGTGAAATAGTTTCTAAATTCAACCAAGCTTTGCTAGCTTAAAGTACTTTTCAGTACTTTGATTTAACATTTGGCAGGTAATTGATCAATCGCGGCTTTCAATCAAATTACCCTCGACCAATGAAATCATTCTTTGAGACCAGAAATGAGTTTTGAACTCCGACATAAGCCGCCATTTTTTGTTAACATTTAAGCTGTAGTTACGCCGTTCAAGTCACCAACCAACTGTTCTACTTTTTTGTTGCATGCTACAGGTCATATTTTGCAAAATTACTCCGTTTAAATTCGAAACGGGACCTCCTGTTGGAGTCGGTGGGCGTTGCCAACGAAGTAAGTGTGTAAAGATTATGTTCGCAAGAAAGCTCCACCCCTCTCAAAGCATACATATTTTAAATTGAAGAAATACATATGCGCACATTTTGCTTTCGAATACAAAGCAATAAGCGTGTAAATGATGTTCAAGGTTGTGATATACATGTTTCCACTTGTCATTTCGTAACTTTAGTCAATTTAAAAGGGGCAGAATCAACAATATACCATCGAATGGGTAAAAAAGCAGCGAAATGACATTACTCACCAATTGATCCGAAACAATTAGTTAAAAAATCACCAAATCACTATCGATCTATGCCATATCCTTTTCTTAAATGGTTTGTCCTCAAATAATCGAGATAAAACGATTATTTCAGAGAAGGGTAGATTCGATCTCATAAATATTCATGCATGAAATATCGATGGCTTAGAGCAAAAACATTAGTATGGCTCTATACTAACCCTACATTGTATAGAGCCATACTATGTCTTTGCTCTAAGCCCTCGATACGCTTAAAATAAATTCACATGTCCTTATGGTAAACAAATAGCGATTCGATCGATAAAGATTCTAAGAAACGCTGTGATTTTATTCATATTTCGAGAATGAAAGCTAATCCATTATACATGGTGTAGATGCCGTGTAAATAGAAATAAACATACGACTTCTTGAAGATCACGTCATTATTATCCAGAATTTCCCAGACGATATTTCATTATTTCTCATGAAATCAGTGAAATTCTCCCAAGGTCAAAATCTTTGATTTGTGCATTTTTTACGGATAAAAATAATTAAAATAAATGTAGATCGTGTTATAATGGACATATAGTATTTTGGCGTTATGTGTGCTTGAATAATGCTTGAATAGGAGGACGTCAAAATATGTCAAAGCAAAATGATCGGGCTACGCCCTCGGATTTTACCTTTTACATTTAACTCCTAAGAGTCAAGTATTATTCAAGCACACATAACGCCAAAATACCATTATTTCATAAAAAGCAGCTAATACAAGCTGTAGCTACCATGTTTTCGTCACCAATAGAAAATATGTGATACGTCTAACGGGAAGGTTCCGAATAGGAACTATCAAAAGCATCGACTCAAATCAAAAAGCCCAAGCTAACTGTGGTAGAAATTTGTGGCTTTCGACCAATTTCTTAATGTAGGTATGTCATTTTATCTTGACATAGGCCTACAATCGTTTAAATTACACACCCTGGTTGACCTCTGATGGAAAAGACCATTTTTCAAATCTTTTTTTTCTAAATTTCCGGATGGTAATTTCCGCGCAACGTGTCACATATGAAATAAAAGAGGTATATAAAATTCAGATTTTTTTAACCGATTGAATTAGTGGTAGCTCCAGAAAACAAGATGTAAGGACAATCTAAATCACATAGATCTACATCGAACCCTACGTTGTTGGTACTCAATGTAATCAGCTTGATAAGACGATTCCAACGAGTACCCTCACTATAGGGTTTGATGCATAAGTAATTGGAATTTTAGATTTTGAAAATTAATGTACGCTATCTCAGTGTCAGGATCAACGATTAATTACAGTATAACCGTAAACAACCGTGAAACAAACAAGAATTTTTCTACTCATGTATCAAGTACCGAACTGATTGAACTCGTTGATTTGTTTACTTTTGCAGATATGTTTGACCGCAGTTTTAAAATCATTTCCTCACAATCTCTTGTTTGACGTGCCAGAGACAAGGACACCACAAATAGATGGCTGTGTGCTGGATAAAGGATAAAAATAAAGGGAAAAGGGATTGATTGATTGATTGAATCGGGTCTAACGCCACTTTTAAGAGTATTTCAGTCATATCGCGGCGGCTAGAGCACCAAACAATGAATTCCTGGTATTTCTCACATCAGTACTACAACTACATCCTTTCCTAACACTCAGCTGCTATCCCACTTAGGTGTACGATTATCCACCCATTGGTGAGGGACAAATGTCGGAAAGGATATGTGCCGCCGCCGGGGGAAAGGGAAAAAGTAACAGTTCGTTCTGAAAGACTTTTACTATATTATCGCCTTTGATAACATAGATTTCTCTGTTTGACAGTGAAAATTATTCAGAATTGTAAGTGCATATCTTAAACCCCTTCCTGTTCAATCCCTGGTATAATAATTGAGAAAACATTGTAGAAAAAGAAGAAATTGCTTGTTACAAGCAATTTCTTCTTTTTCCACAATATTTTCTACCCTACTGAATGGTCATTTTCGAATACATACACTTTTAATGTTTTCGTCTGCAAAAACCATTGAATTTGGACAGGTCTAAAATTTTGCAAAACAGGAAAAGTTTAAAAGATCTGTTTCCACGACGACAAATGATACTGAAAACGTCAAGGTTATAGCATTTATAGCAGTACACATTAGTCCCAACTCGGCCGATTCCGTACTTAGATGTCTTGATCGAAAACTTCGGAGATCATCCGAGAATTACCGAATGGGAATTTCAGCACCTGGTTCAGTTTCCCCGAAAAATCCGAGACAGAAATGCTGCGCTCGCAAAACAGTTCTTTTTTCTCACTATGTTTCCATTTATGTAATACTCAATTCACAATTTGCAATTGAATCAATTACCACACAGTCCTGCCTTTTCACGGTTACCAGGTGTTATTTTAAACAAAACAGTTTGAAAAGAAGAAATCGTTTGGAGGAATCAATTTCTTCCTATCTCACAATTGTTTTTATCCTAAGCATATATGGTTGTCGGCTGCAATCTTCTTTAATTTGGACCGTCTGAAATTAAGTCGCCTGATAATGAGTAAAAACGCTGTCTGAACCGCATTGTTTTATTTAGACCAGTCTAGAATTCTGCCATGTGGAAATGAAAGGAGTTGGAGAAAAGGAAAGTTAAACCGACATCATGAACTTTTAGATTGATCAAATGGATTGATTAAATGTGTAATTGAACAATCGCTGACAAGCCCTCTTATTTCGTTTGTCTCGCCTTTTGTCTAAAGCAGGAAGTCTCGCTTGGAAAATTAAATGGTGTTATTTGGCAAAATATATGACCAGTAGCATGTAACGAAAGGTGGAATGGTTGGTTAGCGAGCGAAACGTTGTCACTACAGTTTGGATAAGCTTAAGTGACTGCGTTTAAGTCGCCTAAACAACAGAAATTCTTCACATAAAGGGCGACAGATTCAAAATCAACTTCCAGTCTCTATGAATGACTTTAATAGCTTGACTGGTTATTTGACTGACAGCCGCGGTTGGTCAGTTTAGAAGGCCGATATATCTAGAGTAACTAGTCGTCTGGGCCAATCAAAACAAACAATAATATTTGTTTATGTTTTACGCGGATTCGAACAATCTTGAAGTTATAACACGAAGAAATTCACTGATTGACGTTCTTCCTGGTATCAATAGTGCTAGGTGTGCTCTCTGTCTAAGGACATACAAATATTACCGGCGCCGCGTCCGGGATTAGAACCAAAGACATTCGATTTATCGCGGAATTACGAGCCTACTGATCTAATAAACTAAACTGAAAAAACACATCATAGAAGAAGAAAAAGAAGAAGAACTCCACAAAGCATATAGCTTGATTTTAGTGACGTGAACTTAAATATTTTCGTGCATATTTCGCTTTTGTATCAATTCTATAGATTAAAAATGTACTTTCAGTAGTAATTAATTTCCCTTTCTGTAATGTACAAGTGCTATGGTCGACTGTTCTTTCTAGATATCAGTCTAGTGTCTGATGGCTAAGCGTCATCATGCGTTGTGATGGACGGTCGTCACAATCAGTATTTAAAATGTGATACTTGACCGTCATCGACTAATACTGAAGTTAATATAACTAATAATGAAGTGATTATCTATAAACAGCATTAGAAAAGATTGATGGAAATCCGTAACTCTTAACCCTTGTTATGCTGAACCCGGAATATTCCGCTTTCGGCAGGAGATGTAGACCAAGATCAGCCTGCACATAAGTGCAGTCTGATCTTGGCATACAGCCCCTGCTTGTACTTTTCATGCCAGAGTTGTTTATGAAATTGATTTCTAAAATAAATATTGATTTTTGAACGAGTTCTATCAGTGCTTTCAGCCCTTTGATTTTACAGCAATTCAGTAAGGTAATTTATACAGCATAACAAGGGTTAAGAAATAACAGGGCCATTCCCCCTGGTGCGCTCACCCGAGATAAAGGCTCTTTTTCTTCCAATAATCAAAGTAAATGTTAAGGATAGGATTTTGATACCCGAGTTTCAACGGATTTCAATTGTTTACGCTCTTTATGAAGGGCGTCACCTAAAGATCACTTCTGTCAAATTTGGTTGAAATTTGCATAGTGGTTTGGGAGGAGATGCCGTTTCAAAAATCATTCTTATTTCTTTATAGAACACCCTATCCACGGGGCTCCGCCCCTGTGGACCCAGAATAATTTTAGGTATTTTGAAAGAGGTAGTAGGCCATACACTGATGTTTCGTGCAAAATACCAAAACTCTAAGCCGTACGGGTCAGGAGAAGAGGATTTTCAAAGTGTTTTTTTTTTCAAAATTCACTTTTATAGCCAATGCATCCATAGTTTTAAACGGATTTCAATTTGTTTAGCTTTTCTTAAAGGTGACACCCTAAGGAACATTTTTGCCAAATTTGGTTGAAATTGGCCCAGTGGTTTGGGAGGAGATGTTGTGTAAAGAAATTCTTGGCGGACGACTGATGGACGCCGGGTGATCACAATAGCTAACCTGAGCACTTTGTGCTCAGGTAAGCGGAAAATCGACTGGTATCACTGTCGACTTTAACGTCGACGACAGCACCGGTCTGAAGAAACAATGTGATGGTTTATCATCACAGGTATAGGAATATTGAAACTCTAATATATTTTGTTTTAAAACCATGAAAAGTCTTTAAAAAACTCAATGGCTAAAAGAATTATGGCATTACGTGCATGTACATTGTGTGTACACCGATAAATCATGTCTAGTGATGGAATAACGTAAGATATTTATATAAGTTGGAAGGATGTTTCACATAGACGACAAAAGTAACGAAGTTAAATGTTTTAACGGGATAAATTCCATTTTTTCGAATTATCACTTTGTGACGATTTGCTGTCACAATATGAAGGGAAGCGTAGCAGTAAGTCACTAGGCTGGTTGATAGAATATTGACAAGTTAAAAGGGGGATAAATCTTGTCAAACAGTTAAAAGTTTTGGCCATGAATTATGTTCCCTTTTAACCCAATAACCAGGCAACAATTGTGTTGAAGTTGTATATGACAATAAAAGAGCAAAATCCTTGAAAATAATTACCATTTAGTGTAGAAACTCTTGCGAGAAAAAGAAATTCCTTATGACAATCAAATTTTCCTTTTCTCACAAAGTTTCCCTCAAAATTATTCGTCAGGGGTACTTAAACGAGGGACTGAATGGGACTGAAAATCCTTCTGCGATCAAAGATGTCGAAGTGAACGATATCTATATAAAGACAAAAACATTTTGATGTTTCTTCCCTTTTTATTTCAACAAAAATAAAAGTTTTATAAAACAAATATAATATACTTAAATCATTTTTTTGAAAGAACATATTGTCAATAAATATATGTGAATATAATAAATGCAAGATTTTTATACCATTTTTCTTCTTCAATATATTTCTTTTTAATAGATTTTAGGAACCAACAATGGACAAGAAAGATATGTATTACATGAATGATAAAAACAATGAATCCTGTAAATTATATACAATATACATAGACATGAAACCATTTAACCCCTTCCTGTTTTACAAAATTTTAGACCTGTCCAAATTCAAAGGTTTTGCAGACGAAAATTTAAAGTTGATTTTATTTGAAAAATAATCATTAAGTATGGTAGAAACTATTGTGGTAAACGAAGAAATTGCTTGTTACAAGCAATTTCTTCTTTTTCCACAATATTTTCTCAATTACAAAATCACAGGGACGTAAAAACCAAGGATTAACCAGGAAAGGGTTAACCCTTTACAACATTTCACAATTTTACACTAAATCAAATTCAAAGAAGTTGAGGACAACAATTTCTAGTTGATGGAACCTTCGAAATATAAATTTTATTTTTTTTTGCTGGGGGGGGGAAGTATTGTGTAAAATGAAGAAATTGCTTGCTTTAAACATTTTCTTATTTACCATAGCTTTCCAAAACAAATGTCAATGTTGTGGTCTGGTAATGTATAAATTAACAAACTCATCGTTTCCCAGGGATTTTCAACCATTTCTGCATTTGAAATAAGAACTTAAATTTAATACACCAAAAGCCTTTAGGACGTTCTTGATTTGACCAATCAATAATGATATCTTTTTTAATTCTATTTTCCACCTGCCATTTTATTTCTAGACAATTATTGATGAACGCTTTCTCTGGAAATTTCTTTTCATTTAGTATAGATTTGGCTTAGTATGCTATTATCATTATCTGTAATTAGAATCAATAAAACAACAAGAAATGCAGGATTATAAAATGCATGCAGTCAATGCAATAGAGTATGCATTTAGATAAATTGTAACAAATGACAAGCTCAAAAAGTATCTTTATGAATGCACATAGAAAAAAAATACAAGAAAAATTACTTTCATGACATGAATTTGTAATGAAATGACAGGAATGAATAAATGCTTCAAAACAGAGTAGGTGCAACTGGCATGACAATATTAATTAAATGCATGAAAACTTCAAGTTTAAATTAAAATGTATACAGTAATAAATGCAAGGACGGTATGCTTTTTATATATAACACAATATGTTGGGACGGATATACAATCTATATAATGAAAACAAAACAAAAGTTGACAAAAACTCTTGAAAACATATTTAAGTTACGGATTTCTACCCAAATATTGTCTGATGGTGATGTTGTAACTACCGCTTATTGATTTATTTACAGTTCAAACCATAGAAATACAATATAAGTAAAACCCATTCTAATATAATAACGCTTTTCGACAACCCAAAGAAAAAGAGTAATGAAAACATTGTGGAAAATGAAGAAATTGCTTGTAAAAAGCAGTATCTTCAATTTACACAATGTTTTCTACCCAGAAAATTGAAAAAATCAGAAATTTGATAAAATTATAATTGTCATCTGCAACTCTTTTCAATTTGGACCAGTCTAACTTTTTGCATTCTGGAAGTGGGTTACTTCATCCCAATTTTTCCTTGTACATACATGTAAAAATAAGGTAAATTTGAATTATGAAAAGTCACTACCATACCATCAGTGGTTGACTACAACATCGTAACTTCAGTTTATATAAGCTGTACTTACGAGGTTTTGGTAACCTACTGTGATTATATCTTATAGGAGTGTGAAACCACACATATATATGTGTACATGTAAATTCAACAAGTAAGGAAGACTGAACAGGGTTAGAGTGTATGTATGGTAAATGATATTAACCTATTCCCACAAAACAAAATTTTAGATTAGACCAAATTGAAAGAGGTTGTAGACAACCAAACAAAGTTGGTGTTAAATGTAAAATGAGTGCCACATGAGGTAGAAAACATTGTGAGAAAAGAAGAAATTGCTTGTGACAAGCGATTTCTTCTTCACCCACAACATTTTCCACAGTTATATTAATTTGGTACGTAAACACCTATGATTGAGTGGGAATGGGTTAGATGCATGAAACAAAACATGATTAGTGCTTCAACAGCAGAGGTCAATGATGAAATTTGCCCATTGTTGGAGGGAATTATATAGCCAAAATATAAAATCTTTGAAAACTGAAATCTGAAAATAAATCTTGATTGTTTTCTGATGTTGTATTAGAGGATGTAAAATACTTTGATATATGAAGAATGGCATGTTTTTCAACCCATAACCATATGACAATATTTTAGACTGGTTCAGTTCGAAAGAAGTTACATTAAACAATTTTAGCTAATGAAACTCTTAAAATCTTTGTATTTTGGGTTTGAAAACATATCGGATGAAAAAGAAAATTACTTGTTACAAGCAATTACGTCATTTTCCACCATGTTTTCCAAGGCTTTTATATTGATAGGGGTTTAAAAAAAAATGTGTTTGGGAATGGGTTAAATCTAATAAATATGAAAATAAGTTAACATTGCCATGATTTTTCTTTAATTTTCAAAACTCAGATCGAAGAAATAGTTTTAAAGAGTATGATATAATTAATCAGCAAACTGCCAACATATTTTACATCACAAAAGTTGAATCTTTTTATTTCATCGGGGTTAAGTAGACGTGATTTTGTGATTTCATTCTAAACATTTCGGTTGGCTTAATATAAAACATACATAAACAATAATAGCTCTTCATAATCTCTAAAACTTTGTCTGATCTGAGCTTTGATATCTCACATTCCATCCCAAATTGTTAAAAAATCTTTTCTATACTTTCATTGACTTAGTATCTTTGATAGCAAAAAGTGTATTTATTTCCTTTTCGTCAATAAGCAAAACTTTATGATCAAACATTTTTATAAAAATAAGGACAAATCTGATTTTGAAATTATATTAACCTCGTTTTTCTTTAGATTTTAGACTGATCCAATTTGAAAGAAATTACAGACGATAATTAATAGTGAGTGTAATTTGAAAAGTAACTAATCTACAAGGTAGAAAATATTGTGGGAAAAAGAAGAAATTTCTTCTTTTCCCACAATCTTTTCTCAAGTAAAAAATCACAGGGCCGTAAAATCAAGGGATAGTACAGGAAAGGGTTAATAAATAATCTTTTCTCAATGGAAGCTTTTAGTTTCTTTCTAGTATAATTTCTTATTACTGAAAAAAGAAACTGATGAATTAAAAGAAAAAGACCTATGCTTAATAAGTTGAAACAAAGTTTTTTTTCAACTGCATTTGATTCAAGCATTTTTTTACTTAATCCTAAAAGTATTTAATCCATAACAAGTACAAGTAATCTGATAGGAATTTTCACGTAATTTTTAAATATTGTTTAAGAAAAAAATCTTAAATGCTAAAAGATTAATAAAATTACACTATATTGCAATCAATGACAGTTAAGTTTAAATAAGTTTAGTCTCTAGGTCATGGCTTAATCATTAAATTTGGAATGATTTTGTTTTAAAGTATCACAGTATAATATCACAATTTCAAGTCTGTAGGTTTCAAAGATGCTATCGCTTTGACTTCAATTCTTTCTCTTTCTTCGATATGTCACCTTCCACATTTGAAATGTCATTGAGCAAGTTTGTTTTGCGTAATAACTGTTTCTCTAACTGATCTCGTAGGGTTTGAACAGTGTCTTTCTTTGTAGGATCATGTTCCATTTGTCTGATGCCTTCTCGCAGTCCTGCTTCGTTCTTCAGAACTTCGGAAAGTTCTTCGTTGAGTACATCGTTCTTTGACTGGAGATCAACAAGCTGAACATCTACAACATCTCGTGGAGTTTTCATGGGTGGAGCAACTCGCTTGGGTACACTACAAAATATCAATATAACCTTAGATAAAATTAAGGTCAATACTTTAAAAATTAGGTTTCAAGTCTGTCATTCAACAACATATTCAACCAACTTTTACAATTTAACCCATTACCAGACAGTAAAATTTTAGACCTGTCCAAATTGAAAGGAGTGGCAGACGACAACTCAAAGTGTATGAATCTTTAGATTTTTTTCAGCTTTCTGGATAGAAAATATAGTGTAAAATGTCCTTATTTTACACAATGTTTTCCCACAATGTTTTGAAAGTTTTCCCAATTGTTTTTCTTCAGGGGCATCAAAAAGAGTCACTGTGTGGGAATGGGTTTATCAAGGGTCTCCGAGCTGTTGGTCAACTAAACAGAGTAATTTAAAGCTTATATTTTCAAAATGTCATATTGCTCGCCACGCCAACTGCCTCCGACAGGAAATTCAATTTAGATATCTAACAGTTGTTTTAAAATTTATGGTCATTTACATGTAACAAAAAAATAAAATAGTTGGTTACCCACCTAATTGTTGCAACTACAGCTTGAATAAGCTTTAGGTTTATGCTTAAGACGGTAAACCAACAAAAATGCTTCACATACATATTAGAGTTAAAAGTTCACTTCAGGTCTCAATGAATGATTTGATTGGTGTATCAAAATTTCTATTGAAAGTTGCATTCTGTCACTTGAGCATAAGCCTCCACCCATAATAAAGTAAATAAGCAAATAGCATTCAGGACTTGTATCGTTACAAAGTTAGACAGAGCGCCTGAAAGGGTTTGAAAAGTCATCTACTATATTTCTGAACAAAGCGCTTAATGGTTATAATTTCCAATTTGGAAAAGTAAAATCGTATTTTACCTTGCTCTTGCAGTTCTCGGTGTTGACCCTCTGAGTTCCGCCATTCGACTAGAAATGAAATCTGATGATGCTAGGTAGCCTCCCTTTGATGCCAAATATTGCCTTAATCGAGCGTTGCTGCTCAACTTTTCATAACCATACATGCGTTGACTTAGTTTCTGTAAAGATAATATTGACATATGTATTTAATACGTGGTTGAAAGAGAGGAGCATGAAAAGTCCAGATATTTTCTGACCGTCCCTCATATATACAGGAGACTTGATATACAATTTCTTTACCCTTGTCATGCTGAACCTGGAATATTTCCGTTTTGGCAGGAGGTACAGGCAAAGATCAGCCAGCACATAAGTGCAGTCTGATCTTTGTCTACACCACCTGTATATCCCTTTTAAGACAGAAATGTTTTTAAAATTAGTTTTTAAAACCAATTTGGCTCAAAATTTAGCATTTAAGTGCTGAAAGCCGTTTGATTTTTATGCAATTTTGAAAGAGATTTTTTTCAGCATGACAAGGCTTAACAGACAACTTTCTACACATCAGTTTTCAAACAAAAGGGAACAATCTTATTCTTCAATTATTTCTGCATTGCATTATAATTTAATCCTTAGTTTCGTCTATCAAAAACGAGCGTTCTGATTGGTCGACAAATTTAATTCATACCTCCATGAACAAAATTTTGAGCGCACAGTGATTTTGTATGCTTCCGCACAAAATAGTCCCATACAAAAAGGTATCAAAAGATGTAGGGGTTTTGCTTTTTTCGCTCAATAATATTAAATTATAAGAAATGAAGAGAATATTTTTTGTTTTCATGGAGGTATGAACCGAAAAACCCAATCACACAAGTGTGATTAGTTTTTTCGCTTCATACCTCCATGAAAACAAAAAATATTCTCTTCATCATTTAAATATATAAATCTGCCCTCTTTTATTTAGAATAATTTTGATTTACAAAATTGAAATTAATTGATCAACACATTAACTCACCTGTGATGAGTATTCACTGGCAACAGGTTGGTCAACCTTCATATCAATCAGTTCTCCGACCACATTCGTCTTGTCGTCAGATCTCTTTGTAAGCGGTGACAGAGCTTGTTCTAAACCTTGTCTACTGCTATTTCCGCTACCAGAACTCATCAGGGACTGGGCAACTGAGCTCTGTTTAGTTCTAGAGAAGAACATGTCTTGGCATACAACCTTCAGGCACTGTAATAGAAAATTGAAGTTAAAGCCCTTGAAGGCCTTATTGATGGTCGATGTTCTTTTGAAAATTAATTTTCTAAAAAAACGCTTGCATATACGGGAAAAACAGGTAGTGAAGACTAAGATCAGACTGCATTTATGTGAAGGCTGATCATTGTCTATACTGTCTGAAAAAATATGAATATTTTGGCTTCAGTATGAATAGGGTTTATCCCTGGATTTTGCATCCCTATGATTTTATAATTGAGAAAACATTGTGGAAAAAGAAGAAATTGCTTGTAACAAGCACTTTCTTCTTTTTCCACAATATTTTCTACCCAAGTAAATGGTTATTTTTCAAATAAAATCAACTTTAAATTTTTGTCTGCAAAGCTTTTGAATTTTGGCGGGTCTAAAATTTTGCAAAACAGGAAAGCATTAAACGACTTACCCTGTAGAACTGTCGCAAGAATACAGCATTGGTATCGTCTGTCATTTCACCAGCTTTAATGTGTGACATGGCATGAAGAATGAGCACAACAAACTCCCCGATAGAATCCAGTCGCTCTCGACGTACAAACAGAATGTTACGTGCATGTTCGAAATACATAGAGTTTCTAAATGCATTCCTTTCATAGTTGTTGGGAGGCAAGTTGGAGGCAAGGAGTAAGGTGACATTAGGAGTACCTGTAGTTGGAAACAGAAATATTTGTTTAACTCATTTCCTAATTATCCCGCTTTTTTAAGCCCCTCAAGAAAACAGCTTTGGAAAACATTGTTGATAATAAAGAAATTACTTGTGATAAGCAACTTCTTCAATGTCCACAATGTTTTCTAGACTAAAAGGCATTTTTCTTTTTCACCAACTTGAAATTGTCAATAGCAAATAGTTCAATTCAGAATATATCTGATACTTTGTCATGTGTTGGAAGGTTTCCTTTACCATACAATCTTGCTTTTTGACACCCTGAAGAAATTTAGTAAAAGAAAACTTTGAGGGAAAAGGAAAAAAAATTGTAGCTATTTTTCCATTTTCAAAGTGTTTCTAAAAGTATTTTTGGAAAAGGAGAAAATGCATGTAAGAAGCAATTTCTCCTTTTCTTGAAATGTTTTCTACCTTATTTTGCAATTATTATACAATTTTATCACACTTTGAAATGTCGTCTTCATCTATTTATGCTTAACCCTTTACTGGACATTTTACACAGGTCCAAATCAAAAGGCGTTGCAGACAACAAGTTAAAGTTTATGAAATATTAGATTTTTCCATCTTTCTAGTTGGAAAACTTGGATAATGAAGAAATTGCTTGTGACAAGTAATTCCTTCATTATCCATAATGTTTTCCAAAACTTTTTCTTCAGGGGCGTTTAACCCTTTCCTGGATAAATGCATGATTTTACATCACTGTGATTTTAAACTTGAGAAAAAATTGTCAAAAAAAGGAGAAATTGCTTATAATAAGCAATTTCTCCTTTTTCCACAAAGTTTTCTACCACATTGGATGGCTTTATTTGGAATTGCATCCAATTTTCATTGTCGTCTGCATCCTCTTTCAATTTGGACCAGTCTAAAATTTCAACAACCAGGAAAGGGTTAAAAGTGTTATTGTGTGAAAATGGGTTTAATAAATGGTCTAGATCTTCATAGTTATCTTTGCCCTAGTATAAAACTTTGTTTTTCATAGTCAAATTTTAGCTTAGGACCCATGGAAAAAATAATACAATAAAGCACGAAAGAAATATCTAGCTTCTATCACCTATAAGTCCAAAAATCTTTTTTTTTTATCGTCAAGTTTGACTTTCACCTAGTGATGATTTAAAATATTGAAATATTATACTTTACCATTTTTCATGAACAAACAGAATCACAGAATAATAATGAAAATATGATTAAAATATCAGACACATACAAAAAATAAATAACATGGATCTTTACCAAATACTTTGAGCCAACATGTGATCAAACGATCGATTGTCAAAAGTATTACAAAAATGTAACAGCTATACTAACCAATCTGATCGTGTAAAAGTTTGATGACAAACACACCGAATCTGTAGACTACAAACTGACTAGCCGACACTTTGTCAAGGTCCATCGTAGACAGGTCACCCTGGCAGGCCCATTGTGCATCTTTAACGTCAATGTACGGGTGAGAATAGTCAGCTCCTGTAAATCCAAAGGAAAAGGAGAGTGATAAAAAATTGCTTATTTAACCAATTCCAACACCCATTTGGCCACTAACCACTAAACCCCCCCCCTTCCCACACAAAAAAATGTTGCGAAAAAATGTGGAAAATGAAGAAATTGCTTGTAACAAGCAATTTCTTCATTTCCCACAATATTTTCTACACAGAAAGACAAGGGTACTTAAAATTTCATAAACCTGAAATTATCATCTCCTTTGAATATGGACAAGTCTAAAATTTTCCTATATGGTAATGGAGTAAATACATTTTCATCGATGGGCGAATCAAATGTCAAACCTTTTTTCAAGCTGAAGTCAACCCATTCCTACATGATGGCGCTTTTTACACCCCTAAGAAAAAAAACTCAGGAAATGATTGTGGAAATGATAAAATTGCTTTTTACGAGCGATATCTTCATTATCCACAAGTCCCTCTTCAACTTATTTGAATTTCTTCATTATCCATAAGGTTTTCTACCCAAAAAGACAGATCATTTTTCATTTTTATTAGAAAAAATATTTCATCTGCAACTTATTTGAATTTGGACAAGTTTAAAATTTTGTCGTCTTGTAATGGGTAAAAGCCTGTCAATCAAGGAATCAACTGACCAATCAAATCATTTATTCATCCCAGAGTTGAGCTTTCAACTCCAACATTGGCCGACATTTTGTTAACCATTATTGTTGGTTGGGGACTTAACACATTACCAAACAGCATAATTTTAGACTGCCCCAAATAGAAAGAAGTTACAGACGACAATTTAAAGTTGATATAATTTTGGATTTTTTCAACTGTCTAGGTAGAAAATATTGTGGAAAATGAAGAAATTGCTTGCAACAAGCAATTTCTTCATTTTTCACAATCTTTTCCAAAGCTTTTTTCCTTGGAGGCATTTAATAGCGTCACTGAGTGGGAATGTGTTAAATGTCATAACTACAGCTCGAATAAGTTTAGGTCACCAACCAACTATTGTTCTTTTTTGTTACATGTGACTTGCCATAAATTTTGCAAAATAACCTTGTTAAAAATTAAAGCGAGCTTCCTGTTGTAGTAAATGGGCGGGCCTAGGTAGTCGGTGGGAGGGGCCAGCCATTGGTTAATTAGCTTTGTTTTATTTCTCTAACCATTTATTTTGACGACCCTTTCAACATGACCATCCCTTTGACCCTTTCTCAAGTAATCCAACTTTTTTAAGACCCTCAAGAACAAAGTTTTGGGAACATTGTCGAAAATTAAAACAATGTTTGCTACAAAATGTTTTCTACCCAAAAAAGGCAAAGATTTCAAAAGTTTGTTGACTGAAAATTGTTGTCTGCAAATTCTTTGAATTTGGACCAGTCTAAAATTTTGACATCTTGTAAAGGGTTAAATGAGAATTAACCCTTGTTATGCTGTATAAATTACTTAACTGAATTGCTGTAAAATCAAAAGGCTGAAAGCACTGATAGCACTTGTTGTTCAAAAATCAATATCTTTTTTTTAGAAATCAACTTCTTAAGCAAGTCTGGCAGGAAAAGAACAAGCAGGAGGTATTGACTAAGATCAGCCTGCACATAAGTGCAGTCTGATCTAAATCTACACCCCCTGCCAAAACCAGAATATTCCGGGTTCAGCATGACAAGGGTTAATTTTAATCTGAGATTGATGAGAAAGATAAAAGTGTACACACCTTTGATGTGAACATGAGATGGTTCATTATCTTTCGAGGATTTCTCCAACATATCCTCGAGATCATTTATCTGTTGGAAGAGTGGCGATGCCATCAACATATTCATCCAGTCTTGTTCCACATTACCCGTCAACTGAACACCAAGACCTGATTTCGAACTCGAGGAGGCGCTGCCAATACTTGATGGCTTTTTGACTCCACCCTCTAATTCACCAATCACAACATCTGAAGTTTCAGTCTTGTTTGAGTCCGCCCCCATCAGAGCGGCTTCCTGTTGTTTTTGTGCCAACATGTTCTTGTTGTCTTGATCTGTTTCCATCTGCATTTGTTTGTTCAGTTTGGCAAACTCGGATCCTTCTCGTTTCTTCTTTCTTGCTTCTAGTTTGGCATTCAGAGATGCTTTGGCTCTGATTAAGGAAGAAAAAATGATTAAATGTTGGTTTTTCTTTTGAGTTATCTCTGTTGATAATTCTTTACTCAGAGACTATCTTTTCAAAGGTAAGCTTTGTCATTTTGTGGTAGAATATAGGTTTATTTAGCAAAAGTGAAAATTTGACACTATTCAAGTTTCCCATAATTTGTTTCCCTGTGTAAAAAAACAATTAAGCTATGACATAGTAAATAGGAACCATGTGACTGCATAAAATCATATAAATCATGAAAGCATGTGCTTTCTTTTACCATGTAGAAACTGAACAAGAGGCCCAGTGGGCCTTAATGGTCACCTGAGTAAAAGAGCACCAAGACAAGTGATTTTGTTTGAAAGAATTAGAAAAAGGTTTGGTTGAAATCCCCTCTGTAGTTCTTGAGAAGATGAAAATGTTTAAAAGTTACCAAAAATGACCCCCTTTTGGTCCCCATTTTAGGCACCCCTGACCTCCAGCCTTTTAATTTTCACAAATCTGTATAATCAGTACCCAATGATGCTTTTCACCAAGTTAGTTTGAAATTGGCTTAGTACTTCATCAGAAGAAGGTGAAAATGTAAATTTCTTAACATGATGAACTTTGACCTCTGGGTGTGGCCCCATACATGACCCCAGGGACATGAATTTCATAATTTATAATATACCTGTCCTAGTTGTCATGCACACAAAATATTTAAGCTCTGGCATTAACGGTTTATTAGAAGAAGATTTTTAAAGAAGTACCAAAAATTACCCCTTTTTGCCCCCTATTTGGGCCCCTTTGACCTCCAGAACCCCTATTTTCACAAACTTGAATTGGCATCCCCCAATGATGCTTTCTACCAAGTTTGGTTGAAATCCGCGCAGTAGTTCTTGAGAAGAAGATGAATATTTAAAAGTTACCAAAAATGACCCCCTTTTGGTCCCCATTTTAGGGCCCCCTGACCCCACAGCCTTTTTATTTTCATAAATCTGAATAACCATTACCAAATGATGCTTTTCACCAAGTTTGTTTAAAATTGGCTTTGTACTTCATCAGAAGATGAAAATGTGAATTTTTTAACATGATGAACTTTGACCTCTGGGTGTGGCCCCATACATGACCCCAGGGGCATGAATTTCACAATTTATAATATACCTGTCCTAGTTGTCATGCACACAAAATATTTAAGCTCTGGCATTAACGGTTTATTAGAAGAAGATTTTTAAAGAAGTACCAAAAATTACCCCTTTTTGGCCCCTTTTTGGGCCCCTATGACCCCCAGAACCCCTATTTTCACAAACTTGAATTGGCATCCCCCAATGATGCTTTCTACCAAGTTTGGTTGAAATCTGCCCAGGAGTTCTTGAGAAGAAGATGAAAATGTTTAAAAGTTAACGGACGACGGACAAACGATGATTGCAATAGGTCACCATGACCATTCGGTCAGGTGACCTAAAAATGGAAAACAGCTATTATAGGCGCACACCATAAATCTTGCTATCATTTGCCTTAACTTAGCATACAAGCTTATATCAAAGAAAAAAATAAAATGAATTTTCAGCTTTGACAGTATTGTAGAAATGCAATGACTTTCCAATAACACATAGTTTTAAAAAAAATTGTGGGAAAAGATATTGCTTGTTACAAGAAATATTTACTTTTCCCACAATGTTTTCATGTATTAAATCACAGGGATTTAAAAACAGGGATTATACAGAAAAAAAGTTAAATGCTACATGTATAATGAAACTAATTTTATTGTTTATCTATCTATTTATACTGCCTAACTCCCCTTAAGGGTATTACTGGCAGGTGATACACTCACAATCCAGATGTTTTCACGGCCCTGAAAGAGAGGCAGTGGCTGAAACCCACTGCTACCCACTTTCACAGCTGGGTAGACTGGGGCTGGCTATTAAGTGTCTTGCCCATGAACACACCCTGGTGACGTTTGGGCTCGAACCGTGACCTTCAGATCACAAGTCAAGCACCTATACCACTCGACCATCGAGGCAGTCAAATAATCAGCTCAATAATTTCTAATGATTCAACACAAAACAAAACCAACCTGTTCTGCTCTTCCAACAAGTTTTCTTGCAGTTTCTCCATATTTTCCGTGTGTTCCCGTAATAATCTCATCTTTTCCTCTTCGCTCATGTTTGACTTTTGGATCTCTTCCTCCTGGTGTTTGCGTCTCTCGTCCAGTTGTTTCTGTTTCAGTCGCTGTTTCTCCGCTTCTCGTTCCTTCAATCTCTGAGCTTCCCGCTCATGTTCATCCTCAAGATCTTTTTGAAGTTGTCTGTTGAAAGAAATTATATCATTTGTTTACATGTCGCCAAAAATATAAAGTTACAAAAAAAGGAAAAAAAACAATCTAGAAATATGTCTCCGATATGGACACTTATCCTTAATCCTTCACTGATTTTTCAAAATTTAGACTTAAAGGAATTCAAAGGGAATACAGACAAAATTATATGGCAAGTACAATTCTAAAAGCAACCATCCTATATCATAGAAAATACTGCAGGAAAAAGAAGAAAGTTCTTGTTACAAACAATTTTTTTCTTTTTCCACAATATTTTTTCAAACCAAAGATCACTGGAATGGAAAAAATCAGGGATTGTATGGGAAAGGGTTTAGTGCTTGTTAGATGACCTTCAGCTGTGACCTTGAACTTGAAAGTATCCAACAGAACTTTACCCATGACACTAGTACTCATTGATAAATGTAGAAGGTTTGCTGCGGGCAAGAAACGGACACACAAACACTAACCCACCCACACACATAATCACACAGAGGTAACTATGCTAGCTGACATTATATGGAAAGCAATCATTTGAATCTTCTCTTTCAAAGTTTACAAAACATTGACTTGTGAGGAGAAATTACTGATAATTATTTTTCTCTCTCTTTTTTTTAACAATTCCTAACATTTTTTAATTAGCTCTCTAAATGCCTCTCCTGAAAATTATTTTGTATCATCTGATTTGAAATACAAAACAACCATAAATCCATTTATGCCCAATCTGAATAGGCAACCTAACGTTTAACTCTGACATTTGTTGCCATTTTGTTTGTTGGCAACCTAAACATCGTAATTACAAAAATGTAAATTATTCAAGCTGTAGTTACGACGTTTAGGTCACCAACCAACTATTTCCCTTTCTTGATACATGACACTATGGATATTGTAAAATAATGCTGTTTAAAATCGAAGCGGAACTTCCCCCGGGAGTCCATGGGCATGGCTAAAGGAGCAAAAGGGGGGGCCTGCGATTGGTCAATCAAACTCACTTGTAATGTTCTGCCATCTTTCTTTGCTTTTCCTCCTCTTTTTCCCTTTCTTCTCTCTTCTTTCTTTCTAAATCTTCTTGCATTCTCTTCAGAATTTCATCTCTAAACCTCTGAGCCTCTAGTGCAGCAAGCCGTGCCTCCTCAGCGTATTTTTTCTTCAATTCTTCAGATGGAGAATACGTCTTCATGGCATCGGAAAGTTCACCCAGTTGTTTTTCCTTCAGTTCAAGTCGTTTATAAGTTTGCTCTGTTTCCACTTTAGGTTTGATGTCTTTCTCCGCCTGTTCTGCTAATTGTTCTGTCAATTTATCGAAATCCTTTCGCTGTCTCTGTAATGGCGAGTAACAATAAGTCATGTATTTAGAGCCCACTCAAGGGTCAACCGAAAAGTGGTTGTTTAACCCATTGCAAGATGACAGAATTTTAGACTAGTCCAAATGGAAAGGAGTTGCAGAAAACAATTTTAAGACAATGAATTTTTTTTTTCAACTTTTGCAGAAGAAAACATTGTTGGAAATGTAGAAATTGCTTGTTGCAAGTAAAATCTTCATTTTTCACAATGATTTTCCAAAATGTTTTTCTTTGGGGAAGTCAAAAAGAATCATTGTGTAGTAATTTGGTAAAAGAATACTCACTAAATCCAATTCAACACAGTTATGATTTTTTACGCCCATCAAGAAAAACAGTAAAACATTGTTGAAAATGAAGAAAATGCTTGTACTTTTTTCCCTTTTTCAGAATGTTTTCTCCCCCAAAAGCCAAAGATCTTCAATATTTCATCAATTTGTATTTGTTGTCTGCAACTTCTTTCAATTTGGACCAGCCTTAAAATTGGTAATAGGTAAATACACTTTTTCTGCAAAAGATATGTAGGACTGATTCAACTGAATACATAAATTATTGCAGTATTCTAGCATAATGCAGTATTCTAGCTTAATCCTTTGTTGTTAGGATTCATTGAAATTGTCTAATTGAGTCATTTAGTTATGAATTTGGTTTTTAGTTACAAAGTTTAAGTTAACTAGTGAAGAAACTAAGAAACAATGAAGAAACACCATACCTTTTGATCTCTCTTTAATGATTTCTTTCGTTCCTCTAATTCTTCTTCAGACATTCCTTTAGAGTTGGCTACCAAGTCTATCATCTCCTGTAAAGTACAAGGAGTCAAAATTAAGCTATTCTCCCTAGAACAAAAGTTTGTAAAAGATATCCATTTGGGCCCATAAACTGGACCTTATGACCTTAACTCATTCCAATATAATTCATTACCCCCAACTCCCCTAAATGGAGGAAATATTCTGAAAAATTAAGAAATTGCTTGTAACAATGAAGATTGAGCCAAATTGTGGCCTATGGAGTGTGTGTGTAAACAAAGAACTTGTCTCTGAGGCCCCTTTTCCAATGTTTTCCAATTATTCTGACCAAGTTTCTTAAAGATTTAGCCAAAACTGTGGACTCTAGAATGTAGACACTAAAATTGTTGATGCCGCACAAAAGAAATTCAAGGATAACAAAGGCTCACCATGAGCATGTTGTGCTCAGGTGTGCTAAAAAGATTTGATGAACGTTGCTGACAAGCAAGTACACATATTTGCAAGCAAAAGAATGGGGCTTTGATTTTTTACCCTTGAGTATGTGATAGAGTCAGGTGTACAGTTTTCCACCTCTGATTTTTTCAAGTGCAACAAGTAGATCTGGAAAAATCAGTAAACACGATGCGTTTTTGAAACACCCTTCAACAGCTTTTTTTCCTGAAATGTGACCTTGGCAGATGACCTTGGCAGATGACCTTGATGGGTGAACTTGATCTCATAATCAGCCGATGCCTAACAATTTAACCCTTTCCTTTTTTTCAAAATTTTAGACTTATCCAATTTGAAAGAAGTTGCAGACGACAACAAAAAGTGAGTGCAATTTGAAAAGTTACCAACCTACAGGGTAGAAAATGTTGTGGGAAAAGAAAAAATTGCTTGTTACAAGTATAAAATCACAGGGACGTAAAAGCCAGTGATTGAACAGGAAAGGGTTAAAGAGCCTATATGTCAATTTGTTTGTTTGAATGGGGTTTTACGCCGCTTTCAACAATCTTTCAGTTGTATCACGGCGGCTGGAGCACCTAACAATGGAATCCTGGTATTTCTCACACCAGTACAACCATTACATCCTTTCCTAGCCTCCAGCTGCTATCCCACATAGGTCTACGATTATCGACCCATTGGTGAGAGACAAATAGTTGGAAAGGATGAGTGCCGCCGTCGGGGATTGAATGCGGGACCTCTAGATTGACAGTCCGACGTGCTACCAACTGCGCTATGTCAAATATGAGTGATATAATTATCTTGAATAGGCTGAAAGTAATTGTAAATGTTAAGTTTTTTAGTTAAGCTTTGCAAACAGACAGACGGATAGAGATGGAAAATTGTTAAATAATATGCTTCCCGATCTTTTGATGAGGGCATAAAAGCAAAATTTACTTTCTCTGCAATTTTTTATAAAAAAGACCAAAATTCAAAAAGATTTTTCAGTGCACTAAATCATTTTTTTATGTTTCAGGAATAATTACCTGTTCAAAAGCTTGTAGGAGTTGGTCTCTATCTTTCTGTCTTTTCAATTCTTCTTCAGCCTTTGCTCGTCTCAGTGCTGCGGCCATCTCTCTTGCAAGCTGATCTTCCAGATGTATGGCCTCTTTGAGATGACGCTGGCGAAGAACAGTGTAGATCAGATTCTCTGCTTTTTCTCCATCAATGTTCTGAAAACAAAGAAAACAAAACATGAGTAGCATAGATCTCATCCACTCGACTTGACCATTCCCATCCAAACCAAAAATGCTCCTCAATAATAAAGTTCAGGAATACAATGTAGAAAATGAAGAAATTGCCCAGAAAAACAGAAATTTGAAATTCTGTTGACTAAAATTTGTCATTTACAACTTCTTTGAATTTGTACTAGTCCAAACTTTTGCTATCTGATAATGAGTTACTTACCAATAATTCTGTTCCCACACAGTGATGCTTTTAACATACCCCCCCCCCCAAAAAAAAAAAAAAATTCAGAGAACATTGTGGGCAATGAAGAAATTGCTTGTTACAAGCAATTTCTTCATTATCCACAATTTTTTCAACCTCAATAGACAAACAAATAAGATTTTATCACCTACAAAATTTTGTCTGTAACTTCTTTCAACATAGACCAGTCTAAAATATTGTCGTCTGGTAATGTGATAATCTTTAAAGTTTGACCATGAATTTATACCTATTACATCTGTTGATTTTATGATACACAATGGCAGCATGCATTGGATATCTCTTAGCAAGATACTTAAGATATCAAAAAATTTGTTTTGCTTTCACCAAGTATGAAACTAAAAAAGTGATCCCACTGCATGAAATCACATAGATATTTGAACAAACAAAATCTATCAATATCGGGCATCAAAAGATAACTCAAAACTAGAAATATGTCAATGACATGAATTACCCTGCTTAATTGCTAGTCACTTGACCTTCAGTTGTGACCTTGTACATGGGAGTATCTAAAATACAACTTTACAAAAGACACTAGTATTCTTCAAAGGGGAACAACATTTCCATGTTATTTCGAAATCCAGCTATTAATGTAGAAGATATTCTTCAGACAAGAATTGGATAAGCAAATTAACACAACAAATCACACGGATAGAGGCTAACTGTATATGTCCATCGCCATTACATGACAGGGGGATAAAATAGAAGCAGTAATACAACTTGAAAAACAAAAGCAGTATACCTTAACATTCTTCTTGAGCTCTTCATTTTCCACTTTACGTGCTATCTCATCATTTAGTTTATCTCTCTCTTGTTGTTGTCGAGACATTTCCTCCTCCATCTCGAGTCGATGTTTCTCTTCAAGTTCTAAATCACGTTTCTTCCTTCTCTCTAAAATCTGTAACAAATAAATATGAAGGTAAACTTCAGTATACATAAAAGTTGCAGTGTTTTATATACATAGTATACGATAGTGAAGTCTAAAAGATTGCTATAAAAAGGTCTAATGATAGCGAGTTTTGTTGTAATGATATTTCCAATCTGACAGATTAACTCTTTCCTATTTAGAAAAGTTTTAGACCTGTCTAAATTTAAAGATTTTTCCAAAAAAAAATTAAAATGGGTTCAATTTGAAATAATAGCCATTCATTAGGGTATAAAACATTATGAAAAAAAGAAGAAATTGCTTGTCAGAAGCAATTTCTTCTTTTTCTACAATGTTTTCTCTACCAATAAATCACAGGGACAAAAAAACAGAGATTGATCAGGAAATCAAACTCTAAATTATCAAGCAATCCTGTCTGCATTAACCCATTCCAACACACTTCCATTTTGGAGGAATTTCTCCATTTCACACAATATTTTCCCAATTGCTTTTCTTGAGGGGCGTCAAAAAGCGTCATTGTGTGGTAATAGGTTAAAGTATTTTCTACTAACCCTGTCTTTAATAACTCGTCTCTGTCTATCCTTTTCTTTCTCCATATTGTCCGACAGGGCGGCCATTTCTCTCTGGAACTCGGCGAGTTTACGTTTATACCCATCCTCTGACATATTCTGTTTATTCAGCAGCATGTCTCGATCAAATTTGTTCTTGTGCTCTCCAATTGCCTGTATGATAAATATTGGTTGTAATTAGAACATTTATTTTAACAAACCTAATTTCAAAAATATAAATATACAGTGAAATCCTCTTAAAAGCAATCCTGATATTAGCATGTAAATGATTAAACCACTCCCACACATTCCCATTTTATAAAGCCTTCCAATAACAAAGATTTGCAAAACTATGTGGAAAATGAAGAAATTGGTTGTATCAAGCAATTTCTTCATTATCCACAATGTTTTCTACCCAAGAGAACAGAGAATAACGAGAAATTGTCATCTGCAATCTCTTTCAATTTAAAACAATTTTGTTGTTTGTGAATGATTTATTTGCAATCCTAATTTTAGCATAAATATCACTACTTGCAAATGGCTGCATGCACAAATATTTGACAAATAAATCCTTTTAATTGCAACTTTCTGTTATTTGAAACATGACTTTGACATATTGATGTTAAGAAAAGCAAGATTCCACTATATTACTTCATGACACATAACACTTATCTATTTGACTAAATGGCAAAGTATAACCCTTTCCCTGATGTGGCATAGAATAGAATTCAGTTAAACTATCTTTTTTTTTAAAAAACTTAGAGATTTATCATACCATACTTTATATTATCAAAATAGATTCAATTCTTTTTCATACAAATTCAAATCTGAGGGAAAATGCCAATTTACTCAAGAAACCTTGAGAAATTTTCCTCTTTTCTGATTTTTTTCACTTAGATAATCAAACAAAAAAAAGGTACAAAACATGCATCATGCCTTTATCACGTTATTAAAGGTCCAAATTTCAGAAATACAAGGATGGTATGAAATATTGTGACAAATTGAAAAAAGTAATTTCTCCTTTTGACACAATGTTTTCTACCCTATTACATGATTCTTCTATTTTTCATTTAAAAAGAGCATTTAATTGTTTCCAACCTCTCTGAATTTTATAAGTCTAAAATTTCGCTGTTTGGCAAATAGGATAATAAACAAAATATGGCTTGCAGATTTCCAGACAACAATCTTGGTGAATTCACAATTTATATCATGCATAATACAATATGACTAAACAGATACAAACAACATTATAGTTTGCATTGTGACTTAATAACACTTCTTAATGAAACATCTTATCTCATTAACCTGTTACCAGAGGGCAAAATTTTAGACTGTTCCGAATTGAAAGAGTTGCAGATGACAATTTAAAGCTTCTGAAATTTAGGATTTCTTTTACTTTTAGGGTAGAAAACATTATGGATTGTGAAGAAATTGCTTGTGAGAGCAATTTCTTCATTTTCCACAATGTTTTTCAAAGGTTTTTTTTCTTAGGGGCGTCATAAAGCGACATTGTGTGGGAATAGGTTTGCTTCTTTGTGTTGGATAGGGTCAAAGAGTCAAATATTTTGAAATTCCATTAACTCCAAATTGTCATAATTTTGTAACTTCTTTCAATTTGGACCAGTCATCAGGTAAAGGGTTAATTGCTCATATCCTGAAAAATCCTTAAAACCCCTAAAACAAAAACAACGAAAACAACGAAAAAAAGATCGTTTGTGAAATAACAGCTAGAACTAATGAATTACTACTCTAAAAGGACAAATTATTGGACCAATTAAATCATTCATTTTGACCACATGTAAAATGTTGACTTCCACGTGTTACTTTTTTGCTTTTTGTTGGTTGGGGACTTAACTTTTGACAAACTATAGAATTTTAGAAATTCAATTTATAGAATATTGAATTCTCTCAACTACTGCAGTGACTCCTGTCTTTTTTAATCCTAGTGGAGAACTAATACAATATTTGACTCTAACGGGATTCGAACCTACGCAGATACGGCAACGGGGCCTAGTGCTATCAAGACAGGTTTAAGACATTGCAGAGCTAGGCGGCATTGCCGTATCCAAATATAGAATTTTCTACTGGTCCAAATTTGTAAAAACCTGCAGACAATAGCTCTTTCTTTTATTTCTCTAACTATATACCATGCAAACCAAACTCCCTTGTCAGAGATTGATTAGCGATACAATCTCAAATACCAACATGAAAATCATCACATTTTTACTTATCTTACAATATTCACCACAAAAGTTTTACACAATTTTACATCGATATGCATTTACTACAAATAACTTACTTCATCACAGTTCTGTCAAAAAATGTGTTCAAGAGTTTAATTTGAGTATTGCATGCAGTTTAACACACTTTCAACAATATGCATTTGTGAAACACCATATCTCTGTTACAGGCTTTGCTGAAAATGTGACCTTGATAAGCGACCTTGACCTAGATGGCTGAATTAATTGTTACAACCAATATATTAATGCAAGGAACCTATGTCCCAAATATAAACCATATCAGGGGACAGCCCCCACCCACCCCCTAATTTTAAGGGGAAAGAAATGAGAACAAAAATCATTAATAAAGTAAGGTTAACCTATAATCAAGAGCAAAAAATAAGAGTTTCACAATTGTTTACAAATTTGAAATAACTTAATTTCAGTTTTTTATATCAAGTTTCAAGCATTTTGATTGGCTCATTTTCTGAACTTTTTTTAATACTTTGATGAACAAAATTTTTAGCATGCAACCATATCATAAGTTTATGCACAAAGTAAATCCAAAAATCCTTGGTAAAAATAATACAATATTTACTTTCTTTTGCCTAATGGATTTAAATTATGTTAAATAAGGGGAGTATTTTTTAGTTCCATGAATTCATATATTGTGTCTAAGTTTTTAGGTTCATACCTCAATGAAAACAAAAAAAAAATCAATTGCTTATAGAAAATGCATTAATCCAAAGTACAAAGTGTTGATGTGGGTATATTTTTGTGAAAACAAATCTTACCAGACGTTTTTGTTCCTGTATTTGCATCTCCAGTGCCAGCTCTTCCGTAGCCATTTCTTCATCAAACTGTTTGTTCATGTCCCGTTGTGTTTCATGTTGTCTCTCCTCGAGCTCTTCAGTAGCTTTGACCTGTTCGTCAAGGAGTTGTTGTTGTTCTTTAGTCAGATTATCACCATTCACTTTTTCGTTAATGTCCATGATGACATCGGCAGCGTCTTGGTCACCTTGAGATACCTGAAGATAATTTAGATGAAGATAATTCAACCTTAAAATATAACTCTTTAACCAATCCCACACAGTATGGCTTTTTGGCGCCTTTCAAGAAATGCAATGGGAAAATCCTTGTATAGAATGAAGAAATTTAGGAAAACCATTGTATAAAGTGAAGAAATTGCTTGTAATAAGCAATTTCTTTATTTTACACAATATTTTCTATTCAGAAAGTTGAAAAAAAATCCAGGTGCTTCAAATTGTCGTCTGCAACTCCTTTCAATTTGGACCAGTTTAAAATATGCCATGTGGTAATGGGTTAAAGTATTGCTAGATATTTCCAAGCAGTGAGTTCAGGAACATTCCAATATAAAGAAAAATTGCCAACAAGCAATTCTCCTTCTCACTCCCTATATAACTATGTTTGCTTGCATATTTTGGTACTTACTTTTCAATTTTTCATAGAATCAGGATTGCCATTTGCAATTTCTTACAGTTTGTAACAGTCTAATTTTCTGTTTGTTATTGGTTAATTGCAAATCGAGAATAGTTTATAATCCAGGAATATGGGTTCAATTTTCTTATTAAATACATTTCCTTTCCCAATGACCCAGATTTGATTTGTTCCTTTAAGAGAGCAATTTACCCATTACCAGTACTTACTTCATCACAGTTCTTTCCAGTGAGCAATTAACCCATTACTAGACAACAGAGTTTTAGTCTAGCCAAATTCTTAAGAAGTTGTTGTTCAAGTTTATGATATTCCAAATTGTTTTACCTTTAGGAAAGAAAGCTTTGTGGTAAATGTAAACAATCAATTTCTCCATTTTTCACAATGCTTTCCAAAGCTTTTTCTTGAGGGGCATAAAAAGGGGGTATTGAGTGAGAATGGGTTAAAAAGATTTACCTTTATGGGCTTGCTCAATTTTCATCTATTCATTGTCATATTGTTTGTACCCTATGAATTTTCAAATTTCATCATTTTAAAATTGTAGTCACCAACTTCTCTCCATTTGAACCAGTCTAATTTGTTGTTGTTTGGTGATAGCTTAACCCATTCCCACACAATGATGCTTTTGACACCTCTGAAGAAAAAAGCTTTGGACAATTTTGATGAAATTGTGGTCAAATTTTGACCAGTCTAAAATTTGTTGCCTCATAATTAGTTAACAATATTAACACTTGAATACTAACATGTTTCTTTGTAATTCGATCAAGTTCTTTAGCCACAGCTTGCTCTTTGTCTAGCTCTTCACGCATGCGTTTTCTGGCGGCAAGTTTGCTGATGATCTTATCTCTCTGTTCCTGTTTGAGATTTTCTTGTCGAGACATCAGTTTGTCCATCTCAGAGTGGAACTGAGCGAGTATTTTGTCTCTCTCTTCCTCTTTCATGTTCCTCATCATGTTTCTCAGAGCTGCTTCTTGTTCTTGTCTTTGCTGTTCCTATTATAAAGAGAGAAACAAGGAAAAATATAAATTAGTTTTCAATTTAACCATTTCCTGGTTAATCCCTGGTTTTTACGTCCCTGTGATTTTATAAATGAGAAAACATTGTGAAAAAAGAAGAATTTGCTTGTAACAAGAAAATTCTTTTTTTTAAAATATTTTCTATCCCAGTAAATGGCTATTTTTCAAATAAAATCCACTTCAAATTTTTGTCTGCAAAACCTTTGAGATTGGACGGGTCTAAAATTATGCAAACAGGAAAGTGTTAACCCATCCCCAGACAGCAAAATTCTTGTCCAAATTGAAAGGAGTAGCAGATGACAACTCTCTGGGTAGAATGCATTGTATAAAAGGGACAGAAATGAGTATCAATCAAAGAAGTTTTTAGTTTGGCTGTCTACAGAGAAACCCGAGGTATTGCTATGGCTCTTAAGTCATCTGTATCTGCATTATCGTCATCCCAAAACTTTGACATTTTCCAATATCTCTCTACTATACTGTAGTTAGGGACATAATATTTCTCATGTCTGTTACTTGTGACAAGATCTATCTGCTGCTGTCATAAAGTTAAAGGTTATCAGTCAAGGTCATACTCCAAGGGCATCTCATCCATATTTTCCTATATCAATACTTGAGCGCCTCTGTGCAGGCATCTGCATGCAGAGCTCTTTTTACATATCCTTATCACAAGGATTTTTATTCTTTTTTCATCTTGTTATTGCTTTATCAAAGAAACATGTTTAAAAATAATTGACCATCTGCAGCTGTCAAAGAAACAATTGACCAATCAAATCATCCATTTAGAACTCCAACATTAGCCGCCATTTTGGTGAAGCATTTTAATTGTTTTGCGACTTCAACATTGTAACTACAGCTTATTCAAGCAGTAGGTAGGTGATTTAAGTTGCCAGCTAACCATTCTACTATTCTATTACATGTTTTTGGTAATAACTTTTGCAAAATAAAGACATTTTAAATCAAAGCATTAAAATCCATTAAAATGAATGTTAGATTAATGAATTCTTGCGTAGGGAGTTGGTTTAACTCTTTCCTGTATAATCACTTGTTTTTACGTCCATGCAATTTTATACTTAAGAAAATATTGTGATAAAAGAAGAATTTGCTTGATACAAGCAATTTCTTCTTTTATCACAATATTTTCTACCACATAGAATGGTTTCATCTCAAATTGCACTCACTTTCGCTGTTGTCTGCAACATGTTTCGAATTGGGCCAGTTTAAAATTTTGAGAAACAGGAAAGGGATAATGGTCATAAAGACATGTGCAACTTTTGAGAGCGATAGCATGAGAAAAAAAGATATATAATGCATAAAGCTGAAACTTTATCAAGAGCACTTAGGAAAACTGAGGTCCGGATCACTGCAATAGCACTCCATTCTACAAATAGTTAACCTAAAAAATGAACACCAAAACATGACCATTTTCAAAAAGGTAGGGAATAAAAAACAGGCCAAAAACCTTTAACCTTTTTACACAAAAAGATAGATGCTGCAGCCATGTCTAATATGAAAAAAATTGAATCAGGAATGGTAGAAATCATGATAACAGAGAAAACGCTTATTCCAAAATGCTTTCTGTGCCTTACTTTCATCAAATCACCGAATTGTGTGGAAATGTACTTATACCAATTCTAAAAGGTTTTAGTGTATGAAAGAAAAATATCTTTTACCTTTTCCATTAGTTTTCTGGCTTCAAGGAGAGCTAACTCCTCCCTGTCTCTATCAGCGTCAGACTGGAGTTCTCTTGCTTCCAATAATTTACGCTGCTCTTCCTCCGACAGGGCCTGCTTTTCTTCGTCGGACAGTTTAGCGGGACGATGACGGTCCTTTCTGTTACGCAGTTGTTCCTTGAGCCCGTCAATCTGGTTTTGAAGAGAGCTGTTCCTCTCCCTGGCAAGACGGATCATCTCATTTTTGAGGGATGGATCAATATCCATTGCATTGACCTTCTTTTCAAACTCTGGATCTGTGTCTGATATCTGTAAAACAAGTTTTAATTGTTTTATCCATTCCAATATGACAAACCTATCCAAACTGATCCAAAATGAAAGAAGTTGCAGACAATACTTCAAAGTGCAATCAAATTGGAATAAACAGTGTCATTTAGGGTAGAAAACATCGTAAAAAAAAGAGAAACTACCCTTGGAATTTACTATTGAGGGAATATATTAGAACAAGATGTGTTTGTGAGACACTATGCCCCCGAAACGGGAATTCTTTAGAAACGGGTAAAGGGTTAAAATTTTGACCTTGACCTTGATGAAATGACCCTCCCCAGTTGCACCTTGTTGAGACCTATCTACATACCAAATATTAGCATTGTAACTTAATCAGGGTTGAAGTAATAGGAAAATGTTTAGTTGGCAGGTTAAGTTTTGCAGACAGACAGACAGACAGACAGACGGACACGGTAACACAATATGCCCCCAATTTTATCGATGCGGGGCATAAAAATATCCATGTTTAAAATTCTAATTTGACTGGTGTAAACAATTAAGGACCGACAAAAAAAAGCACTACTGCATTTATGACAATTTGATTGACAAACTGTGATATTGGCTACTCACTCTAACTTCCTGTCTGGCCTTTTCACCCTCAACTTGCATCTCAGCCAGGGCCTTTTCTTGATTCTCCTGAAGCCTCATTAGATCCTTCATTAGTTCATCGTAACTCGGCAAGTTCACGTCCGGCACAGATTCCACACCAACACCATGAGCTTCTGCTTCAGCGCACTGTTTCCTGTACAGTTCCTTCTTTCGATTTCTTCTTGCTTCTAACAATTTGCTTCTCAAATTCTCTAATTGTTGATGCTTCTGTTTATCAAAGGCGTCATTGACTTTCTGTAAGTTCATAGCGTAATTTTGCATAATACGATCCCTCTCTGCCTCGTTATCACATTTTTCAAGCTTCTGTCTCAGATCCTCTCTAGCCTCACCCATCATGAATTTCTTTTTCCTTTCGTATTCATCAAGAATGTCTTGCATTGCCGTTATCTCATCAGATTTCAGATCGTTCTCAAGTTTAGCAGCTTCATAAGCTTGTCGCTCAAATAACCTACGAGTGAACTCTTTCCACGATGCTTCATCTCCACCAGCTTGATCACCGTTTGATAGTGATTGTTTACCTTTATCCTTGTCTTTCTTTTTCTTCTTTTTATCATCATGATCTATTGGTCCAGATGTAACAAGAGTTGCAACAGCTATGTCAGGTTTAGATTTTGGTACCTTGTCTTTTTCTCCAGTTCTAGATCCACTACCCTGCCCTCTACCACTTGTACCGTCACCACCAATCATGTAATTATGCTGATTATGAATATCTCTACCGCCAGCAGCAGAGTTGATCAGATTTAGTAACTCACTTGTCAGATAGAAAGGTCCACCTGCTTCTAACAGAGCAATTAACTGTTTCAATAATGGCACTAATTCTGAGTCTTGTGGGGCTGCACTGTCAGCATCTCCATAAACACCGGTTAGCTGAGCATCATAATCTCCAGCAAGTAATGCACTATGTGTTAACACTACCTTTGCCTCCTGGCAAGAGAGTTCTGATCTTTGTCTGGCATATTCTAATGCCGAGTGAGCCTCGTCTAATTTCTCTACTCTAGTAATTATATGGCCTTGAAGATCAGCAAGGAGACGTTGTTTAGCATTTCTGTACCTCTTAGTTGTGATGTTCTCAGCATCTGCACTGCCAGAACCTATTAATAAAACCACAAGTTTAACGCATTCCAACATGATCCCACTTTTTGACACCCTCAAAGGAAATTCTATTGGAAAACATTTTGGAAAATGAAGAAAATTCTTGCCACAAGCAATTTCTTCATTTTCAATAAGATTTTCTACCCAAAAAGGCAAAGATCCTTTTCGAATTTCAACAGCTCAAATCATCTTATGCAAATTCTGTGACTTTGGACCAGTCTAAAAATTTGTCGTGGGGTAATGGGTTAACCATTTTCAACTCATCAAAATTGTAGTTTGGCGCAAACTTAGAGATGTTTCAGATAACAATTTTGGTGTTGGTAAAACATCTGTCTTTTTTCAGAAAAGTGACCTTGATGAGTGACCTTGACACATATCTGACCTTGGTATCTGGTTATGCTTATAAATGAGATCTGTCATCATACCTAATATAAGCATTGTATCTTGAAAAGGCTTAAAGTATATGCAAATGTTCAGTGTTTTTTTTAAACAACATGCCCTTGTCTTTTGTCTTTTCAGGGAGAACTAGAACTTGTCGCAGTATGTGATTTAACCCTTTCCTGTATCTTGAAACTTTAGACTGGTCCAAATTCAAAGCAGTTGCAGACGTCAATAAAGATTGGATGTCATTTGAAATGAAACCATCCTATGGGGAAGAAAGTACATGTATTGTGGAAAAAGGAGAAATTGCTTGTTACAAGCAATATCTTCTTTTTCCACAATGTTTTCTCACGTGTAACGTAAAATCCTGTGTTTGTCCAGGAAAGGGTTAATACCCCTGCAAGTGCTTTCAGTGTAATGAGAGCTTTAACAATACAAGGACATAGCTACTGGCTTTGCTTTTCTAGAAAGGATTAATTGGTTGATTCCTTTATTTCCTCCATATCTTGGAGAGCAGTATCACATTTGCAATACAATACACAACATTTAACATAAATACAATACAAACATGCAAACAAAGCTAAATATTTACAGATCAGACAACACAAATAACAGTTCATAGACAGACAGTGAGAACATATATCAGAAGGGAGAGTCGGAAGAAAAAAGAAGTAATAGATAGTATTATATACACACTAACATATGTAGAGCAAAGCTGGTATATTGCAATTAATAGGCCACCTAACTAAAGTATTAATACAGGATGATGTGAATCAGAGACATACATTACGGGCGATTAACAAGTATGTTGATATAATTACATATTTCAACATTCTGTTAATTGCAGAATAAATACAAGATACTGCTTGGTTTCTCTGGTCACTATTGATACAATACTGACCAAGGCCACCAATCATATCTATCAGCTGTTCTAATCTTTGTATAAAGTGACGATGGTATTGAAGCCAAACTGAAGGAGGAGTTCGAGACACAAAATTGGTAGTATAGTTAGCTGCATAATGTCTACAAAGCATAAATAATGTCTAACTTCGAGTAGAGATAATTCTTGAACCTGAGGGAATTAAGACATCAAAATTACTTCTTGCAAAACTTCAACATGTGGTTAATCTTGAATAAAAGTTTAAATGGTATTGAAGCTAAACGGAAGGTGGAGTTTCAGACACAAAATTGGTAGTATAATAAGCTGTATATGTTTACAAAGCATAAATAATGTCTACAACTTCTTTCAATATGGACATGTCTATTCCTTGCCATCTAGTAATGGGTTAAATACCTTGAACTTGATCCAGTTTGTCTTTGAAGTTCTTTTCTTCTTGTTGGAGTTTATTAAAGAACTTCCTGACAGTGTCGGCAAATTTGACATGAGCGGAAATATGTCCATCCTCCATCTCTGCTTCACGACTATCACAGTCTGTCAAGACAGCAACGACCTCTGGAGGCAGCATGTTGCTGTATTCCTGCTCAGCTGCTCCTCGCCTCTGGAACTCCTTCTTGCAAGCTTCGTTCAGATCATTTGATCCGCTGTCAATCTCTTCAAGTGCTTGCGACACAGATCTTACAGTTACACTGTCAATATCCTGAATCAAACTTAGAGTCAGTGCATGTTCTACATTCGTAACTCTCTCTTCTCGTAGTCGCTGATGTCGCCAGTAATTCCTCCTATTGGTTATCTCCTCTTCAAGAGTAGCCAATGCTCCTGGCGGTGGGTTTTTCTTCCTGTGAGCAGCTGATGATAATGTTACGGCTACGACATTTTGGTTCTCTGGATGAAGTCGGGCACCAATCACAGGGCTCAGTTCACCAGTAACAGGATCAATGGCTGTCTTACCAATACTGATTGGAACTAAACCTATAGAGAGATAAGAAATATACCTTTCATATGGTTGTTAATCCTGAACATGTCTTGTCTTGTAACAGAGAATACATATTAGCCAAATTTCCAAACATATACAATCTATGAAATTCTCAGCACAAAACTTTCTTGTCTAAATTTATAGGAATGGTTTTATCAAGACAAAATAATACTCTATTTCTTTATAAATTCAATATATATACTGTAATGTTTCTAAGAAAAAACCAGTGTAATTCAACTAGCTGCTGGTTTAAATGACATTCTTTTTTTAACCCATTCCCACATGGTGAAATTTTAGACTGGTCCAAATTGAAAGAAGCTGCAGACGACAATTTCAAGTTGATGGAATTTTAAATTTCTTTGTCTCTTTGGATAGAAAACATTGTGGATAATGAAGAAATTGCTTGTGACAAGCAATTTCTTCATTTTCCACAATGTTTTCCAAAGCTTTTATATTGAGGGGTATTTAAAAGCGTCATTGTGTTAATAGGATAGTTAGTTGCTATGAGGGATAGTGCAAGGATACAAAACAAAACTGCTGAGAGTTTTGCCTGGTTCTTTAACATGCTTGGTGTAAAGCACTATTTCATGGGGCCTCAGTTTAATTTTCATCCGAAAGAAAACTAGTTTGTTTGTTGGGTCAGCCTAGGGCTAGTGTTAACAAGTTTCCAACATACCTGCTCCTTCTGGGTCCTCCATGGTTCCACCGAGCGGTACAACTTTTCCTGTTTCCCTGCTCCTTTCAGCACCCAGAATGGGTACCATCTGACTTGACCCAGCTGGATCTGCCATCTCTGTGCCAACCAAAATTGGCAGAAGTTGTCCTGTCTTACTGAACTCATACATCCCTGAAAAGTTCATGAAAAAATTTTAACCCGTGAACAGATGGCAAAATTTTAGACTGGTCCAAATTCAAAGGTTTTGCAGAAAACATTTTAAAGTATATGAAGGGTATAAAATATTCTGTAAAATGAAGAACTTGCTTGTCACAAGTAATTTCCTCATTTTACACAATGTTTTCACAGTTGTTTTTCTTGAGGGGCATCCAACAGCATCATTGTGTGGTAACGGGTTACGGCCACAAAAGAACCATTTATAAGAAAAGTTAGCAACATTCAATAAACCTAATTTTCCACTACCCACTTCAGCAGCAAGATTTGTAGGGGTCAGGGCTTTACTTCAATGTTTCAACATACTGTCTTAATGTAATACAGTTGTTTTCAACACTTTTTAGTTGCACCTTTATGTCAGACAAAATACCATGATGGGAAACTGAGAAATTGCTTTTTGTAAGTGATCTTTTCAATTTCTTCAATGTTTCTAAATTTTTATTTCGGGTTTTAAAACACTACTCAATTAAGACTTCCATTTTATACTGAAATCTCAACACTACAAAAGATCTAACTTCCTAACTCTTGAAATTTTTCATAATATCCATTTCTAAACAATCCCCCTTTTTATGAATCCTTAGAAAAAAGCTTTAGATAAACAATATTGGAAATGAAGAAATTGCTTATACATATGATAAAGAGTTTCTTGATTTGCCAAAAATCTTTTCTGCCCTAAAAGACCAAGATTTCTACAATTTCATTAAAAACAAAGTCATCTATGACTTTTTTGAAATTGGACCCGTCTAATACTTTGTCATCTGGTAATGGAATCAGCATGTCACATATCCGTAATTGGCAATCACAATGTCATAACTATAGCTTCACTATAGCTGTAGTTATGACATTTCAGTTGTTCACTGAGGATATACAATACCTGGTGATCCTCCAGTTGTTGCGAGGATCTGAGCACGTTCTTGTCTCCTCTTGATATCCTGTTGAGATCGTAAGAGATACACCTTCATCTTAGTGCGAGCATTCTCGAGTTCGTTGATAGCTTTGTCGAGAGCAGCTTGTTCCTGGGTTAGCGGCTGTGACTCATCTGTGGTGGCTGTAATAGTACCAAAAATACGCAATATGTTTATTAACCAATTACCACTCAATCTCCCCTTTTTACCCACCTAGAGACATAAGCTTTGGAAAATATTGTGGAAAATGAAGAAAGTGCTTGTATAAAGCAATTTCTTCGTTATCAAGAATGTTTTCTACCCCTAAAGATGAAAATATTAAAAATTCCAGCGACTTGAAAGTGTCGCCTGCAGCTTCTTTCAATTTTGACCAGTTTAAAATACTATCGTGTGGTAATGGGTAAATTAGTTTTAAATTCTTTCCTGTATTATTAAATTTTGGACTAGTCCAATTTGAAAGAGGTTGTAGATGATAATTTAAAGTTAACTTTACAAAAGATCTTACTTTCCAACAGGCTAGAAAATATTGTGGGAAAAAGGAGAAATTGCTAGCAACAGGCAATTTCTTCTTTTCCCATAATATTTTCTCAAATACAAAATCATGATGACATTAGAAAGCAGGTATTGTACAGGAAAGGGTTAACTCCTCTCCAGGAAATTTAAGATAACAATTCCCTTTAAAATACCTTTTTTCTATAATATAAGATATTATACAAAATTTAACATTGTTCTATTCTTCTATGTCCTTAATGTTCTCTACCCTGTATGAATTTTTTTCTATGGAAAATATTGTGGAAAAAAATTGATTCCCACAATTTGGACCAATCTTGATATCTGGTAATGGGGTAATTTGTGGTCCATAAAAAGAGATTGTTACAAATCATTAGAAATAAAGATTCTACGGTAAATATCAGATGAAGAATGTTTTTTATTTTACCTTCAAACAAATAAACAACGTTAAAAAGCACGGCAACAACATTTCTAAATTATTCAGTTGCAAGCGATTACAGTGATTACAGCACTTTGATTATTCTACCTTTCAACGTCTCCAAGTAGTCTTTTACTGCATTATTGACATTAGCCTCACATGATAACACTCTTGAATCTAGTAACCCTTGGTAACCACCAGCTGACGGTTCTACCTCCGTATCCTTGATGTAACCACCAAGAACCCGGACCTTCTTGTTACTGAGGGGCTCTTCGAAAGTCTCTCCAGCAATGATGGCAGCATTGTTAGGATGGACTCCGCCTACCGGCACAACATCGCCTAGAAATAGAAATATTGACTATTGAACACATCAGCAAATGACAGCTTTATATAAAACTCAACTTAAGTCCAATACACTGTTTTAACTTTTTTAGACCTGGCCATGGCGCAGTTGGTAGCATGTCTGACTCCCAAACATGAGGTCCCAGGTTTTATCTTCGGTCATGGCAAAATTATATCTTTTCCAACAATTGTCTCTTATCAAAGGGGTGGATAATCTTAAACCTAAGTGGGATTAGCAGTTAGGGGCTCAGAAAGGATGTAGTGGTAATACTGGTGTAAGAAATACCAGGAACCCTTGGTTAGGTGCACCAGCCACCGCAATATGACTGAAATAGTATTTAATTTGGATTTAAACCCCATTTAGACAAACAAATCAACATTTTCAAAGAGAGAGCAAACTGAAAATAATTCACTGATTGAATAAGAAAATTGATTGATTGATCCAATCTCGCATTTTGACCAGCGGTGATCCTTAACTTTAAAGCTTAATATTTTTGTTGAACAAGCTATAGGTAGGAAATTCTGAACAAAGAAAGTATTTGACAAGAATGTTTCGACATTCAACTTTTTGTAACAAGAGCACCGCCTACAGGTGCTTACGCTCGGCTGCTTGGTGCTAGATAGTGGACAAAATGCATCTAGAGTTATCCTCCTTTATAGTATAGGTTGCTCTTTTGATAGTGAACAAGTGTGCCAAGTTTCAAGTGAATGCCTTTAGTAGAACCAGAGATATCACAAAATGTCAAACTTTTTGCAAAACGTGGATGACGATGATGACACCAAGGCTATCGCAATACCTCAGGTTTCTCCGAAAACAGCCAAGCTAAAAATGAATGATTTGATAGGACGACTGATAAGAGCAGTGATCCTTTAGTTCTTTAACCCTTTCCTGTTTCTCAAAATTTTTGACTGGCCCAATTTGAAACATGTTGCAGACGACAATGAAAAGTGAGTACAATTTGAAACAAAAACCATTCTATGTGGTAGAAAATATTGTGATAAAAGATGAAATTGCTTGTACCAAGCAATTTCTTCCTTTATCACAATATTTTCTTAAGTATAAAATTGCAGAGACATAAAAACCAGAGATTTTACAGGAAAGAGTTAAGGAAGGTTTTTCAAATACTAACAAACTAACCTGTATCAGGATCTAGTGTAACAGCCAGGACGGGTACCGGTAATCCTGAAGCTGGGTCCATCATGAGAGAACCGACCTCAATGGGTGTTGGTAAACCAGTCACAATGTCAATATGGGTACCACCTATAGGAAGAATGGCACCAGTCTGGGGGTGTACAGTCACACCCATAATTGGTACATGTAATGAGGTCTCGGAATCGCTCATTGGAGCTCCATATTTGAGGTCTGATGCATGTTGGAGAGGTGATAATCTTGTCCTGATTGGCTGACCGTTCTTGGTTGGGTACGGGACGAATGGTAGGAATGGATCTGCTGATCTGGGGGCTTCTCCTAAAAAAGAGAGGTGAGTCAAAGTTAAAGTTAACACTAGTGTTGAATTTCCATGCCCGTCTTGTCAAACACTTCAGACTGGTATATTTTTCAAGGTCACTTGTCCTGGACAAGTAAATACCAGTATGAATCTTGGAATGGTTTTAAAAGATCTCAAAGATTCATTGTCCTAATGTTTATATTGAAGGGTAGAAACTATTATTGTTAATGAAGAAAATGCTGGATTGCATCATTTTCTTCATTAACAACATTTCCTCAAATTTCATTCATTCACTTATAAGTGAATAAGTTCATTTGAGTTCGGACTAGTAGAAATCCAACACTTGAGGGGACAAACGTACCCATTTCCACACCTCTTGTTAATCTTGCTCTAGTGACCCACTCTTTCAAGCAACCACTTTTATAAGGCCACCACAATATAAGTACTCTGCCCAAAGAAAATGCTCATTGAAATTAACATATTTGATTTAAAACTTATCATAATCAAATCCTATGTTGTTTGAACTAATAAGCATAATCTCTGTGGAAGAAGGGCATCTGCAACTGATTTGAATTTGGACCTGTCTATAAGTTTACAGTCTATCAATGGGCTGAGCAAAGATTGACTTTTTAATCCATTCAATTACAATTACCCTTTTTGACACCCTCAAGAAAAACTAGAGCTGTCGCCCTCAAGGGCTGACGAGAATACCCCCCACACCGCTAAAAAGGCTTTTCTATGAAGGAGTGGAATTTGAAGCTGTTTAATCACATGCATGTCATGGTGGATGAACATTGCCAACCCTCCACCTCTTTCTGATTTTGTGTTTGTTGCTAGAGTTGACTGATTAGGAAAGGTTGGTCAATATGAGCCTATGTTAAAGAAAACTGTGTGAGGAGATGATGACACAAAATTATATCCACGAAAAGTCAATATGAGCCTATGTTAAATTTTTGCCCCATGGGGGGCGGGGTCAAATTTGACCTCAGGAAATAAACCGTTCGAGATTTTGTAAAGGTCAACAAGATGATGTTACTTACGAAATTTGGTAACTCCCCTTATGGTTACTGAGTTTTGCAATTTTAAATTTTGACTACTCCCCCCCCCCCCATTAAAAAAGTTCAAAATGGCATAACTCTGAAACTAACGACTGGATCAAGATGAAAATTGCAGGTGCACAACTTCATATGATAGGAAACAACCTGATAAAATTTCAGCAAAATTGGTCAAAAAATGTGGGAGGAGAAGAGGACACAAAATTATGTCCACGGAAGGACGGACGGACAGACAGACGGACGGACAACCTGATTCCAGTATACCCCCCCCATAACTTCGTTGTGGGGGGTATAAAAACTTCTGAAAACATTATTTCTTATTCTTCTACAATGTTTTCTACCGAGAAATTTAAAAAAAATCTAAAAGTTCACAAACTTTAAACTGTCTTCAGCAACACCTTTCAATTTGGACCAGTCAAAAATTTTGCCGTCTGGTAATGGTATAACCCACCTGTTGCAGAGTCGACCAGGAGAACCAGTCTAGATGTTATTGGATCGTACGCCACATTTCCTTGTAGGGGTAACACATGTCCAGTATGTGGATGGACAAAGTTGTCTTCTGGTACCGGAGCTACACGGCCATCTGCCAGCATCATCTTGGTGTTAGGTTTGGCTCGGAGCAGTCCTGTAGATTTGTCTGTATATACTAGGACTGAGGAACCTCCTGAAATAATTCAAGAAGACGTTTTCTTATGTGTGGGTAAACAACATAAATGAATTGAGATTTCCTCTTTATCCCATTACCAGATGTCAAAATTTTTGACTGGTCCAAATTGAAATAGGATAAATGCAACAATTCAAATCGCACAAAACTCAGAGAGTAAGTGCCAAATAAGGCAGAAAATATTGTGAGAAAAGGAGAACTTTCATGTAACAAGCAATTTCTCCTTTTCTCACAGAGTTTTCAAAAACCTTTTTTTCTCAAGGATTGTGAAGCAGGAATGTGTGGGAATCAGTTATAAGTAAGAGTTATATAACACAACAGCTACAAAAACTTACCTATACACAAACATGCCACAGCACTCACATATGATGCTCTACTTTATCATGCCAGTTCTTATGTTACGTAACAGCAGTGGTGAACCATGTCATAAGCATGTCCATCAACAATTGACCAATAGCGGCTGTCAATCCAATAATTAGTCAGCCAATGAAATCATTCATTTAGACTGGAAGTTCAGTTTGAACTTCAACATTGGACCCCATTTTGGTGAATCATTTTTGTTGGATGGCAGCTTCAAGCTGTAGTTATGACGTTAAGGTTGCCAACTAACCATTTACTTATTAATAACATGGTACTGGCCATGGATTTTGCAAAATATCGCTGTTAAAAATCGAGGTGGGACTTCCTGTCGGAGTCAATGGGCGGGGCAAGCAATTGGTCAATTGTTTTATTATATTTTCTGTAAAAAAATGACTCAGATAAAAATTCGACAACAAAAACTCAGCAGACATTACATTCCAAGAGACAGGAAAACCTAAGGATGGAGACTACCCATCTATATTCTGTCTTACACTGCCTGGACTATGAAGTAATCCCCTTGTCAACCACACGAGTAATATATTTTTGTTCTATAACAGCAATGACCAACAAAGCAAGAGCACCGCCTATGGGTGCTCATCTGTTTAGAAAGTGTATAAAAATAGGAGACAGGCACGCATTTAGAGTAAACTCGGTTAACCCTTTCCTGGTTTTTGAAATTTTAAACTGGTCCAAATTGAAAGAGGTTGCAGATGACAATGAAAAATGTGTGCAATTTGAAATCTGACCATCCTATGTGGTAGAAAACATTGTTATAAGCAATTTCTCCTTTTTCCTTTCTCCTTTTATAAACATAAAGGCAGTTACAACTGTTTCACATTGACCCTTCTTTATGCTGCTCTTTTAATAATGAACATATGTTCTAAGTTTACAAAAGAATGCATTACATTATATTTGAGATATCAACCCTTGTCATCTTGAATAAAATCTTTATTGATGAATAATTTAATTGTTAGTTTCGTCTATCAAAAACGAGCGTTCTGATTGGTCAAAAATTTAATTCAGACCTCCATGAACAAAATTTTGAGCACACAGCCATTTTGTATGCTTCCGCATAAAATAGTCCTATCCAAAAAGGTATCAAAATGTGTACAGCTTTTGGGTTTTTTGCTTGATGTTATTAAATTATAAGAAATGAAGTGATTGTTTTTTGTTTTCATGGAGGTATGAACCGAAAAACCTAATCACACTGTATGAATACACGAAGCGGATAGGGCTGAATACGCGAAGCGGATTCATACATTGTGTGATTAGTTTTTTCGGTTCATACCTCCATGAAAACAAAAAATATTCTCTTCATTTCTTAATTACACTAAAACTAAAGAATTGAGAGTGCTATGAGGCTTTAATCATGGGCCAATATATCTTCTCACAAATGAATTTTTAAACAAACTGGGCAAGCAGGTGGTGTATAAAAATATCAGACTGCACATTTGTGCAGTCTGATCTTTGTATATAAGCCCCTGCCAAAATAGGAATTTTCCGGGTTCATGACAAGGGTTAAAAAATATCAAACTTTTTGAAAAACAATCAAGACAACCCACTAGACAATGCTATGACATAACCCCAAAAACAACCAAGATAAAAGTAAAAGAACAAAAACTCACCAAATATTTCATTTCTAGAGGCAGGCGTATTTCCAGACAAGAGTTGTCCTCCTGTTCCCTGTCCTATGACACCCCAGCATCCAAGTCTGACGCTCTCATCCGTAACACAAGAACCCATTTTCTGTAACAGTGACGATACTCGGGATTCCATCAGTCTTTGAGACTCATAATCAAACTGTCCACCAGAGTCCGTCATTTGTCCTCTCTGTAACCTCTCTGAGTAGTCTTTCAGGCTTCTGCTGGCTTCTCTCAAGCTAGCTTGGTAGTTTACCTATTACGAGATGGAAAGAATATTTTTTTGTTTTCATGAAATTATATAATGAAACAAGGTGTCAAATTGTCACAAGATAGGCCCGTCACACTGCTTAATATTAACTGGGGGTTTGAATAGAACTGAAGTTATTTTGAATGAATTTTTTTTGTCAAACAAAGTATGAAAAACAACAAAGGGCAATAACTCAAAATATATGCTAGGTAAAGTTTTGGTTCTTGTACACTGCACTCCCCCTTGGTGAGATCTATCCATCCATGAAGTTTCATGATTCTAGCTATAATACTTTTAGAGATATACTCCGGACAAGATTCAAGTATGAAAAACAACAAAGGGCAATAACTCAAAAAATAGGCCAGGTAGAGTTATGGTTCTTGTACACTGCACTCCCACTTGGTGAGCTCTATCCATCCATGAAATTTCATGATTCTAGCTATTATACTTTTAGAGATATACTCCGGACAAGATTCAAGTATGAAAAACAAAACAAGTGCAATAACTCAAAAAATAGGCCAGGTAGAGTTATGGTTCTTGTGCACTGCACTCCCCCTTGGTAAGATCTATACACCTATGAAGTTTCATGATCATAGCTATAATACTTTTAGAGATATACTCCAGGAATTTCAAGTATGAAAAACAACAAAGGGCAATAACTTAAAAAAAGGCTGGGTAGAGTTATGGTTCTTGTACACGGCACTCCAACTTGGTGAGCTCTATCCATCCATGAAATTTCATGGTTCTAGCTATTATAATTTTAGAGATATACTCCAGACAAGATTCAAGTATGAAAAACAACAAAGGGCAATAACTCAAAAAATAGGCCAGGTAGAGTTATGGTTCTTGTACACTGCACTTCCACTTGGTGAGCTCTATCCATCCATGATATTTCATGATTCTAGCTATAATACTTTAAGAGATATACTCCAGACAAGATTCAAGTATGAAAAACAACAAAGGGCAATAACTCAAAAATTAGGCCAGGTAGAGTTATGGTTCTTGTGCACTGCACTCTCCCTTGGTGAGATCTATCCATCCATGAAGTTTCATGATCCTAGCTATGATACTTTTAGAGATATACTCCGGACAAGATTCAAGTATAAAAAACAACAAAGGGCAATAACTCAAAAAATAGGCTTGGTAGAGTTATGGTTCTTGTACATTGCACTCCCACTTGGTGAGGTCTATCCATCTATGAAGTTTCATGATTCTAGCTATGATACTTTTAGAGATATACTCTGGACAAGATTCAAGTATGAAAAACAACAAAGGGCAATAACTCAAAAAATAGGCCAGGTAGAGTTATGGTTCTTGTACACTGCACTCCCACTTTGTGAGCTCTATCCATCCATGAAATTTCATGATTCTAGCTATTATACTTTTAGAGATATATTCCAGACATGATTCAAGTATGAAAAACAACAAAGGGCAATAACTCAAAAAATAGGTAAGGTAGAGTTATGGTTCTTGTACACTGCACTCCCAATTGGTGAGCTCTATCCATCCATGAAATTTCATGATTCTAGCAATTATAATTTTAGAGATTTACTCTGGACAAGATTCAAATATGGAAAACATGAAGGGCAATAACTCAAAAAATAGGCCAGGTAGAGTTATGGTTCTTGTACACTGCACTCCCACTTGTTGAGCTCTATCCATCCATGAAATTTCATGATTCTAGCTAATATACTTTTAGAGAAATACTCCCTGACATGATTCAAGTATGAAAAACAACAAAGGGCAATAACTCAAAAAGTAGGCCAGGTAGAGTTATGGTTCTTGTACACTGCACTCCCCCTTGGTGAGATCTATACACCGATGAAGTTTCATGATCCTAGCTTAAATACTTTTAGAGACATACTCCGGACAAGATTCAAGTATGAAAAACAACAAAGGGCAATAACTCAAAGAACAGGCCAGGTAGAGTTATGGTTCTTGTGCACTGCACCCCCCCTTGGTGAGATCTATACACCCTTGAAGTTTCATGATCCTAGCTATAATACTTTTAGAGGTATACTCCGGACAAGATTCAAGTATGAAAAACATTTAAGGGCAAATACTCAAAAATAGGCCAGGTAGAGTTATGGTTCTTGTGCACTGCACTCCCCCTTGGTTAGATCTATACACCCATGAAGTTATATGATCCTAGCTTCAATACTTTTAGAGATATACTCCGGACAAGATTCATGTATGAAAAACAACAGAGGGCAATAACTCAAAAAATAGGCCAGGTAGAGTTATGGTTCTTGTGCACTGCACTCCCCCTTGGTGAGATCTATACACCCATGAAGTTTCATGATCCTAGCTATAATACTATATACGCCCGGACACCCGGACGCCGGGACGCCCGGACATCACGGGTGATCCCATAATACGTCCCGTCTTCGACGGGCGTATAAAAACTAATCACTCTGTATGGATACCCAAAGCATATACATAGTTTCATACCTCCATGAAAACGAAAAAATATTCTCTTCATTTCTTACAATTTAATGATATCTAGCAAAAAAAGCAAATACTTTACAAACTTTGATACCATTTTGATGGAACTAATTTGTGCAGAAGCATACAAAATAGCTGTGCGTTGAAAATTTTGTTCATGGAGTTATGAATAATTGTTTCAGGTCAATCAGAATCCTTGTTTTTATACACAAAACTAAAATTGAATTATTAGGAAATAAGCAAAATGATAGTATGTTGTAATTGATAAATCTTTGACCACATCCATTTACTCTGTTGGTGCTGCCTATAGACTCCAAATTTCTACTTCTTTTTTAACCAATTCCCTTGCAACAAAATTTTAGACTGGTCTAAATTGAAAGAAGCTGCAGACGACAATTTCAACTTCATGAAATTTTAAATTTTTCTGCCTTTTTTGATAGAAACATAGTGCATAATGAAGAAATTGCATGATACAAGCAATTTGTTCATACCCACTATGTTTTCTAAAGAATTTTTCTTGAGGGGCGAAAAAAGGAGGGCTTCTGTGGTAATGGGTTGAATAGTGTTATTTTGCATTGTTTATGGCAAGTACTTCCTAACAAAAAAGTAGAATGGTTGGTTAGAGTTATATACTTCATAACTATAGATTAAATAAGCTGTAGTTACGAAGTTTAAGTCACCAAACCAACAAAAATATTTCAAACAAATGGCGGTCAATATCAGAGTTCAAAGCTCGAAGCCCTAGAGCTAAAATTGAAAACAATTGCATTTTAAAAGCAATTTCAGCATTTCATTTTGCCATCTACCCAGAAAGAAATTTCTTAAATTCTATAACTTGAAATTGTTGTATCTTTGAATTTGAACCAGGCCAGAATTTCGTTGTCTGGTGATTGGTTTAATATTTGCAACACTGGATATGCTTCTACCCTTCAATCTAATTTTCACAAATAAATTCTCACCTGGTGTTCCTCTCGACATTTCTCATCCTCATTAGCCAAATGTTCTTGTCTTGCTAGGATAGTGCTGAATCTGTGCCCGACCTCCTTTCGCCTTTCGAGTTCACGCTCTAGATCAGCCAGTGTTCTGTTATACGCCTCCATATCTTGCTCTGTCAACATGACGTTCATACCCTTTAAGTTCATCTTGGCCGCCCAGAGTGATTTGAGAGAGTCTGTCTGACCGGATACCTTGTTGTACATTTGTTTCACCTGGAATATTGAATGAATGGGGTTTAACGCCATTTTTAACAGTAGTTCAGTCATATCACAGAAGCTGGAGCACCTAACAATGGATTCCTGGTATTTCTCGCACCAATACTACCACTACATCCTTTCTGAGCCTCCATCTACTCATCCCACTAAGGTTTATGATTATCCACCCATTGGCGAGAGACACAAATTCACCTTAATAAATCTGATAGCAGATTGTTTTAACCCTTTCCCACACAATGACACTTTTTAATGCCGCTCAAGAAAAACAAATGGGAAAACATGGAGGAAAATGAAGAAATTGCTTGTTACAAGCAATTTCTTCATTTTCCACAACGTTTTCAACCCAGAAAAGTGAAAACACCTAAAATTTCATTCACTTTAAATTGTCCTCTGAAACTCATTTCAACTTGTACCAGTCTAAAATTTTGTTGACTGGTAACTGGTGAAAAATTATAGTAAACTCATGGGATTTAATAAATAGAGGACAATTGTTTATTTCAGTGTAAGGTCAATTTATATTTCATTGAGTGAACAACAAAAGCTTTATTTTCACGAGTGGCGAAGCCACGATTGAAAATATAGCTTTTGTTGTTCACTCAATGAAATATAAATCAATCTTACTCGAAAAACAAAAGATTGTTCTATTTCCTTAATGCAAAAATTAGACAAAATGCGAAAATGATATGACACAAGTCATTTTCTTAAAGCGCATCATTTTGCATGTGACTGCTATGCAACGCTTATGACGTCACTTATTTGGCTCTGCTTAGATAACGTTAGATATGGTGAAATGAATGAAAGCGGGGCATAAGTTTTTGATAATTTCACTGGATAGGCGGTGAGTTTATCAAATGATAATCTACCGTTATTTCTCGATAATCCACAGAAAGCATATTGTTCTATGAAACACCTCTAATTCTTTCCTTTGATACATACATACCTTATACACTAAGTTGGACACAACAGAAAAAATCCATACAAAAATGTAATATTAAAATATGTGAAATAAGCAATTGAATTTACCTCATCTTTCTGTTGTCCCAAGGTCACCGTGACGTTTCTGGATTGTTTGGACAGTGTATCGTAAACTCGTCTGGAACTAAAGCCTTCGAGATCAACTTGTCGATTGTAATCCCAGAAATCATCATCAGTTCTCTCCCTTGTATCATCTGTAAAATTAATTTTTTGATAACCCTTTCCTGTACAAAACCTGGGATTTACGTCACTGGGATTTTATACTTTGACAAACATTTTGGAAAAAGGAGAAATCATTGTCACAAGTAATTTCTCCTTTTCCCACATTATTTTAGATTACATAGTATGGTTTCATACCAAATTGCATCCAACTTTGATTGCCGTCTGCAACCTCTTTCTATTTAGACCCTGCTAAAATTTAAAAAATGAGAAAAGGGTTAACACAATACCAAAAAAATACACTTTTTGACACCCTAAAGAAATATAGTTGTTGGCAAACTTTGTGAGAAAAGGAGAAATAGCTTGCAATAAGCAATATCTCCTTTCTCACAAGCTTTACTACCCTATTTTTCAATTATTTTCCAATTTTAGCAGACTTTATAATGTTGTCTGCAACTTCTTTCAATTTTTTGTCATCTTGTTATCGGTTAAATACATGCAATCATAAAAACAAAATCCCATCCTCTCTTGCTCATGTCTGATCAAGAATATCATCAATTATATTTACACATCCCGAATGTCAATACACAAATCATTCGAACAATAATATTATTTTTCCATCTGAAGCTGCCATGTGTATATAGGACATTTATGCAAAACCTTTCCTTGGCATTCAAACATAGTGTCATATCTACAGCTCGTCAGAATATTTAGGATGCTCAGCAATAATTTGTTTTATGTAATATAATTTGGTATTCCAGACAAAGTGAAATGGCACACTACTGTTTTCAGTGTGCCTGGATGGTGGTCCATTAATTATTTTGATGAACCAAAAATGTGACAGTTTACTTCAACAACCCATTATTTTTCTTAAACCCTTTCCTGCACAATCCCTGGTTTTCATGTCCAAGCTATTTTATACTTAAGACAAAAATATGGGAAAAGAAGAAATTGCTTGCAACGAACCTAAGAAATAAGTGGGCTGGGCCAGCGTTTGGTCTATTGACGGATTACTGACCTTGCCTGCTGACAAAATAGTTCAACTATCCCTACTTTTTACATCCTTGTATATTTATAATTGAGAAAACATTGAAGAAAAAGAAGTTGTTTGTAATAAGCAATTTCTTATTTTTTCACAATATTTTCTACCCTACTAAATGGTCATTTTCAAATTAAATCTGCTTTACATTTTTCTGAAAAACTTTTGAATTTGGAAAAGTCTAAAAGTTTGCCAACAGGAAAGAGTTAAACATTTGATTGACAGTAGCATTATGTCAATTACAGATTGGATGACTATATATACAGAAAACTTACCTGACACAACAGGTGGTGGAGGAGGTAGAGGTGGGAAGGCTCCAGCCTGTAAAGCATGCATGTTTCTGTGGTATTTCCTGACCGGGTATACAGTGGATCCTTTACTAGCGTAGTTGTCAAAGTCGTATTTAGAGGCGACCAGTCTATAGAATGGGTATAAGTAGGAGTTTTTCATCCAGCCATACTTTCTGAACAGGAACTGAAATAACATGTCATTTTCTTAACTCTTGTTAACCCTTTCCTGTTTTCCAAAATTTTAGATTTGTCCAAATTGAAAGGTTTTGCAGACGAAAATTCAAATTGAATTTTATTTGGAAAAAAATCAATCAGTAGGGTAGAAAATATTGTTTGAAAAAGAAATTGCTTGTTACAAGCAATTTCTTCTTTTTCTACAATGTTTTCTCAAACATTTACAGGGATGTTAAAACCAGGGTTTAAACAGGAAGGGGTTAAGCTGAATAAAATCTTTATCTGAATTTGTATTAAAAATCAAAGGCAAAAAGCACTGGGAGCACTAGATAAGGGTGAAAATTTATTTTGAAAACAAATTTATTTATCAACAACTCTGGGTTGATGGAGACAAACAGGAGGTGTATATTATGTGCAGTCTGATCTTAGTCTATACCTACTGCCAAAACAGGAATATTCCAGGTTCAGCATGACATAACACATATCATGCTGTATAGAATCGTAGGACTGAATGCACTGGAAGCACTTGTTACGGGTCAGTATTTCTTTCAAACTTAATAACATAAACAGCACTGACTTGAAAATGGCAAACAGGCACACTAAGATAAGTCTGCATGTATGTGCAGGCTGATCTTTGTCTCTACCTTCTTGCCAAAAACAGGAATATTCATTAGTCAGTATTAATTGTTGGTTGCATTGGATAATAAGAACAATTGAACAGCTTAAGTCATTATGGAGACAGGGCCACAATTTAAAGTTTCTTGCCTTCTTGCCAAAAACAGGAATATTCATTATTCAGTATGAATTATTGGTTGCATTGGGTATTAAAAACCATTGACCTTCTTTCAATTTGGACCGGTCTTAAATTTCACTGTGTGGGATTTGGTTAAGCCATTATTGAGACAGGGCCATAGTTTTAAGTTTCATCCAAATGACAGGAAAGGCCAGGGATCAAACCAGGGACCCCTGACACTAAAGTCTAGCATGTTAACACTAGATAATATCTAGGAATATGTGACCTTGACATTCAAATTCTACACATGACCTTGATTTTGTACACAAGTACAAAGGTCTTACCATTCAGAACACGTTTGTAAAATATGAATGCCCTATCCTGTGCCATTCAAAAGTAATTTCATATATTTAAGTTTATAAAATTTACCTTAAAACAAACCTTGACTTCATCAAATGACATTGAACTTTAGTATCAATCAGAAGATCAAACCACACAGTGAATATTGGAGGTATATAAAATCTCTATCAAACAATCATTACAAAGGGAAAATATTTTTCTATAAGAAAAATACTTTATCTTTGACAATTGACCTTCACCTTATCCAAATACAAAGGTTTCACAGAGAATACACTAGATCCATGAGTTCAAATATAATGGTTTTAAAATAAGTCACTAGTGACCTTGACCATTGACCTATGTGGGATAGTGAAGTAACTTACCAAAGCTAGAATCATGAGTATGATAATGAACACTCCACTACCCAGGAGAATAAAGATGACTGGCCAATCAGGCTCTTGTAGAACTTCTTGGCTGATACCCACACCGTTAGAAACCAGGTTCAAGGTCGTTACCGGGAAGAACGGACCTGTAGATGAACACTGGGTGTTTGGCTGCATGACAGAGATGTACTGAAATTAACATAACAGAGAAATATCATAAGTACTGTTTCTTATAAACAAGCTGCCAAGTCTAAAAAGTGGTTCATCATAAACTCATGGCTACTTTGATTAACCCATTCCCGCACAATTCTGCTTATTAATGCTCACTAAGAAAAAGCTTTTGAAGATACTATTGAATATGAGGAAATTGCTTGTTACAAGCAAATTCTTCATTAACAATGTTTTCTATCCAAAAAGACAAATTATCTTTAAAATCTACAAACCTTAATTTGTCATCTGCAACTTCTTTCAATTCGTTCCAGTCTAAAAAATTTCATCTTGTAGTGGGTTAGAAATAAAGGATATCAATTTTTTTCCCATTACCAGATGGCAAATTTTTAGAGTGGTCCAAATTGAAAGAAGTTGCAGACAACAATTTAAAGTTGATAAAAGTTTAGATATTCTCAACTTTCTGGATAGAAAATATTGTGTAAAATGAAGAAATTTCTTGTTACAAGCAATTTCTTCATTTAACACAATGATTTCCTAATTGCTTATCATGCAGGGCATAAAATAGTGTTACTGTGTGGGAATGGGTTACGACTTAATATTCTTAAGATAACTAACTCATCTAAAGAGAACACATTGATAAACAATGTTTATTAAAGGAATGCATCAATATGAGAACTCAAATTCATAACCAGAAGTAATTTCTGGTTATCAGTAAGTAATTTCTGGTTAAAAAGCTAGGGAAAACATTGTGAAACAAGGTGCCAAACTGTCACAAGATACGCCCGTCAAACTGCTTAATATTAACTGGGGGTTTGAATAGAACTGAGGTTATTTTGAATGAATTTTTTTGTCAAACAAAGTATGAAAAACAACAAAGGGCAATAACTCAAAATATACGCTAGGTAGAGTTATGGTTCTTGTACACTGCACTCCCACTTGGTGAGCTCTATCCATCCATGAAGTTTCATGATTCTAGCTATTATACTTTTAGAGATATACTCCGGACAAGATTCAAGTATGAAAAACAACAAAGGGCAATAACTCAAAAAATAGGCCAGGTAGAGTTATGGTTCTTGTACACTGCACTCCCACTTGGTGAGCTCTATCCATCCATGAAATTTCATGATTCTAGCTATTATACTTTTAGAGATATACTCCGGACATGATTCAAGTATGAAAAACAACAAAGGGCAATAACTCAAAAACAAGGCTAGGTAGAGTTATGGTTCTTGTGCACTGCACTCCCCCTTGGTGAGATCTATACACCCATGAAGTTTCATGATCCTAGCTATAATACTTTTAGAGATATACTCCGGACAAGATTCAAGTATGAAAAACAACAAAGGGCAATAATTCAAAAACTAGGCTAGGTAGAGTTATGGTTCTTGTGCACTGCACTCCCCCTAGTTGAGATCTATACACCCATGAAGTTTCATGATTCTAGCTTTTATAATATTAGAGATATACTCCGGACAAGATTCAAGTATGAAAAACAACAAAGAGCAATAACTCAAAAAATAGGCTAGGTAGAGTTATGGTTCTTGTGCACTGCACTCCCACTTGGTGAGCTCTATCCATCTATGAAGTTTCATGATTCTAGCTATTATAATTTTAGAGATATACTCCGGACAAGATTCAAGTATGGAAAACAACAAAGGGCAATAACTCAAAAAATAGGCCAGGTAGAGTAATGGTTCTTGTGCACTGCACTCCCCCTTGGTGAGATCTATACACCCATGAAGTTTCATGATCCTAGCTGTAATTCTTTTAGAGATATACTCCGGACAAGATTCAAGTATGAAAAACAACAAAGGGCAATAACTCAAAAAATAGGCTAGGTAGAGTTATGGTTATTGTGCACTGCACTCCCCCTTGGTGAGATCTATACACCCATGAAGTTTCATGATCCTAGCTATAATACTTTTAGAGATATACCATGGACATGATTCAAGTATGAAAAACAACAAAGGGCAATAACTCAAAAAATAGGCTAGGTAGAGTTATGGTTCTTGTGCACTGCACTCCCCCTTGGTGAGATCTATACACCCATGAAGTTTCATGATCCTAGCTATCTTACTTTTAGAGATATACTCCGGACGAGATTCAAGTATGAAAGACAACAAAGGGCAATAACTCAAAAAATAGGCTAGGTAGAGTTATGGTTCTTGTACACTGCACTCCCACTTGGTGAGCTCTATCCATCCATGAAGTTTCATGATTCTAGCTTTTATTCTTTTAGAGATATACTCCGGACAAGATTCAAGTATGAAAAACAACAAAGGGCAATAACTCAAAAAATAGGCCAGGTAGAGTTATGGTTCCTGTGCACTGCACTCCCCCTTGGTGAGATCTATACACCCATGAAGTTTCATGATCCTAGCTTTTATAATATTAGAGATATACTCCGGACAAGATACAAGTATGAAAAACAACAAAGGGCGATAACTCAAAAAATAGGATAGGTAGAGTTATGGTTCTTGTGCACTGCACTCCCCCTTGGTGAGATCTATACACCAATGAAGTTTCATGATCCTAGCTATTATACTTTTAGAGATATACTCCGGACAAGATTCAAGTATGAAAAACAACAAAGGGCAATAACTCAAAAAATAGGCTAGGTAGAGTTATGGTTATTGAGCACTGCACTCCGTATTGATGAGTAGAATATAACTGCCAAGTTTAAAGTCAATCGGACTTACGGTGACAGAGTTATGCTCCGGACAAAGAAGTGGACACCGCCGGACAACCGGACGCCCGGACGACCGGACGCCCGGACGGCCGGACGCCCGGACGCCTGGACACCAGGGGTGATCCCATAATACGTCCCGTCTTCGACGGGCGTATAAAAATGAAGAAATTGCTTGTAACAAAGAATTTCTTCATTTTCAATCATATTTTCTTCCAAGAAAGAGAGAATTTTAAAAATCTGCCAACTTAAAATTGACAACAAACTTTTAGATAAGTCCTAATTCAAAGAAATTTTAGTAAACAATTTCTAACTGATCAAATTTTAAAAAACCCTATCTTCTTGGGTAGAAAGTATTCTAAAAAGCAATTTCTTAATTTCCCACAATGTTTCTCCACTTTTTTTTCTTGCAGGGCATAAAAAGGTGTGATGTTAGAAAGGATTAAACAAATATACTCACAATTTTCTTGTATATGTTGGAACTGGAGTAGAATACATAGGTACCAGCATCGTTAAACTGGTATGAGAATAGCGTAGTGCTGGTGCTGGTTTGAGCCTGGGCCTCTGCTAGTTTTCGGAACCCTCCGTAGTCAAACTGGCTGTTGGTGTTGTATAGGTTGTTTCTATTACAAAATAAAAGGAAAGATTACCACATTATAACACCATCTATTATTTTGACAAGTTAAAGAAAATAGCCTTGGTAAACATTGTGGGGAAAGGAGAAATTGTACATGTAATTTCTCCTTACCCACAAAATTGTCTAGCCTATTTGGCATTAACTTTGTAATCTCGAATGTACTTTGGAGTTATTTAAGCATTTTCTTCCAATTTGGACCAGTCTAAAATGTTTTCTTGCAGTAATGCGTTTATTTATTATTAGTGAAATATAGGAAGTATAAGACTAAATAGCAATATTATTTCAGATATATCAAGACTGCTGGTACACCTAACCATTATTTTCAGTCATTTTGCAGATACCAATACAACAACAACATTCTAGCCTAGCCATGACAGGTTAATTAAATACATCCATATGGTAAAAAAATATGAAAAAAAGAAATTCTGGTTACTGTATGATATGGAGTGTCACTTTGAAGGAAGAAGGGAAACCTTTCCAAATCAGGCATAATTTTTGTCTTTTTCTTAACTCATTATCAGACAACAATATTTTAGTTTCGTTTAACTTGACAGAGGTTAAAGATGTTGGATTACATTGAAAATAATCAAATAGAGTAGAACATATTGTGACAAGTAATTAAACCCTTTCCTAAAATATCTTTGAAATATTTTGCTGTTGAAATATAGCCTTTTTTATTAAAAAAAGGCCATAACTCAAAGAAATAAGGCCATTACTCAAAGAAATAAGGATGAACCAAAACCAAAATAACATTGAGTGTACATATGAATCAAATACATTCAGTAGTTGAAGAAAAAATGATTGGACAATTCTTAAAAACAAAGGGCTATAACTCCATTAACCCATTCCCACACTGTTATGCCTTGACATGCCCCCAAAGAAAAAGCTGTGGAAAACAATGTGGAATATGAAGAAATTGTGCAATTTCTTCATTTTCCAGAATGTTTTCTTCTTAGAAAAATTAAACAATCCATAATTTTATCAACTTTAAATTGTCGTTTGCAACTTCTTTCGAATTCGGCCAGTCTAAAATTCTACTGTCTAGTAATGGTTTAAAAAATAAATTGAACAATACTCCCAACAATTGATACTGAGTTAGTTTATGGAATTTGAATCAAATCCAACCCAAAGTTTAGGATAAAATTAGTAGACAAGAAAAAGTTACAGACCAACTGACAGGCTGAATCTTATAAACCTTATACATATGTTAGGGGTGGGGTACAGTAAAATAAAGTGGTACCCATACCTATCATAGACTGGATAATTATTGTTATTGACAGCCCATATCATGAAGGCACCATTCTCCAAGCAGGTAATTGGATTCTTGATTCCGGAGAATGTTGTTCCATTGAATGTTGCTGTAGCCAGTAGACGACGACGAGAGGTCCAATAACTTGTGTCGCTGTCGGCAGTAGCGTTACCAGTGATGTTGTCCTTTACGTTGAAGTTGATTAACGCTATCAAAGAGTACGGGTCTGGGTTGTACACGCCTTTAAAATACAAACACATCTTGCATTTAGACTTAACCCTTTCCTGTTTAAACCCGGGAATTTACGTTGCTGTGATTTTACACTTGAGAAAACATTGTGGAAAAAGAAGAAATTGCTTGTGATAAGCAATTTCTCCCTTTTCCACAATTTTTTCTACCACATGAGTTGGTTTCATTTCAAATTGCATCCAATTTTTAATGTTGTCTGCATCCTCTTTGAATTTGGACCAGTCTAAAATTTCAAAAAACAGGAAAGGGTTAATTGACCTTTGAATATTATCTTGACTTTGAACCTACCTGCCAAATGCAACAAATTGGAGATCTACTCATACTGGAAAATAATGTTGCAAATTTATGTTAAACACAATGACCAGAAGACAAAAATTTAGACTAGTCCAAATTCAAAGATGCAGCAGACAACAAAAATTTAGTTGATGGAATTTTGGAATCCTTTGACTTCTTTGATAGAAAAAAAATGTAGAACAATGTTTTCCACAGCTTTCCTCCGAGGGGCATCAAAAATCTATTTTGTCTACAAAGCTAATACATAAATAAACTGAGAACAATGCAATGTGTTTATAAAGTGAATAAGGACGAGTTTGCACCCCCCCCCTTAATCCATTCCAACTCAATGCTTCCTTTTTACCCCCTCAATAAAAAATAAAGCAATTTCTTCATTATCCACAATATTTTCTGTCCTGTAGGACCAAGATTTTTAAAATTTCATCAACTTCAAATTCTCATCTGCAACTTTTTTCAATTTGGACCAGTCTAAAATTTTTTTGTGTTGGATTAGGTTAAACAGCCTTTTTTAGGAATGTGACCTCAATACTTTACCTTGACCTTGATGGATGACCTAGATGTTACAATTAACTGATAGCTATCAACGAAAGGAACCTCTGTCTTGAATATGAGCCACGAATCAGACAGACAGACATCAGTAAAATAATATCCCATGTAACTTATCAATGCAGGGGCATAAGAAGTCTCATATTGTGACAAAAGAATAAATCACTTGTTGTACGCAACTTCCTTTTTTTGTTTATCATTTGATTTGTAAAATTTAGGATTGGGTGGTAGAGATTTAACCAGTTATCACACAATAACCTTTTCTGACACCCCCCACCCCCCAAGAAAAAAAGTTTTTGAAAACTTTGCAAAGTATGGAAAATTGCTTGTTACAAGCACTTTGTTCATCATCTACAATGTAGTCTACCTCACAAGATAAAAAGATAAAATTCCAATAACTAAAAATTGTCCTCTGAAATATATTTAAATTTGGACCTTTCTAAAATTTTGTCATCTTGTAATGGAACAAGACATGAATTAGCGTCTGAAACCTCTTTCAATTTGTGCCAGTCTAAAGTTTTGTCTGGTAAAGGGTTAAAAAAAAAATTATACAGCAGAATCCATACCCAAGAATCCACCCGTTGTTTCATCCATAGAGCTAAATGTCACACTGTAGAATGTATCATCGTTGGAGTCGCACTGAGCTGTAGTGAAGGTGTTTTCTGAGTTGATAATGGCCGTGAGGGAGGACGCTACATACTCTCGCTGTAGAAATGACAAGAGCAACAAATAAATAATAGGCATAATAAGATATATATTGTGAGATTTTACTGGAGACTGATTCTAACGAGTATACGCCCGATTGGGCTTGTCAGTAATCTTGGCTTGTCAGTAACCTGACCTTGAATGATAGCTAATGATTTTTGTCAATTGAAAGATGTTATCACCTGAATAATACTGTTTACACTTGAGGAACAAGACAGCTTTATAATAACTTATCATTCAACATTATGTACAATGGTCAATTTCTATAATTTGAATACAAATGGCATGAAAAAAGGACCTTAACCAATGACCTTGAAACAAGTTTCAAAAGAAATTACTCACCACAAGCAATAAATATATGACCTTGAAAACTGATCTTGACAAATAAACTACAGTAAAACCCCTCTTTACGACCACCCCGGAAATACGGGCACCCCGCTATTACGACCGAATTTTAACAGAACGGAATTTTTTGTTCTTTATTTCAATGGTTGTAAACCCCTCTAAATTGAGCATCCTGCTATTCCAAATTATGACCACTAAATTCAGTACCAACTATAGCTGAAACACTATTTTGAACCCCACTAAAACGATTAGTAACTTCACACCTTGAAACCGACCACCCGAATTTCACACTTGATAAGATATTGGATATTTGATTATATGATACCAAACCCTTATTATGATAGGCGTTATTTCTATTAAATACATTAAAGTGGCCAATCACTAAGAAATTATGGCTTGCATTATTTGTTATTTGAATAAGTCATGGGTTTTGACTCGAGTAATAAACTCGAAAGTAAAACATATCCGAGAAGTTATGATTAGTTTGTTTATGGCCCTCTGAACAGTTAATTAGCAATTTGAATTTTGATTTCAACTTAACTGATGTTCAGTATTTGCAATATAGAAGATATGATATCAACAGTTTGACATTTTGAACTTGTCCTTATGTATGATTTATAAAATAATCTGAGGTCTGACCTCTGATTCGGATCAAAATGGAGAAGAGAGAAAGTAGAACTAATCAAAGATTGTAAATGTGAAAATGACTTATGATTCCGCTGTAGTACATATTTTTATAGTTCTATTTTTTGTATGTATAGTTTTAATATAGTCAAATAACGAAGATACGCATAAATTACTTGACAACAAACTACTAAGCCTCAGTATTTTGACTACCCCGCTATTAAGACCTCTTTCAGAAAGTACCATAAAAGGTCGTATTAGTCGGGGTTCTAATGTATAACAATGGTTCAGTTTAGGTTTTTCAGAGCTCAAAATGACCTTGACATTTGAATTCAATCAATTCAAGGGCAGATAATTCAAGAAAGACCCAAGCTCTCTACAATTTCTTGTAATATGGATAATTCTAAAATAATATTATCTATGGAAGGGTTGACCCATTACATGTACCATGTGACAATATTTTAGACTAATCTAAATTGAAAGATGTTGAAGAAGTCAATTAAACATTGGTATTATGTAATGATCTCTACCTTTTACCACAAAAAATTGTGGGCATTGAAGAAATTGCTTGTAACAAATTGCTTGTTACAAGCAATTTCTTCAATTTCCACAATACTTTACAAAGCTTTTTACTTAACCCATTACAAGAGGGTAAAAATTTTAGACAAGTCCAAATTGAAAGGAGTTGCAGACGACATTTTGAAGTTAAAGAAATTTAAGTTTTTTTCAACTTTCTGGGTGGAAAACATTGTGTTAAAGTTTTCCCAATTGATTTTCTTGATGGGTGTCCAAAAGCCTCATTGTGTGGTAATGGGTTAAGGGGCATTGTGTGGGGATGGGTAAATGCATTTGTCAGGTTTCCATGACAAATTAATAATTATTCTCACCAAGATTGTTCCATTTGTCAAACTAATTCGTAGGTATGGTTCACTGGGAGCACCAGCACATACAAACTGGATAACCTTTTGGGAATCTTTTCGGCATTGTAAGTCACAAATGGATTCCAGATCGTCCGGTGAACACAGACAAGACCCATATTGTTCCACTTGGCCTGAATATTCACCCACATCACACACCTAGAACAATTTATTTATTTAGTAAAAGGAGGTACTGGTATATAATTATATCATCAAATTAAGAGGATAAGAAAAAACAGGATTTGAAATGAATTTTTCCTCAAAAATTATTCAAAACTTGTTATCCTTATAATTGATGCAAGATAGAGAGAGATTATTTTAACCCTTTCCCGTTTTTGGAAATTTTAGACTAGTCCAAATTGAAAGAGGTTGCAGACGACAATGAAAACTGGATGCTATTTGAAATGAAACCATCCTATGTGGTAGAAAATATTGTGGAAAAAGGAGAAATTGCTTGTTACAAGCAATTTCTTCTTTTTCCACAATGTTTTCTCATGCATAAAATCACAGGAGCATAAAATCCCGTATTTGAACAGGAAAGGGTTAATCAAAGAGATCATTGTCAATTTTTTTATTTCAAAGTGAAAAATGGCAAATGTTACTGTACAAAGTAATTCGCATATTAATCTTAAAACAGATTTACTTGTTTATTCTGACCAATCAGATACATTTGAATCTAGGTCACACACACAGCTTATGACATCATGGGATGTTTTGAGCCATTTTAAAGAAGTTGTGGAGTGTTTTCAATGATATAAATGGAATGGTGAACACGCAATTTAGAATGAAATAGAGTGGAACAAGCAACAATTTCATGATATTTCTTACTGTATAATCAAGCATTTAATTCATTACTAGGCCACAGCATTTCAGACTTGTCCGAATTGAAAGGAATTGCAGATGGTAATTTAAAGTTTATGATATTTCAGATTTTTTCAACTTTCTAGGTAGAAAAAATTGTGTAAAATGAAGAAATTTCTCAATTTCACACAATGTTTTTGCAATTGTTTTTCTTGAGGGGCGCCCAAAAGCGTCACTGTGTGGGAATTGGTTAAGAAACAAAAGTATCACATTACTTTGTTCGCTTTCTTAAAAAAACAAAAACAAAAAAAAAAACCACACTTCTGTCATAACTGCATGTATTTTCAAAGTATTTACACTAATGAAATTATTTCTCAATAATACATCGTGAATGTGATATTTTACATGATTCGGGATAACTTACGTTGTCAGTGCAATGTTGGACAAAATCTGCCGTTGAGAAGCAGCTTCCGTCCTGGTATCGCCACTCGTCATCATCACAGTTGGGGTAAACTTCCTGCGTACAATCTGATGAAGAACTGCTCTCAATGAAACCAGCTTGACATGGGCATAATCTGTCACTCTCCTAGAATAAATTGATTGATTGAATGGGGTTTAACGAAACTTTTAACAGTATTTCAGTCATGGAGCACCTAACAATGGATTCCTGGTATTTCTCAACGCTTGGCTGCAGGTGCTGGATAATGCAATAAATTCTTAGTCGTAAAAAGGGGCATATCTCTTACAAAAACGCTTTTAGAGTTATCCCCCATGATAGTCTAGATAGCTCTTTTGATGGTCAATCCACATGCAAAGTTTCATGAGGATATCTTCTCTGTTGTTTTCAAAGATATCCTCAAGAAAATTTATGCCCCTTTTTCGACTTAGAATTTTGCATTATCCAGCACCTGCAGCCGAGCGTTTGCACCCGTGGGCGGTGTTCTTGATATTAAATGTATGATTTAAGAACATAAAACAAATACTTAGGAGAAAATCCAAAGCAACATCTTAAGTGTACCAGTAACAACAGAGATATGACCAAGGTTAAAGTTTGTCTCGCCAATGCCAACGCGAACATCGCCAAGTTGATCACAATACCTCGGGTTTTCTCTGAAAACAGCCAAGCTTAAAATGGACACCTACTTCCAGTCCTAGCAGAAGAACCATGCTTGTATTTTTTAGTGAAACAAATACCAATTTCCCTTTCTTGTTAGACAGAGTGACATAATAAAGCATCCCCATGTAATTCACACTGTGTGATAAAACCTTACTGGCAGGGGGGATACTTGTCACCTGTTTGGAACATAGATTTTAATTGGGTTGTGCGTCTTTCATCTATCAAGACAGATATAAGTATCACCCAAAAGTTTTTATTGTATTCAAATTTTTGTCTTTTCTATAGATTTTCCCCAGTTTTCAAAGATATCACAAAAATTAAGACTTTTTCCAGACCAGGAAAAAGAAACATGAAATTCTCCAACTTTTTTTCCCGCTTTCCGTGTAGCATGGGAACCCTGGACACCCAAGAATTGAAGATTTGGTGGCCGACGCATTCCCAACTGCGCTATGGTAGTAGCCCTGATGTACTCACAGACACAACACCACAGTAATAGCCTCATTGGCCATTTTCAGTAAGATTCATGCCAAGTTTGATTGAAATTGGAAGACTGGTTTGGGAGGAGATGTTTTAAGATTTAAAAGTAAAAAAACTGCCCAACCTGTCATGTCCATATTTGGGGTTTAATCAAAATTTCTCAAACAAGTTCTAAGAAGGGTCACCTAAGGAAGATACCTGCTAAATTTGGTTTAAATTGGCCAAGTGGTTACTGAAAAGAAGAGGTGTAAAGATTTCAACTTCAAAATAAGACCCGCCCTGCCACACCCACATTTTGGGGTCAATCAAAATTTTGCGAACATGTTTTGAGGAGGATTTTCCAAGGAACCTGATAACCCGGCGACATGTGCATCTCCTCTTTGTAGTAAAGTTTTCCAGAAAGTTTCACTGAAATCCAGTCAAGGGTTTCAAAGAAAAAGCACAGAAACAAATATTACTCTGTATGTATGTAGCTTCACCAATCAGGGGCAGTAACTCTGAATTTAGTAGTCAACTGGATAACCCCGAGGATATGCACATCTCCTCTTTATAGTAAAGTTTTCCAGAAAGTTTCATTGAAATCCAGTCTATGGTTTCCAAGATATAGCGCAGAAAAGAATATTACTCTGTATGTATAAAGCTTCACCAATTAGGAGCAGTAACTATTAATATTTGAACCGGATAACCCCTGCAATATGCGCATCTCCTCTTTGTAGCGAAGCTTTCCACAGAGTTTCATTGAAATCCCGTCAAGGGTATCCAAGAAATAGCGCAGAAACAAAACTTTGAGGGACAGATGGAAGGACAGACGAGGCAAAATCAATATCCCCCCCCCCCCGGATGATTGCTTCGGCGGGGGATAAAAACCTGGACCTAATAATTGAGAGACCGACGCCCTATCACTGCGCTATGACCACAGCCAGTATAAAAAGGATTTTTCTTATTATGACTAGGATCGTATCCTACCTGGAAATCTCTTCCTTGTCCTGTACACGTACATGTCACTTGTCCTGTAAGAGGCTGGAAAGCCTCCCCTCCGCACGAGAAACAAGCTGTCTGACCCGTATCACTGTTGAAATAATCCACAGGGCAAGCAATACAGGCAGCGACTGACGTTGCTTCATTGTTGGAATTAGAAGTGCCTGCTGGACAGCCAATTGCAAACCCAGAACCTTCTGGGCAGTAGTAACCTTAAAAAACAAGATGTGTCTATGAAACACTTTGCCCCCGAAACAGGAATTCTTTAGAAAAAGGTGATTTTTATTGTTTTTTTTTCTTTCTTTGTTTTAGGGAAAAAGGTTAGAATTTTGACCTTGACCTTGATGAAATGACCTTCCCTAGTTAGTAACCTTTGAAAAATTAAACATCAATTAGTGTCTTATGTTACAATCAGATATTCCAACATATTTTATGTTTACAGTCAATAATAGAGAACCAATAACAATCATAATTACCCTTAAACAATTACCAGACAACAAAATTTTAGACTGGTCCAAATTCAAAACAAATTTTAGTTGATGAAATTTTTGAATCTTTCTTTTACTATCAATAATAGAGAAACAATTCACTCATTACGAGATGGCAAAATTTTAAACTAGCCAAAATTGAATGGAGTCGGTAGAGCATCAGACTCCCAATCTTCAATAATGGGATGTCATGGAATCCTGGCGGAGGCACATATCCTTTCTGACATTTGTCTCTCACCAATGGGTTGATAATCATAAACCTAAGTGGGATAGAAGCTGGAGGCTAGAAAAGGATGTAGGGGAGGTCTGGTGTGAGAAATACCAGGAATCCATTGTTAAGAGTTCCAGCTGCTGCGATATCACTGAAATACTTTTAAAAGTGGCGTTAAACCCAATTCAATCAATCAATCAATCAAGGATAGAAAAGGCTGTAGTGGTATTACTGGTGTGAGAAATACTAGGAATCCATTGTTAGGTGCTCCAGCCACCACAATATGACTGAAATACTGTTAACCCCATTCAATCAATCAATCAATCCTTACCAGGTGGGCAGAGATAAGATTGTGTTCCATTTACACCAAATAGATAAGCATAACTGCTACTATTGGCCACAGGATTATCTGTGGTAGCCATGGCAAGGCAGACAACTCCGGCCCTACAAGGGATACAACCACTCCCATCAGATGCACTGTAAGTCCCAGCTCTACACGGGTCACATGTTCCAGAGAGAGTGATGTGGTCTGCTCCAATCTTCTCACCATAACCACCAGGACACATTGTTGGTTCAATGGCCCCTGTAAAATGTCAAACACACAAAAGTAAATACTTTGAGTCAATTAATTCAATACTAAATGACAATATTTCTGACCAATCCAAATTGAAGGAACTTGCAGATAACATTTCGAAGTATTATCTAGTTTTCACCAAAATTTTCCATACCTAAATCTCTTCAGGGATAGAGTGGTAATGGGTTAATAACAGAATTTTAACCCTTGTCATGCTGAACCTGGAATATTCCGGTTTTGGCAGGAGATATAGACCAAGACCAGCCTGCACATAAGTGCAGTCTGATCTTAGTCTACACATCCTGTTTGTCTCCTTTAATCCAGAGTTGTTTACAACATTCATTTCTAAAATTGATTTTGACCATTAACTAGTGCTCCCAATGCTTTCAGGCCTTTAATTTTAATGCAAATTCAGATGAGGATTTTATTCAGCAGGAGAAGAGATTTTTTTCAGACAGCAGCTCTAGTCTCAGAAGATTTTAGACCAGAATAGTTATTTAGTGAGCTCTGTCGAGACAATTATTGTTCTTGCATAAACAACATATCTGTTCTTCAACCCTTTCCTGTTCAATCCAGGATTTTATGTCACTATGATTTTATACTTGAGAAAACATTGTGGAAAAAGAAGATATTGCTTGTGACAAGCAATTTCTCTTTTTCCCACAATATTTTCTATCACATGGGATAGTTTCATTTCAAATTGCATCCTATTTTCATTGCTGTATACAACCTCTTTGAATTTGACAAAGGCTAAAATTTCAAAAACCAAGAAAGGGTTAATCCGTTGTGGGAATCCATGACCCAAACATACATACACAGAGTTTCAAGGGAATGTATTTAGTAATAGGGTAGTTCGCCCCTGAGTCGAACGGGTTAGTTATTCATATCGCACATGCTCTACAACTTGGCAGGAAACCATAGTAGAAACTGTTTAGTTTAATCACATAGTATCTTCAGATTACTCGGAGGAACTTTTGGATGGTTCCAGGCCACGTATGTCAGGTAATAAGTAAGAAAGACAACTTAACGTTTTTCGCCCATAACACGAACGGGTTAGCCGTTGAGTCGAACACGTTATTTAAAAATGCCTCAAAGTCGAACGCATTGTGTGTTTTTTGTTTTTGTATGTATATATCATTATTATTATTATTATTATCAAGAAAGCAAATAGAGTTGCTTTTTCAGTGACATAGTTTAGTTGTGTAGAGTATTTTTCCGTTGGTTATATTTTCTGATGGCAAGAGATATTACAAAATGTCAAGTTTTTCAGATGATCATAGGTTGATCTGGGTTTAACGCCTCTTTAAACAGTATTTCAGTCATATCCCGGCAGCTGATGCACCTATCCATGGATTCCTAGTATTTCTCAAACCAGTACTACCACTACATCCTTTCTTAGCCTCCAGCTGCTATCGGACTTAGGTTAAAGATTATCTATCCATTAGTGAGAGACAAATGTTGGAAAGGATATGTGCCGCCACCAGGTATCAAACCCATGACATCCTGTGAAAACAGGACCTCTAAAAACAGTCAAGCTAAAAATGTATGTCATGATAGGTCCTTCAATTTTGCCCTGCAGTAATTTACTGGTGGGAGCTTGATTGTGTTAAACCATTTCTGCACAATGGTGCTTTTAAACACCCTTCAATATGAAGGCTTTGGAAAACATTGTTGAAAATCAAGAAATTGCTTGTTACAAGCAATTTCTTCATTTTCCACAATGTTTTCTACCCCAAAAGACAAAGGTTTTAAAGATTTCCCCAACTTAAAGTTATCGTCTGCAACTTCTTTTATTATGGACCAGTCTAAATATTTGTTGTGTGGCGAGGGGGTTAAAGTCATTAGGGAAACAATTCAAAACTTATACCGGCATCAGTACAATAACAGTATTCCTAGGAAATTGGGTTTTTAATGGTCCATGCACGTAAACATACACAAAAACCTTGAAGTCTCAGTAACAAACTATCAACTTATTACACCTTGATCCTTTCCCATTCAAAAACGGGATTTTACGTTCCTGTGATTTTATACTTGAGAAAATAATGTGGAAAAAGAAAAAATTGCTTGTAACAAGCAATTTCTTCTTATTTCCCACAATATTTTCTACCATATAGGATGGGTTCATTTCAAATAGCATCCAGTTGTCATTGTCGTCTGCAACCTCTTTCAATTTGGACTAGTCTAAAATTTCCAAAAACGGGAAAGGGTTAACATATTCCACTCTACTCAGATAAATTGGCCATTCAAGAATGACGATTTAATAACTTACCAGCATCCGTACAATTACATGTATCAAAGTAATTTCCTGTACAATAACTTCCTGCTGGACATGGTGTCGGATCTGTTGAGTTTGCCGGGCAGTAATAGGCCGGTGGACAACTTAATTGGGTCTCCGAGTTGTTGCAGTAATATCCTATAATGATGCAAACAAAGCAATGTAGTACACAGTCAAAATCGAAAAGCATCAATTAACCCATTACCAGACTGCAAAATTCTAAACTGGTCCAAATTGAAAGGAGTTACAAATGACAATTTTCACTTGATGAAAATTTAGATTCATTGAACTTCACGGGAAAAAATATAGTGTAATATGAAGAAATTGCTTGTAAAGTAATTATCATAGCACTTTAATACCTTGATCAATTTCTACCTAATCCCTATTTTATTGCACCTGAAGAATAATATGTGAAAAATTGATTGAAAAGAGAAAATTGCTTGTTACAAGCAACTTTTCCTTGCCAAACAATGTGTTTTCTATTCTAAACAGTTTTAATTTTGTCAATTCATAGCACATTAAAATGTCAACAGAAACTTGGACCAATTACACCATTCCTAAACACTCCAATTTTTTGATGCCCCTCAAGAAAAAGTTTAAAAATATTGTTCAAGATAAAGAAATTGCTTTCTGCTAACCATTTCAATATCCACAATGATCTTTACAAAAAAATCAAAGGCCTGAACAACCACAAATGCAGTCAGGACTGTAAATTAACAATTTTTATGATAGTTGAAGTCATTCTTTGATTTGTTAAGTTTTCCTTATTATGAAATCACATTTTAAGACTTCTATCTCCCCCCCCGACAGAATCCCAACCATGTTTTCTAGCCCATAACTGACTTGATCAACAGCGTATTTGTCGAATTTGGCCAAAATATACGAAGGATAGTTTAAAGGGCATCACCCTCCGATATTTTGAAAGATAACAACTGTAGTTACGAGATTTTAGCAGAAACCGACGAAATTCAGTGTGTGGAGAATTATTAAATTCTACCCTTATCTTCCTGGTCTATCGGAATTCTTTATGAATGGGCTTACATTTTCAGATAGTATACTACAAGGAATTATGAATCAATTCACGAGCAAGGAAAAAATTTTTCAGGTCGTTGTCAGGTTCCTAGAAGCAAAGAGTTAATTCTGGCGATTCATAGATTGCAGTCAGTATCCTGACTGCAATAAAAAGAAAGGCAAAGATCAACTAAAATTTGATGTCTGCATCTCCCTTCAATTTGACTGATCAAAAATTTTGTTGTCCATTTTTGGTTAAACAACTCTGTGATTAAACAATATGTTATAGTAACTGCTGTAACATCATACCTGCTTTACATTGTCGAATGATATCAGCTCCTTCAGGGCAGTATTGACCATCAACACACTGATATCCAGCGAATGTCATGTTCGTGTCGGGACAATATGACCCTCCTGGGCACGGTGTGCAATCACTCACACTTGCTGCCGACAGAATATCCCTGAAATAAAAATTGTCAATTTTCAAAAATATCGAGAGTAGAAATTTAGATATCTGGCCTTATTTTTTGTAGATAAACCCCTTTTTTTGTTCCAAGTGCGCCTATGAATGTCATTACATGACTAAAGGCACTGTTGACTTAATCAGGTTGCCTTTTCTCACAATGTTTTCTGCCCTATATGGTACTTATTTTTCCATTAAAAGCACTTTGAAATATAATTTGTGTGCATCTTATCTCAATTTGGATCAGTTAAAAATTTTGTCATCTGGTAAAGAGTTAAAATGACCTTTCAACAAATAATTTTCTGTTATAAAGAACAAAATTAAGATGAAAATATTTATAGGATGTACCTGTATGTTCCTGTTGGACAGGGTTCAGGTGTGTCCGTTGCATTCACACAGAAATATCCAAGAGGGCATGGTTTTGTTTCATACATCGTCATCGCCATCTCGTCACAATAATAGCCACCAGGACACGGCAAACATGCACTGGCATCGCTTGCACCGGTGATATTATTATATGTCTTATTAGGGCACATGACTGGGTCCAAACCAACGGGACAGTAATACCCGGCCCAGCAGGGCTCTGATACGGTTGAGTTATCCGGACAAATACGTCCACCTGGACATGGTTGACATTCGGCAGACGATACGGCACCTATCTTGTCAATGAATGATAAACTTGGACACGTCTGTGGGGTTGTTGTGCCGGCTGTACAGTAAAAACCATACGGACATGGCCCACCGTTTGGCATGGAGGAATTATCTGGGTCAGATACACCAATGCCGGAGTAGCAAATAAAGCCAGCCTGACAATCACCTGTGATATTACCTCCGGTACAGTATTTACCTGGAAACAGAATAGAACTAGAAATTGCTTTAAGCCATTACTACATAATCCTGGCTTGAAAGGGGCCACTTGTAAAAATATAGATTTTGTTGGTCACTAAAACAAAGATGAATCCTTCTTACACCGAAACAAACAGTTATCCTCTATATTTTAATCATTAAACTAAACATGTTGTCATCGTCATTCTAAAACCTCATAACTACACTTTAAATCTAGCTGTAGTTACTATGTTTTAGAATGACAACAATGATACATAAAACTAGATGGTTGTCCCAGGACAACTGCTGTCAAGCCCACAAAGTTTTGTAGGCATCATGCTCTGGACAAGCACAATTTTAGTGTTTGACCTTGAACTTGAAAATATAAAAAAAATTCCATTGATTTGCACATCTACTCATGATAGAGAATAATTGTGACAATTTATTTTGAAATCCATCCATAATTGTAGGAGAAATACTCTTGACAATCACAATTTTAGTGTTTGACCTTGAGCTGTGACCTTGACATTAGAACTATCCCAAAAAAATTTTTCAAATGGCTCATCGACTCATGATGGAGAATAATTGTGCCTAGTTATTTTAAAATCCATCCATAAATGTAGGAGTAATTGTCCAGACAAATTCGGACAGATGGATGGACTAACTAACAGACTAACGCACATACACCAACTTGTCATAGTGACATCTATGTCTCGCTCACTGCAAGTGGGCACGACAAAAAATGATAAAATTCCCTCAAGTTGACAATAAGATCTTTGTGTCAACCTAATAGAATTTCACTTTTTTGGGGGGAATATCGCCGTCATTGCCTGGAAGAGGAAGTGGCCTAGAAGTAAAGCACTAGACTCCACTGTCAGTAGGAATTAAAACCTTAAATAAGATATTATATCATATTTAAGAGACCATCTCAAAGAGTGTGGCAATATTGAATAAGATTATCATGATCAAGGTGAGGCATTGTATGGAAGTCAGCCAACTATTTGTTACCAACCTGCAGGACAAGCAGCACAATCTGTATAATTTTCCAGTTTAGTTACACTTGAGTCTGTATATGTACCGTTGGGACACAACACTGGAGAGGCAGAACCGTTAGGACAGTACGAATATGCCGGACAATCAACCGGAGTAGTCGTGTTCTGTGGGCAGTAATAGCCTTTCGGACACGTGACACAAGATGTCTGTTGGAGATTTGGTTGATAAGTTCCAGCGGCACAAGGTATCGGATCTGCAGTGTCGACCAGACAATAATGTCCAGTTGGGCATTGGTACGCTGAAGGTTGTGGATCGTCAATGTCTGCTATTGAGGGACAATAATACCCTGCCCCGCAGACACCGGCATATGTGATGGCAGCTGTAGTGTCACAGTATTTTCCACCAGTACAGGGGTAACAGTCAGCTATGCCGGCACCATGGGTACTGTTTCTGAGAGTTCCTCTTGGGCATGGTACTGCTGCAGTTGTACCTGTCAAAATACAATCAAAAAGTTAGGAGTGTTTACATTTTTTCCTGTAATGTCAAAGACTGAAAATGAAAGTATTGAAATAAAAACAGTAATTACATGTATGTTACCAAAGAAATTGTGAGAAAAAGAGGAAATCTTTTAAAAGCAAATCCTCCTTTACTCACAATGTTTTCTAGACTAACCGACAATTAAAGTTTTAAATCTAAATTCAATTTGATTTGTTCCTTGTCTTTGAATTTAGACTTGGTAGTCTGGCTGTAATACCAAATTATGGTCGGGACACAAAACAGAAAACAACATGTTGGTTTCCTATCTAAACATTGTAATTACAATGTGAATAAGCTGTATTAACTGTGTAAGTCACCAAAACAACAACAAAAAAAAATACTTGACATATATGCCAGATTTCATCACTCACTTCCAGACTAATAAATAATAACTGTATTTCTGTTTATTTATAGTCGCTAAAGTATCACATGCCACTAAACAGACACAATATTTTACAGCAATTCTTACCTTTGATCTCTTTGAATTTAAGCTTGGCATATACAAAATACACGTCAGCCAATTGTGATAAATAAAACTTCAATTTATTTGAAAATCACATGAATATAAGAGTTCTGATTCTGGATGGATGGGCTTACAAATAGACAGACTATTTGATTTTGCATGCCAATCTTCAGAATTTAAAAGAATGATTCTTGAAAACAAGCAAAAGTAGCCCCAAACCTTCATCGCAATAATGTCCTATTGGACAAGGTCCATTGGTTCCATCATCTGGGGTAGCCGTGATGGCACCAGTCAAACACTGGTACCCAGCTGTACAGTTTCCTGTCGGTGTAGCTAGACCTGTTGTCTCACAGTAGGAACCAGCTGAACAACTCAGACAGCTGGCAGAGGTGTTCTGGCTAATCAGAGGGTTGTAGGTACCTGCAAAAAGATTAATGTTATTTTTTCACCCAAGTTCCTGTATGTTAAGTTTATGGCATACTAAGTATATCAGACAATTTAATTATCACACTACCAGGCAACAAAATCATAGGCTGGTCAAAATTGAAGTTGCAGACAACAATTTTTGGTTGATGAAATATATATTTTTAGTCTCTTTTGATAGAAAGAAATGTGGATAATGAAGAAAATAGAATCAAATCCATCAAGCATTTTGGGAAATAATGCACATTATGCAATTTTGTACAAATCCTGGCCTTTTCATTTTTTATTCCCCAATCCAACACAGAACAGCTGGGTATCAGGCATCAGTATTGGGTACTCTTGTTTAAACCTTTCCTGTTCATTCCCTGGTTTTCATGTCCCTGTGATTTTATCATTTAGAAAACATTGTTTGTTCTTTTTCCCACAATAATTTCTACCCTACTGAATGTTTATTTTTCAAATTAAATCCATTTTAAATTTCTGTCTGCAAAACCTTTGAATTTGGACAGGTCTTTTTTAAAACAGGAAAAGGTCAACCTTCAGATTGTATAGATTACTCTTACCAAAAAGAAGATATATTCTAAGTTTCAAAAAATGAATTCCTTCCCTAATACCAGAGATATTACAAAATGTCAAAGTTTTTGTAAGATGTCATCAACAACAATGGTAACATGTCCAAGCTATGGTAGTACCTCAGAAATTAAACATTGTCATGCTGAATAAAATCCAGCCGCCGTCATAGCGCAGTTGGTAGCGCGTCGGACTGTCAATCTACAGGTCCCGGGTTTGATCTCTGACGGCGGCACTCTCCTTTCCGACTATTTGTCTCTCACCAATGGGTCGATAATCGTAGACCTATATGGGATAGCAGCTGGAGGCTAGGAAAGGATGTAATGGTAGTACTGGTGTGAGAAATACCAGGATTCCATTGTTAGGTGCTCCAGCCGCCCCGATATAACTGAAAGATTGTTGAAAGCGGCGTAAAACCCCATTCAAACAAATCAAACTGAATTAAATCCTTTTCAAACCACATATAAAACAAAGGACTTAAAGCTCAGAGAGTACTTGTTATGGGTCAATAGTTGTTTTGAAGATTGAATTTTATAAACAAATCTGACTTAACCCTTTCCTGTTTAAACCCGGAATTTTACATTGCTGTGATTTTATACTCGAGAAAACATTGTGGAAAAAGGAGAAATTGCTTGTAACAAGCAATTTCTCTTTTACCCACAATATTTTCTACCACATAGAATGGCTTCATTTCAAATTGCATCAAGTTTTCATTGACATCCTCTTTCAATTTTGACCAGTCTAAAATTCCAAGAAACAGGAAAGGGTTAAAAAGGATAAACAGGTTGTGTAGTCTAAGATGGACTGCACTTATAGTCAGTCTGATCTTTGCCTATACCTCCTGCAAAAGCAGGAATATTCCAGGTTCAGTATGAAAAATGTTAAAATGATACAATAAAACAAGACTGACCCACAATACATGCTGTTCCATTGTCCACTGTTCCATCTACACAATAATATCCAGCAGGACAGGGCAGGGTGTCGTTCATTCCTAAGTCAGGACACGAGGTTCCATATGGACATATTGTACAGTTGGCTGAAATATAATAAAGAAGGCCAATTTTAATTGCCATCATAATATCTGAATAGACATTCACAGCTTTAGTTAGAGGCGGTAAACTTACTTTTCAAAATTTAAAATTTCACTATTTATCCACTGGACCATGCATTGTACATACTCATTGTAATCCTCTTGATGTGACAATCATTCATCAAGACTGGAGGTAAGGTTTGAATCAAACATTGGTCACCATTTTTGTTAACCTCTTTTTGTTGGTTTGGGAACTTACACATCATAATTATAGCTGTAGTTAAGGTGTTTAGGGTCAACCAACTTTCTACTCTTTTGTTACATACTGCAGGCCATTTTACAAAATAATGCTATTAAATATTAAAGCAGAACTTCCTGTTGATGTCAATGGGCAGGGCCAATGGAGTAAGTGTGTCGGGCAACCAATTGTTCAATATGTCTGCTACAATGATTTGATTTGTCAATCAATATTTTGATTATCAGCAGCATTCTACTAATTTTTAAAGATGGTATTCAGAAAGTAAGACCACAGGGTTATTTCTGATACAAACTTAAATTAAACCATTCCCACTCAGTGACGCTTTTAGACGCCCACAAGAAAAAAAGCTTTTGAAAACATTGTGGAAAATGAAGAAATTGCTTGTAACAAGCAATTTCTTCATTATCCACAATGTTTTCCACCCCAAAAGAAAAAGAAATCCAAAATTTCATAAGCTTTAAATTGTCGTCTGCAACTCCTTTCAATTTGGACCAGTCTTAAATTTTGCCATTCCGGTAATGGGTTAAACTAGAAAATTATCACAAAGCAGACTCATACCCCCACCAACGCTTTGTCAATCAAGTAACACATTTGACCTTTGATGTACAATATCCCAAAAGAATAGGACACCTCCTAACGGGTCATGAACAGCATGTGTATAAAGTTTCAAGGTCCTAGGTCAAATGAATTATGATTTTGAGCACAAATACGGTTTCAATCTAAGTTCAGTTGAGACAGTGACTTTGAACCTATTTTACCCAAAAACAATAATAACCTCCTACAGTCATTGGCAAAAATTGTATATAGTTTCAAGGTTGTAGGTAAATGGTATCTCGAGTAAGAGCAAGAACAGGTTGGACTGACAGACATACATTGTAAAACCAATATAACCACCTCTACTTTGTCTACATAAATGTACATCTGAAAAATCCTTTTCATAAGCATTAAATGAAAACCAGATTTTCTGTCAGTACATAAATTTCATAACTTACACTCTATTACAATAGTTGTATAATCAAGTATAATATTACAAACACTAGTATTGTTTTTTTTTTTTATTATTGCAAAGAATCCACAATTTGCAGTCAATAAAAAAATTGATTGACAAATGAAATCATTCATTTAGACCAGATGAGAAGTTTGAGCTGTGACATCTATGTTAAGCATTTTATTGGCTTGGCAACGCGAAAACTTCAGCTTATGAAAACTTAAGTTATGACGTTCAGGTTTCAAAACAACCATACAACATTTATTCTATTTACCTGACCATGTGTTGTACAAAATAATGCCTTTTAACGGATTCCCAGACAGCATAATTTTAGACTAGTCCAAATTGAAAGCAGGTGCAGTCTACAATTTAAAGATATTGGATCATCTTCCTTGTGGGTAGTCAAAAAGCTTCATTGAGTGGGAACGGGTTAATATCCCAGTAAAACTGATATGTCAGAGGTAAGTGAGCATAGTGAGGGATCTGTCAATTAGCCTCTGTCAATAATATTATTTTCTAATTCTAACCTGCACCGACTGTTGGAGAATAATATCCACGAGGACATGCTATTTCCTGTACGGCACCTGATGGGCAGTAGTAACCAACAGGACAAATGTAACCAATCACATTGTCTGTGGGTGTGGCTATATCTGATCCAGTCAAACAAATGTATCCGGCGTCACATGGTAAACTGAAACCTGGTTAATAAAATCACATTGTTAATCAAATATGAAGTGATACTGTTTAATTCAAAGTCCAAAATTCATCCATATCCTTAAAAATTTATGCAGACCCAAATTTTGACCTGTAGTTGGGACTTTGACCTTAACCCTTTCCTGTTTTTGGAAATTTTAGACTAGTCCAAATTGAAAGAGGTTGCAGACGACAATGAAAACTGGATGTCATTTGAAATGAAACCATCCTATGTAGTAGAAAATATTGTGGAAAAAGAAGAAATTCCTTGTTACAAGCAATTTCTTCTTTTTCCACAATGTTTTCTCAAGTATAAAATCACAGGAACGTAAAATCCTGTATTTGAACGGGAAAGGGTTAAACCTACCAGAACAAATATGTCAAATGGAATATGAACTCATGTTGGACAAAATGATATGCCAAGCTATTTTGAAATTCATCAATAAATATACCAATAATGTTAAAGAGAAACATTTTACCTTCAGCTGTGACCTACCTGAATGTATCAAATGGCACATCTGTTCATGATTTTGCCATGATTATCTTTTAGTGAACTTATCTATTCTTGTGAATATGTTGAAACAAATGAATTTCTATTGAATATACTTTTAGCTGTACAAGCATCTTTGTGATTTTGCAGCTTTAATAACATTCTGTTGTGTTGTATAATTTCAGTGTCCTAAATGCAGTGCTAATAGTCACAGAATTAAATACATTTTTTGTTTCAAATAAATAGAAATCATGCAAACAAAAATGGTATGATAAAAAGTGTTTAATTGAGCAAACATTCCTCTTATGTTTTTGAACCAACTGCTTTGCAAACCAAATTTTTTAATATATATATAAAAAAAATTGCATAGCATTTCAGAAAATGAAGAAATGTATTGTAAAAAAAAAATGTTCATTTTCTACAATGATTTCTCATACACTCAAAATGCAGGATTGTGTAGTAAAGGGTTGACAAAAATTGACCAGTACATGTATTCAACAGAAGTTGTGTAATTTAGCTTTTTCATACATACTAAATATCTAAATATAATCATGGAGTAGCATTTGCTGTAGAAAGGCCATGCATTTTATAGAATACAAGAGGGACATAATAGATTAGCCGCCGTCATAGCACAGTCAGTAGCACGTCAGACTCCTAATCTTCAATCACAGGATGTCATGGGTTCGATTCCCAGCGGCACATATTATTTCTGACATTTGTCTCTCACCAATGGGTGGATAATCGTAATCTTAAGTGGGATAGCAGCTGGAGGCTAGGAAAGGATTTAGTGGTAGTACTGTTGTGAGAAATACCAGGAATCCATTGTTAGGTGTTCCAGCTGCCGCGATATGACTGAAATACTGTTAAAAGCGGCATTAAACCCCATTCAATCAATCAATCAACATAATAGATTGCTCTGCTGAGTGCTAAATTGAACAAAGAAACATGAAACTTCAAAGTGGGTCTTATTTGTTAAAAAGATCATCTATATAAACACTCTGACAATGTTTAACCAAGTGTAAGCAAGATTTTTCCAAGATTTAACCTAGTGATCTACTTTTTCATCCACCCACACCCAATTTCAAGACAAATCAGGAGTTCATCACTATCAACAATCTGATGATGTTAAGAGAAGTTTTGGGCCAAAGCATATGCCCCCTTTCTCTAAGATTTAATCTAGTAATCTATTTTTCACCTCAACCAAACCCATTTTCAAAGGGGTCCAGAAGATCATCAATATTTACATTCTGAAAAAGGTGGGTGAACATTGGGCCTCAAATGTGGTCTTTAGTAGGTCAGGTAAGCTAAAAAATTATTGCCCACATAAAAAGTATTCTTAATCAATCACCAGATGACAAAGTTTTAGACAGTTCCAAATTGAAAGGAGTTGCAGACAACAATTTAAAGTTAATGAAATGTTAGGTTCTTTTCTGAGCAGAAAACATTGTGTGAAATAAAGAAATTGCTTGTTGCATTCATACATTTCATACATTTCTTTTCCAAATTGTTTCGCTTGAGGGGCGTCTAAATCATCATTGTGTGGGAATGGGTTAAAACACACATTTTCATTACATGTTAATTCGTAGCTTAACAAGCTATCAGACAGTAATTATTAAAAACAATTTTTACAAATATTTAAAACAAATCATTGTACATTTTGTTTCATACACAAATGATCCATATTTCAAATGATATTATATCAACATGCAGGGTTAACCAGTTAAACATAAAAACACAAACACTTAGACAATTACAGAATCGATACATAGCATGTCAGTCTTCTTACTTACTCAGAACTAAGGTTGTTCCACCTTTAGAGGAAATCATTGAATTAGTCAAGATAGTCATAAGGATTGACATATTGTGGCTGTCAATCAAAGAATTAATTGATCAATTAAATCATTCATTTAGACCAGAATTGAACTTTGAACTTTTACTATGGCCTACATTTGTGTGAAACATTTTTGTTATTTTGGCAACTTAATATGGTAAGTACAGCTAATTAGAGCTATAGTTACCATGTTTAGGTTGCCATCCAACGACTTCACTTTTTTGATACATGTTATTGGCCATACATTTTGCAAAATAATACCATTTAATACATTCCCAAAAAACAAAATCTTAGACTTGTCCAAATAGAATAAAGTTGTAGACAACAACTTCAAGTTGATGAAATTTAAAAAAATCTGTGTCGTTTTGGGCAGAAACCATTGTCAACAATGAAGAAATTGCATGTAACAAGCAATTTTTTTGTTGTCCACAATGTTTTCCAAAGCATCTTTCTTAAGGTATGTAAATAAGCAGGATTGTGTGGGAATGGGTTAATTAATATCAAAGTAGGACTTTCTGTCAGAGCCAAGTGGGTGGGGCAAGCCGTCTGTTATTACGCTACGGTCAATCTTCCTAAAGCAACCACCTCTATTAATTGACCACTTTCATTAAGTGACCATCATCAAATTTCACTTTCGAAAAACAAGGGATCTTCATAACTGGACCTCTTTGCCAATAAAATGATCAACAAATATATCCTATGTTGATGGATCTCATTCATTAGAATTGTCTCATTGAGATGGTTCTAATGAGTGAGACAATTCTAATGAGTTCCATCTACACAGGAATAAAGTGAGAATCCCAAAATAATTCATGTACGCAGCCAAACTTGTCCCTCACATGTCACCAAAAAGTGTATCAAGCAACCATTCTCTTAAACAACCACATTTTGGCTGTCCTGCGAGTGGTCTCTTAACACAATTTTAACTGTACTTTTATACCCTTGACATTTGCTTACTATTCTAAAGTCTATTTAGAAAAAAATTGATAAATTTAACATTGCTTCCTTATAAGGCAATTTCATATGAATATGTGAACTTTAGAATGTTTTCTAAAAAAGAACAAAGATGTCTTTAACCCTTTTAATCATAGCCAGAATATTTCTGCTTTGGTAGGAGGTTTAGACTCAAATCATATTTGCAGTCTGATCTTAGTCTACACCACCTGCGTGACATTTTGAATTAGAGTGGTTCATAATTAACAAAGTCAGAGTTATTTGTAAAATTAATTAACAAAGGAAATATGGACTAATAAGAAAGAACTTTCAACCATTTGATTTTACTCCAATTTAGAAAAAGAATTTTATTCAGCATGACAAAGGTTTATTGTTAATTTTGTATTGGTAACAATCCTGATATCATTGTGATATTGTCAAAAATTAACCCTTTCCTGTTTTATGAAATTTTAGACTGGTCCAATTTGAAAGAGGTTGCAGACCACAATGAAAAATGCATGCAATTTGAAATCTGACTATCATATGTAGTAGAAAATATTGTGGGAAAAGGAGAAATTGCTTGTTACAAGCAATTTCTCCTTTTTCCACAATGTTATCTCAAGTATTAAATTACAGTAACGTAAAATCTCGGGTTTGTCCAGGAAAGGGTTAAAGGGTTAAATGCAAATAAGCCTATACATGGAATTTCCAAGAAATATACACATACACCAAGTATAGACCAGGATAAGGCTGCACACTTGCCCTGTAATATCAGCACATACATTTTGTACTCTGTATCTTTGCAGGTTTAATACATTCCTGTTTTGTAATATCTTGGACCTGTTTCAATTGAAAGGTTTTGCAAAAGAGAATTTATAGTGGATTTAATTGGAAAAAATAACCATTCAGTAGGGTGGAAAATATTGTGGAAAAAGAAGAAATTGCTTGGTACAGGCAATTTCTTCTTTTTCTATGTTTTCTCTATTATGAAATTACAGGAATGTAAAAACCAGGGGTTGAACAAGAAAATGGATTAAGTTTCAAAGAAAATCTCACCGTTCTGTGAACTCTGACTGGTGCAGTAATTTCCTGGTTTACATGGTTCACAGTCTGACAAGTTGGCATTACCGACTCCTGTTGCTATGGTACCTGAAGGACAAGGTGTTGGTTCGGAACTTCCTTCTGGACAGTAGTTTCCAATCGGACAAACAGCGTAACTTGGATTGGGTTCTGTTGTGCTTCCATTACAGTAGTAACTGAAAATCGTACAAAAACAATCATATAGGTTCTATTGTAATACCATAACAGTAGTAACTGAAAACAATAGACACTTTATGAAATTTTAGATTTTTTTACTATTTGGGTAGAAATCATTGTGGAAAGTGAAGCAAGCAATTTCATCATTTTCCACAAAGATTTTTACTTGAGGGGCGTCAAAAAGCCTCAATGTGTGGAAATGGGTTAATAAAAGTGGTCGCTTAATAGAGATATTTGCAGAGCAAGATTAAGAGTAAAAACCTACCCTCCATAACAGAGTCCTTCTGGCTCCGAGAGACCTGTATTCTGACAATAGAAACCTGGTAGACATGGCTGGCAGTCTGACTGTGAGACCAACATCGTTCGATTGTTGTATGTTCCGGCCGGACATGGATATTCATTAGACCTGTTCACTCCAGCTGGGCAGTAATAACCAGTTGGACATTCATAGTTACTAAGGTTACCAATGGGGCCATTTGAATTGTCACAGAAATATCCTGAAAAATAGAGAACAGAAATTCTTTACCAGACGAAAAAATTTTAGGCTACTCCAAATTGAAAGAAGATGCAGACAACTATTTTCAGTTAACATTTTTTTCATTTTCTTTTGTCTTTTGATGTAGAAAACATTATGGATGATGAAGAAATTGGAACAGTTTAAAATTTCATTGTCTGCTAATATATTATCTAGAAATAATAATGATTTTCTAGATTTTCTGTCCTTTCAGGATTTTTTATTTAATTAAGAAATGAAGAGAACAATTTTTTTGTTTTCAAGCTGTAGTTACAATGTTTAGGTTGCCAACCAATGATTTACTTTATGTTCCTGACTATAAGAAATATTGTTTGACTCTGCCCAAAACTCTTTGCCCTTCCTTGATGGTCACTTTTTTCAAATAAAACATCAGTTGCTTATATCATACCTGGTTCACAAGTTTTGCAGCTACTTTGCTGATAATCGTTCTGGTATTTTCCATTGTCACAGATAATCTGGACTGCCGAATTGGCTACGCAGTAATACCCAGGGGTACATCTATAGTCGTAGGGATTGGGCTGAGATTGGCCAGCTGGGCAGTAGAACCCTGAAAATGATCGAAGGCAATAATGGTCAGTATTTTCTTTCAAAAAAGAAATTCTGAGAAAACATCATGCTTGAATAAAAAGCACTAATCTTGAAATCAGGTTGAATATTAAAGAATAAAGATGTGGAAATTTCTTGAAAAATCTGTTGAATATTAATTCAATGTAAGTTTTATCTATCAAGATTCAAGCCTATTGATTGGCTGATTCCTTTTCCACACTGCCATGATCAAAATTTTGAGCTGGTACACAAAGTAGATCAATAAAAATTTGCACAAAACTAGTAAAATATTTTTTTTGTTTTGCTTAATAGCATTATATTACAAGAATTGAAGAGAATATTTTTTGTTTTCATTGCAGTAAAACCTCATTGTTAACACAAAATATTCTCTTTGTTTCTTAAATATGATAAAATTCATAGTGGTAAAATAATGCTTGTTAACAAACAATCCATGAAAGCTACTAGATAATAATTTTTAGATTACTGTGAATTACTTTATAGAAAATCATGATCAATAACAGCCTATAAAATAATGAGTATCATGGACAAATAACCTAGAATCTTCACATTTTTAAGATCTTATCCATCTGATTTCCCCCCCCCCCAAATAATTTCAATTACCAACCTGCATCACAGGGTCCACTAACTGCAGAAAGTCCACTTCCGTTACAATAAAAACCTCCATCACAGGACATACACTCCCAATCAGCCGTCAATTGTGTGGTTGGAGCATAGGTACCATTTCTACATGCTATTGGATTACCGGTTCCCTCCGGACAGTAGTGACCTGTTGGACACACAATTTCTATTGGACTAGTGGCACCGCCTGGACAATAATATCCAGCACTGCAGTTCCCTTCTGGGGCGGCAAGTTCATCTTGACTACAGTATTGACCAAGGGTACAGTTGTATGGGGCAGTGGCTCCAGCTGGACAATAGGTTCCTGCGAGACAACGCCCTCCTTGTATCGTTGGCTGAAACAGTGAGATACAATCATATTAAACCATTACCAGACAAAAATCTACACTGGTCCAAATTGAAAGAGGTTGCAGACGACATTTAAGGTTTATGAAATGTCGGATTTTTCAACTTTCTTGGTAGAAAACATGGTTGAAAAGGAAGAAATTGCTTGACAAGAGCAATTTCTTCATTTTCAACAATGTTTTCCAAAGCTTTTTTTCTTGGGACATTTAAAAGCGTCATTGACTGGAATTGGGTTAACCTATTATCAGACAAAAATGTTTTAGAATGGGCAAAATTCAAAGGAGAGCCAGGTGACATTTCATTATAAGCGTGTGTTAATTTGAAAAATTATGATTGAATGTGATAGAAGACATTGAAGGAAAAGATGAAATGACTTGTTACAAGCCATTTCTGTTTTTCCCACAATGTTTTCTTTAATATTTATCGAAGGAGGTATCAAACGGCGTTATTGAGTGGTAATGTGTTGAATCAGTATTACTTGAGTGAATATTTGGCTAAGTAACAAGAATTAACCCTTTCCCATACAATTACACTTTTTGACATCCCTCAAGAAAAACTATTGGGAAAACATTGTGTTAACCCATTCCCACACAATGACACTTTTTGACGCCTCTTAAGATAAGCAATTTGGAAAACATGTGTAAAATGAAAAAAAAATTTGAAACAAGTAATTTCTTCATTTTCCACAATGTTTTCTACACAGAAAGTTGAGATTGATTGATTGATTTATTGGGATTTAACACCACTTTCAACAGTATTTCAGTTATAACGCATCTGAAACACCTAAGATTCCTGGTATTTTCACACCAGTACTACCACTACATCCTTTCCTAGCCTCCAGCTGCTAACACTCATTATTTACCCATTGGTGAGAGACAAATGCAGGAATGGATAAGTGCCATCGCTGGGGATAGAACCCATGACACTAACTGATTGAATATTAGGAGGCTGACGCCCTACCAACTGGGCTATGATGGGGCAGGAGAAAAATAAGAAAATCTGAAATTTCGTGAAGATTAATTTCTTGTCTGCAACTCCTTTCCATTTCTACTGGTCTAAAATTTTGATGTCTGGCAATGGGAACCCAACCCTTTCCCTTACAATCCCTATTTTCTACGAAAATTTTGTGAAAAAAGAAGAAATTGCTTGTAACAATCAATTTCTTCTTTTTTTCACACAATTATCTACCACATAGGATGATTTTGTTTTAAAATACACTCTCTTTTCATCAAATTCTTTCAAATCGGGAAAGGGTTAAATGAAGAAATTGTTTAACCAAGAAATGTCTTCATTTTCCACAATCTTTTCAAAACCCAAAAAGTTATCTACAATTTCATAAACTATTAATTGTTTTCTGCAACTCCTTTGAATATGGACCAGTCTAAAGTTGTGTTGTTTGGGAATAGGTGAATTGTCTGTTTCCATTATATTAACCATTGTAAATAGAAATAAGCCCTGCCATTTGCTCATAAAAAAACCTTATAAATTTTCATCAGATCAAAATTACTTCAAAGAATCTAATGAAGAATAACCCAAGGATTATGCTTGTGAAATTTGGTTGAAACCACGCCATTAAAATCAGAAGACAAGATTGTCTGTAAAGGAAACATTTTATGGACAGAATGGACAACAGAAAGACAAAAGATCATGACACAAATCCATTCGTCTTTCTCAGATGATGCTATAACACATAAAGAATCAACTGTTAATAAGCACAAACAAGTATTAAAGGTCACAGAACATTACTTGGAACACCATTTCTAGTTCAAATCAAACATGTTAAATAGTGTCATGGAATAAGCTGTTGGCAAAAACTAGCGTCATGGAATAAGCTGTTGGCAAAAACTGTCATGGTCTTCAATTTGATGGAAATAATTATTTATATTTATCATTAAGGAGACCTCAATTTTAATTCTAAACCCTTTACCATACATATCCACATTTTTCACCATCTGAGGATATAATACAAGGAATAAATTGTTTGAAAAAGAAAAATTGCTTTAGTTTATACTAATTTATTTTAGTTCGATTGCGACAAAAGCTTTAAGCTTATAAAGTCGCTCTCGAACACACAAACTAGATGTTTTCACGTCCCTGAAAGAGAGGCAGTGGCTTATCCCCACTGCTACCCACTTCTACAGCTGGGTAGACTGAGGCTGGCTATTAAGTGTCTTGCCCATGAACACACCTCGGTGACGGTGGGGCTCGAACCCATGACCTTCAGATCAAGAGTCAAGTACCTATACCACTCGGCCATCGAGGCAGTTGCTTTCAAGCAATTCCTTATTTTTCCACAATGTTTTTAAATATATCAAGCACAACTTTCCAAGCCGAAAACACATTCCTCCATCTTCTTTGAATTTGTAAATTGATCAATTGATTTATTGGGGTTTAATGCCACTTTTATCAGTATTTCAGTCATATCGCGTGGCTGGAGCACCTAACAATGGATTCCTGGTACTTCTCACACCAGTACTACGACTACATCCTTTCCTAGCCTCCAGCTGATATCCCACTTAGGTTTACGATTACCCACCCATTGGTGAGAGACTTGAATTTGTTTAAGTCTAAACTCTGTTGTTAATAATGGGATAATCTTGCCTTTTAACCTTTGTCGAGCTGAACCCAGTATTTTACTGTTTTGACAATAGGTTTAAACTAAGATCAGTATGCAAATATGTGCAGTCTGATCATAGTATACAATACCTGCTTGTCAGTAAAATTTGTTGAAAGGATAAATTTTCAAAATAACTATAAACCCATTCCCACACAATGATGCTTTTAGACGCCCCGAAGAAAAATGCTTTGGAAAACATTGTGAAGAATGAAAAAATTGCTTGTTTCAATTTCTTCATTATACAGAATGTTTATTACTCCAAATGTAAAACAAGATGTGTTTGTGAAACACTATTCCCCCCGAAACGGGAATTCTTTAGAAACGGGTAAAGGGTTAAAATTTTGACCTTGACCTTGATGAAATGACCTTCTCCAGTTGCGCCTTGTTGAGACCTATCTACATACCAAATATTAGCATTGTAACTTCATCACAGACAGACAGACGGACACCGGTAATACAATATGCCTCCGATCTTATCGATGCGGGGGCATAAAAATAAAAAAGTTCAAAAACTTGGAAATTTGTACCAGTCTAAAATTTTGCTGAATGATATTGGGTTAATTAAACTTAGTGATTCTAGTCCTTTCTGCCCTTTGATTTTGATAATGCAATTCTGTATAGGATTATACAAGGGTTTTGGACTTTAATTCCATTTACTATAGAATAAACATTTCAAGCAGTTTTTCTTAACTCTTGTCATTCTCAACCTGGAATAATCTAGTTTTGGCAGTAAGTATAAATGAAGATCAGCCTGCACATATGTGCAGTCTAATCCTAATCTATACCATCCGTTTTTCGTTTTCAAACAAGAGCAGTTCATGAAAATTTATACCAACTGTTTTTCCTTTTCAAACAAGAGCAGTTCATGAAAATTTATTTTCAGTAGTAATATAAATCCAAAACAAGGGTATATAGTGCTGTTATCCCATTTATTTTAACGCGTTCCGACACAATCCCTCTTTTTTATGCCCTGAAGAAAAACATTGTGGAAAATGAAGAAATTGCTTTTGACAAGGAATTTCTTTATTTTCAAAATGTTTTCAATCATAAAAGTTTCATCAACTTACAATTGTTGTCTGCAGCTTCTTTCAATTTGGACAAGTCTAAAATTCAATTGTTGGAAAGCAATGCATTACTTAATGCGATTTGGGAAAAAAAGGGGGTACTATTCAGCAGGGGAGAGTTAAAATGTAAATAAATAAAGGAAGAATTTTATCGATGGTTGCCCAAAATATCATGAAATATAATGATAACATTATTCAAATTATTTGAAAATGTAACCAAAGTTAAAAAAGAAAGCTCTATTCAGAGCGCTGTGGCATGCAGATTACATTAACCCTTTGCTGTTTAAACCCAAGATTTTACGTAGCTGTGATTTTATACCCAAAAACATTGTGGAAAAAGGAGAAATTACTTGTAAAACAAGCAATTTCTCCTTTTCCCACAATATTTTCTACGACATAGAATGGTTTCATTTCAAATTGCATCCAGTTTTCATTGACGTCTGCAACCTCTTACAAATTAGACCAGTCTAAAATCCAAGAAACGGGGAAGGGTTAAAATGAATACAAAGTAAGGTGCAATTTGTTTACATAATTTTAAAATCATAAAACAATTGATGAAAAAAACAAGATGTGTTTGTGAAACACAGTGCCCCATCGTACATGAGTTTTTTTTTTGGTGTTTGACCTTGGTATGTGACCTTATCACAGATGCCTATTATGGAGATGTATCACCTTGCCAAATATGACCATTTCATCTTGAATAGGCTGGTAGTAATTGGCAATGTAAAGTTTTTTGGTTGAGTTTTTCAGACTCAATTACAGATAGACAGATGGACAACATTAAAAAACAAAAGTCTTGACTAAATTGATGTTGCAATTAAAAGGATTCCTCAGTACATGTATTAAATGACATGAATACAAACAGCATCATACATTACCAGATAGATTGGCTACAAGAATACAATATAGATAGTAACAATGCAAATACGAAAAATAAATACTTCACTCCTTTGGTATTTGATCCCTTGACTTATATATTACTGAACGAGCACTCTGCAATGTTAGTATTAAAGAGGCTCTTGCAAAGAAAAAAATTTACTTCCAATTTTCAAATATATAACATTTATGCTTTTAGACATTTGAAAGATGGTGTCAATAATCTGATTTTGTGATGAAAAATGACTTCAAAAAGAAAGAAAGAATCAAAAATATTTTGTGTTACGAGACACTATGCTTTTCAACAAAATACAACCTGAATGGAACAGGAATTCATCAGGTAAATACTTATATAGATTACATCTAAAATTGCCTTATTTTTGGTTTCCATGACATATCAATACGTCATTGGCTTCAATTGCTATAGACATTACCCACAGACTAACGACCTTATCCAATAAACTCTGATGTTTCAAAGAAGGGCATAGAATATATATCACATCAAATTAAATCTATAATGAATTTAGTAGATCGTTGAAAAGCCACTTTAAAACTAGCTTGTACAACAAGGTTCCATAAGTACCCATTGTATAAAACCCAGCTTTTTAAGAGCCAAACTCTGTAAGACTAGAAACAATTCTGCATGCAGTCACCAATTTGGTTCAAAATTGTGTGTTTCATCTAACCTATCATAGTGAAATATCTTGTTTATTCTTTTTCTGCATGCTTCATTGCCATGAAAACAAGCTGTTCAAAAACCTTTTTTCATAAGAAGCTTTTTGCAGTTGCACTAGCAGTTCAATGATATATTGTCAAAAACTATAAATTCAGATGTCTATCATCTCAAACCACTCAAAACTTAGTTGGAATTTGACGTAATAGAATAAAAAAAAGGCTGAATATACATCCTGACCTTCACTCTTCAAAAATCTGCAAAAGTTACCCCCCAAAATGATGGCACTTTTTGAACCCTCTCAAGAAAAACTGTTGGTGAAAACATTGTGTGAAACAAAGAAATTGCTTGCAACAAGTAATTTCTTCATTTTCCACAATGTTTTTTACCCATAAGATTGAAAAATTCTAAAATTTCACAAACTTTATTTTGTAGTCCCCAATTCCTTTCAATTTGGACCAGTCTAAATTTTGCTGTGTTTGCTGTATTTGGTTTAATGGCTTTAGATAAGCAATTTTTTCGATGTCCACAACATTTTCTACCCATAAAGGTAAAATTCCTAAATTCTGCCAACTTAAAACTGTTGTCAGGCCATTATTTCAGCAACATTATACTGTCTTTAACCCATAACAAGACAATAAGACTTTAGACTGGTAAAATTATAGACTGGTCCAACATTAAAGAGGTTGCAGATGATCAATTACAGTCGTGCCGCGTTAATCCGGCCACTTTTGTTTCCTATGGAAGTGTCCGGAGCAAATGTTTTTCCAGATAAACAAGTTTTGGCAGCCCTTATTGACTTTCTGTTGTTGTTGTTGCAGGTATCAGTGTGGCGTAAGAACAACACTTGCGTAATTTTGATCAACCCCCAATATGAATTTACAGCTGTAGCAGACGACATGCACTTTTGTAATTTTACAATCAGTTTTAAAGTACCGTGGAGTAGTGTTCTTTAAAGTAAAACTCTAGTCATTTTGAATATTATGCGTAAAAGGTGTCGGTACATGTGGACATAATTCTAATTGTCACGTTGTCGTACCAGCACGCGGCTCAATTAAGCTGTTTGTAAGGTGTGAAAATTGTCTGCGATCAAGGACCAAGGATCACCAGTTAAAAAATTAATCATTGACACATTTCAGACAGTAGTCGCATCACTGGGTGCGTTAATCCGATCAAACCAGGTTACGACAGATAGTACATAGTTATAACAGGTTTTATTGGAATGACTAACCCTTTGCCCGGATTATCGAAGCATATTTGTACAGTTTTTCTGTTTTCGTCCCGATTTTTTCTGTCTGGTTCTGGAATGCAAATTTCCGGATTAAAGTGTACAATTTATGAATAAAAATTCTGTTCCCAAGAAATTATGTCCGGATGTCGAATATTCCGGATTAATGATGTCCGGATAAACAAGGCCCGACTGTATTGATAAAATCTTAATCTTTTTCTGTTTTGGAAAAAAAAAATATTGTGGATAATTAAGAAATCACTTGTCTTTTAAAAAGTGTATTTCATTTGGGGCGTAAAAAGTAGGCTTGCGTGGGAATGGATTGAAAGTCAAAGTAATAAGTAAACAATTCAAATTTCAAATCATAAATAAAATTCCTTCATTCATCTTAATTAATTAACCAATTACCAGACAGCAGAGTTTTAAACTGGTCCAATGTGAAAGGAGTTGCCGACGTCAAATTAAAGATGATGAAATCTTAGATTCTTTCAAGTTTCTGTGTAGAAAACATAGTGTAAAATGAAGAAATTGCTTGTAACAAGCAATTTCTTCATTTCACACTATGTTTTCCTAATAGTTTTTCTTTACGCGTCCAAAAGCGTCACTGTGTGGGAAGGAGTTAAATGTCATTGACTTTCAATTTCAACCAGTCTAAAATTTTGTTGTCCGGTTATGGGTTAATTGCAAACTTATGCCAAGTGAATTAATTCTTTTTGATTCACTTCATTATTTCGAAGAGCCCAAGGTAAAACAGGGGGGGTATCTACACCTCTTATCTTGAACTATGTTACTCTAATTCAAATTCCACAATTCTGTACTTACCGTGGCACTATCTGATCCATTGGTACAGTAGAAACCTGCAGAGCAATTCCCTGTAGGATACACATTACCACTTCCTGCACAGTACATGCCGGGTAAGCAGGATATACACGCTGAGGCATCTTGACCATTGGTCAGATTGTTGAAAGTCTGAGGTGGACATGGGTATTGCATAGAATCTGTGGTATTGTCAGGACAATAGTGACCAGATGGACAATTATTGGGAGTATAGTCAGTTGTGTTGGCCAGACAGAAGTAACCAGCTGGACATCCCTTGCAATGATCCTGATTGGGTAAATCTTGGTAGGTACCAGCCGGGCAGCCAATCGGATTGCTTGTACCAGTTGGACAATAATGGCCCTCAGGACAGACATCCCCTATGATTGGATGGACAGTTCCATTTGGACACTGTTGACTGTTCAACATAGTAGGATTGGAAGAGGCTGCACCGGAGGTACAGTAAAAACCTGCTCCACACATTCCAGATGGTCCGGTTAAATTGGTCACTGAAATATACAAACACTTAACCTACAACCAGACCACAAATTTTTAGACTGGTCCAAATGGAAAGGAGCTACTGACAACATTTTAATGTTGATGAAATTTTAGATTTTTCAACTTTATGGATAGGAAACTTTATGTAAAATATTTTCACAATCTTTTCCCAAATGTTTTTCTTGAGGGGCGTCAAAAAGCGTCATTGTTTTGAAAGGGATTCAATACCTAAAGGCTTTACAATGAACAAATGTTGATTCTTATTATGTAAATATAATGTAAATATATCTCATGACCCTTGACAATGACTTGTAATAAACATATTGTTTAGTTTCTAAATGGTATGGTGCATTAAAAACTGATTTAATTAATATGATAATGAGATGAAGTCTGTAGTGATGACTTTCTAAATTAACCCATAACCATATTACAGAATTTTAGACTGGTCTACATGAAAAGAAGTTGCAATTGACAATTTTGGGTTTGTGGAATTTCAAAAATCTTCATCTTTTGAAGTAGTAAATATTGTGGATATCTCACAAGACAGTTTATTAGAAGAAATATGGTAAGTCTGGCTAGGTAGTTTTTTTAACCACAGAAGGGGAGCAAAGATCTTACATGAGCAATAATATCCACCAGTACATGCTGTACAATCACTCTCCTGTGTTAGACTGGTAACCACACTGAATGTTCCAGCTGGACAGGGCTGCCAGTCATATCCTGTACCAGCAGGGCAGTAGTAGCCCGCTGGGCATGGTGTTGTCACCGTGGAGACATCACCTTCTATAACATTCGCTGCTACACAATAAGATCCTAAATTAAGAAATAATGCTTTTGATTTCGTGAGAAAAACTATTGATACGATGATCACCCTTTTCCAGAGATGTGATTTCCAGATTGAGATTGAGATTTTTATTGGTGATATCTCAAGAGGTTTCAGTGGAAATTCTCCACTCTTGCTTGAGATATCCTGATTAAAATTCTTGAGAAATCTTGATGAAAAGAATGCACCTCTGACCTTGCATTTTGAAAAAATTACACCCCCCCCCCCTCCTTTAAAAAAAAAACTATTTCAATTTAACCCTTTCCTGTTTTTCAAAATTTTGTCCAATTTTAAAGAAGTTGCAGACAACAATAAAAAGCAAATTGAAAAGTACCCTACCTACAGGTTAGAAAATGTTGTGGGAAAAGAAGAAATTGCTTGCTACAAGCAATTTCTTCTTTTCCCACAATTTTTTTTCTCAAGTATAAAAGCACTTGGACGTAAAAACCAGGGGTTGTACAGGATAGGTAAAGCATATGTAAATCTGCATCTTAAAAGTGGAAAAGGAGAAATTACTTATTTATTTTGAAATCAATCCATATATGTATGAGTTGCATACAGAATAAATCTAAGGGAGCAGACAATACATATTGCTGATAACTATTGGACACATATACTCTTGAAGGACAGCTTTAAAGGCTCACAAGCTGTATCAAGCACGGCAATTAGGTGGAGCAAAAGTAATTCGGCCATTCAGAACTTCTTCACAAAGATGTTGTTATCTCTCCCTCATTTTGACATTTTGACATGGTTTCTTAAATACGACTTTTATAACCCAGACAAATAAATTATTCCAAAAAGTCTTGAGCAATAGTTAATCGAGTATAGTTTTCTTCAAAGAAAAGCACAGAGGGGAGATAAACTGATTAGCCGAAGGATAATCGCCCTTTTGATCGTCCGCCGAAAACGAAACCCGGACTAATCGTATAGGCGATTTACACCTAGCATATGTTTATATGACGAGTATAAATTTCTATATAGTTAACTTACTTGAGTCGGGCCACCACCGATGAAGGCTTGACCTTCGACTCACTTAAGCCATGTCATACTGATCCCGAATTATTCTTGATTTGACAGTAGCTATGGTAGGTGTATAGACCAAGATCAGCCTGCACATACGTGCAGTCTGATCTTAGTCTACACCAACTGCTTGTTCCTTCGGTGTATAGGAAATATTTACATACATAGTAGACCTACGTTTGACAAAATGTCAGTATTTTGTTAAGAAAGTCTGACTCCTCAGCAATGGTTAATGTAGTAACAAACAAGAACCATCGAATAATGCCATTTGAAATGGAACCATCCTAGGTGGTAGAAAATATTGTGGAAAAAGTAGAAATTGCTTGTTACAAGCAATTTCTTCTTTTTCCACAATGTTTTCTCAAGTATAAAATCACAGGAACGTAAAATCCCGTATTTGAACAGGAAAGGGTTAAAGTTGCCAAACAACTATTCTACTCTATTATTATATGCTACTAGCCATATATTTTGCAAAATAACTTCATTTAAATTTGAAGCGGTACATCCTGTTAGAGTCAATGGGCGTGGCCAATACAGTAAGAGGGCGGGGTCAGTGATTGGTCAATTGTTAGAAATTTACACTACCTACCTGCTGGACATTGTGTGCAATTAACTTGACCTGTAGCCCCCGAATATGTCCCTGGGTCACAGTCCTGGGGGGCAGCACTTCCTGCGGGACATTTTTTACCAATGGGACATATAACTTGTGTGTCTGTAGTGCTGCCTGTTGGGCAGTAATAGCCTGAAAATGGAAACATTTGTGCTAAGTTTCATTGTATGAAATTTCTAAAATCCTTGTCTTTCTGGGTAGAAAACATTGTGGATAATGAAGAAAATAACCCTTGTCATACTGAGCCCGGAATATTTTGGTTTTAGCAGGAGATATAGACAAAGATCAGACACATAAGTGCAGTTTGATCTTAGTCAACACCCCCTGTCTATCCTTTTGAAACCAGAGTTGTTTATAAAATTAATTTTCCAAAGAAGTATTGACAACTGAACTACACAGACTACCGGTGCTTTCAGCCCTTTGATTTTTATAAAATTCTGAAAAGGATTTTATTCAGCATGACAAGAGTTAACATTGTGTATGATGAAGAAATAACTACAAGAAATAACTACAAAGATTTCTTGAATGTCACCAACTTGGAATTGTCGTCACTGACTTCTTTTGAATTTTGACTATTCTAAAATTTGTTGTCTGGTAATAGGTTTTATAATATAACTATAAATGATATGAATTAAAATCTGCCATCTAATACAACTCCACAGAAAAAAAATCAATATTCGAAATACCAAAAAACTGTATTTGTCGAGTACAATTAAACATGGATTCCTTTTGTGAATTGACTTTCGTTGTTTTTTTTTGTTGTTGTTGTTGTTTCGGAAAATTGGTTATTTCTTAATCATTTAAGAGAAATTCCGTAATGTCATGTCCTAAAAGGTATATAATAAAAGGAATATTACAACAGTGTGTTTTTCTATTTGTTGTTATCTTGTTCTCGAATCGTGTGTAGGTATTTTTCGGTCTCATCCAATAAAAAATACATGCACATGATTCTCGAACACGATAACAACAAATAATACAAGAGGACCATGATGGACCTAGATCGCTCACCTGAACTGTCTACTGAGACAAATAATTATAATCAGTTTCATGAAGATAGAGGCAAAACTGTGACTTCTATATTGTAAACAAAGAATTTGTCATTAGGCCCCTTTTCCTGTGTTATCCTATAGAACCTTCCCATAATCTATAAGGTTCATCTTTATGACCTTACAAGTATCCTGACCAAGTAACATGACAATTGAGCCAAAATGATGACCTCTAGAGCATTAACAAAGAAATTGTCTTCCTGTGTTTTCCAAAAGTACCTTCCTATAATCAATAGGGTTCATCCATGTGCCTAAACAATTATTCTGGCCTAGTTTCATGAATATTGAGCCTAAATTGTGGCCTCTAGACTTTAAAGAAAGAAATTGTCATTAAGGTCCCTTTTCCTGTGTTTTCCAATAGAACCTTTCCATAATCAATAGGGTTAATCCTTATGACCTAACAATTATTCTCACCAAGTTTCATGAAGATTTAGTCAAAATCGTGGCCTCTAGAGTGTAAATAAAGAAATTATCATTAAGGCACCTTTTCCTGTGTTTTCCAATACAATCCTCAAATAATCAATAGGGTTCATCCTCATGACCAAAAAATTATTCTGACTAAGTTTCATGAAGATTGGGCCAATATTGTTGCCTCTAGAGTGTAAATAAAAAAATTGTCATTAAGGCCCTTTTTCCTGTGTTTTTGGAAAGATCCTTTTAATAATCAATGGGTTCATCTCTATGACCTAACAATTATTCTGACCAAGTTTCATGAAGATTGGGTCAAAACTGTGGCCTCTAGAGTGTAAACACTTCAATTGTTGACGCTGCACGCCGCACGACAGACATTCAACGATCACAAAAAATCAAAATGAGCACGTTGTGCTCAGGTGAGCTAAAGACACTGTTGTAATATTCCCTATAAAAACTGCAAAACGTCTGTATTTATCAGGGTTACATCATGTATTTCAATTTAATATACATCTGTGAATAAAGTCTCTGAAGTGACAAATCAATGGGTTGGTGCAACAACATTGAAAGTATCAATACAATGTTTAGACACAATGTTTTTGCACTAACCCGCCTTTTTGGCTGGTACTAACACCCCTACTACAGTAGATCCAATCGGATCCCCTCCACCAATTTGACGAATCAAATTAGCGTTTAGATGAGATTAAAGGTTAAATGACCTCATTTTGGTAGCTACTATACTTGTTCGACTGGCATTATAATTAAAATGGTAGGAACTTTGGTCCCAGTCGAAAAAGGCCATAGTAGCCAGTCTGACCTGTTTGTAAACATGAGTTCCTGAGTTGTCTCCTTTTTGTGAAGGTCACATATCATGAGAATTTAACAAAACTTCCGTCACCTACCTTCAGAACAAGCACCTGTTACGTTCGTCAGTCCCGCAGTTTGACAGTAATATCCGGCAGAACAGTTTGTACAGTCGGACACTGCAGCATTACCAAGGTTATTTGAGAAGCTCCCAATAGGACAGGGTGTTGGATTTTCAGAGCCCACTGGACAGTAGTTACCCACAATACATTGCTCCTTGGTGGGCGAGTCACTTCCCACGGGGCAATAGAAACCGGCGAAACATGGACCAACTACTGTACTTAGGCCTGTAATAAAATAGTACACAATATTTGGCAAAACAGGAATGTGATGAAAAATCAATTTATGTATTCCCATATTCCCACACAAGCCCTCCTTTAGCCCATTCTCACACAGCAAAATTTTAGACGGATCCAAATTGAAAGAAAGTGCAGACGACAAAGTTTATGAAATTCTAGATTTTTTCATCTTTCTAGATAGAAAATATTGTGTAAAATAAAGCAATTTATTCATTTTACACAATGTTTGCCAAATGGTCTTCTTGAATCGCGTCAAAAAAGTCTCAATGTGTCAAAATGGGTTAAATGCTCCTAAAGAAGAATAGTTTTGGAAATATAGTTGAAAATGAAGAAATTGCTTTTATCAAGCAATTTCTTTATTATTCACAATGTTTTCTATCCAAGAGGACGAACAAATTCAAAATTCTATCAACTAACAAATCTGATCAGACTGTGCTACTCTTCAGGCCGATCTGAATCTTTACTTTGTGCATGTTTAATTTGGAAATTTAGTAGACATCCTTTTAATCAAGTTCTTCTGTTAACCCATTGAGTGGCTGTTTTTGCAAAATTTTAGACTTGTCTAAATTCAGATATTGCAGACAAAAAATTAAACAGGATTTAATTTGAAAAATAACAAATCAATAGGGTAGAAAATATTGTGGAAAAAGAAGAAATTGCTTGTTACAAGCAATTTCTTCTTTTTCTACAATGTTTTCTCAATTATATAATTACAGAGACATAAAAAACTGGGATTGAACAGGAAAGGGTTAATATAAAGGGTAGATAAATTGTGGCAACAGGAGAAATTGGTTGTACCAAGCAACTTTTCCTTTTGCAATAATATATTTCTCTGTCATTTCAATTCAACATGTCAAAATGTTAGATAGATAGATAATTGAACTAGACATTGTTGTAAAGCGGACTTATACCCCCCAACAGCTCTTGTCCATGTTCAAGTGCTATCCTCCAAAGGGCCATAAGAAAATATAGACTTTTTAATTAAAGGGCCATTACTCAATCTAAAATCAATAACCATAACCATACCCAAAATAGGATATGCACATGTCTGACTTATACCCAGTCTTTCTGTGAAATTTGAATCAAATCTGTCCAATGGCTGCTGAGAAATTAAGCGGACATGATATTTCACCAAAGGGCCATAACTCCATCAAAAATCAATGGACCATAACCAAAATGGAATATGCACATCTCTGCTTGATACTGATTATATCTGTGAAGTTTGAATCAAATCCGTCCAATGGTTGCTGAGAAATTGAGCCAACACGAAAAAGCTACAGACAGAAGGATGGACGGACGGACAGACAAGCTGACTCCTATATACCCTCCAAATATATTTTGGGGGGTATAATAATAAATCATTCAAACAACATTTTCATTTACATTGAAAAGATAACGAAAACTAAGATTAAGACTGAGCACTGCCTTTAGCCATTTCATTCTTGTTCTGCATTATTTTCTACCCTTTTAACCCATTCCAACACAGCAAAATTTTAGACTGGTCCAAATTGAAAGAAGCCGCAGACCACAATTTCAAGTTGATGGAATTTTGAATTTTTTCATCTTTTTGGATAGAAAACATTGTGAATAATGAAGAAATTGCTTGATACAAGCAATTTCTTCATTTTCCACAATGTTTTCCAAAGCTTTTTTCTCAAGGGGCGTAAAAAGGAAGGATTGAGTTGGAATTGGGTTAATTCAACAATCTCCTTCTAAGTTGGTCAAACAGAAACTTACCTGAAGTATTACAATAAGAACCTCCCGTACAATTTGTACACTGACTCTCTGCTTGTAATCCAGTCTGATCATTGTATGTTCCAATTGGGCAGGGAACCGGATCTGATGTCTGGACGGGACAATAGGAACCAGTAGGACAGATATCAGCGCTGGCTCCAAGCGATGGTGTCGTTGAATCGGCTCCACTCAAACAGAAATAGCCAGCGGAGCATGGTCTCTTTGGATATGTTAGACCTGTCTCATCGCAGGCCATACCTCCAACACATGCAGTACAGTTATCTTGGTGAACTAAACCTGTCAATAATAATTGATCATTATATACCTACCATTTTTACTTATAAGATACATTCATTACACATGGAAAAACTCACACTCCATGAAAAAAATCCAAACCAGAAATGTACTGATCATTTAAAGATATAGTTAGATGACTATGAAAATGTCATCATGACAAGAATAATGTTATTTAAGGATTATATAGATTAATTTTAGACAAGTAAAGATATAATGAATCTTGTCCTGGTAATAAAGGAGCTTGTAACTGTACTCACAAGACAATAAGATCCTTCAGGACAGATATATTGTGTATAATTCACAATAGGACGAAAGGTATCACATTCAAATTAATATTGGATCTTGTCCTTGTGATAAAGGATCTTGTCCTCTTACCTGTTATATTATTATAGGTTCCTAATGGACATGGGTGTTGGTTTGCATGAGTAGTAACCACAGGGCAATAAGTTCCTTCAGGGTATATATACAGTGTAAAATTTACAAGAAGTCCATCAGCACCAGATTCACATAACTAATGGATCTTGTCCAAAATATAAAGGATCTTGTTCTCTTACCTGTTATATTGTTATAGGTTCCTAATGGACATGGGTGTTGGTTGGCATGAGTAGTACCCAAGGGGCAATAAGATCCTTCAGGACATATGTACTGTGTGTAATTCACTATAGGACCATATGTACCAGGGTCACAGAAATAACCCTCTGGACAGGATATACAGGATGATTGGCCTTCCAAATTCTGTAAAATAGAGAAAACAATGATAAACTAGAAATTGTATGTCTCCCTTCTATGTAGATGGAGTAAAATGGTAGACACTATGTACCCTGCCACAATTTTGAAAAAAAAAGAAAAAAGATGTGTTTGTTAAACACTATGCCCCCGAAACAGGAGTTTTTTAGAAACAGGTGATTTTTTTGGATTTTTTCTTTGTTTTAGGGAGAGGGTTAAAATTTTGACCTTGACCTTGATGAAATGACCTTCCCCAGTTGCGTCTTGTTGAGACCTATCTACATACCAAATATTAGCATTGTGTCAAATGGTGGCCATATTGAAACAAGAGGCCCAGTGGGCCTTAACGGTCACCTGAGTAAAAGAGCATCAAGACAAGTGATTTTGTTTGAAAGAATTAGAAAAAGGTCCACCAAAAGAACATTCATGTGAAATTTGATTAGAATCTACCAAGTTGTTTTAATGAATTTTGCAATCAAAATTTCTGTTAGAAATTAATTTTGTTTCCATAGCAACCAGAGTTCATGGAACAAATTTTTTTTAGCAGTTTGGAAGAGGATTGTGCAAGGAACACCCCTGTTAAGTTTGGTTAAAAATTGGCCCAGTATTTTTCAAGATATAGTTGTTTAAAAAAAAGTTTACCCATGCACAGATGCATGACGGACACAGGGCCATGACAATAGCCCCGCTGGCCTTTGGTTAGTGTAGCTGAAAATGTGGACTTTATTTACTTAAATTTCTCACCATATGACCCATGTAAAGCTTTTGCTCCTGAGATATGAGCATATTTGACTCATGGGCAATGAGTTGAAAAGTCTAGAAAGACATCCATGTGATGATACTACATACGAAATATCAAAGCTCCATCATCTTCAGAGTTAGTTTCAAATGATGGCATACTTTTGAGCCCTGTACCATAATTTAAAAAATCTTGCTAGAAGTCTTCTAGATGATGGTTGCTACGGACAAAATATAAAAACTCTAAGCTAAGCTGCCCAGTGGTTCTTGAGAAGAAGATGAAAAATGTTTAAAAGTTAACGGAATACGGACAAACGATGATTGCAATAGGTCACAATGACCATTCGGTGGTGACCTAAAAATATGAATTTCTTAACATGATGAACTTTGAACCCTGGGTGTAGCCCGATACATGACCCCAGGTACATAAATTTCACAAACTTTAGTATACCTGTCCTACCAGCCATGCACATAAAATATTTAAGCTCTTGCATTTAGGGTTTATTAGAAAAAGATTTTTTAAGAAGTACAAAAATTTACCCCTTTCTGCCCCCGACTTGGGCCCCTTTTACCCCAAGCCCCCCCAACCTCTTTTCACAAACTGGAATTGGCATCCCCCAATGATGCTTCCGACCAAGTTTGGTTGAAATCCCCTAAGTAGTTCTTGAATTGAAATTTGAATATTTAAGCTCTGGCATGAACGGTTTATTAGAAGAAGATTTTTAAAGAAGTACCAAATATTACCCCTTTCTGCCCCCTATTTGGGCCCCTTTGACCCCCAGAACCCCTATTTTCACAAACTTGAATTGGCATCCCCCAATGATGCTTTCTACCAAGTTTGGTTGAAATCTGCCCAGTAGTTCTTGAGAAGAAGATGAAACATTTAAAAGTTACCAAAAATTACCCCCTTTTGGTCCCCATTTTAGGGCCCCCCTGACCCCACAGCCTTTTAATTTTCACAAATCCGAATAACCATTACCAAATGATGCTTTTCACCAAGTTTGTTTGAAATTGGCTTAGTACTTCATCATCAGAAGATGAAATTTTTTAACTTGATGAACTTTGACCTCTGGGTGTGGCCCCATACATGACCCCAGGGACATGAATTTCACAATTTATAATATATCTGTCCTAGTTGTCATGCACACAGAATATTTAAGCTCTGGCATTAACGGTTTATTAGAAGAAGATTTTTAAAGAAGAACCAAAAATTACCCCTTTTTGCCCCCGATTGGGGCCCCTATGACCCCCAGAACCCCTATTTTCCCAAATTTGAATTGGCATCCCCCAATGATGCTTTCTACCAAGTTTGGTTGAAATCCGCCCAGTAGTTCTTGAGAAGAAGATGAAAATGTTTAAAAGTTAACGGACGACAGACGACGACGGACAAACAATGATTGCAATAGGTCACCATGACCATTCGGTCAGCTGACCTAAAAAGCAACAATTTTGAAGAATAGAAAACACAAAAAAAACCCAAGAGGTGATACTGATCAAGTGTGTGAATTTTCATCAAAGTAATTCCTTTAACCCATTCCCATACAACATTTTAGACTGGTCCTAAATGAAAGTAGTTGCAAACATCATTCTGAGTTGATGGAATTTTTTTTTTTCTTCTTTTTGGATAGAAAACATTGTGAATAATAATGAAATTGCTTGATACAAGCAATTTCTTCATTTTCCACAATGTTTTCCAAGGCTTTTTTCTAGGGGGGCATAATTGGCTTAGTACCTTCAGTCCATCAAATGAAATCCTGAACACTAGGATTATATGTAGCATGTCAAGGGTTGAAATTTTCTATTAACCCTTGTCATGCTGAACCCGGAATATTCCGGTTTTGGCAGGAGGTCTAGACCAAGATCAGCCCACACATAAGTGCAGTCTGATCTTGGTCAACAACTCCTGCATGTACTTTTCCTGTCAGAATTGATAAGAAATTGATCTCTAAAAGAAATGTTGATTATTGAACAACAAGTTCTATCAGTACTTTCTGCCCTTTGATCTTACAGCAATTCAGCATGGTAATTTATACAGCATGACAAGGGTTAACCCATTCCCACACTGTGACACTAGTGGACGCCCCCTAAAAAAACACTTTTTAAAAACATTGTGTAAAATGAAGAAATTGCCATTTACAAGCAATTTCTTCATTTTACACAATGTTTTCTATCCAGAAAGTTAAAAAAATATAAAATTTCAAGAACTTTAAATTTCCGTCTGTAACTCCTTTCAATTTAGACAAGTCTAAAATTTTGCCATTTGGTAACGGGTTAAGACAGCATAAATATCCTTACCTGATATTGGCCACTAGGGCAAGCTGTGGCAGCAGTACTGGCCTGTAAACAGAAATGTCCAACAGGACAAATGAAGGCAGGGGGCGTGGCTGAGCTTTGACCTGCTGGACAGTAGTACCCAGCACTACAGTCCCCACTGGGTAATTGTAAACCTTCAGCCCCACAGTATTGTCCTGTAAATAGAAACATGATAAATGTGGGCAAGGGTCATTCGCGCATTGTAGTCACTGCTGAGTAAATATGATTCTTCAGCCCTACAATATCAACCTATAAAATAAACATGATAAATGTAAGCAAGGGTCATATACGCATTGTAGTCACTGCTGAGTAAATATGATTCTTCAGCCCTACAATATTAACCTATAAAATAAGTATGATAAATGTAGGCAAGGGTCATACTCCCTGTTTTATTAATTACTGGGTAAATATAAACCTTTAGCCCTAAAGTATTGACCTTTAACTATAAGATGATCAATGTAGGCAAGGGGGGGGGGGACTGAACTTTGACCTGCCAGACAGAAGTACCCTGCACTAGTCATCACTTAGTAATTGTTAACCCTGAGCCCCACAGTATTGACCTGTAGATATAAACAAGATCAATTTTGGCAAGGGGTGTTGAAGACCTTTGAAATTGATGGCTTCAGACATCTATATAAAGCAGTTTTGTTCATTTTTTGAGACTTAAATGTCATACTTACAGCTGATTTGAACTGTAGTTACAGCATTTAAGTTATCAACCAAGCAATATTTTTTTGTTTCTGACCATGAGTTATGAATAAAACCATCACCATGGCCTGTAATCCATCAACTTGTGAAAAGACAGGAAAATTCAAAATGAAAGGAGAGAAACTTTCCTGATTGAGGGCAGTGGGTATAGCTAGGAATATATTAATTGACCAATTGCTGGCCCCGCCCACTTACTCTGTAGGTCAAGCCGATTGACTTCGACAAGAAGTCTTACTTCAATTTCAAATAATTTAATTTTTAGTTTCGTCTATCAAAAACGAGCATTCTGATTGGTCGAAAAAAACTTTATTCATAACTCCATGAACACAATTTTGAGCACGCAGCAATTTTGAATGCTTCTGCACTAAATAGTCCCATACAAAGAGGTATCAGAATTTGTAAATCTTTTGTTTTTTTGCTTGATGCTATTAAATTATAAGAAATGAAGAGAATATTTTTTGTTTTCATGGAGGTATGAACCGAAAAACCTTATCACACAATGTATGAATCCGCTTCGCGTATTCATACAGTGTGATTAGGTTTTTCGGTTCATACCTCCATGAAAACAAAAAATTTCTCTTCATCTCTTAAATGACATTATTTTGCAAAATATATGGGCAGTAGCATGTGACAAAAACGCAATATAGCTGGTTGGCAACCAGAACATTGTAACTACAACTTGAAAATGCTGTAGTTACAATGTTTAAGTCGCCAAACCAACAAAAGAGGATAACAAAAATTGGGAGCCAATGTCAGATTTCAAAAACTCATTTCTGGTCTAGATGAATAATTTCATTGGTAAATTGGTAATTTGATTGACAGCCACAATTGGTCAATTCTTACCTGCTGTACAGATGGTGCAGCTTGAATTAGATGTACTCTGTTTGGCGTTAAGATAATATCCCATTGGACACGGGGTACCGGATATACTTCCCTGTGGACAGTAGTGACCGTACGGACATTTGTCTCCCGTTACTCCGTCAAATGGCTGATGCCAGTCACTGCCATTAACACAGTAGTACCCTGAAACACACAACATGTCTTGTCTATTAACCCTTTACAAGACAACAAAATTTAGACAAGTCAAAATCGAAAGAAGTTGCAGAGGACAATTTAAGGTTTATGAAAATTTAGATTTTTTCAATTTTCTCAATAGAAAGTATAGTTAAAGTGAAGAAATTTTGTTTCAAAAGTTCTATATTGAGGAGGGGTTTAAAAGCATCATTGTGTGGGGATGGATTAACCCTTTCCTGTTTTTTGCAATTTCTGACTAGTCCAAATTGAAAGCAGTTTCAGACAGCTATGAAAACTGGATGCAATTTGAAATGAAAACATCTTATGTGGTAGAAAATATTGTGGGAGAAGAAGAAATTGCTTGTTACAATTTCCTCTTTTTCCACAATGTTTTCTAAAGAATAAAATCACAGCAACGTAAGATCCTGGGTTTATATAGGTAAGGGTTGAAGTAATACAATGACAACAAAATTTCAGAACAGTCTAAATGCAAAGAAGTTGAAGACAAATGTTTTTTGTTGATGCAATTTTGAAATTCTTTGTCCATTGAGGAAAGGAATGATGCGAACAATAGTTGATAGCTTATTACAAGCAATTTCTTCATTTGTTTTTGTCTTTCAAAGCTTTTTTCTTGAGGAGCAAAAAAGTGAGATTGTGTGAAAATGGTTTAAATTACTACAAGAAAAATCTTTTTAGATCGATCTAAATTAAAAGAAGTTGCTAAGGAGTTTCATGTTGGTAATTCTTTTCTCCACGTCTTTCCAGGTAGCTCAGGGTATTGATTGATTGATTGAATAGAGTTTAACGCCACTTTTAACAGTATTTCAGTCATATTGCAGCAGATGGAACACCTAACCATGGATTCCTTGTATTTCTCATTAAAATGCTAAAATTTTGTCTTCTGGATATTGGTTAAATATGTAAGTTGCAGTAAATGACCAATCAGTGTTAACAAATTATTTACAATTTTGACAAATTATTCCAATTCCTCTCAAAAACTTTGGGCAGAAGGCCTAGACAACAGTTCAGAACATCAATCCTTCAACTCGGGTCAATTATTTTCACTGTTACACAAATCAACATGAAATAACTGTAAAATATTTTAGTCTGTAAATCATAATTGATCAATTGCGGTTGTCAAATAAAGAATAAAAAAAATACCAATCAAATTATTCATTTTGACAGGAATCAAAATTTGAAATCAAACATTTTTATGCAGCATTTTAGTTGGATTGGCAAGTTAACCCTTGTTTGACAATAGCTGGGGCAGGTGTATAGACTAAGATCAGCCTGTAAAGACTTGCAGTCTGATCGAAGTCTACACTACCTGCTTGTTCTTTCAGTGTTAAGGAAATATTTAAATACAAAGTAGATCAGTGTTTGACAAAAAATCAGAATTCTGCGAAGAAAGGATAAATATTCAGCAAGACAAGGGTTAAACCTGGTAATCTTTGTACTCACCTGCATCACATTGTCCAGACGGAGTAGAAAGTCTCTCTCCGTTACAATAGTATCCCCCATCACAGTATGTTGGTCCGTCACTTCCTTCAGGACAATACTGACCTCGTACACATTTGTTACCTTGCGATGTTACGGTTGGTTTTGATTGGACAGCTCCCTCTATGCAATACCATCCTCCGCTGAAACAGTAACGAGTGAATTTAACCCATTCTTACACAATGACATTTTTAATCGCCCCTCAATATGAAAGCTTTGGAAAATATTTAGAATATTTCTAATTCTTCATTTTCCATAATATTTCTAAACTATTTTTTATTGAGGGGAGTCAAAAAGCATCACTGTGCAATGGGTTAATACAAAAAGATATTATGAATCAATAACTCAAGGAATCAGTCTATGAAATTGTCAATTAATATTTCACAAACTGATTACCACACAATCCCCACTTTTTACACACCTAATATTTCTAAGAAAATACCATGGAAAATACTTGTTATAAACAATTTCTCCCTCTCTTTCTGTTTTCTCTCCTGATATATAGCACTTACAGTTATTTCAAACCCGTTCCCACACAATGACGCTTTTTGATGCCCCTCAATATCAGCAATTTGGAAAACATAGTGAAAAATGAAGAAATTGCATGGAAAACAATTCCTTCATTTAACACAAGGTTTTCTATCCAGAAAGTTGAAAAAAATAAAAATACCTAAACTTAATGTCTGCAACTCTTTAAATTTGGATGTCTAAAATTTTGTCATCTGCCAACGGGCTAAATACTCTTTAATAAAATGCCATCTACAACAATTAGGACCAATCTAAACGTTTGCCTTTTGAAACCAAGTTAAAACCAATACCTGCAGTTACCAGCAGGGGCAGATAATCCAGTTGTATCACAGTACTTCCCTCCAGTACATAACAGACAGCTGCTAGAGTTAATCTGGCCCGTATTTGGGTTGAATGTACCAATTGCACAGGGATATTCTGTTCCTGTGGTTGTATTTGACGGACAGTAGTGGCCACTTGGACACGGTGTTACTGAGTAGTCAGTGGTGTTGGTCAAACAATAGTAGCCTGAAACAATAAATGTCTGTTGACCCTTCTCATGCTGATCCCGGAATATTCCTGCTTTGGCAGGAGGTATAGAATAATATATGAAGATTTTAGCAAACTAACTATTAAGCATGGGACACTACACAATATAAATCTTACCTTTTGGGCATCGTTTAAAATAGCTTTGACCCTTTTGATCGTGGTAGGTCATGTTGGTGAGACATATTATCTGAATATCATTGCCCCCTTAGGGCAGTAGAACCCTGAGAGACACAGATCTTATCTGGCCTTCTTAATCTAAGTAAGCCCTAACACAGAACACTGCAGGATATAAACCTTACCTTCAGGGCATCCTTTGCAATAGCTCTGACCCTCTTGATCCTGGTAAGTTCCCGGGGGACAGTTTATTGGGACATCAGTTCCTTCAGGACAGTAGGAGCCAATAGCACATAGATCTCCGTAGCCTGGAAAATAGAATATACATCAAGGAAAACAAAGCTTGTTGATAAAAGTAAAATAATATCAACATAATATGCTAAAATGAATAAAGAAATATCATCTAGTGAATAAGTAAAATAGACATAGCTTTAATAGCTAAAATAGCTTTAACTCATTTCCACTCAATCCCTCCTTTTTACGCCCCTCAGCAAAAAGCTTTGGAAAACATTGTGGAAAATGGGGAAATTGCTTGGATCAAGCAATTTCTTCATTATCCACAATGTTTTCTATCCTAAGACAAAAAAATTCAAGATTCCATCAACTTGAAATTGTCGTCTGCAGCTCCTTTCAATTTGGACTGGTCTAATAAATTCCATTGGGTTGGAATGGGTTAAAGCTTTTTATCAGACAAATGAAATTGGAATTTGTTGCTGGCCATGCTCACTGACCTCCAGTTTGGCTGAGATATCAAACATTAGTTTATAATTCAATTGTTAGCTTCATCAATCAAAATCAAGCATTCAGATTGGTTGAAAAAAATATTCATACCTCCAGGAACAAAATTTTGCACATGCAGCTCTTTTGTATGCTCGCCCACAAAATAAATCCATTAAAGTGTATCAGAATTTAGCTTGATTTCATTCAATTATAAGAAATGAAAAGAATTTTTTTTTGTTTTCATGGAGGTATGAAACAAAGAAAGTAATCACGCTTATAAATTCATGCATGAACCTAAAAATGTAATGAAAACATGAAGTGGATTCATACATAGGTACATACCTAAATTTATAAAATTAACATAATGTCCAGTCTGATCTTAGTCTATACCATCTGCTTGTCTTCTTTTTATTCAGAGATGTTGGTAAGACCAATGTTCAACAAAATATGGATAAAATGAACAACAATTATTACCTTCAGTGCTTTCAGACCTTTGATTTCAATGGAATTTATTTCAGCATCAAAAGAGTTAAATTTTACAATAAAGTTCAAAATACCATTTCATTAGACTGTTATCAGATATGAAACTTGTCTTGTCTATTCAAAGCTCTACACTTTACTAGAAATGAATTTGAAAATATTTTAACCAATTACTACACAACTAAATTTTTGGAAGTTACAGATGTCAAATTTTTGTTGGTGAAATTTCAGAAATCTTTATCTGTTGGGGTAGAAAACACTTAGGATAATGATGAAATTGCTTGTAACAAGAAAATCCATTTTCCACAATGTGATCCAAAACTATTTTCTTGAGGACCATATAAAGGCGTCATTGTGTAGGAATAGGTTAATCAATCAATATGCTTGTTTAAATAAAATGATCCAATGACAATAAATTTACCTGTATGTCCACCAATAAGAGGACAGGATGCATTATAAGTGCTGTTTGTGTTGTCATTATCAGGATTTGGTCTGTCAACTCCACTCTGACAAAAGTAACCAGCGGAGCACAGGGCTGTCGGCGCTGTAGCATTGTCAAACCCACAGTAGTAGCTTGCATCACAATCTGTACACTGGGTTAACTGTAAATATAACAAGAGGTTCTCGTGTTAGCATTTTAGGCTGATCCAAATTGATTCAAATTGCAGAAAACATATTATAATTAACACATTACCAGATGGCATAAATTTAGAATTATCCAAAATGAAAGGAGTTTCAGACAATAATTTAAAGTTTATGAAATTTTAGATTTTTGAAATTTTCTTGATAAAAAAATATTGTGGAAAATGAAGAAATGGCAATAATTTTATGAAGTTTCAAGATTGTAGTAAGTTAGCTTTTGAGTTAGAGCATGGAAACGTAAAAGTCTATCAAAGGATAGACAGACAGGTATGGTGAAACCAATATACTCCCCTTTACTTCATAGGTGGGGCAGTATAAAAACTCAGAAACATAATCCGAAGATGAATTATACGATCATTGTTAACCCATTTCCAGATGCTGAAATTCTTGGCTGGTCCAATCCCAAAGAAGTTTCAGACTATGATTTCAAGGTAATGGATTTAAAAAAAATACTATGTTTCAGGGTAGAAAGTTATTGGGGATAAATGAAGAAATTACTTGTTTCAAGCAATTTCTTCATTCTCCACACTGTTTTTCTAAGTTTTGCTTGAGGGATGTTGAAAAGCAGGATTGACTGGGAATGGGTTAGTACAAGAATTGTCATAAAGTTTTCCTGTACAATCCCTGGATTTTACATCCGAGCCATTTTATACTTGAGAAAATTTTGCAGAAAATCAAAAAATTGCTTTCATTGCATTTTATTATTATCTGTAACTTGTTTCAATTTAGGCCAGTTTAATATTTTGAAAAACAGGAATGATTAAAACATCCCCTAACTTTACTTTACCTGATATAATTTAGTCTGGGAGCTATAAGTTCCTTTAGGACAGGCCTGCCAGTCATATCCTGTACCTTCTGGGCAATAGAAGCCTGCTGGACAATCATAGAGAGCTGAATTTGCCTGGCCTGCTATCACATTGTCTGATAAACAGTAGTATCTGAAATATTAATTCATTTGTTAACCCATTACCACACAAGAAAATTTAAGACTAGTCCAAATTGAAAGAAGTTGTAGACAACAATTTAAAATTTATGAAATTTCAAATTTTTCAACTTTCTTGGTAGAATATGTTGTGTGAAATGATTCACTTAACCCATTCCCCCACAATGACACTTTTGGACGCCCCTGAAGAAAAACAATTGGGAAAACATTGTGGAAAATGAAGAAATTGCTTGAAACAAGCAATTTCTTCATTATCCACAATGTTTTCTATCCAAAAAGACCAGAAATTAACAATTCCATCAACTTGAAATTGTCTTCTGCAGCTTTTTTCAATTTGGACCAGTCTAAAATTTCACTGTGTGGGAATGGGTTTAAACAATGTTTTCACAATTGTTTCTTTTTAGGGTACATAAAAAAGCGTCATAGTTAAGTAATGGGTTAATTGATTGATTGACTGATGACTGACAGAAAACTTTCTAGAGTGACTAGAACATTCTCTTATAGACAGCATTATTTGAAATATTGATTTATTGATTAGTAAATTGATAAATCTTTATGTTAGTTGACTGATGATTGAAAGAACTCGCTCGGTTTGCTATCACATTAGTAAATTGATATATCTATATGTTAGTTGACTGATGATTGAAAGAACTAACTCAGTCTGCTATCACATTAGTAAATTGATAAATCTTTATGTTAATTGACTGATGATTGAAAGAACTAAGTCGGCCTGCTATCACATTAATAAATTGATAAATCTTTATGTTAATTGACTGATGATTGAAAGAACTTGCTCGGTTTGCTATCACATTAGTTGACTGATGATTGAAAGAACTAACTCAGTCTGCTATCACATTAGTAAATTGATAAATCTTTATGTTAATTGACTGATGATTGAAAGAACTAAGTCGGCCTGCTATCACATAAGTAAAATTGATAAATCTTTATGTTAATTGACTGATGATTGAAAGAACTAAGTCGGCCTGCTATCACATAAGTAAAATTGATAAATCTTTATGTTAATTGACTGATGATTGAAAGAACTAAGTCGGCCTGCTATCACATTAGTAAATTGATAAATCTATATGTTAATTGACTGATGATTGAAAGAACTAACTAGGTCTGCTATTAAATTAATAAATTGATAAATCTATATGTTAATTGACTGATGATTGAAAGAACTAACTCGGTCTGCTATCACATTAGTAAATTGATAAATCTATATGTTAATTGACTGATGATTGAAAGAACTAACTCGGTCTGCTATTACATACTCATTCAGACAGCAAAACATCTCTGTGGATCTGGAATTCCCTCGGGACAGAAGGCAGTTGGTTTGCTTATGGTTTAAATAAAGAATAACTTACCCTTGTGGACAGAGAGAGCATGTTGATCTGCCAGTTTGTGTAGTATAGGTTCCGGCTGAACATCTCTGTGGATCTGGACTCCCCTCAGGACAATAGAAAGCTATTGGACAGATTACTGCTGTACCTGTAGTTGATCCTGACAAAAAAATAATGCCAAATCTATAAAGAGCCCAGCATGGATCCAATATATTGGACAGAATTATTAGTATTTATTAAATCTATAACACTATATATACCATCTATTATCAATTGAAATTATTTCAAATTGTTGTCTGCAACTCCTTCAATTTGGACTAGTCAAAAATTTTGTAATGGGTTAAAAAAAATTAACCTTTGGGGTATAAAACATTATCATCATCGAAGAAATTGCTATTTTTAGCATTTTCCTTGTTCACAATGTTTCCCATAGCTTCTTCGTTACTCATTCACACATAATCCCTCTTATATACTCCTCTCAAGAAAATAAGACAGGAAAACAAAATGGAAGATGAAGGAATTGCTTATTACAAGCAATTTCTGCATTTTCCACATTGTTTTCTACCCAGAAACAATGATTTTAGAAATTTAAACAGTTTGAAATAGTTGTTTGCAACTTCAATTAGGAACGGTCAGAATTTCAAGGTATTTTAGACCAAGGCCTTCATTTAGTAAATAAAATACTTGCATTTTACAACATATTATGGGCTTTAACCCATTACCACATGACAAAATTTCAAATTGGTCCGAATTAAAAGATGTTGCAGACAACAAATTTTGCTGGATGAAATTGGATTCTTTTTACTTTTGGCAAGTAAAATATTGTGGGTAATGAAGAAATCGCTTGTAACAATTAATTTCTTCATTACCCACAATGTTTTTCAAGATATTTTCTTTGGGGCATCAAATTTTGATCACTTTGATGCCCCTCAAGCAATTTCTTCATTTTCCACAATGTTTCCTAGCCAGAGAGTTGAAAAAATCCACATGTGACCTACCTGTTGGACAGTAATATCCTGCAGTACAATTGCCCTCCACATCTGTGAGACCCGTTGTTGTACAGTAGCTTCCCGCTGTACAAGCTGTACAGTTACTTGCATCTGTCAGCTGTGTGGCATTGGAGAATGTGCCTGATGGACACTTGACTGGAGTGTGAGTACCTGAAATAAAATCCAGTTGTTTAATCTGATGCCAGACAGTAAACTTCTAGACTGATCATAATTGAAGGAAGTTGCAAACAATAATTTCAAGTTGATGTAATTTTAAAAACCTTGTTTGAACCCATTCCCACACAGTGACGCTTTTGAACGCCTCCAGGAAAAACAATTGGGAAAACATTGTGTAAAATGAAGAAATTGCTTGTTACAAGCAATTTCTTCATTTTACATAATGTTTTCTACACAGAAAGTTGAAAAAATTTCATAAACTTTAAATTGTCGTCTGCAAATCCTTTCAATTTAGACCAGTCTAAAATTTTGTTGAGTGGGAATGGGTTAAGGGGTAGATGTTTTGTTTGTTTGTATGGGGTTCTACGCCACTTTCAACAATCTTTCAGTTATATTGCGGCGGCTGGAGCACCTAACAATGAAATCCTGGTATTTCTCACACCAGTACTACCATTACATCCTTTCCTAGCCTCCAGCTGCTATCCCACATAGGGCTACGATTATTGACCCATTGGTGAGAGACAAATAGTCGGAAAGGATGAGTGCAATTGTCGGAGATCGAACCCGGGACCTCAAGATTGACAATCCGACGTGCTACCAACTGTGCTTTGACGGCATAAGGGGTAGAAACAGCGTGTGTAATGAAGAAATTGCTTGTAACAAGAGACAACATGTTTATGCTAATAGATTCTTGTTACTCAGAATTAATTCAGTGAAAGGGTTTTAATCCTTTCCTGTACAAAACCAGGGATTTAACATCACTGTGATTTTATACTTGAGAAAACATCATGGAAAAAGGAGAAAAAAAACAAAGCTACATTTTCATGATTGACGGAACAATTAGTACAAAATATGTTTAACTATGGTGGTTCAAAATAAATGCAAAATCTATCTTTTTTAACCCTTGTCATGCTGAATAATTCCTTTCCAAGATGCATTTGTAATAATTCTAATGGTTGTAACCACTAGAAGCACTAGTTAATTCATTACCACACAAGATAGATTAACCCTTTTCCGTTTTTGGAAATTTTAGACCAGACCAAATTGAAAGAGGTTGCAGACGACAATGAAAACTGGATGATGTTTGAAATGAAACCATCCTATGTGGAAGAAAATATTGTGGAACAAGGTGCCAAATTGTCACAAGATACGCCCGTCACACTGCTTAACCCTTGTCATGCTGAACCCGGAATATTTCGGTTTTGGCAGGAGGTGTAGACTAAGATCAGACTGCACTTATGTGCAAGCTGGTCTTAGTCTTTACCCCCTGCTTGTATTTTCCCTGCCAGAGTTGTTTATGAAGTTGATTTCTAAAAAAATATAGATTTTTGAACAACAAGTTCTATCAGTGCTTTCAGCCCTTTGATTTGACAGCAATTCAGTAAGGTAATTTATACAGCATGACAAGGGTTAATATTAACTAGGGGTTTGAATAGAACTGAGGTTATTTTGAATGAATATTTTTTGTCAAACAAAGTATGAAAAACAACAAAGGACAATAACTCAAAATATACGCTAGGTAGAGTTATGGTTCTTGTACACTGCATTCCCACTTGATGAGCTCTATCCATCCATGAAATTTCATGATTCTAGCTATTATACTTTTAGAGATATACTCCGGACAAGATACAAGTATGAAAAACAACAAAGGGCAATAACTCAAAAAACAGGCCAGGTAGAGTTATGGTTCTTGTGCACTGCACTCCGTATTGATGAGAAGGATATAACTGCCCCTTGGTGAGATCTATACACCCATGAAGTTTCATGATCCTAGCTATAATACTTTTAGAGATATACTCCAGACACGATTCAAGTATGAAAAACAACAAAGGGCAATAACTAAAAAAATAGGCTAGGTAGAGTTATGGTTCTTGTACAGTGCACTCCTTCTTGATGAGCTCTATCCATCCATCCATGAAATTTCTTGATTCTAGCTATTATACTTTTAGAGATATACTCCGGACAAGATTCAAGTATGAAAAACAACAAAGGGCAATAACTCAAAAAATAGGCTAGGTAGAGTTATGGTTATTGAGCACTGCACTCCGTATTGATGAGAAGAATATAACTGCCAAGTTTAAAGTCAATCGGACTTAAGGTGACAGAGTTATGCTCCGGACAAAGAAGTGGACACCGCAGGACAACCGGACGCCCGGACGCCACGGGTGATCCCATAATACGTCCCGTCTTCGACAGGCGTATAAAAAAGAGAAATTGCTTGTTACAAGTAATTTCTTCTTTTTCCACAATGTTTTCTTGAGTAAAAAATTACAGGAACATAAAATCCCGTATTTGAACGGGAAAGGGTTAAAATGGTCCAAATTGAAAGATGTTGCAGACAAAAATCTTTTGTTGATAGATTTTTGACAAATCTTTGTCTATTGGCATAGAAAAGATTGTGGAAAATGAAGAAATTTCTTGTACTAAGCAATTAACTCTTTTCCACAATGTTTTCCAAAGCCCTTTTTTTGGGATGTCAAAAAGCGTCATTGTGTGGAAATGAGTAAAGAGTCAATTTTTCTTTTTCACATTAATTTCATAAACAACTCTGGATTGAAAGGGACAAACAGGTGGTTTAGACTAAGATTAAACTCCAAGTAATATCAAGCAGATCTTTGTCTACACCTCTTACCAACATAGGAATGTTCCAGGTTTAGCATGACAAAGGTAAATGTCAAAGATCAAGATTACTATGGTATTTGGACTGTCAAGAGTAATGACAGATGTTCAGCTGTTTGGTGATGGATAGTGGACAACAGATCTAAGAAATAAAAGGGCCATAATTCTAACAAAAGCAAATTTAGAGTCACTTGGCTTTTATTTTGATAGTGAACATACATGTATTATTTAATCTTTAGTTTCGTCTTAGAAAAAACAAGCATTCTGATTGGGAAAAAAAATATATTCATAACTCCATGAACAAAATTTTGAGCATGCAGCAATTTTGTATGCTTCCACACAAAATAGTCCCAAAAAGGTATCAAAATATGTAAAGCTTTTGTTTTTTTCGCTCTATGCTATTAAATTATAAGAAATGAAGAGAATATTTTTTGTTTTCATGGAGGTAAGAAACGAAAAACCTAATCACACAATGTATGAATTCCCTTCGCATATTCATACAGTGTGATTAGGTTTTTCGGTTAATGCCTCCATGAAAACAAAAAATATTCTCTTCATCTCTTAAATGTTCCAAGTTTAAAATCAATGCATTTAGTAATACCAGAGATATAATTTCTAAATACTAAAAGTGTTTTGCACAACAATGATGAAAATGACGCAGATTCAAATGCTATGGTAATTGACCAGTCTGTCAATCAAATAACCAGTAGACCATTGAAATCATTAAGACCAGAAATGAGTTTTGAACTCCGACATTAGCCGCCATTTTTATTAAACTTTTTCAAGCTGTACTTAAGACATTTAAGTCGCCAACCTACCTTTCTACTTTTTTTGTTGCATGCTACTGGCCATAAATTTTGCAAAATAACACGCTCCAAATTCAAAGTGGAACTTCTCGCCGGAGTCCATAGGTGGGCCAAGGGAGTAAGTGGGCAGACCAGCAATTGGTCAATTATGAGGGTTTTCTCATAAAACAGCCGAGCTTATAAAACCCAACAATAAAACTTACCTATTGGACAGTAGTTTCCTGCTGGACAAACAACTGGGGAGTCTGTAGTTGACCCAGTTTGACAGTAGAATCCTGCGGCACAAAGTCCTGTCGGGGCGGTGAGTCCTAAAGCATCACAGTAGTAGCCTGTTTGAAAACAATTAAGAGTTTATCATTAATCTTGCTACATACAGTCATTCTAGCTCAAGCGACTGTTTCTATTAACCCTTTCCTGTTTTACGAAATTTTAGACTGGTCCAATTTGAAAGAGGTTGCAGATGACAATGACAAATGCATGACCATCCTAGAAAATATTGTGGGAAAAGGAGAAATTGCTTGTTACAAGCAATTTCTTCTATTTCCACAATGTTTTCTCAAGTATAAAAACACAGTGACTTAAAAACCCGGGTTTGTCCAGGAAAGGGTTAAGTGACCAAGTTCATTAAACCATTCCCACTCAATGACACCCCAAGAAAAAAAGTTTTTGAAAAAACATTGTGGAAAATTTCAATGACACCCCAAGAAAAAAAGTTTTTGAAAAAATATTGTGGAAAATGAAGAAATTGCTTGTTACAAGCAATTTCTTCATTATCCACAATGTTTTCTATCCCAAAATTTAAGAAAATCCATAGTTAATAACTTTTGAATTGTCGTCTGCATCCTCTTTCAATTTGGACCAGTCTAAAATTTTGCCAAATGGTAATGGGTTAAGCAACAAAAATAAAAAATTCTTTTCTGAACGTAAAAAGCTCTTGAGCAGAAGACATATTTGCTTAAAAAATACCATAACTTAATCCTACCTTGCTGGGACTCATCAGAATGAGACAATTCTGATGAGTTGGAAAATCAAATAATGAAATCAGATTATCTTTAAAACATGACAAATAAGTTATTAAAGTCATTTGAATAAAGCATTCTCTTAAAAGACCACCGTTGGGCAGTCAATTAAGTAGTCACTAAAACCATTCATACACAATTCCATCTTTTTTACAACCCATGAGAAAAAAGGGTGGAAAATATTGTGAAAATGAAGAAAATAATTATGGCATTGCAATTTCTTCATTATACAAAATGTTTCTACCCCTGGGAGACACAAAAAAATCTCAAAATTGAAAATCAAACTATCTAAATTTCACAATCTTGATATTGTTGACTCAACTTGGACCGGTCTAAAAGTTTGTTGTCTGGTGAGAAGGCTATTAAGTAGTCTCATAAAGCAAGATGTGCTGCACTACTTTCAGTTTCTAGTATATCACACAGTCCGTTAACAAGTTTGCATGTCAGCCCAATTAGCTCAGTTGGTAGAGCACTAGACTTCAAACCTCAAGATCATGGGTTTTAGCCCTGGGCTGACCATATCTACTAACAAACTAATTGTCTTTGGATGAGACGTTAAAGCAAGGTCCCGTGTGACAGTTCTATCCAGCAAGCACGTTAAGAAACCAGGCGAAGCTCTCAGCAGTTTCATCCTGTATCATTGCACTATCCCCCTAAACAACTAACCATCTTCTGAGGAAGTTGTTCATATGGGCTATGTGCTACGGTAGCGATGATAAATAAACGGAAATACAAACAAGTTTGGAGACTAGTCCAAAATGTTGCATCTGGTATAGATTAACCCATTTGCTCTCTTGAGAATATGCTTAATTGGTCTGGGATAATTAGAATCACACTCAACGTGTAATTATAGTGTCATTCAGTCTTCTGAAAATCAAAATAACACAACTTGTGGGTTAATACATTGCAGACACTTAGAGCAGTTTTGCAATCAATTGGTAAATAACACTTGAGGCAACTAATCACTTATAAAAGTAGGAATGGCGAATTTAAACTCTTATGAATCATCAAGTTTGTTGTTTGGAGTGGTTTTTCTATTTAGAAGGGTCTTCATTTTGTTGTCCGAAAATGAGTAAACTTTTTTTTTACCTTGAGTACATGGGGTACACTCAGACTCGTTCATCAGTTGGACCGCATTAGAGAAGGTTCCGATTGGACATTTGATAGGCTCAGTAGTTTGTTGTGGGCAATAATGTCCCACTGGACACTCGTTAGCTTCTGGTCCTTGGACTGGTGATGCTGACTGAGAACTGTTTCTACAGTAGTACCCAGCCGCACATGGTAATGTAGGAGTTACTGTTCCTGAAGGGCAGTAGTAACCACCTGCGGAAGATAAGAAATAACGTTCAGGATAATTGCTTGCTTTGGTGTTCGATTGATTTATCATTAATTGGAGAAACAACAAAAGTTATATTTTCATGACTGATGGTGCCATTAGTAAAAATAAAGGGTTTTTTTGTCATGAAATGAAGATATGTAAATTTACAGTAAACAAATGATTTTCTATTTCTTTGATGCAAAAATAGAAAAAATATGAACTTTTTCAAACAAAATCGCTCAAAGTGCCTCATATTGCATGTGATTGACACAGCAAACTGATGATGTCATAAATCCATTCCCACACAATGACACTTTTGGATTCCCCCCCCCCCATCAATATGGAAAATAGTGTGGAAAATGAAGAAATTCCTTCATTTTCAACAGGTTTTCTATCAAGAAAAAAAAATCATCAGTGTCTTATTGTCGTCTGCAGCTTCATTCAATTTAAACCAGTCTTAAATATTGTTGTCTGGCAATGGGTTAAGTCTTTTGTCCCACTGAGATGGTATACAGTATTGCCAAAATGAACAATAGCAGGGAAAAATTTATTGTATATTAAATTTTTCATTTTGACAATTTCATTGTTTTTTCAGTGAAATTATCAAGAGATAATACACCATGAAATCTCAATAACCCACTGTAAACCATTATCTCTTTCTTGTATTATCCCTGATTTTTACGTCCCTGTGATATTATACTTGAGAAAATACAGTGGAAAAAGTAGAAATTGCTTGTAGCACGCAATTTCTACTTTTTCCACAATATTTTCTATCAGACAGGATGATTACTTTTTTAATTTTACTTAATTTGTAATGCCATATTCAACCCATTTTTAATTAGAGCAAGTATAAAATTTTGAAAAAACTTGAAAGGATTAAAGAAATAATTGATAAATCAGAAACAAAGATATCTGATATCTAAGGAAATTGGGCGTAAAAAAAAACCCTTTCAGTCACAATGATTTTAATTTGTTTGCTTGAATGGGGTTTTACGCTGCTTTCAACAATCTTTCAGTTATATCGCAGCGGCTGGAGCACCTAACAATGGAATCCTGGTTTTTCATTGGTGAGAGACAAATAGTCAGAAAGGATGAGTGCCACCATTGGGGATTGAACCCAGGACCTATAGATTGACAGTCCGACGCGCTACCAACTGCGCTATGACGGCAGCTCCTGATTTTAATGAAAGTAGTGAAAGATGACTTTGAATAACTAGAATCTGATAATGGTTTGTCTGTATTTTGCTGTTTGATTGGTTTGTCAATTCAAAAGGTAACAGATCTAAGCCTAGTTTGCTCTGTTGGTCTATACACTGTGCTCTCTTAACTGTGGTTATGTTCAGTGGAGCCAAAAGTTTTTTTGGCATTTGAAATTGTTTTTGACTAGCATCATTTGTCTCGCACCAATGGGTGAATTGTGTGCTTAATCAGATCCCACTGAGTGACGCTTTTGGACCTCCCTCAAGAAGAACGATTGGAAAAACAGTGTGTAAAATGAAGAAATTACTTGTAACAAGCAATTTCTTCATTTTGCACAATGTTTTCTATCTAAAAAAGTTGAAAAAAATCTAAAATTTCATGTGCTTTAAACTGTCGTCCGCAACCCCTTTCAATTTGGACCAGTCTAAGATTTTACCGTCTGATAATGGGTTAACCCCTTCCCACACAGTGACACTATTTGCTGCCCGTCATAAGAAACAATTGAGAAAACATACTGTAAAATAAAGAAATTGCTTGAAACCAAAAATGTCTTTATTTCAAGTAATTTCTTTATTTTCTACAATGTTTTCCAAAGTTTTTGAGATTCTGGACAAGCATCAAAAAAAGTTCAACAAATAGGAATGGGTTAAAAGATCGATATTTTACGATACCCACCAAGGCAAGGGAGACAATCAGCAGCAGAGGTCAATCCAGATAGATCATTGTAGGTACCAGCTAAACATGGGTACTGATTGGATGTTTGTGTTCCATTGGGACAGTAGTGACCTGGGTAAAAGAAAAATCACAATCCATGACAAAATATCTTTATTTTTAGTTAAAAAATAATGAATAATCAGTCATACCAATTTTCTGTACAAGACACCATTCTCTTCTTAATTTAGAAATCATAGAGCATCTAGTGGTTGAGTGTTTAGGTATCATTTCATTGGTCAAAGAACTGATTTAATCTCTTCTCTTCTTTTGGAAGGAATGTCAACCCTTGTCATGCCAAAGAAAATCCTTGTCAAGATTCACATTAATTTAAAGCACTGAAGGGCTGGACTGTAGTTGATTATTTCTTTTGTTCACTATTTTTGTAAATAATTTTGGCTTAAATGATTCCCACTCAGTGACGCTTTTAGATGCCCAAAAGAAAAAAAGCTTTGGAAAACATTGTGGAAAATGAAGAAATTGTTTCTTACAAGCAATTTATTCATTTTCTACAATGTTTTCTATCCAGAAAGTTGAAAAAATCCGAAATTTCATAAACTTTCGATTGTTGTCTGCAGCTCTTTTGAATTTGGACCAGTCTAAAATTTTGCCATCTGGTAATGGCTTAAAATGTGTAGACTAAGAACAGACTGCACATATGTGCAGGTTGATCTTGGTCTATACCTCCTGCCAAAAGCAGCATGACAAGGATCAACTGATTATAACCTTCACACTTAGCATACTTATCTATGGTTTTATTTACACTTCATTGAAGATTTAAGTATTCCACATTCTGGCAAGATGAAGACTGCAAGTAATTAAAAACATTTTGGAAAAGGAAATAAATGCTTGTAAACACAATATTTTCTATACTATTTGGCACATATTTTCCAAATTATAAGTAGTTCAAATTGTTGCCTGCAGTGTTCTGAAATTCAGACCAGTCTAACACTTGAGTAATTTGTTAATTTTTGTTATTTTACCTGATGGGCAAACACTGGTTGTAAAGTTTGTTATTGGCCCATTACTGTTGTCACAATAAAATCCCTCCATACACGTTTTACACGTAGACTGTCTCATAAGATCTTGGTACGTCCCAGATGGACAAATGGTGTAAGTACTTGATCCAGTTACACAGTAATATCCTGCTGGACATTCGTAAGCACTTGGATTTCCGACAATTTGACCTTCAGGACAGTAGTAACCTAGGCAAACATAAAAAAACACCCGCCTTTGAGATTTATTTTAAAAAAATTGCTTTCAGCGGCACAGCCGCCTTCCTCAGGTGTAATCCTATAAATGAACATGTTCATTCATAGGATTACACCTGAGAAAGGCGGCTGTGCCGCTGAAAGCTTGTGATATTTACTATTAAATTAAATTTGTCTCAAGAAGAGGAATTTAGTTATTAATGTTAAAAAAATTGCATAGAGAGGGTTATTAACCCTCAATATGTAGAAAGTGCCAATATCGAAGAGTCTATACAGCCTCACAGTACATTATGAATATTTACCTATTGTGTTAACTTATTTAAGAAATGAAGAGAATATTTTTTGTTTTCATGGAGGTATGAACCGAAAAACCTAATCACACTGTATGAATACGCGAAGCGGATTCATACATTGTGTGATAAGGTTTTTTGGTTCATACCTCCATGAAAACAAAAAATATTCTCTTCATTTCTTATTATTTAATAGTATCGAGCGAAAAATACAACAGCTTTACAATTTTTGATATCCTTTTGCATGGAACTATTTTGTGTGGAAGCATACAAAATCTCTGCCTGCTCAAAATTTTGTTCATGGAGGTATGAATTAAATTTTTCGACCAATCAGATCGCTCGTTTTTGATAGACAAAACTAACAATTAAATTATTCTCCCATGATCCCACTCTTCAAGAAAACAGCTTTAGAAAACATTGTGGGAAATGAAGATATTGCTTATATACTGAGTAATTTCTTCATTCACATTTTGTTTTCTACCCCATAAGACAAAGATTTTTAAAATTTCATCAAATTACAATTATCCTCTGCAACATCTTTCAACTTGGACCAGTCTGGTAATGCATTAAGAAACTTGGAGACAGCAGCCATCAGTCAGATTATAGTAAAGACTGTGATCAGACTGTATATATTTTTTTCAAGGTTCATAAAAACTTCTTCAACAGAATTCCATTACATTTCCATGATTTTTCAAGAATGTTGACGATCCTTTGTTGCTCATTTTTGCAAGAGAAGTTGTTTAGCGTAATCAGGATACAGTGTGCTAGTAAACCTTCTATATAACTGTAATAGTTAAGACACTGTGAAACAAATGAATAAGGACTATTTGTATCAAGACTTAACATTTCGAAAGTTATCATTGACAATAATAAAGGCAAAATGCTTCTTTTTAAAAACTTTTATTTCATTTTTTTTAATTCTACATTGTCCTAGATGAATACTATGATGATTTTAATATTATCCATGATTTTGGATAAAACCAATATGATAAAATCAATATTATCCGAATTCCATGATTTTCCAGACCCTGATTTCCATGGCTTTTCCAGAATTGTGCAAGGTCTGTTTTTTACTCAGAGAATACATGTAATAATGTGAAATTGTTAGAAATGCACCCACATGCTCATTTATATGGGAAATAAAGAAGACGCAAGTCTAAATTGGAAATAATAAGGACTTTTGCTTGCAACTATTGTAACAATCCAGTTTATAAAGGTTATTCAAATGTTAAAAGTGGTCGGTTTAAAGTATGTAAACATTCTTCATGATATAACTTTTTTGTTTTCCCTAATGTTTTCTACATTAACCCTTTCCTGTTTAATCCCTGGATTTTACGTCCCTATGATTTTATGCTTGAGAAAACATTGTGGGAAAGGAAGAAATTGCTTGTAACACGCAATTTCTTCTTTCCCCTCAATGTTTTCTACTCTGTAGTTTGGTTACTTTTAAAATTACACTCACTTTTAGTTGTCTTCTGCAATTTCTTTCAAACTGGACAAGTCTAAAATTTCAGAAAATAGGAAAGGGTTAAAAAGCAAAGATTTTCTAAATCTGTCAACTTGAAATTGTCATTTGCAACTTCTTTGAATTTGGACAAGTCTATAATTTACCGGGAGGTTATGGTTAAATATGGAAGTTGTCATCTGGTGGGTTAATATTCTAGGTGGACAAAACTTACCTGCGATACAGTCCCCTTCCACAGCTGCCAGTCCAGGACTGGTGCAGTATTTACCGGCGGTACAATTTAGGCAGTCAGACAGTTCATCTTGTTGGACATTAGGCTGGAATGTTCCGGGTGGACACGGCTCTGGTGCCCAGCTTCCTGCTACACAGTAGGTACCGGTGTTGCATTTGTCACCTGTAAAACAGAATTTGGATTTACTGTATGGGGTTTTATATTGCATTATAATTTATATCATCGCAAGAATCACTTCAACGCATTCCCACAGAGTGACACTTTTTGACGCCGCCCAAGAAAAAGAATTGGGAAAACATTGTGTAAAATGAATAAATTTCAAGCAATTGCTTGATTTTACAGAATGTTTGCTACCCAGATATGGAAAAATCTAAAATTCCATAAACTTCAAATTGTCGTCTGCATCTTCTTTCACAGTCTAAAATTGTGTGGCTTGATAATGGATAAATTCTGAGTGACACTTTCTAAAAATTCTAAAAGGTAGGTTTCACTACTAACATAGTGGTGAATCAAATGTTTTTGATGATGTCAGTTCTAAGTAACAAGACAAAAATAATCACAAGTTAAAACATTTTTCAGTAGCTTGGTGGCTTCCTCAAACAACAAATTCTGTTTTCCCAGTGTGGAATTTCGACCCCCAGTGGTGAAAAGTCTCTAATTATTATGGAAGTCACTGGTTGCTAAGGAAGTTAACGTTTGCTAAGAAAGTCATCAATTTATAATGATGTTCTTGGTAACAAATGAAACAAGAAATTAAAAGATGTTTTTCCTTACAACTCTATTTGGTGGAAGTAAAAGGGAACAAGTAAAATGACCCCTAGGGTGGCACTAGTGACCCCTCAATCAGTACGACCCCAGGTGGTTATGATTTCAGCAAACTTTTTAGAAGTCTACTAGGCACTCTAGATTCAAAATATCTAAGCTCTAGGTTTTGTGGTTCTGGAGGAGAATATTTTTGAACTTTTCCTACATAAATAAAACTAAGTGACCCCTGGAGCAGGCCAATTCAACCCTGGAGGTCATGATTTGAAAAACTTGGTAGAGGTCTACTGGATAATGCTTAATATCAAAGCTCTAGGTTTTTTTGTTCTGATGATGATGGTTTTTGATTAGACCCTGAGAGTCATAATTTGAGCAAACTTGGTAGAGGTCCTCAAGATGACGCTACACACCTTCATGGAGGTATGAGCATTGTAGTTTCAGCCAGGAACATTTTTGAAATTTGCAAGTTTTGTACCCCTTTTGGGACATCACAGTCAAAGAGTGCAATGGACCAAAACAGTATGAGCAATTCTGGTAAAGGGCCACCCAAGGAACATTTACATGAGATTATTTCAAAATTGGAACAGCCGTTTTTAGGAAATGTTGTTTGATTTAAAAGCTGGAAGAACAACAGACAACAGGTGATGGACATCCAACGATCCTGAAAGTCTATGGACAGATAGACTAGTGGACAAACAGACCAACATTATGAAATCTGTATGCACCCCTCTGCTTCTAGGTAGGGGAATAATTAGTTGAAATTTCATCCATTACAGAGACTACATTCTTTTTAACCCTTTCCCGTTCAATCCCTGGTTTTTACGTCTCTATGTTTTTATACTTGAGAAAAAATTGTGGAAAAGGTAGAAATGAAAAAGTAGAAATCGCTTGTAATACGCAATTTCTACTTTTTTCACAATATATTCTAGCCTACTGGATGTTTAATTAATATGCAAAACCTTTGAATTTGAACCACTCTAAAATTTTGTAACACAGTAAAGCACTAGAGTTCTGCCTCTATGGATGATAGTTATGTACGGGATAACCCATTCCTATCTAATTGATCATTATTCAAAACTCACCTCCAACCCCAAGTGGTTGATCTGTGGTCGAATTTGACGTACAATAAAATCCAGCACTACAATTTCCAGTTGGAGCACTCAAACCGTTTATCGAGCAGTACATTCCTGGATCACAACCTGTTGGTGCAGAGCTTCCCTGGGGACAGTATGTGCCCGCGGTACATTGACCGCCCTCCGGACTGGTTGGCTGTGCAAGTGTAGAGCCAGATGTACAATACCAGCCCGGGTCACAAAGTCCTGTGGGATAACTAAGTCCCTGCACATCACAGTAGTATCCAGGCAAACACTGTAAACAGGCAGATATGTCTTGTTGAGCTAAAATGAATCAGAAAAACATCATTTGAACAATGGTAATAAACAAGAGAACTGCATTGGGTTACCAACCCTCTGCTGTCCCAGAGCATGTTTACCTATTACCACTCAAGCAATTTGGACTTTTCTAAATGAAAAGGATTAGCAGATGACAAATTCATAACCGTAAAAAAACTGTTCTGCTTGTCTCATGGAAAACATTGTGGGAAATGATTCTGTGCAATTTCTCCTTTTACTATACTGTTTTCTAAACATATCACTGTATAGTCATAAAAACAAGGGATTGAACAAGAAAGGATTTAAAAGGAGCATTATTTGTTCAAAGATGTATTTAGAGTTTTTGATAGAGAAAATATATTCAGTGTTTCATATGAATGTGTTCAATAATACCAGAGATATTTAAGAGATGAGGAGAATATTTTTTTTTTCATGGAGGTATGAGCCGAAAAACCTAATCACACTGTATGAATACGCGAAGCGGATTCATACATTGTGTGATTAGGTTTTTCGGTTCATACCTCCATAAAAACAAAAAATATTATCTTCATTTCTTATAATTTAATAGCATTGAGCGAAAAATGCAACAACTTAACAAATTTTGATACCTTTTTGTAGTGAACTATTTTGTGCAGAAGCATTCAAAATGGCTGCGTACTCAAAATTTGTTCATGGAGGTATGAATTAAATTCTTCGACCAATCAGAACGCTCGATTTTGATTGACGAAACTAAATATTAAATTATTAAAAAATGTCACAGATTTTGAATGACTACGATGCAGATAATGATCTGGTTATAGCAATAACTAGGGATTTTTCCAAAAACACCAGGGCCAAAAAATCTATGCTTTATCATGTTTAATCAGAGAGAATCTTCAAATTACTTTTCAGGATAATTAAAGCAATTAAAAAAGAATGTTATAAATTCTTATGCTTGCTTCAGTTTTGTTTGTTTGAATGGGGTTTGAATGGGGTTTAACCCCCCTTTTAACAGTATTTCAGTCATATTGTGGAGGCTGGAGCACCTAACAATGAACAATGGTATTTCTCGAACCAGTACTACCATTACATCCTTTCCTAGCGTCCAGCTGCTATCCCATTTAGGTTTAGGATAATCCACTCAGTCTTAAATTACCATCTGGTAATAGGTTGAAACAAATTTCTATCAATGGACATAAATCACTTACTAGTAATATTATTGAAAGTTCCAGCTGGACATTTATACTGTGTATCATATTGTGTACCGTTTGGACAATAGTGACCGACTGGACACGCCTTATCACTGTAATCAGTACTGGCATTGAGGCAATAATACCCTGCTGGACAGGTCAAACAGTCTGCTTGATTATCTTGGTTCTGTAATAGAAACATTGAATATATCGATTTGGAAAATAGTGACATATATTTGGAAATTGGGAAGCAAGGAATATGTGAGTTTTAAACCCATTACTAGATGACACTAAATTGAATTTAGACTAGTCCAAATTGAAAGGAGTTGCAGACAACAATGTAAAGTTTATGAAATTTTAGATTTTTCAACTTTACTGGTTGAAAACATGGTGTAAAATGAAGAAATTACTTGGTTAAAGCAATTTCTTCATTTCACACAGTTTTTTTCCTTTTTTTTTTTTCCTTGAGAGGTGTCAAAAGGCGTAATTGTGACAGAAACAGACCAAAAATATCTTGCAACTCCATTTTAGCGCTATCCACTTCAGCACTTAATGATAGATTGTCAACTGAAATCGCGTAACTACAGTTGTTGTTTTTCATTTACCGACTATTACTAGCTATAAATTAAACTTGTTACATTTAAGTCAATGTGGGAGCGTTATCACAATTTATCAGGCATTTGGTTGCGATTCAGACGGTCAAATAATTCAGTTACCCCTGAGGGGGGAAGGGCAGCATTATAGCATAATAACTCCTCTTCTTCCGCTGTTTCATTTCTTGGACTCCACCTACAGCGTTATAGTGTAGTTGCAGTATATGTAACTTATCTCATATAATACAAACATGTGTATTGTTCTATAACTAAAACTGAGGCTGCAGCGATAGCGCAGTGGTAGCACAAATGACTACAAATCCTTGGGTCCTAAAATTCCTTGTCTCGAGAAATTTCTTTTCTGGCAATAATCTTTTATTTCTCAGTGATGCCTATTTGAATTTTCATTTACAGCTCCTTCAATAGTGGCAGTCAATTGGAATATTAATTGACCAATCAAATGATTCATTCAGACCAGAAGTGAACTTTGAACTCCTACAATGGCCGACATTTATGTGAAGCATTTTTGTTGAATGAGCAGCTCAAACATCACTACTACAGCAAATTAAAGTTGTAGTTACAACCTTTAAGTCCTCAACCAACCATTTTACTTGTTACTGGCCTTCAATTTTTGGACAATAACACCGTTTAACCCATTCTCACACGGTGACACTTTCTGACACCCATTAAGTAAAGAGGCTTTGGACAAAATTGTGAAAAATAAAGAAATTGCTTGTCACAAGCAATTTCTTTATTTTACACAATGTTTTTTACCTAGTAAGTAGAAAAAATCTTAAATGTCATAAACTTTAAATTGTCGTCTGCAACTTCTTTCAATTTGGACCAGTCTAAAATTTTATTGTATGGTAATGGGTTAACATGGTAGTGGACCATTCTGTTGGAGTCAGTGGGCCCAGGCAGCATTTCTTCAATATGAACCTTGTTTGGGCCCATGCTTGACATTTCCAACCATTACACATGTGCGCCAAGTAAAGACTCAGATCAGCCTGTGCATCCGCACAGTCTCATCAGAGTCTTCACTCTGTGCTCTGTTGATAGATACTGACCTAAAGCTTCTTTAAACAATCAGCAAATATTCTGATTGCCCGAATGGCTGTCCAGGATGCTCAATGTGTGGGTGTCGAGCACATGCAAAATGGTTGTACTCCAAATTCAATGATGTTGAAGACAACATTTCAAAGCTCATATTCAAACATTTTTTGTCTTTGTAGGTGAATTGGGAAATGAAGAAATTGTGTGTTATAAGCATTTTATTTTTCATTTTCCGACTTGGTTTTTCAAACTTTTTCCATGAGGCTCATAAAAAATATTATGCTCCAGGGGTATCACCCCCCCCCAAACAAAAACAGCTGTGAAAAACATAGTGGATAATGAAGAAATTGTTTGTTACTAGCAATTTTTTATTATCTGCAATGTTTCCAACCTCAAAAGACAAAACAATTTAAAATTTCGTCTACAAAACTTATTATCTTGTTATCTGCAAAATTTTTGAATTCAGTCCAGTCTAAAATCTGATTGTCTGGTAATGGGTTCAGACTAATGTTTTATGACCTATCATACCTGATACGTTCCAGCAGGACAATCATCCGGTACCACACTTCCCGCGGGACACCGATATCCCGGAGGACAGATACCTCCCACACCTTGATTTGATACACCATCAGGCTGAGCGGTGTCACTTCCTGACGTACAGAAATATCCAGGATCACAAGCAGCTACTGGTGAAGTGAGATTTGTGACGTCACAATACCATCCACCTGTACAACTCTGGCAGTCTGTTTCCTCATCGAGGCCTTGGACATTGGAGAATTTTCCGGGAGGACAGGATGACCAGTTACGACCTGTGCCTTCTAGACAGTAGAAACCTTCTGGACATAAGCTGTATCCAGTGGAGGAGTTACCTTAAATAGCATAAAAGAATAGGATTTAGATCTTAAACAGTTATAATTTACTAACATTTTTAATAACCAGATGACAAAATTTTCGTCTGGTCCAAATGCAAAGAAGTTGAAGACAACTTTTTTAACTCTTTCCTGTTTTTCAAAATTTTAGACTGGTCCAAATTGAAAGGATTTGCAGATGAAAATTTTAAGTGGATTAAATTTGAAAAATAGCCATTCAGTTGGATGGAAAATATTGTGGAAAAAGAAGAAATTGCTTGTTACAAGCAATTTCTTCTTTTTCTTCAATGTTTTCTCAAATATAAAATCACAGGGACGTAAAAACTAGGGATTAAACAGGAAAGGGTTAATAAATTAATTTCAATCATTCATCTTCACAGACTCCAAAGGAAAGAATTGCAATTTTTTACTTATTTAAGAATTTCCTTAAATCCTACAAACTGTTTTTCTTGTTGACATTTCATTGTGACTCAAGTAATTAACAGTAGCTAAACTCATTACTAGAAGATAGATTTAACCCTTGTCATGCTGAACCCGGAATATTCCGGTTTTGGCAGGATCTGTAGACCAAGATCAGCCTGCACATAAGTGCAGTCTAATCTTAGTCTACACCCCCTGCTTGTACTTTCTCTGCCAGAGTTGTTTATGAAGTTTATTTCTAAAAGAAACATTAGTTTTTGAACAACAAGTTCTATCAGTGTTTTCATCCCTTTGATTGTACAGCAATTCAGTTAGATAATGTATCCAGCATGACAAGTGTTAAGGCTGAAATCCAAATCTATTGAAGTTGCAGTCAATTTCTTGTTGATGTAATTCTAAGATTCTCTGTCCTTTTTTGAAGAAAAGATTGTGGTTAAAAAAGAAATTTCCTGTGATAAGCAATTATTTCTTTTTCCATTGCTATTTGTAGGGGTATTATTAATGGGCTAACCCATTATGAGATTGATGAATTTGAGACTAGTCCAAGTTCAAAGAATTTCTACTAGACAAACCATCATTGATCCATATTGAAAACAAGGTGCCAAATTGTCACAAGATACGCCCTTCACACTGCTTAACATTAACTGGGGGTTTGAATAGAACTGAGGTTATTTTGAATGAATATTTTTTGTCAAACAAAGTATGAAAAACAACAAAGGACAAAAACTCAAAATATACGCTAGGTAGAGTTATGGTTCTTGTACACTGCACCCTCACTTGGTGAGATCTATCCATCCATGAAGTTTCATGATTCTAGCTATTATACTTTTAGAGATATACTCCGGACAAGATTCAAGTATGAAAAAGAACAAAGGGCAATAACTAAAAAAATAGGCTAGGTAGAGTTATGGTTCTTGTGCACTGCACTCCCCCTTGGTGAGATCTATACACCTATGAAGTTTCATGATCCTAGCTATAATACTTTTAGAGATATACTCCGGACAAGATTCAAGTTTGAAAAAGAACAAAGGGCAATAACTAAAAAAATAGGCTAGGTAGAGTTATGGTTCTTGTACACTGCACTCCCACTTGGTGAGCTCTATCCATCCAGAAATTTCATGATTCTAGCTATTATACTTTTAGAGATAAACTCCGGACAAGATTCAAGTATGAAAAAGAACAAAGGGCAATAACTAAAAAAATAGGCTAGGTAGAGTTATGGTTCTTGTACACTGCACTCCCACTTGGTGAGCTCTATCCATCCAGAAATTTCATGATTCTAGCTATTATACTTTTAGAGATAAATTCCGGACAAGATTCAAGTATGAAAAACAACAAAGGGCAATAACTCAAAAAATAGGCTGGGTAGAGTTATGGTTCTTGTACACTGCACTCCCACTTGGTGAGCTCTATCCATCCATGAAATTTCATGATCCTAGCTATTATACTTTTAGAGATAAACTCCGGACAAGATTCAAGTACGAAAAACAACAAAGGGCAATAACTAAAAAAATAGGCCAGGTAATGTTATGGTTCTTGTACACTGCACTCCCACTTGGTGAGCTCTATCCATCCATGAAATTTCATGATTCTAGCTTTTATACTTTAAGAGATGTACTCCGGACAAGATTCAAGTATGAAAAACAACAAAGGGCAATAACTAAAAAAATAGGCCAGGTAGAGTTATGGTTCTTTTGCACTGCACTCCCCCTTGGTGAGATCTATTCACCCATGAAATTTCATGATCCTAGCTATAATACTTTTAGAGATATACTCCGGACAAGATTCAAGTATGAAAACCAACAAAGGGCAATAACTCAAAAAATAAGCCAGGTAGAGTTATGATTCTTGTGCACTGCACTCCGTATTGATGAGAAGAATATAACTACCAAGTTTAAAGTCAATCGGACTTAAGGTGACAGAGTTATGCTCCAGACAAAGAAGTGGACACCGCCCGAACGCCCGGACAACCGGACACCACGGGTGATCCCATAATACGTCCCGTCTTCGACGGGCGTATAAAAAGGCAATAAATGAGGTTGAAAACAAGTAATTTCTATGGTTTTCACAGTTTCTTTCCAAGAAAGTTTTCTTTATCGATTTAAACCATTACAAAATTACAAAAATGTCTAAATTGAAAGGAGCTGCAGACAACAGTTTAAAGTTTATGAATTTTTATATTCTTTAAATTTTCTGGGTAGAAAACATGGTGGAAAATGAAGAAATTGCTTGTCTCAAGCAATTTCTTCATTTTTCACAAAGTTTTCCCAATAGTTTTCCTTGCAGGACATCAAAAAGCGTCATTGTGTGGGCATGGATTAAACTGCAGGATTATTGCGCGGCGTACCAACGCAGCGCTGCTTGTGGTTAGATTGGGACGAGGTCAGGTATGACAGCGTTTGTATTTTTCAATGATATAAGCATTTTACAAAAACACAAATCAATTTTGTATCTAAACAAAACATGATTTTGTTTTGATGATTTTTTCTTATAAATGGATGCAAATTAGTTTGGTAACAATTGAAACTCTATTTCAACTGTGTTTTTAAGATGAACTCGGAAGTATTTAGTTCTTGAAAGGACAGTCAGATTCGAATTGTTATTTTCAATTCAGAACTTATATTGGTAAATTTACGATTTCAGTTTTTTTTAATCAGAAGTGTTTATGTCTAAGTATTACAAAAGTATAATTTACTGTATGGAATAGTGATTAATTTATCGGATTTGAGCTATATCTGTGTACCGTAAGAAACCCTTAAATAGACCATTCGGAAATCTCCCGACCGCTTTCGTGAATTACAGATCGTGTTCCGATTGATTAATCGACAATCATTTCGTGCCTTAACCATTTCGTACTATAACTTGTCGTACCATGAAAAACTGGCCGGAAACGTGTGTGACATAAGGAAAGAATCAGGTAAGATTGATAAACTGTAATTTGTATTTTAGCACCAAATGTCTGAAAGCCTGCGAGCTATTGTAGTGGCTTTGTGTCTTTTAATTTAGAAATCTCCTCCGCAGAAAGTGGTGAAATCTGTTTCAATAAAATTTCATTTCAATAAAATTTCACCGGTACGATCCCTTTATGAAGAATTTTGATCGGAAAAACATTTTTGTATGACTTTAATCGGTGGCTCCTATGCCATATTTTCATTTATTTATTTTCATTTATTTATTTATTTTATTTTGTGTATGTGTGTGAAAAAATTGAATTAATTATCCTCAGAAGCCAGTGGATAGGTTTCAACCAAAGTTTACAGGAATGATCCTTTGGAGCCCCTTTATCAGATTCGTTGAAAGAACTTTGATCAGATGAAAACAAAACATTGCTTTAATAGATGAAGCTAGTTTTATATATGGCTAAAACTGTGAAAATCTCAAACCTATTAGACGGATTCCAACCAAATTTCACAGGAATGAGCCCTGAGTGACCCTTTGTCAGATTCCTTTAGAATTTTGAATGGTAGACAATATGGTAATCCTTTGGTCAGAGCTAGATTCCATTTATTGTATATAGTGAAAACTTTGAAAGTCTTCTTCTCAGTTACCACTTGATGGAATGAAATATCACAGATATTCAACTTTTTTGATTTTTAACATATTCCTGTTAAAAGATTTGATCAGAATAAGAACATGGCATGGATGGGGCTGAATTTCATATAAGGTCTATAGTGAAAACGTTTTAAGATCCTCTTCCTAGAGATCATTGCACGAATTTCAGTTAACTTTAACAGGAATTGCCCTTTGGTGACTCTTTATTGGATGCCTTCAAAAATTTGTTGTTACAAAGCCCATGAATTTGACCAATTCCTACTCAATGACACTTTTAGATGCCCACAAGAGAAAAAGCTTTGGAAACTATTGTGGAAAATGAAAACATTGCTAGTTACAAGCAATTTCATCATTATCCTCAATGTTTTCTACCCCAAAAGTATAAAGAGTTCAAATTTCATAAGCTTTAAATTTGTCATCAGCAACTCCTTTCAATTTGAACCAGTCTAAAATTTTGCCATCTGGTAAGAGTGAATGGGTTGGGTTGATGTCCATATATGGCATATAGTGAAAACTTTGAAAATAATCATCTCATATTCAACTAAATTTCACAGAATTGATCTTTTGATGACCTGTGATGTCACTTTTTTTTAAGAATTCATTGGCTTAACCCTTGCCATGCTGAACCCGGAATATTCCGGTTTGGGCAGGAGGTATAGACCAAGATCAGTTTGCACATAAGTGCAGTCTGATCTTGGTCTACACCTCCTGATTGTGCTTTTCCTGCCAGAGTTGTTAATGAAATTGATTTCTAAAAAAAAAATATTGATTTTTGAACAACAAATTTTATCAGTGCTTTCAGCCCTTTGATTCACAGCAATTCAGTTAGGTAATTTATGCAGCATGACACGGGTTATTATAAATTTACCAAATTTCAATAGAGAGCACATAGTTAATGTTATGCAATGAAAACTATTGGAACTGCACCACTGATGATATTTGTTGAATGAAAGAAAGTTGCCTCCCATCAAGTGAATTGAAAAAAGTGTTTTTTTTCCCCAAAATGCCTCCTTTGTAAATGAATACCAAGGTACCCGTATCTTAACCCATTCCTATACAACAAAATTCTATGCTGGTAGCTGCATATGACAATTTCTAGTTTTGAACTGTTTAATCTTTTTGGATATAAAACATTGTGGATAATGAAGATATTGCTTGATACAAGCAGTTTCTTCATTTTCCGCTATGTTTTCAAAGCCCTTTTCTTGAAGGGCGTAAAAAGGAGGAATAGTGTGAGAAAGGGTTAAGTACATTGTACATTTGTATATCAGGATGATGGAGCAAATCAGACGCTCAAGCGCCTATAGTTTCACTGCTATTGAACTTAACTTGTGACTAGTAATTTACTTTAGGGAAGTATTTTAACTTTCATTGTAAGTTGTTAATGCTTATACATGTATATACCAAATTAACTTTAGATTGTTATTTGAATTTGTATTTGTCCTCTCCACAAATAACCATTGCATGGTGGGCTTTCCACTTTCATTGATAAACATTTTTAATTTAGAAAGATGACAAGAGCAGATAACATCTTGCTATTGTAAAATGAAAGATTATGATTTTAGCTCCAATAAGCAGTAGTGTTTTATAATTGATGGAAATTAAATCAATGAAGATTAAGGTACTTCCCATCTAAGGCATGTTTCAAAGACCATTGCCATTTATAAGGGCAAAATGTCATAATTTGACAACACATAGTATCTTTTCAATTCCTTTCTTGATTGTTCTTTTAATGTTTTACAGCTTGTTTGGAAAAAAAGTTGATAACTGAGTCAGCCCTATTAGCTCAGTTGGTAGAACAGTTGACCTCAAACCTCAAGATAACTTGTTCGAGCCCTAGGCTGACCATATCAACTAGCACAAACAATTGACTTTCGGATAAGATGTGTGACAAGTGTGATGATGCTATTTGTCAAGCATGTTAAAGAACCACGCAGAGTTCTCAGCAGTTTCGTCCTGTGCCCTTGCACTATCCCCTGTAACAACTAACCATCTTCTGAGGGCGTAGCTCATATGGGCATGTGCTGCTGTAGCTACCATAAATCAACGGAAATACACATACACAAAGCCATTTGTTTGACAAAACAATCCTTCTGTTGCACTGTTGATGTACTTAGTTAAGCTGTAAGTTGAGGATATGAGTTGAGAAGACACTCTATTTTACTCAGAAGTAAGGAAGCTGTTTATAGATATGTTAGCACCATTTGCTTAATAGACAAATTTCCTGCACTTAAGGCAGAAATCAAGTGGGCTCTCAATACATGGCAAAGGAACATTTCCAGATGGAAATTCAAACAAACTTAAAAACTGTTTCCTGAAAGAAGGCATCAACTTATATAGAAGTTAGACTCAGTGAAAATGGACAGTGATGAAATGTACTTTATAAAAGATTAAAGGTTGCTCCATTTGTTGAAAGCAATACATTTTTGGTAAATAGGACCTATTTCAAAATCAACTGTTTTCTCCTTTCATCAACATTTTCCTTTTTTGCTAATGAAATATCAGTGATTGTATAGAAAAGGGTTAAAATTTAAATGGGTTGTCTTTTTCAGTCAACAATAAACTTGATTTAAAATTGGCATTTTGAATGGTTTGAGTCATTTTGTATTTACCCATTCCAACACAAAACCCGCTATTTTATGCCCCTCAAGAAAAAGGATTTAGAAACATTGTGGAAAATGAAGAAGTTGCTAGCTACAAGCAATGTCTTCATTATCCACAATGTTGTCTAGCCTTAAAACAAAAGGCTGTAGAATCCTATCAACTGTAAATTGTCATCTACAACTTTTTTTGATTTGGACCAGTCAGAAATTTTGTTGGGTGGGAAAGGGCTACTTGGTAACATAAAAGGCATTTAAAACTTGGAATATTATATTATTTTGAGTATTTCTTTAGACTGTATCCACTGCACTTTTGGTACTAAACATAAAATGTTTCATGTTGCAAATCAGATAGTCTGTAATGTATTCTTGTAGGAATCACTCCTTATTCTAGATTCTTTATATGTCCTGTTAATCACAAGACAGCAAAGGGTCAGACATGAGTTTAACCCTTCTTTTTTTTCAGAAATTTAGACTAGTACAATTTGGAAGAAGTTGTAAATGGCAATCAAAAGTTAGTGCAATTTCAAAAGGAACCAACCTGAAGGGTAGAAAACATTGTGGGAAATGCAGAAATTGTTTGTTGAAATCATGATGTTTTTTCAAGTATAAGATCACAGGCACATAAAATCCTAGGATTGTACAGAAAGAGTTAAGGTCAATCTGGAATGTGTGATAAGCATCCTTTCAGACTCATCTTTGTAAACTGCATTCTGATCAGGGTTGAACACTCTTCTCAAAGCATTTTCTATGTGTGGAATACTTATCATGACTACAATACTTTTTTTACTTAATGTCCTCTGGTCTGCATAAGATTCATCTTTAGCTCTACTGGCCAAAACCCAGCAAGCTATTCTCATAGCATTGTGTCCATTGTGCATATGTCTATTAGTGATTAACTTTTCTTAAAAAATATTTTCTCTAGGAACTGCTGGTCAGATCTAAAACCAAATTTCACCTGATTGTTCTATAGATGATTTTCTTTCAGATCATTTCAAACAATTATCTTCCAAAATAACTTGGGTTGCCATGGCAACCAAAGTAGATATCCTTTAAAAATCATTTTAGTCAAACTGTCTATTTGATTTAATAATTCCTTTGCAAAAACGTTCCTTGCACCAATGCAAAGCTAATTACATAGCATTATTTGGATTTGTAAAAAAAATAAAAACACCCTGCTTTTATAGGTGGGACTTTTTTGTCATTGTATAGCATAAATATGTAGTCGATATGTTACATTTGATAAATGGTCAAATGGAGATAATGCATGGATTTTATTATTTAGGAAAATAGTCCAATTAGTAAAATATCTCATCTGTACTTTACATCTTGGTAGGAAATAAAGATTTTTGACTTGCAGAGTTAGTTGATGATAAAAAAGTCCAAATGAAAAAATGTTGAAGATGTTGATTTAAGTTGATGAGACTTTGAAAACTTCCTTTTGAAAATTGTGGGATTATATTTGATTAATGATGGAAGAGAGACAGCTTACTATTTGATAAAAACTGTTATACAAATGGATAAAGTCCCTTTTACTTTAGATTTAAGTTGGATATAACACTACCACTCATATCAAATGTACAGCAGGTTGATTACAAGAAGTGAAGAAAAAATTTGTCCATAGAAGAAAATGGGGAGAGCTCATTCAACCCATCAATAAATAACGGAATTGTATGAATACAATCTTGAAATTGAAAGATGTATCAGACAATTATGAAATTTGAGTCGGGTTATCTGTGCCGTGACAAAAGGTAGCCAATTGTAGTTCACACAGATCTTAGATTGTCTCCTTGAGCATGACATATCATTTATTTTTGTTTATTAGCATAATGGGTTTCATTCTTTGAATAATAAACGACACATACCTTGTTCACACAATCACAAATAATTTGTTGCCAATGGTATTTCAGTTTCTAGTTAACCTTTAAGTTTTTTATATCCATCTTTTTTATACATGTACCAGTTTATTGTTTGAGATGTTTAATTTTTATGAAATATTAAATTACTTCTTCAAAGAAAATAATCTTTACTCTTGCCAATACTACACTGGGTGAAAAACAACAACAACGTTTTATGTCCTATAGATTTATCATTAACTGGAGTCTTTTGTTTTTTCTTCAGATCTCTTAACACTTTCATTGACAACTCGAAATATGTGCATACCTCTCTGAACTTAAACCATTGTCCCGTTCAAATCCGACAGTTTACACCGTGTGATGATATAGATGGCATCAAATTCTTTGAATTAAAAAATCTAAAAAAAATTATGTTATTTGGATATGCATTAATGAAATTGTTTACTTATTAAGTCTACATCTGTATCAAGAATTCAAAACAAGTTTCTTTCCGCCGCGCTAAATCCTTTGCTCCACCATGGAGCAACTTTATACTTGTATTGTTCATTTATACATACCTAAAACTTGTTCCTCAGGTACACAGTAGAATCCAGCTGGGCAAGTCAAACATGCTGATTGCTGGGTCAAGTTGGTGTAGGTACCAGGTACACATGGGATTGGGGTACCAGTCCCTACAGGACAATATCGACCAATCGGGCAAGGGGTACCTGTTGGATTGGGAACAGTATCGCCCCCTGGACAGTAAAATCCTGCATCACAATCACCAACCGGAGTTGTCAAACCTGAAAAGGATAAAGTACTATTTAATCCCTTTACCAGATACAAAATTTCAGACTAGTTGAAACTGAGGGAAGACAACAACAACTGATACAAGCTTATTCTCCTTTTCTGACAAAAAAAATGTTTTCCTGAGGTTCTTTAGTAAACGGTTTAACAAAATTGTATTGAATATTGATAACCAATTACCAGACAACCTTTTGACTCAAGAAAAAGAAAAAAAAAAGTAATAGTTATAGTCAGTGACAAAAGAAAATCAAATATTTGGTAAGCTACCTAATAATCATAACTACAGTTTGATTAAGCTGTAGGTACTTAGTACAGGTTGCCAAACCAATAGAAATACTTCTATTGAATGATCAAAGTTGCAGTTCAAAATTCACTTCCGATCAAAATGTATGATTTGATTAGTCTAATGATTTTTCTGTTGATAGCCACTTTCCGTCAATTCTATAATGATTTTGCTTTTTTTTTCTTACAAGTGCTAGCTTAACCCTTTCCTGTACAACTCAGGATTTTACGTGGCTGTGATTTTATACTTGAGAAAACATTGTGGAAAAACGAGAAGTTTAATGTAACAAGCAATTTCTCCTTTTCCCACAATATTTTCTACCACAAAGGATAATTTCATTTCAAATTGCATCCAGTTTTCATTGTTGTCTGCAACCTCTTTCAATTTAATACCAGTCAAAAATTTAAAAAAACAAAAAAAACAGGACAGGGTTAAAATGATAGGTTTACCCATTCAGCATACTTTAGTATACACTTAAGTTACTGAGATCTACATAAGAAGGGGATCAGCATTCTAAAATCTTTATTCTCAAAAACACCTATGCTGTGGGTACTCATTTGAATAGTTTCGATGAGACGGTTCAAATGAGTACCTACAACATAGGGATTATAGCAGTACAGTGAAATATTTAATTCTAAAATCCAATTTACATCCTCCATTTGAAGCTCTCAGACAATCATTTTTTGTAACAAATAGAAAGCTTTCTTACCTGTATCATTACAGTATTTCCCTGCATCACACTGCACGCATGATGTCACATTGTTCATACCCATTGTGTTACTGTAAGTCCCTGCAGGGCATGGGGTAGGGGCCGCTGACCCCTGAGGACAGTATGACCCTGCTGGACACATAATGTGGGTGCTGTTATGGGAGCCTATCTCACAATAATAGCTGAAATACAGATATATATCTCCATTTTGTTTTAACCCATTACCAGGCAACAAAATTGTAGACAAAATTCAAATAAGTTGCAGAGAACAATTTTTAGTTGATGAAATTTCAACAAGAGGGTCAATATGGCCCTAGATAGCTCACCTGAGTTTGGCAGGTCTTATTCATGAAGGGAAAATCATGTCTCCTTTCCCAAATGTTTTTAATCAATGCTTTCGAATTTTTAGACTCATCCAATTTGAAAGAAGTTGCAGTCAACAAATTTTAAAGTTACCAACCTACAGGGTTTGTAACAATCAATTTCTTCTTTTCCCACAATATTTTCTACTCAAGGAGTTGATAACTTTTCAAATTTCACTTATTTTTTATTGTCACCTGTAACTTCTTTCAAATTAGACAAGTCTAATATCCTGAAAAACAGGAAAGGGTTTAGTCACTGCCTGTCTTTCAGGAACGTGAAATCATCTGGATTATGAGTGTTCAAGAGTGTTGCCATAAGCTCAACCCTTTCCAAAATAACAATGACACCCCTCAATATAAAGGCTTTGGAAAACACTGACTGAAATGAAGAAATTCCTTGTTACAAGAAATTTCTCCATTATCCACAATGTTCCCAACATCAAGAGACAAAGATCTTATAGATTTCATACACTTAAGAAAATTGTCATCTGCAAGTTCTTCAAATTTAGACTGGTCTAAAATTTTATTGTGCGGTAATGGGTAAAGCCTTTTGTCCCAAACAACATAATCCATTACCGCATGGCAAAATTTTACACTGGTCTGAATTAAAAGGACTTGCAGATGAAAATTTTCCATTTGTGGAATTTGAAAAATCTTTGTCTTTCGGGGTTGAAATCATTGTGGATAATGAAGAAATTGCTTGTAACAAGCAATTTCTTCATTTTCCACAATTTTTTTCCCTGAGTTTTTTTTCTTAGGGGGTCAGAAAATGTCATTGTGTGTGAATGGATTAAACTAATTAGTATAGATTAAAGTCAATGACAGAGAAAGGTAGCTGTCTCACCCTGGAGAACAAGGTCCAGATGTGGTCGTCAATCCAGTACTGTCACAGTACTCTCCGGCCGGACAGTCTGTACAGTCAGCCATTGCATGCAGCCCGGTCTGGTTACTATAGCTACCAATAGGGCAAGGTTCTGGGTCTACAGTACCAATAGGACAGTAGCTACCGGCTGGACATACATCAGCATTTACACCTGCAATGATTTATAGCTTATGTTCAACTGAGTGAACAAATAGATGTCCTTAACCCTTTCCTGTTTTTTTGAAATCTTACCTTAGTCAAAATTGAAAGAGTTTGCAGACGACATTGAAAATTGGATGTAATTTGAAATGAAACCATCCTAACTGGTAGAAAATATTGTGGAAAAAGAAGAAATTGCTTGTCACAAGCAATTTCTTCTTTTTTCACAATGTTTTCTCAAGTATAAAATTACAGCAGCGTAAAATCCCGGGTTTGAACAGGAAAGGGTTAACTTTTCTAGGTTCCTTTCAGACTGTAATAATTTTTGTCAATACTCTACCAAGACATGCAGATCTTCAGAGACATAACTATAAATTTTCCATAGACTAAGCATTCATTACACATGGACAAATTCAAGCTCCATAGAACAAAATCTGTACCAGACATGTACTGAAGTGATACTGCTATTGCTAAATGACATCATTTTCCTGGTAACAATTACCGCACACCAAGAATTACATTATTAGGTTTATAAATAGGTTGATTTTAGACAATTTTCACAAGACGTTATAATTCATATTCAAAATGCATTGGTATATGATAAAATAATTTTACATATAGTTTCATCTATCAAAAACGAGTGTTCTGATTAGTCTAAAAAATTATTCATAACTCCATGAACAAAATTTTCAGCATGCAGGGATTTTGTATGCTTCTTCACAAAATACTCCCATACATAAGGAATATTACAACAGTGTGTTTTTCTATTTTATGTTATCGTGTTCGAGAATCGTGTGTAGGTATTTTTTTATTGGATGAGACCGAATTCAATAAAATATACCTACACACGATCCAAGAGCACAATAATAAAAAATAGAAAAACACACTGTTGTAATATTCCTTTTATTACATACCTTTTTGGATATGACATTGAGAAAATTCTCTTAAATGATAAAGAAATAACCAACTTTCCGGGACCCCCCCACCAAAAAAACCTGAACGTCAATACACAAAAAAGTAGTCTGTGTTTAACGGTACTCGACGAATACAGGTTTTGGTACACGCCAAATATTTATTTTTTTCTGTCGAGTTGTATTAGATAGCCAGATTTGAATTCATATCTTTTATAGGTACATGTATATAATAAAATAAGGTATCAAAATTTGTGAAGTTTTTGTTTTTGTTGCTCGATGCCATTAAATTATAAGAAATGAAGCAAATATTTTTTGTTTTCATGGTGGTATGAACTGATAACCCTAATCACACTAATGTATGAATCTGCTTAGGCCATTTCTACTGAAAGAAAATATAGTCGGGCCATATTCATTTGTGTCATTCCTGTAACAGGAGAAAGCATAATTTCTAATGACAAGAGATATAGTCAGGGTTGTAAAAAGATAATTTAATTTCTAGTTTAGTCTATCAAAAATGGGCATTGTGATTGGTGGAAAAAAATTATTCATACCTCCATGAACAAAAAGTTAGGCACACATCTATTTTGTATTCTTCTAAACAAAATAGTCACATACAAAAAGTATCAAAGTTCATAAAGCTTTGCTTTTTTCGTTCAATGCTATTAAATTTTAAGAAATGAAGAGAATATTTTTTGTTTTCATGGAGGTATGAACCAAAATACCTAATCATACTTGGCGTATTGATACAAAGTGATTAGGTTTTTTTTGTTCATATCTCCATGAAAACAAAAAATATTCTCTTATCTCTTAAATGATAAATTCCTCAGGTATTGTAGTGTTAAATTAGAAGGATTATCATTATTTGTGTCATTACCATAACATGAAAGAAATAACCTCACAAATTAGGTTGTACATTCCATCTCAAATATAATAAAGAACAGTATACCTTCATTTGGTGTTGTGGTGTTGGCGCCAGTCTTACAGAAATATCCAGCTTCACATAGATAAGCTGTCAGCATTTGGGTCATTCCAGTCACAGGACAAGCATAACTGCCAAGACAGGGGGTGCAGTCACTTTCTTGTTGTAGACCTAGAAAAAAGACACATTGATAAAAAACTAGAATGGTTGAATAGCTTGTGTAGACCCTGCAAAAAATTGAACTTTACAAGGTGGATCTCAATAGGTATTCAGTGGGCACTTCCACTTGCGATGCAGAACAATTAAGTGAATTAATATCCAGATCTACCCTCAACGGTACAAACTCTGACTCAGACAAAACTTGGCCTTCAATTAAGACCTTGACCTTGGAACAATACAAAAACAGTTTTAAAATTGGTGTCTATTCATGCTAGAGAAAAAAATTTGTATTGAAATCCATTCATAAATTAAACTTTTCTAATCCAGGCAAAAGTTTGACCTTCAGCTGTGACCTTGACATTAGACTTACCTAAACAAACTTCTCAAATGGCACATCTTCGTGTGATGAAGGACAGATGTGCCAAGTTATTTCTAGAAATCTATCATCAATTGCAGGAGTAATAGTCCTTATTGGATGACCTTGACATTGACAATATGTATCCACTGACAGATTGAAGGTCACCTTCTCTGATCTCTGACAATGCAATTTGACTGAGGAATCAAACAACTTTAGTTTGCAAAATATGTGTATATTGTTATTGACATCATGGGTAGAGAGCATTATGGAAAGTGAAGAAATTGCTTCTTGCAAGCAATTTCATCATTTTACACAATGTTTTCCAACTTAAAAGCGTCATTGTGTGGGAAGGGGTTGAAAAAAGGTAAACTGATATCAGCTTAAAATATTTCCATTTGTTGGCAACATACCTGTTATGTTATTAAATGTACCAATGGGGCATGGAAACTCATTGCTATATTTTGTCCCAGCTGGACAATAGTATCCCTCTGGACAAAGCGTTGAACTGTTGACCACTGCAATGTTGATGGTGTTGTCACAGAAATAGCCAGCGGTACATGTGTCACATGACGTCTGGGTGGTCAGCGTCTGGAACTCTCCGTCCACACAGCGTATTGGATTATCCGTTGCCCCGGGACAATAGTGACCAATTGGACAACTGGATATATGAAAAAGTGAGTTCAAATTAAACTATTTTGGACAACTTGCAATATGGAAAGGGGAGCTCAAATTTAACCACTTTTTTAACTCTCTGAAAATTACTTTTCTCTTTTTTCTTTTGATTACCAAGCCTTTTAAAAGTAACAGTCATAAGAGTTTATAAGTAAGTGATTGTCTCTTAGGACTTTACAGTTGAACTTGTGTAAACCCTTTCCTGTACAATCACTGGTTTTTACGTCCTTGTGACTTTATACTTGAGAAAACATTGTGGGAAAAGAAGAAATTGCTTGTAAAAGCAATTTCTTCTTTTTCCACAATATTTTCTACCTGACTGAATGATTATTTTTCTAATCAAATGGACTATAAATTTTTGTCTGCAAAACCTTTGAATTTGGACAGGTCTAAAAAATTTTAAAACAGATTAAGCCACCAATCAAGGGACAGTCAAAATGTGGTTCTTAGAGAGTGGTCGCTTAATACACTTTTATAAAATATATTAGGGAGCGGTTGGACTGCATACATGAGTTATCACAGGATTCTCACTTTACCCATTGCCACACAGTGGCGCTGTTGGACGCCCCTCAAGAAAAACAATTTGGACAACATTGTGGAAAATGAAGAAATTGCTTATCACAAGCAATTGCCTCATTTTCCACAATTTTTCCAACCTAGAAAGTTAAAAAAATCTAAAATTTCATCAACTTTAAAATTGTCATCTGCAACTCTTTTGAATTCAGACCAGTCTAAAATGTTGTCATGTGGGAATGGGTTATTCCTACGTTGATGGAACTCAATAGAATTGTCTTATTGAGACAATTCAAATGAGATCCACCAACATAGGAATAAGTTTTGATATTTCTAATGGCAAAAATATCCAGTTATGAAGATCTTGTGTTTTAAGAAAGGAAATTTTGGTACTGGTCCCGTAATAAAAGTAGTTGCTAAACAGAGGTGGTCACTTGAACAAGATCAACTGTATATCTATAAAAAATCTCAACCTCATCCAATCCATTCTCATTCATGGTCACTTTTGTAACACATATACTTTTAGTTCTCTACAGGTCTGAATAAACTACCAGATGACAATATTGGAAGCAAAACAACTGATTGAAAGATTTATTATGTATTTTGCATCAATGGGGAGAAAATAAGTTCAGTATTGTAAAAGAAGAAACAATGGTTATCAATATTTAAATCTTTCCTCTTGCAGATAACTCCTGATTCCAGGGTTGACTGTACAAATGTTATAGAAACTGACATCTAATAAAGATGCTAATCCTTGTCTATTGAACCTGGAATATTCCTGTTTTGGCAGGAAGCATAGACAAAGATCAGCCTGCACATACATGCAGTCTGCTCACAATCTACATCACCTGCTTGTCCCTGCTGAGCAGGAGTTGTTCATAAAATTAATTGTCTAAAGAAATAGTAATTCTCTGTAAGAGCTTGCAGGGCTGACAGTCCTTTGATTTAATTGTATCTTTTTGTAACAGATCTTAATTAGCATGCCAAGGGTTAAATGAACCACATACTCACTTGTAATCAGTTGGTGCTGACGTATTTTGACCAGCAGGACAATAATATCCTGGGTCACAATTTCCTGTCGGCAAAGCATTTCCTGTTCCCTGACAATACATGCCTCCGGTACAAAGTATACAGTCAGTGACATCATCAGATCCAGTGACATTCAGGAAGTATCCAGCATCACATGCTACTGGGGCGGAGCTTCCCATAGGGCAATAGTGGCCCATTGGACAAATATTGCCAGTCACATTATCAGAGGGTGTGGCAATTAATGCTTGTAGTGTACAATAGTAACCTGTAAGAAAGAACACAATAAATAAATCAGGAAGTATCCAGCATCACATGCTACTGGGGCGGAGCTTCCCATCGGGCAGTAGTGGCCCATTGGACACATATTGCCAGTCACATTATCAGAGGGTGTGGCAATTAATGCTTGTAGTGTACAATAGTAACCTGTAAGAAAGAACACATTAAATAAATCGGGAAGTATCCAGCATCACATGCTACTGGGGCGGAGCTTCCCATTGGGCATTAGTGGCCCATTGGACAAATATTGCCAGTCACATTATCAGAGGGTGTGGCAATTAATGCTTGTAGTGTACAATAGTAACTTGTAAGGAAGAACATATTAAATAAATCAGGAAGTATCCAGCATCTCATGCTACTGGGGCGGAGCTTCATGTTGGGCAGTAGTGGCCCATTGGACAAATATTGCCAGTCACATTATCAGAGGGTGTGGCAATTAATACTTGTAGTGTACAATAGTAACCTGTAAGGAAGAACATATTGAATAATTCACTGAATCTCTTTCGTTTTAAGGAGAAATTGAAGAATTTTTGTTACTCTTGTTCTGGAAAAGAAATAAATTAGAATATGTACATGAAAAGATATTATTTATTTTTTCTTTTTTTTTTTCAAAAAAATAGAAGAATAAAAATCAAGCGGTCCTATTTCCCAATAGTGCTTCAATCTCAGATGTGCTCAAAATGCTATAGCTTCTTTTCAACATATTGAGGGTTAATAGCAAGAATGCTCTTAGTATCTATACATTGTATAAATACTTAGAACACTATTGCAATTTACCCTCAATGTTAGCAGATAACAAAATTTTAGACTTGTCTGAATTGAAAGAAGTCAATTCTAAGTGTTTTAAACAGGCAAAGTAACAGTCATATAGACTAGAATTCATTGTTAGAAAGGCAGATTTAACAAATTTGTCATTTTCAAAAAATATTTTCCCTAGTATAATTCTTCAGAGGCATAAAAACAACAGGGTTTTCAATAAGTATTGGGTCAACAGATATTATTTGGAAACCAACAGATTGGCCGGGGGTCAAGGGGGCCGCCTTAGGCCCCCTTGTAGGTCCAGGGCAACGCCCTGGTAGGGGGTCCAGGGGGGCAAAGCCCCCCGGCCGAAAAAGAATTAAGGTATTTCTCAATCCATTTTGAGAGCTCTCCTTAGTGTTTTACATTGCAGATTTTCTTATATATCATAATTCTTAGAGTATGTTTTAGAGACAGTATAATCCTACCATGTTTATCTTTATTTTTTTCAAAATACCTTATTTTGCGTTTCTATTATTGTAATATTGAATTATTGCTTGATTATGTGCAATTTGAATGACTGGTAAATTTCAATATATTTTTAAATCTGCCGCTGATGCATACATAAATTTCCTCACAAATGAATAATTTTGACTTTTTTTGTATTTGTAATAATTATACTTATTAAATAATCAACATTAAATTGATTTTACACGAAATAAAATTGGGGCAGAGATATACGTTTGGCTGACTTTCCGATGGGTCGAGTTGACCGGTCACCGTCTATAAGACGCATTAATTGAACCAAATTACACTAAAACGCAAAACTATACGCTTAAAAGCTCATAAATTATTATATGTCAAATCATTCGTATCGAAATCATCGTCTTTTTTAATGCAAAGTCGAAGAAACCACGATTGTCTTCAGTAGAGACTTTTTTCTTTTTAGTTTGGCGTCCATGTTTACCAACATGTGAAATCAATTTCGTATCGTTGTATATGATTGGATGACTGGTTTAAAGTATCTAATGATAGGCCTCGTAACATGGATACGCAAATTAGACGGGTTTCGCGGTAAATAAAGCGGTGGTGGGGTAAAATCTCACCGGTGTCGCGGTTAAACTTCTATGGCATTAGGGCTTTATTTTGTAAACAATAAGTGACTGACATTTCTAAATTCCGGCGAAAACAACCGATCAAAAGTTGATTTCAACCGATGTTTTAGATCGGCAATCGGTTATTAATGAAAACCCTGAACAAAGATTGAATAGTCATGGATTGAAATATTTATAAAGGTCTTTAATAGCAAATGAAATTACAGTAGAACCTCGTTAATTCGAACGTCACTGGTTCGTAGGTATGTGTTCGTTCGTATACTTTACGCGGTCCCGATCTATTTCCTTCTTTATCTTTGTTAGAAAGTTCTGTCTAATTCGAACGTCAGTGGTTCGTAGTTCGTAGGCCATTTCAAGTCCCGAAAGTATGATTATAGCACAAACTCCTATGTTTAATTCGTAGGTGTGATAAACTAATTGTGTCCAATCACCACTTACCTCGATTTTCACACCTACTGATCTAAATGACAATTAAATATTATCATGTACCTTTAGTTAAAAGGGGCTGTTTGGTTTGTAAGTTGGGTAATTCATCGAATAAAGATTCCCGTAATTATCGCCGAAAATTTACTTTAAATTGACGCATCCCCATTAGTATCGGTGTTATTGCTCACTTAGAATTTCTAGCACTTAATTTTATTCTGCGGTTGCTTTCTTCATAATCGTCGGTCCTCCTTTTTATGATTTGATGATAGAATACTCAGAGTGATTTGATCCAATGTATTGTAAAGGGAAATCACTCAGATGGAGTCTACCATTTGATACAAACACTGTGTTTAAAAAATGCCAAAAATTAACAAAGAAATAAATACTCAGAGTGATTTGATCCAATGTATTGTAAAGGGAAATCACTCAGATGGAGTCTACCATTTGATACAAACACTGTGTTTAAACAAGGTGCCAAATTGTCACAAGATACGCCCGTCACACTGCTTAATATTAACTGGGGGTTTGAATAGAACTGAGGTTATTTTGAATGAATTTTTTTTGTCAAACAAAGTATGAAAAACAACAAAGGGCAATAACTCAAAATAAACGCTAGGTAGAGTTATGGTTCTTGTACACTGCACTCCCACTTGGTGAGCTCTATCCATCCATGATGTTTCATGATTCTAGCTATAATACTTTTAGAGATATACTCCAGACAAGATTCAAGTATGAAAAACAACAAAGGGCAATAACTCAAAGAATAGGCTAGGTAGAGTTATGGTTTTTGTGCACTGCACTCCCCCTTGGTAAGCTCTATCCATCCATGAAATTTCATGATTCTAGCTAATATACAATTAGAGATATACTCTGGACTAGATTCAAGTATGAAAAACAACAAAGGGCAATAACTCAAAAAAAGGCCAGGTAGAGTTATGGTTCTTAAGCACTGCACTCTTCCTTGGTGAGATCTATACACCGATGAAGTTTCATAATCCTAGCTAAAATACTTTAAGAGATATACTCTGGACAAGATTCAAGTATGAAAAACAACAAAGGGCAATAACTAAAAAAATAGGCTAGGTAGATTTATGGTTCTTGTGCACTGCACTCCCCCTTGGTAAGATCTATCCATCCATAAAATTTCATGATTCTAGCAATAATACTTTAAGAGATATACTCCGGACAAGATTCAATTATGAAAAACAACATAGGGCAATAACTCAAAAAATAGGCCAGGTAGAGTTATGGTTCTTGTACACTGCACTTCCACTTGGTGAGCTCTTTCCATCAATGAAATTTCATGGTTCTAGCTAGTATACTTTTAGAGATACACTCTGGACAAGATTCAAGTATGAAAAACAACAAAGGGCAATAACTCAAAAAATAGGCCAGGTAGAGTTATGGTTCTTGTGCACTGCACTCCCCCTTGGTGAGATCTATACACCCATGAAGTTTCATGATCCTAGCTATAATACTTTCAGAGATATACTCCGGACAAGATTTAAGTATGAAAAATAACAAAGGGCAATAACTCAAAAAATAGGCCAGGTAGAGTTATGGTTATTGTGCACTGCACTCCCCCTTGGTGAGATCTATACACCCTTGAAGTTTCATGATCCTAGCTATAATACTTTCAGAGATATACTCCGGACAAGATTCAAGTATGAAAAACAACAAAGGGCAATAACTCAAAAAATAGGCCAGGTAGAGTTATGGTTATTGTGCACTGCACTCCCCCTTGGTGAGATCTATACACCCATGAAGTTTCATGATCCTAGCTATAATACTTTCAGAGATATACTCCGGACAAGATTCAAGTATGAAAAACAACAAAGGGCAATAACTCAAAAAATAGGCCAGGTAGAATTATGGTTATTGCGCACTGCACTCCGTATTGATGAGAAGAATATAACTGCCAAGTTTAAAGTCAATCGGACTTACGGTGTCAGAGTTATGCTCCGGACAAAGAAGTGGACACCGCCGGGACAACCGGACGCCCGGACGACCGGACGCCCGGACACCACGGGTGATCCCATAATACGTCCCGTCTTCGACGGGCGTATAAAAATGCCAAAAATTAACAAAGAAATAAAAACATGAAAAATACAAGACGAGTATTTTTTATGTATTTTTATATATTCCTCAATTAATACCTGCAGGTCTTGTGTAGAAAAAATAACCAATTTAGAATCAATTCCTAAATGGGAGACAGAACAAGACCATGTCAGATTCCATGTATCTCAAACAGCCGACCTCTTTCCCTCCGTTTGTTCGTACTATGCTTAATTCGTATAAATTTCCCCGGTCCCTTGCGCTACGAACTACGGAGGTTTTACTGTATTTAGAAAAGGGGCATCAGATACCTGCAGAACAGTTTCCAGTTGGGGCATCCAGAAGGGAAATTTGACAATACTGTCCAGGTGGGCACTGAAGTGGAACAGAGGCTCCAGCAGGGCAATAGTAGCCTGGGTCACATGGTCCGCCTTCAGAGGTGTTGTTGGGAGTGGCTGTAGTTGATGCGTTACTACAGTAATAGCCTGTAACAAAGAAGAAAACAATTTCAGTCTAGAAAATCTTTGCCTTTTAGGATAGAAAGATAGTAAGCAATGAAGAAATTGCCTGTTAGATGAGAATGGGTTAACCCTTTCCTGGTTTTTGAAATTTTAGACTGTTCCAAATTGAAAGAGGATGCAGACGACAATGAAAATTGGATGCAATTCCAAATAAAACCACCCTATGTGGTAGAAAACACCGTGGGAAAAGGAGAAAATTGCTTATCATAAGCAATTTCTCCTTTTTCTACAATGTTTTCTAAAGTATAAAATCACAGTGCCGTAAAATCCAGGGTTTATCCAGGAAAGGGTTAAGTTAGTAAACATATTCAAACACAACCTTGCTGACCCACAAGGAAATAGTTCAAGAAACTGTTTGTAAACTGAAGAAAATTACTTGGTTTATTTTCTTAGATTTCCAAACACTAACTGAAAATTGTTGGCTGCAATTTCTTTAGATTTGGACCTTTGTTAATTTTTGTCTTGCGTTAACCCATTCCAACACATAAAGTTTTAGACCAGTCCAAATTGAAAGAATCTGCAGATGACAATTTCAATATGATGGAATTTTTGGATAGAAAACATTGTGGAAAATTTACAAGCAATTTCTTCATTTTCTACAATGTTTTGTTTGATTTGTTTGAATGGGGTTTTACGCCGCTTTTAACAATCTTTCAGTTCTATCGCGGCGGCTGGAGCACCTAACAACGGAATCCTGGTATTTCTCACACCAGTACTACCATTACATCCTTTCCTAGCCTCCAGCTGCTATCCCACATAGGTCTACGATTATCGATCTACAATGTTTTCCAAAGCTTTTTTCTTTAAGGGCGAAAAAAAAAAAAAAAAAAGGGCTTGTGTTGGAATGGGTTAATAGGTTATAACATAAGAAAAACAAGAGCTTCGTAGAGCGGCGCATATACGCCCCAAGGGGCCTGTCAGTAACAATGCTTTTAAAGCTATGTTAGCTTGAATGATAGCTCGTGCATTTTTTCAATAGAAAGATCTTGTTACCTGAATAATATTGTATACACTTGAGAAACATGACAGCTTTCAAAACCATTGTTAAATTTAAAACCAATGCCATGAAAAATGTAGGATAAGATGTGCATAAAAATGACCGGAAAGATTTGATTTTCGGAAGTCTTATGCACAACTAGATATCATAGGGAGTAACTGTGCAAAGTTTCAACTCATTCCCATTGATAGTTTAGGAGAAGTTGCGCACAAAAAAAAAATGCGGACAGACAGACGGAGGGACAGATGAACGGACAGACGGACGGACTGACGAACGACCAGGGACATAACATAATACTACCCTTCAGGCGTATAATTATGTTATAGTATTGATCTGACATCTAGATTTGGATCAAAGTCGCAGACAAGTGTTTGGATATTTCACCAGAAAAAAGATGAAGTGAAAAATAATATGTTCCTACACAGCCAGAATTTGATACAAGGCTTGGATTAATACAACACACTAGTATTAACTCTTGTCATGCTGAACCCAGAATATTCCTGTTTGAGCAGGAGGTGTAGACAAAGATCAGCCTGCACATATGTGCAGTCTGATCTTAGGCTTTACCACCTGTTTGTCCCATTGAAACCAGAATTGATCATAAAATCAGTTTTCAAATTAATTATTGACCTGCAACTAGTGCTTCCTGTGTTTTCAGTCCTTTGATTTTGGAGCAGTTCTAAATAAGATTTTTATTCAGCATGATAAGGGTTAAATTCATTTACTATACAGCTACTTTAATTTCATTGAGTTAAAAGTAAAATTGTTTAAGAAATCATCTGCATATCAACATTTTCTACATTCAATGTACATTCCTATTACCCTCATCGAAGAGAGACAAACGATGCCAAAATAATTTTGTCAAATATTTGGATTAAATTGGCTGAGCCAGGGTTTAGACCAATGACCCAAGGATTCAGAGCACAGCATGTTACAGACTCAACAAAATGGGCTAGCATTTTGCCTTCTTCAGAAAGATTCTTTTACCCATTCCCATAAACCCCTGTATAACTTCTTTGTCATCCATATTGCTTTCTACCAAAGAAGACATAGCCTTTCAGAATTTCATCAATAGATTGTAGATTGCAATTCATTTTAATTTGGACCAGTCTAAAACTTTCTTATCAGGTAATAGGTTAAACCCACTTTAACCTACTAACCCATTCCCATACATTCCCACCTTTTTATGCCCTTAAAGAAAAAAGCTTTGGAAAACATTGTAGAAAATGAAGAAATTGCTTGTATCAAACAATTTCTTCATTATCCACAATGTTTTCTATCCAAAAAGACTTTCAATTTTAAAATTTTATCAGCTTTAAATTGTTGTCTTCACCTTCTTTCAACTTGGACAAGTCTTAAATTTTGTTAAGTGGGAATGGGTTAAACAGCTGGGTTGACTAGGGCTGGCAGTTAAATGTCTGGTTCACGAACATGTCTTATTGAAGGAAGGGTTCAAACCTGTCACCTCTATTCAAGCACCTGTACAAGGCCCTAGACTTCAAACTTAAATCAAAACCATTATTTGATGTACTTACCTGCTGAGCAGTATCCAGTGGGCATACCAAGTCCTGGTGTGGCACAATACTCTCCAGGTGGACAGTTGATACAGTCCGTCAGTGCAGTTGCCATGGTGAGGTTGTAGTATGTTCCCGCTTGACATGGATACTGAGTGTCCACAACAGTTCCTGCTGGACAGTAGTGACCAGCCGGACATGGGTTGTCCTTGTAGTCTTGGGTACCTGATACACAAAAACATTACTAGTTTGAAAAGCAAGAAAGATCACAAATACATAAAGATAAAGTAGTTGTTGTCTATGCCTTATATATCATTCAAATTTCTAAGTTCATACAATTATCAACAAATTTCAAAATCATCAATATTTAATTATATTTTCTTAATTAACTTTTTTGTCATTACCTGCCAACAAAATATAGACTGGTTGAAGTTGAAGACATTAATTATTAGCTCAAGATATTTTCACAATCTTTGTCTCCTTGGGTAGAAAACATTTTGGATAATGAAGATATTTCTTGTCTGGCAATGGATTATATCTTATCTAGTAACTTTTTAGCTAGCAAACCATCAGCTTTGATAGCTTAGGTTAACAGACAAAATTTTGAGGTCTTTTCAGAGTTTAATGAGTACAAATGCGGCCACAAGAGTCTTAACCACTAATTCCATGGAATATATATGCCATAAAAGGTAGTTCTTAAGTATTTCAGGAATATTGCAAACTCTGCCTGCAAGTTCATCTTCTATGCATTTTTAGCTCACTTGAGCACATCATGTTCAAACAGAGTCTGATCAGAGTCTTCCCTATGCCCACTGTTTTGTATGGCCACATGAATTCATTCAAAAGAATGCTATTTAAGTCCTGGGTTACTTTAACCTCATTTATTTATCATGATAACCATTGACAAGTAAGATTACCTAACAAAACCATGCTTTGATAGCTTACAGTACTTTCAGTACTTTGATTTCCTGCACTATTTGGTTTTGTAAAGTTTGTGAAGCTGTATCAATCTCTTTCTAACCCTTTACAGTATTGCTAAATTTTAGACTGGTCCAAATTCAAAAGTTTTGCAGATATCACTTTAACCCTTTCCTGTATAATCACTGGTTTTTACGTGCCTGTGTTTTTATACTTGAGAAAACATTGTGGAAAAAGAAGAAATTGCTTGTATCAAGCAATTTCTTCTTTTTCCACAATATTTTCTACCCTACTGAATGATCATTTTTAAAATAAATTCAACTTTGAATTGTCGTCTGCAAAACCTTTGAATTTGGACCAGTCTAAATTTCAAAAAACAGGAAAGGGTTAAAGTAGATTTTATCTAAAAATTAATCAATTAGTAGGGTACTTGTTACATTCAAATTCTTCTTTTTCCACACTATTTTCTTAAATATGAAAGCACATGGAAATAAAGACGAGGAATTGAACAGGAAAGGGTTAGAAAAATAAAGATATAAACACAGACATTGGAACTAAACCATTTTGAAAATTAATTAAATGACTTTGAGAAATAATGTTTAACACATTCCAACACGATAAAATTTTAGACATAGTCTAAATTGAAAAGGTTTGCAGGCAATTTCAAGTTTATTAATTTTAAATTTTTTCAACTTTCAGGGTAGAAAACATTGTGTAAAATGAAGAAATTGCTTGTTACATTTCTTCATTTTATATAAAATTTCTCAATTATTTTTCTTGAGAGGCATTAAAAAACATCACTGTGTGGGAATGGGTTAAATATACATACCTGTGAGGCTTTTCTTGTTTGTTTATTCTATTTTATTTTGTTACTAAGTAATGCATTGGTTGAAATATGATTATCAAAATGTAGCATTCTAGCATTGAAAACACATCAAAAGTTTACAAATTGCAAGTGACACTACTATTCAAGTAGGCTTTGCCTAGTAAAATAGATTTTTGTTGAGAAAGTAACAGTTTTTTTTCATTTAACCCATTTACAGACAAAATTCAAAGATATTCCAGATAACAATAAACCCTTGTCATGCTGTATAAATTACCTAACTGAATTCCTGGCAAATCAAAGGGCTGAATGCACTGATAGAACTTGTTATTCAAAAATCAATATTTCCTTTGGAAATCAACTTCTTAAACAACTCGGGCAGGAAAAGTACAAGCAAGAGGTGTAGACTAAGATCAGTCTGCACATACTTGCAGTCTGATCTTAGTCTACACCTTTTGCCAAAACCGGAATATTCCGGGTTCAGCGTGACAAGGGTTAAAGCATAAAGCACACCTGTCAGCGACAGTACATTGATCAACAACCTTTACCAATTTAAACACCTGGGTGAAGAGGAGCAAGGTGAAGTTACTTTTGAACCTGGGACCCTTAGATTGTCTTACCACTAGACCATAGACTCTACTCCTACAGCTTTAGGTCAATATTGAAATATAGCTAGACAAACTAAAGATTTTACCCCTTATATCTACAAGTCATGTTGAGAAATGTGGCTTATAAATATGCAAAACAGCAAAACACTACATCTTTGAAATATTACATCTCAAAGTTACTGTTCCCTTTAACATTGGCTACCAAGATATTCTTTCGTATTTTGAGGATTGTTATAACTGAATTTTTCAGGAGCTTTAGTCAAATGCACTAGTCATATGCAAATATCTAGCAAGACAAACTAAATTTTACCACTTATATTTACAAGCCATGTTCAGAAATGTCGGCTATAAATATGCCAAACTGCAAAACATAGAATTCTGAAAATACATGATGTATCAGTACTTAACCCTTTCCTGTTCACTGTGATTTTATACTTGAGAAAACATTGTGGAAATTGAAGAAATTGCTTTTGACAAACAATTTCTACTTTTCCACAACATTTTCTACCACATAGGGTAGTTTCATTTCAAATTGCATCTATTTTACAATTTTGTCTGCAACCTCTTTCAATTTGGACCATTCTAAATTTTAGAAAATGGGAAAGGGTCAAAGGTTATGTTCATCAATGTAATAGCTAAGTAAATCTTTACAGTTCATCAAATGGAGAAAAAAGGCTAGTTATTAACCTAAAAGTTGCAGGTAAAGTATTAAGTGATGAAAATTTAAGTAAATATCCTTTTGAAAAGATTTTGTTTGATTATAAAACTTCACTGTATAAAGTCTTCCAGGGACAACATTTCAAGCCCCGCAAATATTTGACCTTGAGAAAGGACCTTGACCTTACAGCTATTCAAAAATTTACTTAAAATGGTGCATCTACTTGTGCAGTAGAACAATAATTGTGCCGCATTATTTTGAAATCCATCGATAAATGTGGGAGATAATTGGGAGAGACAGTATCACTAACACACTTATGCATATACACTGACTTGTGATCATTGACCAATCTCGGCTGCCAATCAAATAACCAGTCGACCTATCATATCATCACTTCAGCCTGAAATTGAGCTTTGAGCTCCTACTATACCACCATTTTTGTGAGTTTTTTTTGTCGGCTTGGAAGCTTAAACAGCTTATTCAGGCTGTAGTTTTGACGTTTAAGCCGCCTATCAACCATTTTGCTTTTTCCTTTCATACTACTAGCCATTAATTTTGAACAAGAGCACCGCCTACAGGTGCCTACGCTTGGCTGTTGGGTGTTGGATAGTCGACAAAATTCATCTAGAGTTATTCCCATTTTGATATTATAGGTTGCTCTTTTGATAGTGAACTAGTGTGCCAAGTTTCAAGTAAATGCCCTAAGTAGAACCAGAGATATCACAAAATGTCAAAGTTTTCGCACAACGACAACGATAACAACGACACCAAGGCTATTGCAATACCTCGGTTTTTCTCCCAAAAAAAGCCGAGCTTCAAATAACACCATTAAAAATCAAAGCGTAACTTCTTGGAGTTATTGGGCAGGGCCAGTGATTGTTCAGTTACTTCTTGCTCACTGCAAGCTAACTTGACATAAAATCTCTCAATTCTTTTATGTAAGATTTCAAACTAGTCATAATTTTAGATTAATGTATTAATAATTTAATATTTAGTTTTGTCTATCAAAAACGAGCGTTCTGATTGGTCAAAAAAAATCATTTATAACTCCATGAACAAAATTTTGAGCACACAACGATTTAGTATGCTTCCGCACAAAATAGTCCCATACAAAAAAGTATCAAAATTTGTAAAGCTTTTGTTTCTTTCGCTCGATGCTATTAAATTATAAGAAATGAAGAGAATATTTCTTGTTTTCATGGAGGTATGAACCAAAATAACTAATCACCCTGTATGAATACGCGAAGCGGATTCATACATTGTGTGATTAGGTTTCATCTCTTAAATATTTTCTAAAAACAGTAATATGAGGGCAGATAGATACCCTTGATGGACTGATGGAAAATTGCTGGTTTTCAGCATTTTTTCTTTTTTTTCTTTGTAAAAATTATTAAAACTTATGTTCTCCCTCAAGAATAACATAATTTAACCCATTCCCACACAATAACAATTTTTGACACTTGCAAGAACAAAACCTTTGGAATACATTGTGGAAAATGAAGAAATTGCTTGTTACGAGCAATGTCTTTAATATCCACATCGTTTTCTACCCAAGAAGACAAAGACTTATTAAAATTCCATTAACTTGAAATTGTTGGCTGCAGCTTCTTTGATTTTAAAATTTTATGGAGTGAGAATGGATTAAGAGGAGCATATTGATAAAGTACTAAATAAATTTCATGCAATCACACTTTTCAAAACCACAGAACTTGAAAAAAAAGTTACATGGATACACAATCTAAGTCAATGATACAAAAGACACTTAATACAATCAAAACAATTAGAGAATCAAACAACACCACTTAACAAATACTTATACATAGTATAGAGCCAATGCAAAGCTGATAAGGACCAATAAACATAAAGGCTCTTACAGTAGTTTTGTACTGACCCCTCAATATGCCAGCATAATGATTAGGAAACAAGGAATCATTTGGCTTATTTATTGAATGGGGTTTAACACCATTTTAAACAGTATTTAAGCCATAACAGTGAATTCCTGGTATTTAACCCTGGAGGTTGCAGACAACAATGAAAAATGCATGCAGTTTGAAATCTGACCAACCTATGTGGTAGAAAATATTGTGGAAAAAGGAGAAATTGCTTGTTACAAGCAATTTCTACTTTTTTCACATTGTTTTCTCAAGTATAAAATCACAGTGACGTAAAATCCCGGGTTTGTCCAGGAAAGGGTTAAACCAGTACTACCACTACATCCTTTCCAAGTGTCCAGATGCTCATCCGACTTAGTATTATGATTATCTACCCAGGTTGGAGACAACTGTCGGAGAGAATATTTGCCACGACCTGGGATCAAACCCAGGACTTCATGACTGAGAGCCTGACGCATTACCAACTGCACTTTGGCCACCAGCAAGTCATCATTTGGATAAGTTAACTAAAATCAAATACACTTAATGTCAAAGGCAATACATTCAAAATACAAAAAAGTTATTCTAAAATACCAATTTTAAACCAGAAAAGATATCTCCTTCTTGTTGAACAGTCCTTGATGAAAAAAAATTTTTTTTAGAAACTATTTCAGTCTGAATGTACTAAGTAAAGCAAGATGCTTTTTTGTAACACAAATGACCTTGTAACAGCCAATTACATGTATTTAGAAATCTAACTTAGCTTCACTCATTCCTACACGATCCCGCCCCTCAAGGAAAAGACCTTTGAAATCATTGTGGAAAATGAAGAAATAGCTTGTATTAGTTAATTTCTTCATTATCCACTTTGTTTTCTATCCAAAATGACAAAAAAATTTAAAATTCCATCAACCTGAAATTGTTGCCCTCAGCTTCTTTCAATTTGGACCAGTCTAAATTTTTTTATGTGTGGGAATGGGTTAAAAGATTATCTTACCATAAGAAGATGCCTCTTAAGTAAAGATGCCTACCAAATACGAACATTTTTTACCTAAATGCTTTTGAAGTCACAGAGAATTTTCCAGCAGCAAAGTTTTACCAGACAGATAGACAGACAACCATAGTTGTTCTATGGGGGGAATACAAAGTATCTTTTAGGAATTGACTTTGATCAGCCAGCACATATGTGCAGTCCGAGCGAAGTCAACATCATCTGTTTGATTTCTGAAGCCGGAGTTGTTATATAAAATTATCATCAAAAGAAATAATGTGTCACACTGACAGGCCCTTAAGGTGCTTTCAGCACTTTGATTTTAACCCTTGTCGTGCTGAGCCCGGAATATTCCGGTTTTGGCAGGAGGTGTAGACTAAGATCAGACTGCACTTATGTGCAGGCTGATCTTAGTCTACACCTTCTGCTTGTACTTTTCCTGCCAGAGTTGTTCATGAAGTTGATTTCTAAAAGAAATATTGATTTTTTGAACAACAAGTTCTATCAGTGCTTTCAGCCCTTCGATTTGACAGCATTTCAGTAAGGTAATTTATACAGCATCAGAGGTCTAGATAAGAGGTGGTAACAGCATTCTCAAATCCACAACTCTCAAGTGAACCCTATATTGTGGGTACTCATTTGAATCATCTCGTCGAGACGATTCAAATGAGTACCTACAACATAGAGTTTATGGCAGTATTTGTGAAATATTTAAATCTAAAATACGAATTACGCCCTCTACCTGTAGCTTTGCAGCATGACAAGGGTTAATACCATTCTGAAAAAAGAATTTATTCAACATGAAATGGTTCAGATGAGGCTGGAGACACATTCAACACATTGGTCTCTACCAACATAAAGCAAGTCAATAATTGTTCAACAAAAAGGGTTATCAAAACATTTATTGTAAAAACACATATAAAAATTTATTGTAAAAAGACATATAAAAGCATGCAAATCCAACAGATTGTTTTTGCAACTCAACTTACCTATATAGTCTTTTTGAGAACACAAAAAGTCATAACAATATCATCATTTTATAGTTGAACATGACAGATGGTTTTGTTGTTTTTGTTTTTTCTTGTAAACCTTAAATATTTAGACTACTAGTGGTTGGGAAAATTTAATGACTAGGGTGCTGTTTCAAAGAAATTTCCCTATATTTTTTTCAACTTATTGCTTTTGATAAAAATTGAACAAATTTAAAGTGTGTTTTACTAAACGGGTGTAAAGATTTTGCAAAGATAGAGAATCATTTCATAACTCTTCAATTGGAGATACAAAAACTTTTTTAATGGTAAAGGTATCTGTATGGCACCCGTCGCACAAGAATCTTGTACAATAACTTAAACCTTTCCTGTTTTTCAAAACTTTAGATTAGTCCAATTTGAAAGAAGTTACAGACAACAACTAAAAGTGAGTGCAATTTTCAATATAACCAACCTGCAGTGTGGAAAATATCGTGGAAAAAGAAGAAATTGCTTGTCACAAGCAATTTCTTCTTTTCCCACAATGTTTTCTAAAGTATGAAATCACAGGGGTGTAAAAACCTGTGATTGAACAGGAAAGGGTTAACAGAAAATTGCAAGGCCTCCAGTTATGCTTCTAACTTAAGTTTTTCATGTTTTTTTTGTTTTGTTTTCTTTTCTTTAGAGTTACACAAAAATTTGTTTTATTTGTCATAACAAATTTGTTAAATAAAATAAACAAAAAGATAAAAAAAAAATGAATTTACACAAAAACTCAAGAGAAAGATGTTTTGGAAAAGTTCAAGTAAGACAGCTTGTAATAAAAGGGAGAGATCTATTTCTTTACTTGTATTTTTCTTTATGAAAGTCATGGTTGCTAGTACTTATTGGAAGATAAGAGTACTTCAAAGAACATCTTGTAATGGAAAATGTAAGATTGCTAGCCAAGCCTTCTGACTGCCAAAATAGTTTTGATTAATTGAATGGCGTTTGACACCACTTTTAGCAGAACTTCAGTGATATCGCAGCAGCTGGAGCACCTAACCATGGATTTCTGGTATTTCTCCCACCAGTACTATCACTACATCCTTTCCGAGCCTCCAGCTGCTCATCCCACGTAGGTTTACGATTATCTACCGATTGGTTGGAGACTAATGTCGGAAAGGATATTCGCTGAAGCCGGGAATCAGACATAGGACCCCTTGACTAGGAGTCCTAAGCTCTACCACTATGCTATGGCCTTGCCCCCAAGGATAGAAGTGTGATCCTTCAAATTGGATTAGTTGGCATAATATACAATTGAGCACATTAAATAATTTTGAGAAGCATTTTATTTGATTGGTCAATTGATTCTCTGAATGACAGCCATGCTCATTCAATTCCAATGAGTATCTGGGACAAAGCTTCTGGTGAAGAAAATTCTGACTTTCAAATTTAAGATTTACTTTTATATAGAACTGTGGTTATTCATTAGATCCAAAATTTTACCTTGTACACAGAAGTATCCAGCAGGGCAAGCAGTACAATTGTTCATTCCCGTCATGTTGTTGTAGTGACCGGCTGGACACGGCAATGGTTGTGCGGTACCCTGAGGACAATAATAACCTTGCGGACACACCCCTCCTTTACCAGTGTGGGCTCCTAAACGAAAAACATATTGAAAATTAATTGCTTATTTCATTCCCTTTTAGGACTTAAGTTCAAACTCTTTCCAGATACTACTCTTTTCCTTGATTCTGGATTGATTAATTGTATGGGTTTCAAAATGCATTTCAGTTAAACTCAATACCAGAAATCAAAATGTAAAACCTTATCCTTATTGACAAAGTTGTAGACAACAAATCAAATGGGGTAAGACTTGACAAATAAGTAGCTGTTTTGGTAGAAAAACATTTTGAGAAAATGAGAAATTGCCTGGAACAAGCAGTTTCTTCTTTTTTCACACATGCTAGTAAATCAATAGCTTATTTTACTGCAACAGTCGGTTTTTTTGCTGTTATTTTTGTTTACATAAGGATCATATAGCAATAGTTTGTTACAGTTGAAATCAAAATTCTTGTTTTGATGACAAACAATGTCACCTTCTTTGAAGTGTCTCTTTCATCATAAAATCTATGTTTATAGAATTAGGTAAACCTATCCTTTACCTGGTGTAAGACAAAGTCCATTTATATCTGTATTATTACAATCCACAGGCTGGGCACGATCCACACCGAATTCACAATAGTGTCCGGCGTCACAGTCTCCAGCAGGTTCTGTACCTGCGTAGGTTGGGCAATATTTCCCGCCAATACAAGACTTGCAATCGCTCTCCTGCTGTAGACCTGTGTCATTGTTGTAGGTACCTGGGGGACACTGCTGCCAATTGAAGTCGGTACCTAGTGGACAGTAGTAGCCCATTGGGCATATCAGCACCTGGTTTCCATTGTAGCAATACCTGCAAGGTCAAAAATGGGTAACAAATATATTTTGCATGTTAATATAGTAAAAGGACATTATATTTATATCCTACAAACTATTTATATTCTAAAAATATCAAAAAGTGTTTTTGTGTGGGAATGGGTTGATGAATGTTCGTCATATTTTTAACACATTCCCACACAACACATTTCTAAAGAAAAACAATTGGAAAAAATATTTTGGAAAATGAAGAAATTGCTTGTGACAAGTGATTTCTTCATATTACAAATTGATTTATTTCAAAGATAGAGAGAGATATCTAGAAATAATATCAACATGAAATTGTTGTCTGCAACTTCTCTTTAATTTTGACTTTTAAAATTTTGCCATCAGGTAATGGGTAAAGAAACAAGAGGACCATGACAGTCCTAAATTGCTCCCCTGAGTATGGTGGTTCATGGCTTTATGATCTATACAAATAAGCAAAGCCCTCTGTCTAATTATTTGGAGATGATGTTGAAGGATTTTCTCTTTTAATCCAGGGTATATTGATGATCCCACAATAAAGCACTAATTTCCTGAATACGGTAAATATTTGGAGATTTTTGTTAGAGGGTCAATTGACATCAATACATACCAAATATCAAAACTCTAGGCCTAATTGTTTAGGAGAAGACGACTTAACAAGATTTCCTTCTTTATTCATTTGAAAAATCAGGGATTGCACAGGAAGGGGCTAATTTTCAGATTACAATAATTCTTAGGGGGTCAATAGCTGATGATACATACCATATATCAAAGCTCTAGGCCTATTTGTTTAGGAGAAGACAACTTTACAAGATTTCCTTCTTTATTCATTTGAAAAATCAGGGATTGCACATGAAGGGGCTAATTTTCAGATTACAATAATTCTTAGGGGGTCAATAGCTGATGATACATACCATATATCAAAGCTCTAGGCCTATTTGTTTAGGAGAAGACAACTTTACAAGATTTCCTTCTTTATTCCTTTGAAAAATCAGGGATTGCACAGAAAAGGGCAAATTTTCAGAATATGGTTATTCTTTGAAGTATTATGGTAGAGGGTCAATAGCTGATGATACATACCATATATCAAAGCTCTAGGCCTATTTGTTTGGGAGAAGACAACTTTACAAGATTTCCTTCTTTATTCCTTTGAAAAATCAGGGATTGCACAGAAAAGGGCAAATTTTCAGAATATGGTAATCTTTGAAGTATTTTGGTAGAGCGTCAATAGCTGACAATACATACCATATATCAAAGCTCTCGGCATATTTGTTTGGGAGAAGATTACTTTAAAACATTTCCTTCTTTATTCCTTTGAAAAATCTGGAAATGCACAGAAAAGGGCTAATTTTCAGAATAGGGTAATCTTTGAAGTATTTTGGTAGAGGGTCAATAGCTGATGATACATACCATATATCAAAGCGCCAGGCCTATTTGTTTGGGAGAAGATTATTTTAAAAGATTTCCTTCTTTATTCCTTTGTAAAATCTGGGATCGCTCAGATAAGGGCTAATTTTCAGAGTACAATAATTCCCTGAAGTTTTTTGGAAGAGCATCATTAGGTGATGATATATACCAAATATCAAAGCACCTGGCCTTATGGTTTGGGAGAAGAAGATTTTCAAAGATTTCCTTTGTAAAATCAGGAATCGCACAGAAAAGGGTTCATTTTAAGAATACAATTATTCTCTGAAGTATTTTGTTAGAGGGTCATAAGGTGATGATATATACCAAATATCAAAGCTCCTGGCCTTATGTTTAGGAGGAGAAGATTTTCAAAGATTTTCTTTGTAAAATCAGGAATTGCACAGAAAAGGGTTAATTTTAAGAGTGCAGTAATTATTTTAGTATTTTCGTAGAGGGTCAGTAGTTGATGATATGTACCAAATATCAAAGCTCTAGGCCTTATGGTTTAAGAGGAGAAGATTTTTTAATAATTGTTTAAGGACGGACAGATGGACTATGGACAATTTTACGGATCAGATAGCTCACCTTGAGCACTTTGTGCTCAGGTGAGCTAATAAATTTGATAAAATCATTTTGAAATCAAATCACAAAGGAACCAACCATCCTGCAGGACAATCATAACAAGCTGAAGCCTGTGTATGATTCATGTATGTTCCGTTGGCACATGGTGTCGGTTGACTAGAGTTGGACGGACAGTAGTGACCAATAGGACATGGGTAATCTGCAGGTGCCGATGTGTTCTGTCCTCCGGGGCAGTAATATCCGGGGTCACATGACCCTGTTGTTGTGTTTAGCCCCTCTGTCTCGCAATATTCCCCAGCTGTGCATGGAGTACAGTCAGTCGATGTGTTGAGGCCTGTGTAGGGGTTGAAAGTTCCCTGTACAAAAACAATGTACGGCAATTATCATATTGTAAGACAATGACGCATTTTGATAATTTGGAAAACATTGTAATAAAGAAATTGCTTGTACAAAGCAATTTCTTCATTTCATACAATTTTTTGAACCAAGAAAGTGAAAAAAAATCTAAAATTTCATAAACTTTAAATTGTCATCTGCAACTCCTTAAATTTAGACAAGTCTAAAATTTTATCGACTGCTAATGTATTGATAATTCTATATTTCATCTAATACATAATTTCATTATGGATAAAAATTTGCAGGAGTTGGCAACACAGTGTTCTGATAGAAGAATTTGAAAACTGTGTATCATTTGACCCTAACCAGACAATTATGTTTGAAAAGTATATTTAATCTATTACCATATAATCCTGCATTTATACATTCAAGAGGAGTATTTTGTGGGAAAAGAAGACATAGAGGATAATCGTTTGTTTCTGTGTAAGATCGTTTTATTTTTCATTGAGTGAATATAAAGCTTTTGTTGTTCACAAAATGAAATATCAATCGATTTTATTCGAAAAACAAATAATTGTTCTATTTCTTTAACGCAAAAATTTGACAAAATGTGAAAATTATATGAAAAATTTTCTTAAAGCGTGTCATTTTGCACATGACTGCTATGCAATGCTTACGATGACGTCACTTTTTTGGCTCTGCTTAGACAACGTCAGATAGGGTGAAACGAACAAAAGCGGGGCATAAGTTTTTGATAATTTCACTGGATAGGCGGTGAGTTTATCAAATGATAATCTACCGTTATTTCTCCATAATCCACCTGAAAGCATTAAAGAAATTCCCTTAAATGGCACTTTTAAAGTCAAGTTGAAAACTTGTCTGCAACTTCTTTCAATGAAAACAAGTTTAATATTTTGTCTTTCTCGGTAGCAAATGATGTGATTTCTTAGTAGAAAACGATGTAAAAAATGGAAGAAATTGCTTGAATCAATTTCTCCATTGTTTACCCTAACCCATTTACACACAATGATGTTTTTGGACACACCTCAAGAAAAGTGTTTAGAAAATATTGTAAAAAAAGAAGAAATTGCTTGTCACAAGCCATAATGTTTGAAGAATATTCAGACAGTCGATTAAACCATGTAAACTTTCGGCATAATGACAAGGGTAAAAATTCGGTCACAAAGAATTCTCACGGGGTACGCGTCTGGCACGTGCCTACTCCGGAAACTCTCCCAAATATAGCTGAACATCTGGCGACGGCGCCTTTGATCACCTTTCCTCCCTCGTAGTAAAATTAACTGTACCCGAAAACCTTTACTTTATATTTGTCGAACGAGACTTCTTACGTGTGTTTTATTGAACAGTATGAGATTAAATTTTCGGATTATTAAAAGAAGCGGGGATAAAAAAAGGTATTTTTTTTTCAATCTACCAATATTATAAATCGGATGAGAAGTTGATTATTTTGTGACAAATTCTCGCATTTTCCGTATTTAGGGAAAACGTCGTAGCTACGACTGATTTTTCTCAAAGCATATCATTGAAATTTTTTTCATGATTTGATACGGCCGATGACAATACCCTCGATGAGCTCCGGATACGAGGAAAGTGTAGTAAAATCGAAAGTAGGTTCAGGTCAATTTGACTAATTTCATAGGGTCGCACATGTTAATCGTAGCCATCCTTTTAGAGCATGTCCTGTTGGGGATATAAAATTAGGAAATCATAGAGAGAAACCAAGCGTGATATTTTAATTGCATCACCTTCATGGTTCGTGGCTTAAGCATATCGAGGTGCGTGCCTATTCTCTGTCACTGTTATAAACAATATACACCTGTTGACACTTAACCCAGACAGTTTGGAGATACTGATCGCCAAGTTTCCAAATTACCGATAATGGATGCGGTATTTGTTAACCTGATATTTTATGTTCGTAAATTCGGTGTCCGAATTTATAGATAAATTCCAGACACCATTTGTCCGAAATTAGAGGCACAAAATTAATTATTTCATGAAATAATTAATGGTGTCCGGATTCTTGGAGTGTCCGAATATATGGACAAATTACGGTAACTAAAACATTTTCCAACCCAAAACACAAAAATTCTAAAATTTCAACACTCAAAAGTTGTCGTCTGCAACTTTTATGAGTTCTGACCAGTCTAAAATGTCTGATAATGGATTAAAGAGGGGGATATGTGGTGGTGAGTTAAAAATAAGTTAACCCTTGTCCTGCTGAGCCCGGAATATGCCTGTTCTGACAGGAGGTATAGACAAAGATCAGCCTGCACATGTGTGCAGTCTGATCTTAGTCTACACTACCTATCTATCCAAATGAAGCCAAAATTGTTTATAGAAATTAGATTTCAAAAGAAATATTGACCCACAATCGAGTCATTCAGTGTTTTCAGTCATTTGATTTTGATGCAATTCTGAGAAAATTATTTGTTCAGCTTGACAAGAGTAAATGGCCGAAAGGCTTACCACTGGGCATCTAGTAGCAGTTGGTGACCCTTGTGGACAGTAGTGACCAACTGGACAGATTTCCTGCATTGAGGAGTTTGATCCCTGGACACAGAAATACCCTGCTGAACATGGACCCTCAACCACTGTAAGACCCGGCGTGGTACAGTAACTACCAGCCGTACATTGTGTACAGTCTGTCTCCGCTCGTAGACCTGTCGCAGCTCCGTAAGTTCCTGTTGGACAGGCCACTGGGTCAATAGTACCAGCAATACAGTAATAACCTATACAAGTAAACAAATTCATAATTAACCCATTCCAAGGCAAGCCGCTTTAAGTTACACCTCAAGAAAAGAAGGTTAAGAAAACAAGCTATATCTTCATTTTCCTTGAGTTTTCTTCCAAAAAAGAAAAAAAAAAATCTCAGCAAGAAATTGTTGTCTGCATATCTTTGAATTCAGGTCATTCCAAAATTATGATGGGTGGTAAAGGGTTAGTTGATTGCTCTCATTTACCAACCCAAGGCTGAGCTGAAAATTTACATTCATCTTTATTGCCATACATATTAAAAATGATTATTGCTTTGAGGAAAAAAATAAGTGATTCTTAACCCTTGTCATGCTGAACCCAGAATATTCCGGTTTTGGAAGGAGGTGTAGACTAAGATCAGACTGCACTTATGTGCAGGCTGATCTTAGTCTATACCTCCTGCTGGTACTATTCCTGCCAGAGTTGCTTTTTAAGTTGATTTCTAAAAAAAAACATTTGTATTTTGAACAACACTTTCTGTCAGTGCTCTCATTCCTTTGATTTTACTGCAATTCTGTAAGATAATTTATACAGCATGACAAGGGTTAAATCTCATAAAATCCTTGTCACATTGTGACACTTAATCTATTTATGCCTTTACATTACCAAAACTAATATGTCACAGTCACAATATACGACTGAAACTCATTTATTTTTGGAAATATATTTCATCGATCCCTCATATGAAGACTCAATTCTAAATCATACCTTGTGTACAAATATCAGCCTCTGCCCCTTGCGTTGGTGTCGCTGATGTTGCGTTGACTTTACAGAAGTAACCGGCACTACAGAGCCCAGCTGGCTGACTGAGGCCCTGAACATCGCAGTACGATCCTCCGATACATGGAGTACATTCATCACTCATGTTTAGACCCGTCATGTTGTTAAATGTGCCAATGTCACAGGCGTAGGTGTCCTGTCTTGGGGTGCCTGAAACAATATAATATTTTATCATAATATTATATACCCATTAATAATTTTAGTTATACACTTTCCTCAAAGACGAATTGGGACACGTCAGAAAAAAATCTGTATCTGATCGTGTCAAATATGATCCATAAGGTAGTCAAAGATGATTTCTTTTTCTCTCTGTATATGACGTTCTAATATGAATAAACATTACCAAAATTTTAACCCTCTACCAGAATGATAAAATTTTAGACTTGTAACAAACAATTTCTTCATTTTTCATAATGCTTTCCAAAGCCTTCTTTCTTAGGGGCGTAAGAAAGCATCATTGTGTGGGATGTAACTACAGCTTGAGTAAGATCATGCTTTTTGACGCCCTTCAAGAATAAAGCTTTGGATAACATTGCCGTAAATGAAAAAAATGCTGCTTACAAGCAATTTTTTCATTATCCGTGTTTTCAGCCCAAAAGACAAAAAAATTGAAAACATCATCCACAACTTCTTTGAATTTGGACCAGGCAAAAATCTGTCATCTTGTAATGAGTTAAATCACAAAACCAAGAAGCCAGATGCTCTACTATTGAATGCTGAATAGTTAGCAAATCTAAGTTAACCCTTGTTATGCTGAATATAAATCTTTCCAGAATTGCATTAAAATCAATGTGCTGATAGCACAAGAATCATTAACTGTTGACCAATAAATCTTTTTTAAAATAAATGTTGTACATGACTCTAGCTTGAAAGGACAAACAGGCTGATCCTTGTATGTACCACATGTCTGAACAGGAATAGGAAAATAGTTTCAAATTTCTATTCCAACCCCCCCCCCCAAAAAAAATTTCCTTTTCTCCAAAATTTGATGGGGATAAAATTAGCACAAACAATTTTAACTCACCAGGTGGACAGTAGTATCCCGTTGGACAGACGACTGACGAGTTGATGACAACAACACCATTTGTGTTGTCACAGAAGTAGCCACCTGGACATGTCTTACAACTGGACTGACCGGTCTGATCCTGGTATTGACCATTTGGACATATGGTTGGACTGTCGGCACCAGCGGGACAGAAGTACCCGACTGGGCAAATCAAACCGTTAGGGAGGGTTTCACCTTCTGGGCAGTAGAATCCTGCATTGCAATCACCTGTTAAAAGAATTGAATTTGTTATACTAGATTTACCAACCCATTACAATATGATCCTGCTTTCTGACAACCTTCAGAATTATGGTTATTGAAAACATTGCAAGAAAAGGAGAAATTCCAATTAGAAAACATGTCATCTAAGCTGTTAGTCAATTTAGATATAAACTGGTAAATATTATTTCTGCAAAACTATAAATCAAATTGGGCTTTTTCATAAAACCGGACCTGGATGGGTCTTTGAGAAAATACAAAGGCCGTCCAAGAACAACAAGCGAAAACAGCTAAGCAAAATATACTCTTAAACACTTTTCGGTAGATTATCAAGATTTCTTTGTAGATAATCACTCAATAACATTGCTGAAAAAGGGAAATTATTAAAATAATAAACTCACTGATTTGATAGATTTGGCTGTAAATTTTGCAAAATATTGCCCTTTAACCCTTTCCTGTACAATCCCTTGTTTTTTCGACCTTATTTTTCTAAACTTGAGAAAACATTGTGGAAAAAGAATAAATTGCTTGTTACAAGCAATTTCCTTTTTATCCACAATATTTTTAAGTTCATTCAATGGTTACTTTTCAAATTAAATCCACTGTTAATTGTCGACTGCAAAAGCTTTGAATTTGGAGAGGTCTAAGACTTTGCAAAACAGGAAAGGGTTCAGGGTTTTCCATGACCCTCTCCTTCTTTGAATTTGGACCCCCATTTTTCAGAAAGGACCCCTAAAATAGCTAAACAGCCTTCTTTATCTATTTGATAGGGCTCATAATGTGGAAAATAACCCCCTGTTTTGAAAGTCGAGGGAAAACCCTGAGGGTTAATATCTTAAGTGGAAATTCCTGTCGGAGTCAGTTGATGTAGCCAGCGGAGTGAGTAGATGAGGCCAGCAAACCGTCAATTATCATCTATGTCTTACCATTAGTCACAGTAAGGTTGTAATCTTGACAATAATCTCCAGCCGTACAGTTATGGCAATCTCCTGCGTTAGTATTTCCTGTACTGGCACTGTAGGTTCCAGGACTACATGGTGTTGGGAGGATCGACCCTGCTATACAGTAGTGACCAGCGGGGCAGATGTTTCCAGTGGTACCGTCTGATGGGGTCTGGGAGCTGGCCCCTAATATACAATAATACCCTGCAGAACAGTTCCCTACTGGGGCAGCCAAACCTTCTGTGTTACAATACATTCCAGCGTCACAGGGGGTGGGGTCCGAGGAATCTGGAACACGCAAAATATATCATACAAAATTGAAATTAACCCTTTCCTGTTTTTGATTCTTAGACTGGTCCAAATTGAAAATGGTTGCAGACATCAATGAAAATTGGATGCAATTTGAAATGAAACCATCCTATGTAGTAGAAAATATTGTGGGAAAAGGAGAAATTGCTTGTTACAAGCAATTTCTTCTTTTTCAACAATGCTTTCTCAAGTATAAATTCACAGTGACGTAAAATCCTGAGTTTGTACAGAAAAGGGTTAGGGTTTAGAAGCTATGATATAGCTACCTTTAATCTTAAAACTTAGCCATGAAGGTCTTTTCCTTGAGTTAATCATTTGGTTCCTTTTGTAGGTATTTTTAAAATTTCAGAAACTCAAAATTGTAGTCTGCAACTGTTTCACCCTTTCCCAATTTTTAAATCTTAGACTGGTCCAAATTGAAACAGGTTGCAGGCAACAATGAAAATTGGATGGAATTCGAAATGAAACCATCCTATGCGTATGAAAATGTTGTAGGAAAAGGAGAAATTGCTTGTTACAAGGAATTTCTTTATCCGCAATGCTTTCTCAAGTATAAAATCACAGCGACGTATAATCCAGGGTTTAAATGGTTAAGGTTTAGAACCAATGATATTGCTACCTTTAATTCACCATGAAGGTCTGTTCTATGTTGATCATTTGGTTAATTTTGAAGGTATTTTAAAACTCTATAAACTCGAAATTGTTGTCTGCAACTGTTTTAAATATTGTTGTGTTGTAATAGCTTAAGGTCCTGGCCATTTTGTGTCTGAAATGATGGCTTGACCAAAAATTCCTAAACCATCTGACTGTATTTTCTGATGTATTCTTTTATCTGATATTTTTACCGGGAATTTAGTCCACTTTTAACAGTATATGAGTCACCACTAAGGATATTTGCAGCAACTGGGAATTGATCATGGGACTCCATGATTACCAGCACCACTAGATCCTTTCCGAGCCTCCAGCTGCTCATCTCAACAAGATTTACAATTATGCACCTACTGGTGCGATACAAATGTTGGAAGGATATTTGACACAACTTGGGATTGAATATGGGACCCCATGATTGGGAGTCTGGTGCGCTATCAACTGCCCTTTTGCTCTTTATCCTGAAAAAACATGAAAAATTCACTTACTGATAGGGCAATAGTAACCAGACTGACATCGACCACCATGTGTTGTTGTGTTAGGACTGCTGGATCCCCCAGAGCAGTACCAGCCTGCATAGCATGAACCTGTCGGTGCCGAGTTACCTTTCCCTTCACAGTACATACCACCAGGACAGTCAAGACAGTCAGTAATTTGAGTGGAACCAGTGTATGGGTTGTAGGTACCAGCAAGACATCTGTGTTGATTATTGAACTGGGTACCAGCTGGACAATAACTTCCTGTAAATGATTAAAATGCATAACTTAAGAATTCTATGAACAAGTCTTGCTCTGCAGCAAATTTCTCTTAAATTAAGTTTTCAGTAGTCTGTCAGACTGACACCATTTCTACAGATGATGCATTAACATTATAAAATGTTTCCATGGAAATGTTGACACTATGTTTCTATCTGAATATATAACATTTTGCTGAAATTTCAAAATCCAACTTACCAACAGGACATGGATATTGGCTGAAGTCCGATGTTTGGACGGTACAGTAGTAGCCAGCTGGACATTGTGTACACGATGCCTGACCTGTGAGGTTGTTGTACGTTCCTGCGGTACAAGCTGTGGGTGTGGCACTTCCTGACGGACAGCTGTGAGCAATGGTACACACGCCCCCTGTTCCTGTATTATTGGTTCCGTCTGGAGTGGGAGTGTCCACACCAATTGTACAGTAGTAACCTGAACAAAAACACATTACATTTTTGTATGACCATTGTACTATATTACTGCCAAATTTGAAAATATGACTTCGATATTTGACCTTAACAAATGACCATGTCCTTCAAAATTAATAGGTTTTTCCATAAATAACCTATTACCTGATGACAAAACCTTAGGCTGATCCAAATTCAAAAGAGTTGCAAACAAGAATTCAAAGTTTATAAAATTTTAAGCTTTTTCAACTTTCTAGGTAGAAAACATTGTGTCAAATGAGGAAATAGCTTGTTGCAAGCAATTTCTTCACTTTACATAGTGTTCTCCATGTTGTTTTTCTTGAGGGACATTAATAAGCATCATTGCTCTTGAATGGGTTAAAGAATGATCATGTTAAACATGACAGACCTAGCCTTAATGTGTGGAAAATACTGTATGGAAATAATAATATATCGTCATATTTCATCTCAGATATTCACCTTGGCAAAGCCCCTAATTTTGACCTTGAAAATAAAAAGACAAGTAAGCATATGCATGGCTCAATACATTTAAAGTTAACCCATTTCCACATAATCCTGCTTTTTTACACTTCAAGAAAGATCTTGAGAAATCAAGGTTGAAATCAAGAAATTGCTTGTTATAAGCACTTTCTTGATTTCAAGCCTTGTTTCTTACCTTAAGAGATGGAGATACTCAAAATTTTCTCTACCTAGAATCTTCGTCTGCAACTTCTTTGAAATTTGACCAGTCTAACTTTTGCTATGAGACAATGAGAGAGAACAGAAAATGATAACAAACCTGGATCACAATCCCCTGCTGGGGCTGTAAGGGCTGTTTGGTTACAGTATTGACCTGCCAAGCATTCTGTACACTGGGTGATATTAGCATGACCTGTAACACTGCTGTAGGTACCAGCTGGGCAGGGCTGCCAGTTTATACCCGTTCCTGCAATGAAACAACAATTCTCAATACAGATCATGATACCATTCAAAATTGCTAAGATATCAAAATCCAAATAACAGAGTCTGCTACTAGTATCCTTCTAATTATTTAACCCGTTCCCACATGATAAAATTTTAGACTGGTCCAAATTGAGAGGGGTTGCAGACGACAATTCAAAGTTGATGAAATTTTAGATTCTTTTGTCTTTTTGGATAGAAAACATTGTGGACAAACAATTTCTTCATTTTCCACATTGTTTTCCAAAGCTCTTTTTCTTAGGGGTGTCTAAAAGCGTCACTGAGTCGGAATGAGTTAACCCATTTCCACACAATCCCAAATTTTTATGCCCTTGAGGAATTATATTGTGGAAAACATTGAGAAAGAAAGAAGGAGAAATTGCTTGTTTCGAACAAATATTGCTTTTTCTCACAATATTGTCTACCCCAATTAATGATTATTTCACATCTATTAGCACTTTGTCCTCAATATCAATTTTGACCAGTCTGGTAAAGGGTTGAAATTCATTCTATGGCCATTATTTTCTTCAAAATATGATTTGAAAAGGAGCACAAGACATTATTCTAAAATTATATTTGGTTCAAGATAAATTTAACATACATCAATACAAAAGAATCTTTACGCTTTTGATTAACTCATTCCCACATATTCCCACTTCTTTATGTCCACAATCTTTTTTACCCTAAAAGGCAAAGATTGTTTTAATTTCACCAACTAGAAATTTTTGTCTGCAACTTCTTTGAATTTGGACCAGTCTAAAATATTTCTCACACTATATGCTACTACATAGGGTGGATTCCATGCAAAATGCACTCCCTTTTCATTTACATCTGCAACGTCTTTCAAATTGGACGAGTCCAAAATTTCGAATAACAAGAAAGGGATAATTAATGAATTGCCACTGTCGATAAGAAAAAATAAAGATGATTGATGAGTCAAAACATTTATTGAACCATTCCCACACAATGACACTTTTCGACGCCCCTCAAGAAAAAACAATTGGGAAAACATTCTGTAAAATGAAGAAATTGCTTGTAACAAGCAATTTCTTCATTTTACACAATGTTTCCTACCAAGAAAGTTGAAAAAATCTAACATTTTATAAATTTTAGATTGTCCACTGCAACTCCTTTCAATTTGGACTGGTCTACAATTTCAATGAGTGGTAATGGGTAGGACCAAAATTGAATTCTTACCTTTGACAATTGTGTCCAATATTTTTGTTGGTTTGGTAACTTAAACACCATAACTAGAGCTTATTTAACCTATTCCCACACAATGACTCTTTTTGACGCCCCTCAAGAAAACCAATTGGGAAAACAATATGGAAAATGAAGAAATTTCTTCATTTTCCACAATGTTTTCTACCCCAAAAAGTTGAATTAATTGAAAGAATAGAATTTCATAAACAATATATTGATGTCTGTTACTCCTTTCAACTTGAACATGTCTAAAATTTTGCCATCAGATAATAGTTTAAACTATAGTTGCTTTGTATGGGTGATATAGCTATGATTTCAAATTAGAATACTTTGCCTGACCATCAATTATGCAAACTTATATCATTTGGTTTTCAATAGAACTGCAATATCGGAGGTCAGTCAGCATGGTTAGCAATCAATCAAAACAAAGATTCCTACCTTCAGGGCAGTAGTATCCTTGAGGACAGTCCTGAGCATTTAGTGTAACATTGGCAGGTATCACGGGTAAACAGTACTTCCCGGCTGGGCAAATATCACAGGAGGACTGACCTTGTGTACTAGAATAATAACCTGCTGCACACATCTACAATATATATATTTATGTGTAACAAAGACTAACTAGAAAGTTGAGCCCACTATATACTTGACCTTAAGCTGTGACCTTGACACTAACTGAAAATTTGTTTCAATAGCAAATCTAATGATGTTGAAGAGCAATTGTCCGTAATTATTTTGAAATCCATGCACAAATGTAATAAATATGCTCTAAGCAAGATTTATTTGAATATTTGACCTTGACCTGTGACCTCAACCTTGGAGCTATCTGAAAATTTGCACATGGCATATCTACTTACGATAGAGATCAATTTGATAGGTCTAACACTTGTAACTATCGATAAACATATAGGCAGTTATAACTGTTTTGTGGTCATCCATCAAATCATGCAATCAATCCATAAATTAGGAGTCATGGTCTAGACAAATTAGGATGGTCTAACACTTTGCAACTAACTACACATACACTGATTTGTTATAACGACATTGATGTCTCTCTAATCACAAGAAGACTTGACAAAAAGTGTTTCACAGCTGAATAAGGCACATTCAGAATACATTTGGGAGAGAACTTATGAATAAAGATACTGTAATTATGTATTTTCAAAGTTTCAAGTAAACATACCCCCCCCATAGGAAAAAATATAGAGAAAGGGCCTAAACAATAAATCAAACAAAGACATTACAAAGATATTTTAGTCCCAATTTAAACAATGTTAAAACAGCCAAAAAATAACTTTCTTTCATTAATGTTTCATATTCTAGATTTTTAATAGATCAATCAAATTGCTTCTTACATAAATTCCAGTAGACTGGATATCAAGACTGGATGCTTAGCCCATTACAATACAACCCCATAGCTTAAAAAAGATTGCGAGAAAAGAAGAAATTGCTTGTAACAAGCAATTTCTTCTTCTCTCGCAATCTTTTCTACCTCATTCAGCTCTTATTTTTCAATTAAAACCAACTTTGTCTGCAACTTCTTTGAATTTGGACCAGTCTAAGATTTTGTAGTTCAGGAATGGGTTAACCTTTCTTACCTGATAATCTGAGGATCCATTTGGACACTGCATGCCTGTGGGACAGATATAGATAGATGGATTTGGTGTAGACTGACCCTGAGGGCAATAATACCCTCCCCAACAGGTCAAAGTAGCTTCTGTAAGTCCTGAAAAAGAACAGCCATTACCTCTTTGAATGACAAAAAGATAGCCATTACCTCTTTGAATGACAAAAAAACAGCCATTGACTCTTTGAATGACAATATTGCTATTTATCTCCAAGTATTGCTCCAAAAATCATTAGTATCAAAATCTTTTTTGAAGCCATATCATTTCTATTTTTTCCCCATTGTATGGATATTTTGTACCAATACATTATCAGCCAATCTAAGAGTTCAAATTTCTTTTCTAGTCTAAATGAATGATTTGTGTAGTCAATAGAATGTATAAAAGGAAACCTAAAGATGGATAGTGGCTATCAATCGAAGTATCTATCGACTACACAAATCATTCATTTAGACCAGGAAAGAAACTTAAACTCTGAGATTGGCTGACATTTATGTGAAGCATTTATGTTGGTTAAGAAACTTATACATCATGACTTCAACTTATTCAAGTTAAATGTTTAAGTCACTAACCAACCATTTTACTTTCTTGCTGCATACCACTGACCATAAATTTTGCAAAGTAAAAAGGTATATCCAGACATAAACTATAAATTGTCGCAAAGCGGACTAATACCCCCAAACAGCACTTGTTCATATACAAGTGCTATCCGCCAAAATGGACTTTTTATTTAAAGGGTCATAAATCAGTCAAAAAAATGGACCATAACCAAAATAGGATATGCACATGTCTGACTTATAACGAGTATTTCTGTGAAATTTGAATCAAGTCCGTCCAATGGTTGCTGAGGAATTGAGTGGACATGATTTTTCACCAAAGGGCCATAACTCCATCAAAATTCAATGGACCGTAACCAAAATAGAATATGCACATCTCTGCTTGATACTGATCATATCAGTGAAGTTTGAATAAAATCCGTTAAATAGTTGACGAGAAATTTAGTGGACACGAAAATGCTACAGACAGACATACTGACAGTCCGACCATCTGACAAGCCGACTCCTATATACCCCCCAAACATAGTTTTTTTGGGGGGGGTATAAAAAACTATCATCTGACAGTAGTACGAAGCTGAACACTCGGAGCTTGGACTAAGCACACTAAAGTCTGATTAAACATCAATTTCTAGGTAGCTGGATATACAAAGTTTGGATAAAATCTAGTAAAATAATCGAACCTGCAGTTGGACAATAGAATCCAGCTGGGCATTGGGAACACTGGGATTGTGCCGTAAGGCCTGTTACATTAGAGAAAGTTCCGACTGGGCACTCTGTTGGTTCCTGGCTGCCAGACAAACAAAAACTTCCAGCTGGACAAACAATATACGTAGGAGAATCTGATCCTGGTGGGCAATAGTAACCTGAAATAAAGAGAATAAAAAGATTTATAATATGACTTTGTGCGCTGAAGTTGTATATTTTTTATGTTACCTGGGTGATATTACACTGGTGTTATACCTATGTAAATGAGCTGAAGTCTGTAGAAACAGCTGATAATAACATCAAAATTGATGTAGGAATGTTTGCAATGACATACTTTTACAAATCATGTTACAAATCATACATTTACCCGTTCCCACACAACCCAGCTTTTTACATTCCCCTCCAGAAAAGACTTAACCCATTCCCTCACAATCCCTCCTTTTTACTCTCCTCAAGAAAAAAGCTTTGGAAAACACTTTGTATCAAGCAATTTCTTCATTATCGTAAATGTTTTCTTTCCAAAATCACATAAAAATTTAAAATTCCATCAACTTGAAATTGTCAATTGTCTTTCAATTAGAACCGGTCAAAAAGAATTTGTGTTGGAATGGGTTAAGGAAAACTAGGTTACAAGCAATTTCTTAATTTTCAACCTTGTTTTCTACCCATCAAGTCAAAGATATCCAAAATTCCCTACACTTGCAATTGTCGTCTGCAACTCCTTTCAATTTGGATAAGTCTAAAATTTTGTTGAATGGGAGTGAGTTAATGAATTATAAGAATTTCTATTGATTCATTGTTAGAATTAAGATTTATATCATAAATGGAATGTAAAATTTGTGTTCATTAACTACCAAATTTATTCTACTTGTAAAGTTAAACAGATAAAAACGAGGCTTAAAATAGAAAAAAAACTTGGTAAATTATCCAGGTTTTTTATCTATTAATAGATGACTTGTTTAATTGACCAATTGCAGCTGTCAATCAAAGAATCAATCGATGAAAGCATTCATTCAAACTAGAAGAGGACTTTCAACTCCAACATTGACCGCCTTTTTTGAGAAGCATTTTTGTTTTTGGCATCTTACATGTTGTAAATACAGTTAATTCAGGCTGTAGCTACCACGTTTAGGTCACCAACCAACCATTCTACTTTTTGTTACAAACTACAGGCCATAAATTTTTCAAATTTTTTAAATATCAAAGCAGAACTTCCTGTCAGATTCAATGGCCCAGGCCAATGAAATAAGTGGGCAAGGCCTGTGATTGGTCAGTTGTCTATACAATTACTTCTTATTCAATATCCTTTTATGTGTTCATGAACATTTGTATATTACATTTTCATTTTTTACAAAAAGATTTGTGTATGGCAATGGCTCCCTTTATGGCCTACAGTGTTTTTTTGTAATTAATGTATTTCTTTAAGACAAGGTATAGTAAAAGCAAAAATCATTTTGAAAGAAGGTTGATAAAACTTACCCGCAGTACATTTGTAGATATTTGTGACGGATGTCATAGCATACGTAGGGCAGTAATAACCACCAGTACAGTTTGTACAATCTGCTTGACTCTGAACACCTGTAGATGGGTTGTATGTCCCTGGCGGACATTGTTGTGGTGTGGTTGTACCTTGTGGACAATAGTGACCAATCGTACAAACTCCAGCATTTCCACTTGTTGGTGTTTTACTTGTAGAGCCTGATGTGCAATAGTACCCAGCGTCACACGGACCTTCAGGATCGGTCAATCCTGTCATTGCACAATACATTCCACCTGAACATGATTGACACTGGGACGAAGCCATTAGCATTGTAACATTGCTAAAGGTTCCAGATGGACAAGGGTATTGAGTGGACATGGTGGTATTATCTGGACAGTAGTATCCAGTAGGACATGCTGAATTGTTATACAGAACAACTGGATTAAGGGTATTATCACAGAAGTAGCCCGCTGGACATCCCTTACAGTATGACTGTCCCGTAAGATCCTGATAGCTTCCCGACGGACATCGTGATTCTGTGATACTTCCACTTAAACAGAAGTGGCCTTGTGGACATTCGTACCCTGCTGGAGTGGCCGTCGATTGTCCCGTAGGACAGTAATATCCGGATGAGCAATCTCCGTCAGGTAGCGTATTACCAGTGCCATCACAATATTGTCCTGCGATACATGTTTGACATTCAGACGCGTTAAAACTGCCAGTACTGTTGAGGTAGGTGCCTGCTGGACATGGTGTCCCTGATACACTTCCTTCTGGGCAATAATGACCAGTTGGACAGATGTTACCTAAACAAAAAATAGGTAGTTTAATTCTTTTAACTCATTTTCTGATGACAAAATTTTAGACTAGTCTAAATTGATAGAAGGTGCAGACAACAATTTAAATGTTGTAAAATCTTTTAACTTTGAATCCGATAAGGTTAAGTAAGTTGATTATCAGATTTTTTTTTCCTTTTCCAATATGTATGCCATGGCTATCATTCTTCAGTGAGTATAAATGATTGATGATTGAAAGGGGTTTTACGCCGCTTTCAACAATCTTTCAGTTATATCGCAGCAGCTGGAGCACCTCACAATGGAATCCTGGTATTTCTGACACCAGTACTACCATTACATCCTTTCCTAGCCTCCAGCTGCTATTCCACATGGATCTAAGATTATCGACCCATTGGTGAGAGACAAATAGTCGGAATGGATGAGTGCCACCGTCGGGGATCGAACCTGGGACCTCTAGAGTGACAGTCGGACGCGCTACCAACTGCGCTATGACGGCGGCGTGTATAAATGAAGGAAAAGTAGTAATGGGTTAACCCTTTTACAAGATGCTGAAAATTTAGACAGGTCCAATTTCAAAAAAGTTGCAATCAACAATTTTAAGTTGCCGGCATTTGAAAAATCTTTGTCCTATTGGATATAAAACATTTAGGATAATGAAGAAACTGCATTTAAAAGCAATTTCTTCGTGTTCCAAAATGTTTTTCAAAAGCTTTTTTCTTCTGGAGGCCTAAAAGAAGCAATGTATGGAATATGATCAAAAGTAGTCAAATCATGCAATTTCAGTGTTATCAAACTGGGTAACTAATGAACTTAACCCTTGTCATGCTGAGCCCGGAATATTCCGGTTTGGCAGGAGATGTAGACTAAGATCAGACTGCACATATGTGCAGGCTGATCTTAGTCTACACCTCCTGCTTGTACTTTTCCTGCCAGAGTTGTTTATGAAGTTGATTTCTAAAAGAAATATTGATTTTTGAACAACAAGTTCTATCAGTGCTTTCAGCCCTTTGATTTGACAGCATTTCAGCAAGGTCATTTATACAGCATGACAAGGGTTAATAAGGCATAGATTTTCTACATTTAGCTTAAAAAATATTCACATTAGTTTGTTGCCCTCTAAAATGGACAAGAGCCATGTCGGACATGGCGATCCCCCACTGTAAAAGCTTGATAGTAAACTGAAGCCAGTTAGATTTAGGCTTCTTGTGCACTGCATTTCTTCTCAATGAGTTAGATAATAGCTATTATACTTTAAGAGATATGCTCTGGACAAAATCTAAGTCTTAAAAACAACTAAGGCCAATAACTCCAAAATTATGCAAGCAAGAGTTGTGGGTCTTTAGCACTGCAATTTTCCTCAATGAGATCAATTCACCTATGAAGTTTCAAGCTGATAGCATTTATACTTTAGGAGATATGCTCCGGACAAGCTTAGTGACAGAATGATGGACGGAGACAATTACTATATCCCCTTTGTCGAAACAGTGGGGAATGATAATTATATATCTAGAAAAGACTGATAAAAATGGATAAATAATGAAGAAAATATTGCATGTACAGCCAAGGCCAAGGGTTCTAGAAAATTACCTGTAGTTCCATCAGTTGGATTAGGCACTGTTGCCGCTGAAGTACAATAATATCCTGTCTGACAGAGACCTGTGGTCGTATTGAGATAATCTGTTGCGCAATAACTTCCAGGTGTGCAAGGCGTCATCTCAGTGGACCCTTCCGGGCAGTAATAACCAGACGTACAGAAACCTCCACCAGCCCCTGTAGGGGTCGGAGTTGCCGAACCTCCGTCACAATAGTAACTGGCATAACACAGACCAGTGGGGTTAGCCAGCCCTGTTGTCTGGCAGTACATTCCAGCTGAAATAGTTGACAAAAGCAAGTTCTAGAGAGAGAGAAAAATGATGGAAATAGACAAAGATGATGCAACTTCACACAATCAGGAGTGTAATAATACAGGTTTTCTCAACTTTCCCCTGGACAAATAAGATGATTTTCTACTTGCCCAGAAACAAATGAACTTGTCTGCAAAAAAATAAATAGATGAAATTTGAGAAAAAAAAATGTTGTTAATGGAGAAAATGTTGGAACCATTTTTATTACATTCAATATAAATGTTAGGATAATAAATCTTTGAGATATTTTTTGTACCATTTTAGGATTTGATCTGGTATTTACTTGTCCCATGATAAGTGACCTTGAAAAATGTACTTGTCCACAAGTATTAAAACGCCATAAGAGACAAGTCAGGCATGTGAATTTTCAGATGTATGACCTAAATATATGACATTAATCTCGTAGGAATATTGAAAAAATGTATATCCAATGAAATATGAGCATTCTTTCAAAAGTTGAACTAACATTAACCCATTGAAAGTTGAAAAAATGTTTTTCAAAGCTTTTTTTAGGGGTGGCAACATGCATGATTGTATTGGAATGGATTAAATAGCAGAAGAATATTGCCAATTAACCCTTTATACTTGAGAAAACATTGTGGAAAAAGAAGAAATTGCTTGTAACAAGCAATTTCCTCTTTTCCAACAATAATTTCTACAACATAGGATGCTTTATTGTCAAATTGTATCCAAATTCTATTGTCAGCTGCTAGATCTATCAATTTGGACCAGTCTAAAATTTGTAAACAAGAGGGCCAGAATGGCCCTAAAATCGCTCACCTGACTAATGTAAGATGATTCAAAATTGAAATTGGCCCAATGGTTACTGAGGAGAAGATGTTTAAAGATTTCAAAGTCAAAAACTGCCCTACCCTTCCAAGCCCTTATTTGGTCATCAATCAAAATTCTAGAACAACTTTTGAAAAGGGTCACTCAAGGAACATTCATACCAAATTTGGTTGAAATTGGCCCAATAGTTACTGAGGAGAAGATGTTTAAAGATTTCAAAGTCAAAAAAGTGCCTGACCCTGCCACCCCCATATTTGGGCATAAATCAAAATTCCAGGAACAACTTTTGAAAAGGATCACCAAGGAACATTCATGCAAAGTTTGGTTGAAATTGACCCAACTGTTACTGAGGATAAGATGTTTAAAGATTTCAAAGTTAAAAAAACTGCCACGCCCATATTTGGGCATAAATCAAAATTCTGCGAACAACTTTTGAAAAGGGTCAGCCAAGGAACATTCATACCAAATTTGGTTGTAATTGGCCCAATAGTTACTGAGGAGAAGATGTTTAAAGATATCAAAGTCAAAAACTGCCACGCCCATATTTGGGCGTGAAACGAAATTCTGCCGAACAACTTTTGAAAAGGGTCACCCAAGGAACATTCATACCAAGTTTGGTTGAAATTGGCCCAATGGTTCCTGAGGTGTAGATGTTTAAAGATTTCAAAGTCAAAAACTGCCTCGCCCGGCCAAGCCCATATTTGGGCATAAAACAAAAATTCTGTGAACAACTTTTAAAAAGGGTCATCCAAGGAACATTCATGCCAAGCTTGGTTGAAAATGGCCCAATGGTTACTGAGGAGAAGATGTTTAAAGATTTCTAAGTCAAAAACTGCCACGCCCTGCCACGCCAATATTTGGGCATAAATCAAAATTCCATGAACAACTTTTGAAAAGGGTCATCCAAGGAACATTCATGCCAAGTTTGGTTGAAATTGGCCCAATGGTTACTGAGGAGAAGATGTTTAAAGATTTCTAAGTCAAAAACTGCCACGCCCTGCCACGCCCATATTTGGGCGTAAATCAAAATTCCATGAACAACTTTTGAAAAGGGTCACCAAAGGCTCATTCATGCCAAATTTGGTTGAAATTGGCCCAATGGTTACTGAGGAGAAGATGTTTAAAGATTCCTTAGTCAAAAACTACCACGCCCTGCCACGCCCATATTTGGGCATAAATCAAAATTCCACGAAGAACTTTTGAAAAGGGTGACCCAAGGAACATTCATACCAAATTTGGTTGAAATTGGCCCAATGGTTACTGAGGAGAAGATGTTTAAAGATTTCTAAGTTAAAACTGCCACGCCCTGCCACGCCCATATTTGGGGGTCAATCAAAAATCTGCGAACAACTTTTGAGAAGGGTCACCCAAGGAACATTCCTACCAAGTTTGGTTGAATTCGGCCCAGTGGTTACTGAGGAGAAGATGTTTAAAGAATTGTTGACGACTTCCGACGCACGACGGACAAAAGGTGATACCAAAAGCTCACCTTGAGCACGTTGTGCTCAGGTGAGCTAAAAAGGAGAGGGTTAACCCATTCCCACACAAGCATTCCTTTTTTATGCCCCTCAAAAAAAAGCTTTAGAAAACATTGTGGAAAATGAAGAAATTGCTTGTATCAAGCAATTTCTTCATTTTTCACATTGTTTTCTATCCCAAAAGACAAAAAAAATCAAAATTCCATCAACTTGAAATTGTCGTCTGCAGCTTCTTTCAATTTGGACCAGTCTAAAATTTTAAAAAAAGGAAAGGGTTAACACACCTCAGTGACGTTGGAGCTCTAACCTATGACATTCAAATCATTATCAAGCACCTATACCACTCAACAATCAAGGCAGTCAAGAAAATACTTGAATAGCATACCTGTACAAGAATAGCAGTTTGCAAGTGCTGTGGCATGAGTCTGATTGTTGAATGTTCCAGTTGGACATGGGTACTCATACTGGAATTTTGTACCTTCCAAACAGTAGTGACCCAGATCACATGGATAAACCGTGTAGTCTGAGGTATTATCTGGGCAGTAATAGCCTGTAAAATAATTTTAACATTTATATAGCTATGTTAAACTCTTGTATATGGGGACAAGTGTACATGCTGTCTTCAATTATCTGAAACAGCAATGTAGGATTGCCATTTGAAGTGTTGTGGCTAGCATTAGTTGACTGATTATGGTCTATTTTCCCTGACCAGTCAATAAGAAATCTGCTACTTTACCAATTGCTGCTGCCAATCAATAAATCAAATGACCAATCAGACAATACATTTAGACTCGAACAGAACATTAAACAACAACATTTATCTTAACAAATCAATTACTATTCTATCTCTAATTAAAGCATTTTGGTCACCAAACAACAATTTGACTTTTATTCTATTTCACAAAATATTTAGGTGTGTTCTTTTCATCAAGATTCTCAAGATTCTTATTTAGATTTTTAAGGTAAAGTGTTCTTTAGATTAAAATTTTTAAGGTGCTAGACAAGAATCTTAGGAATTGTTAATGAAGAATTTAAGTGTACTCGGCATTGGCTTAAACGGGTAGCCTTGACGACATCAAAATTAATGTTTCATTCAAAGAAAGAAAAAATGTTCTTTGGGAAGTCTCAGTAGTCTTATTTAGCTGGATTTTTCATCTCGATAAAAAGAACACTTTTCTGTTCTTTATTACCTCAATGTAACTGTCACAGGTCAGTATGGCAAGTCATGGGCCAAATACTAGATAAGAAAATAGTTAGAGAGGGTCTTTATCAGGTATACAAAGGGCTCTTGTCTATTTTTTCCCTCAATCAAAACACTACATATTTACCTGCAGGACAGATGGTACAAACAGACTGTCCTTGAGCGTTGGCATATGTTCCATTCTCACACGGCAGTGGGACAGAACTTCCCGCTGGACAATAATTTCCAATGGGGCAGAGTCCTCCTGTACCTGTGTTGTTCACTCCATCCGGTGTAGCCGTGTCAACTCCAGTAGTACAGTAGTAATTGGCTGAACAATTCCCTGAAAAGTTGCAAATCTAATGATAAGCTAAAAAAACCTTGATTTCCTTGGATTTAATCAAAACTTATTATCAAGGAAACAGAATAATAGTGTTTTCAATTATTGATAAAAAGTTGATTGATCAACCAAATCAATATATTAGTTTGCCCACAAGAGCTTCACAGAAAGCCACATATAAGTCCCAAGGGGCTTGTAGGTGAAGTATGTATATATATATATTTTTTTTTTTCAAAATATTATTTTCAAGTTTCATGCAATAATAGACATCAAAGATATTCAGCATAGCAAGTTTCAGGATTGAATCTTGAAAAGGAGTTGCACACACAAAAACACTGTTATTATAACCCTTGTCATGCTGAACCCAAAATATTCCTGTTTTGGCAGGAAGCATAGACTATGATCAGCCTGCACATATGTGCAGTCTGATCTTAATCTACACCACCTGCTTGTTCCTGTAAAGCCAGTTGTTTGTAAAATTAATTGTCAAAAGAAATATCAGTTCTGAACTATGTAAGAGCTTCCAGTGCTTACAGCCCTTTGATTGTAATGTAATTTTCGAAACATATTCTATTCAACATCACAAGGGTTCAGCTACTCCACTTAGTCAAGGGCACAAAATTCAAAAACGACATAAAGGATAAAAATTATTCATGTCATTAATGCACAACGATTTATTTTGGCCACTTTAGTTTTATTCCAATTGCAACTGCAGAAGGAGTTTTTATCAATAAACTCTGTCATTTCAAACTATTTTGCAAAGTCAAGGGCAGATAAGTCTGAAACCAATTGAGGGATCAAAATAATTTTGTTCTCATGCACAACTTGACATTGTAGGGAATCAACCTGGCAAACTTCAGCTCATTCTAAGTGGAACTGTAATAGGAGTTGTGTACACATAAAATTGCTAATGAAAGAACAGACGTATTTTGTCATTGTCAGTACTTGCTTGTTTTTTGCTTTGATCTTATCGACATTTTAAGCTCTTAATTCTCATCTCATGATGCAAAAAAAAACATGTCTTTTTGTACAGAATGAACTTCATGATGTATGTCTGGATACACGTACCTAACCTAATCCTGGTCAATTACTAGGGCAGACAGACAGACAGATAAATGGATGTGGCCAGTACTCAAAATAACCCTTAGTGCCTATATAACTGTAAACCTTCCACACAGTCTGACCTAGGTAATACCCTTTTCAGTTCAGAGTTTGCAGAATTTAATGAGACCGGTCATATTACCTGTAGGTGCTGTCTGATGCTCCAGCTCACAATACTGGCCGGCCGGACATTGTGTACACTGTGTCTCATCCTGAAGTCCTTGTGTATTACTGTATGTTCCACGTGGACAGGCCTGCCAGTCTAGACCCGTTCCTGCAGGACAATAGTAGCCTGCAGGACAGATTGTCTTCACACCAAGACCGTCATCACAGTAATATCCCGCTGGACATGCGTTACATATAGGCGCATGGGTGTGATTTACCTGGAAAATTATGAATTTATAAATCTACAATATTTAATCAAATCTAGTGCAAAATCCAGATAAGGATGTATCATTGCTACTTTTGTACAAAAATGGCAGGCAACAGAAGATAATCGAAAAGTTGGGCCTGAGGGTCAACTGTTTCTCATTAACCCATTACCATGTGACAAAATTGTAGACTGCTGCAAATTGAAAAACATTGCAGATGACAATTTAAAGATGATAAAATTTTATCATTTGTTGTCTTTTTGGGTAGAAAACAATGTATAAAATAAAGAAATTGAATGTCACAAGCAAATTTCTTCATTTCCTAGAATGTTTTCTAAACCCTCTTTTATTGAGGGCTGTCCAAAAGCTTGATTGGGTTATGGTTTAAAATACAATGAAATTCAAATGACTTTGATGTTGTTTCTGTGATTCAGTCTATGAAAATGATATGGCTTGCTGAAAATTGACTATACAAATACATGCTTAATCATGGGACAATCATTAGTGCTCGGACCAGTCTAATATTATGTTGTATGGTAATAGGTTAATATCTAAAATCTTGAAATAAAAACCTACCTCAGTTCTGTTGGGGCAAGGTAGTGGCATGGCTGAACCAGTAGGACAGTAATGGCCGGCTCCACAGAAAGTGGTGTTTGGCTGTTCATAAATACTTCCTGTAGGGCAGTAGTAGCCTTAAAGAGACAGACAAAATCCACACGGCTTTTAATAGATTAACCCTTGTCATGCTGAGCCCATAATATTCCTGTCTTGACAGGATGTGCAGTATAGACAAAGATCAGCAGCACAAATAGGCATTCTGATCTTAGTCTACACCACCTGTTTGTCTACAGTGAAATGTAAAAGGTGCTTGTAGAATTAATTTTCAAAATAGAAATCGACCAACAATCAGTACTTGCAGTGCTTTCAGTACTTTGAATTAACCCTTTCCTGTTTTAAATTTTTTTAGACCTGCCCAAATTCAGAGGTTTTGCAGACAAAAATTTATAATGTATTTAAATTGAAAAATAACCTTTCAGTAGGGTAGAAAATATTGTGGAAAAAGAAGAATTTGCTTGTAACAAGCAAATTCTTCCTTTCCCACAATGTTTTCTCACGAAAAGAATCACAAGGACGTAAAAACCAGTGATTGTACTGAAAAGGGTTAATAGCAATTCTCTACAAAAACGGGTTAATTTGATGGAAGAAATATTGCAATAATAGCACTGAAGTACTGAATACAGATGCTATGTTGACTGCTGATGCTGATCGAGAAAAAAACTCTAAGAAATTGAAAGAATATTTTGTTTTCACAGAGGTATGAAACAAAAAACTAAACACAGTGTACGAATATACGTAGCAGATTCATGCATGAGTGTGATTAGTTTGTTGTTAATCTTTTTTTGAAAATGGTTTATGGAACTTCGTGAATGCGTGCTCAAAATTTTGTTAATGGAGGTATGAATTTTTTTTTGACCAAACAGAATGCTTGTTTTTGACAGACAAAACTAATAAGATAAAAACAACTTTAAATTGTCAGCTGTAGTTTTAACAGTTTGAAAATCAGTAAAGGGTTAATGCTTAAATGAGTGATATATGACTTCCTACCTTCCCTACATTCTCCAGTTGGAGCGGTCAGTCCTTCGGTCAAGCAGTAAGATCCTCCTGGACACTGGTCACACTGACTTGAATACATCAGGTTTGTCTGGTTAGAGTAGGTTCCTGAAATGTTTACATGATGATACATATAAACCTACTAAAGCTTTGTGCTGTCTAATACATAGTAGGCCATTCATCCCTCTGCAGTAAACATTTGGCTAGTCTCTTTCAAAACTTCCACATAATTTACTGTAGTCATGCTGAATTATGAATCCTCTACAGAGTTGAATAAAATCAAAAGGGCTGAGAGCACTGCAAGCATCAGTACTTTAAAAATCTAGGGTATACCTCCTGCCAAGATAGGAATATTCCAGTTTCAGCATGACACGAGCTCGTAGACAAAGCAAATCCATTCAGAGAAAAGGATCCTCAACCCTAAATGGGTCGACCTTGTCTATATATAACTCCAGATAGTCACTTGACTTACAGAAGGTTCCCAAATTCGCATATCACGGCAAATTACCTCCCCTGGAACTGTTACAAGAGTTACAGATAAAAAGCTACTACTTTCATCCAAGAACTAGACAATCAATGAATGTGAGAAATACCTCCTCCCCCCCCCCCGGAGCCTTTTTTCAACAAAGGGCCATAACTCCAAGAAAATTCAATGGGCAGTAACAACCAAAATGGAACATACACAAATTTGGTTGATAAAGAGTGCACACGTGGAATATGAGTCAAATCAATATACTTTATATACATTTCTGGTCAATTCCCCAAAATTTGTTTTGGATGTTAACATAGTTTCAAATCCATTAATTTTGAAAAGTCTAATGGCGAAAGATGGTGCATATTTTGGCCATTTTCCCCCATTTTTTTGAAAAAATCCCTGTTCAAATACAAAAAAATTTGTTATTTTGTTGCAAACTTGAAAAAAGGGAGTTGCCAACAACATGTTTCTATTGAAATTTCAAAATTCCTTCTCAATGGGTAAGAAAACATTGTAGATAATAAAGAATGTTGCTTGTAACAAGCAATTTCCTCTTTTCACAATGTTTTAATTTCACATGAGGCATCAAAAAATGGGATTGTTTTGGAAGTGTTAAATACACTGGACAATCTTACCTTTAGGACACAATGATGGGGTCCCTGTTCCATTTCCACAATAAGCCCCAGCCGGACAGTCTAATTGTGTTGGGAGAGACGAATTTTCTGGACAATAATATCCAGCATAACACAATCCACTTGTTGTCGTCATGTTCAGCTCACCACAATAAGAGCCTGCAGGACAGGCTGTGCACTCACTCTCAGCTGTCAATCGAACATTATTAGAAAAAGATCCTGTTGGACATTTCTGAGGCTCGCTGGTTTGTTGTGGACAGTAATGCCCAACGGGACATTCGTAAGCGTCGCTGTCTTCCATTGGCGTGGCAGTCTCAGCTCCTTGGCGACAGTAGAATCTAAAAAAACACAAGATTAGTTCCTTTAATAACATAGCCTTTTAATGGGAAATATTCAAATGAGTTCTTCATATCTGACCTTGATATCGTGAGACAGACTAGACATGTCCTTGACGACAGTAGAATCTAAAAGTACAAAGATTACAGTTCCAGTAATGACATTGACAATTTATATGATCTTCTCGTTTCTTATATTCACATTCTCAGCAAAGGATGTATATCTTAAAAACATATATTTGTGAATGAAATAAATAGATATGGAAAAATATGCCCTATTACAGAAAAAATATTTACTGAATTAAACGTATTATTTTTAAATTTGCGACAAAGCAATTTCTTCAAACAAGCAAACATTAAAACTTAAAAAAAGTTGCTTTTTCAGATGATTTCTTGTCATAAAATATGTAGATTACATGTAAACTAGATGCATAAATTAAGACACATTATTCAAAGTATATGACCTACCCAGCACTACACAGAAGTGTGTACGTTGTTTGTGCTTCCTGATCACAATAATATCCCCCTGGACATGGTGTACAGTCAGTCTGTTGTATGAGACCTGTGTTGTTGCCATAGGTACCTCGAGGACATCTGTACTGAGAACTATATTGGGTACCGTTGGGACAGTAATAACCTGAAATAGCAGTTGAAATTATTTCATATCATAGTGATTTAATTTTACTTTCTTCTATCGAGATTGAATATTTTGATTGGCAAAACTTTACTCTTATTACTTTTATGAACAAAAATTTGAGCCTGCAACTGTTTTGTATGCTTGAGCATAAAGTAGATCCTTAAAATTTTACTTAAACTAGCAAAATATTTGCTTTGCTTTACTTGACAGCATTAAAAAATAAAGACATGAAGATAGTATTTTTTGTCTTCATCGATATATGAACCTAGAAACTTAATCACACTAAAGTATTAATCTGCTTTGAAGGCTAGAGTATTGACAAAAAATTAATGTAGAGAACTCTCTTACCTTGAGGACAAATGGAGTTGTTGTACAAGACCACAGGAGCCATTGTGTTGTCACAGAAATATCCTTGAGGACAGGTCTTACAGCTAGATTGTCCCATTTCATCTTGATACTCTCCAGAAACACAGCGCACTTGTTCATGGGTACCACCAATACAGTAATGACCTTCATAAAGAAACAAGATGCCAAATTGTCACAAGATACGCCCGTCACACTGCTTAATATTAGCTGGGGGTTTGAATAGAACTGAGGTTATTTTGAATGAATATTTTTTGACAAACAAAGTATAAAAACAACAAAGGACAATAACTCAAAATATACGCTAGGTAGAGTTATGGTTCTTGTACACTGCACTCCCACTTGGTGAGCTCTATCAATCCACGAAATTTCATGATTCTAGCTATTATACTTTTAGAGATATACTCCGGACAAGATTCAAGTATGAAACAACAACAAAGGGCAATAACTCAAAAAATAGGCTAGGTAGAGTTATGGTTCTTGTACACTGCACTCCCACTTTGTGAGATCTATACACCAATGAAATTTCATGATTCTAGCTATTATACTTTAAGAGGTATACTCCGGACAAGATTCAAGTATGAAAACCAACAAAGGGCAATAGCTCAAAAAATAGGCCAGGTAGAGTTATGGTTCTTTAGCACTGCACTCCCCCTTGGTGAGATCTATACACCCATGAAATTTCATGATTCTAGCTATTATACTTTTAGAGATATACTCCGGACAAGATTCAAGTATGAAAAACAACAAAGGGCAATAACTCAATAAATAGGCCAGGTAGAGTTATGGTTCTTGTGCACTGCACTCCCCCTTGGTGAGATCTATACACCCATGAAATTTCATGATCCTAGCTATAATACTTTTAGAGATATAATCCGGTCAAGATTCAAGTATGAAAAACAACAAAGGGCAATAACTCAAAAAAAAATAGGCCAGGCAGAGTTATGGTCCTTGTGCACTGCATTCCCCCTTGGTGAGATCTATACACCCATGAAATTTCATGATCCTAGCTATAAAACTTTTAGAGATATACTTCAGACAAGATTCAAGTATGAAAAACAACAAAGGGCAATAACTCAAAAATAGGCTAGGTAGAGTTATGGTTCTTGTACACTGCACTCCCACTATGTGAGATCTATACACCAATGAAGTTTCATTATTCTAGCTATTATACTTTAAGAGGTATACTCCGGACAAGATTCAAGTAAAAAAACAACAAAGGGCAATAACTCAAAAAATAGGCCAGGTAGAGTTATGGTTCTTGTGCACTGCACTCCCCCTTGGTGAGCTCTATCCATCCATGAAATTTCAAGATCCTAGCTATTATACTTTTAGAGATATACTCTGGACAAGACTCAAGTATGAAAAACAACAAAGGGCAATAACTCAAAAAATAGGCTAGGTAGAGTTATGGTTCTTGTGCACTGCACTCCCCCTTGGTGAGATCTATACACCCAATGAAATTTCATGATTCTAGCTATTATACTTTTAGAGATATACTCCAGACAAGATTCAAGTATGAAAAACAACAAAGGGCAATTACTAAAAAAATAGGCCAGGTAGAGTTATGGTTATTGTGCACTGCACTCCCCCTTGGTGAGATCTATACACCAATGAAGTTTCATGATCCTAGCTATAATACTTTTAGAGATATACTCCGGGCAAGATTCAAGTATGAAAAACAACAAAGGGCAATACCTCAAAAAATAGGCTAGGTAGAGTTATTGTTCTTATTAACTGCACTCTCCCTTGGTGAGATCTATCCATCCATGAAATTTCATGATTCTAGCTATTTTACTTTTAGAGATATACTCCAGACAAGATTCAAGTATGAAAAACAACAAAGGGCAATAACTCAAAAAATAGACCAGGTAGAGTTATGGTTCTTGTGCACTGCACTCGCCCTTGTTGAGATCTATACACCCATGAAGTTTCATGATCCTAGCTATAATACTTTTAGAGATAGACTCCGGACAAGATTCAAGTATGAAAAACAACAAAGGGCAATCACTCAAAAAATTGGTTAGGTAGAGTAATGGTTCTTGTGCACTGCACTTCCCCTTGGTGAATTCTATCCATCAATGAAATTTTCACGATTCTAGCTACTGTACTTTTAGAGATATACTCCGGACAAGATTCAAGTATGAAAAACAACAAAGGGCAATAACTCAATAAATAGGCCAGGTAGAGTTATGGCTCTTGTGCACTGCACTCCCCCTTGGTGAGATCTATACACCCATAAAGTTTCATGATCCTAGCTATAATACTTTTAGAGATATACTCCGGCCAAGATTCAAGTATGAAAAACAACAAAGGGCAATAACTCAAAAAAAAAGGCCAGGTTGAGTTATGGTTATTGCGCACTGCACTCCCCCTTGGTGAGATCTATACACCCATGAAATTTCATGATTCTAGCTATTATACTTTTAGAGATATACTCCGGACAAGATTCAAGTATGAAAAACAACAAAGGGCAATAACTCAAAAAATAGGCCAGGTAGAGTTATTGATCTTGTAAACTGCACTCCCAGTTGGTGAGTTCTATCCATCCATGAAATTTCATGATTCTGGCTATTATACTTTTAGAGATATACTCCGGCCAAGATTCAAGTATGAAAAACAACAAAGGGCAATAACTCAAAAAATAGGCCAGGTAGAGTTATGGTTCTTTAGCACTGCACTCGCCCTTGGTGAGATCTATACACCAATGAAGTTTCATGATCCTAGCTATAATACTTTTAGAGATATACTCCGGACAAGATTCAAGTATGAAAAACAACAAAGGGCAATAACTCAAAAAATAGGCCAGGTAGAGTTATGGTTATTGAGCACTGCACTCCGTATTGATAAGAAGAATATAACTGCAAAGTTTGAAGTCAATCGGACTTAGGATGACAGAGTTATGCTCCGGACAAAGAAGTGGACACTGTCTGGATGCCCGGACAACGCCCGGACACCACGGGTGATCCCATAATGCGTCCAATCTTTGACGGGCGTATAAAAATATGTGATATGTTATCCGGGATAACCTACCTAAATGATGTTACTTTATGACATTGGGAAAATTTCAATATTTTGATGAAATCACAATTGACTGATTATTGCAAACACTCTCAAAACAAGAGATGTCAGAGTTAGATTAAGCTCCCCAAATATAGCCCTGTCACAAGTATAAAGTATCAAATAAATGGGGAAAAGGGATAGAACAGATGAAGCGGCGGCTTTACGCTCATCCTTCTCCAGACAAACTTAATATTAACGAACAATCTTGAGGTGCTCTTGACCTTAAAGCTATCTGAATATTTCTTTCAAAAGGTACATCTACTCATGATAAAGACCACTTGTGCCAAGTTATATTGAAATTCATGATTATAATTGAAGGACTTTGCTCTTGACATGCTTAATTTTAATATTTGACTTTGAGCTTTGACCTTGACCATTCTGATATTTTGTTTCATAATTGAACTATTGTGAAAAGCTGTATTAAAATCAATAATTTTAGAAGCTATGCCTCTAATATGCCCAATTTCAAAGAACAACCTGGAGATATGACCTTGACCTTGGAGATATCTGAAAATTTGTTTCAAATGGTACATCTACTCATACTAGAGAACAAATGTGCCAAGTTATATTGAAATTCGTCCATTATTGGAGGAGCTATGCTCTGGACTATCTCAATTTTAATGTTTGACCTTTAACTATAACCTTTACCTTGGAGCTATCGAAAAGACTATAAAAGTGTCTACACAATATCATAATGCATTCACATGTGAAGTTTCATCAAAACTAGCCCAAGGCAGACAAAGCAGCGGCTATATGCTATATTGACAAAATCTGTTAATTTTTAGTGATTTATTGCAAAAATGAAGGGTGTATCATAAATAGAATATCAAATTTTGTTCATAAAATCCCCGATTAGGCTTGTCATCTAAAAAAGATAAAAACTTTCCACTTGTTTATAGATGAACTGTTAAATAAATTTAGGATATATATAATGATCACAAATTTTGATATCCTCTATTTAAAACCTACCTTGACCACAAGTATAATCTGATGGGTTGGACATATTCATTCCTGTTGGACAGTAGTATCCATTATCACATGTTCCTGTTGGTGCTGTGTTGCCGTAACCAGCACAGTAACTACCCTGAGTACACGGTAAACATTCAGTATCTGCCTGAGCTCCAGTAGTTGGTAGGTAGGTACCAGGAGGACAGTAGGTTCCATTTGGACTGCCCAGTGGGCAGTATTGACCAGCAGGACATACATCTCCGTAAGCTTGGCCTACTGGTGTGTTTGTAACAGAACCTCCTGAACAAAAGTATCCAGCATCACATGACCCATTTGTAGTACTCTGACCTGCATAATGAATGAGACAACATATATTTCATCCATAAAGGTAATGTCTGTCTGAATAAAGGATTATTCTTAAGGCAAAACCTCAAGCATTAAAATCAAAATTAAGTCCTATATTCCTGATAGCAAATAACAAATCTGAACAATTGTGAAAAGTTGTTTTGAAATCCATCCATAATTATGGAAGCTATGCTCCGGATATGCCTAGTTTTAACGAACAACCTGGAGATGAGACCTTGACCTTGGAGCTATCTGAATATTTCTTTCAAATGGTACATCTGCTCATACTAGAGAACTAGTACAATTTGCCAAATCAGCCAATTGACAGAATGTGAATATCAATCAAAGCATTGAAAAGGCCGATTAACCCTTTCCTGTTTTTCAAAATTTTAGAACCGTCCAAATTCAAAGGTTTTGCAGACGAAAATTTAAAGTTGATTTTATTTGAAAAATAACCATTCAGTAGGGTAGAAAATATTGTGGAAAAAGAAGAAATTGCTTGTTACAAGCAATTTCTTCTTTTTTCACAATGTTTTCTCAATTATGAAATCACTGGGGCATAAAAACAAGGGATTAACCAGGAAAGGGTTAAGTAATACGATTTGACCTTAAGTGAAATTTGAAGTCCAAAATTGGCAAACATTTTAGTGAAACATTTAAGTTGGTTTTGGCATCTGAAACATTGTAAAAGTTGGTTTTGGTATCTGAAATAGCGTAATTACAGCATAAGCTGTATTTACTATGTTTAGGTCGCAAACCATTTTCAATTTTTTGTTATATGTTACTGGCCATAAATATTGCAAATTAACGCCATATTTCAAAGTGGAACTTCTGTCATAGTTAGAGGCCATTAGAGTCAGTGATTGGGGGCCAGCAATTGATTGATTATAATAAGTACCCACACCACAGGGTTTGTCTAAGTATCGTTGAAATAGTTGAATTTAAAATCTTTGGAGAACTCCTTTAGTTGTGGTGATTACTGTGGCTGCTTTGTTGATGGTTTCAAATAAATTTTCCCTACCGTTTGTAGCACAGTAATGTCCAGGGTCACATGATATGGCCGCAGCACTACCAGCTGGACAGTAAGTCCCTGCCTGACATTGTCCACCCTCTGAGACAACCGTTGGTTGGGCTGTTGTGGCACCACCTGTGCAGTACCAACCGGGGTCACAGAGACCAGAGGGAGTGGGCAAACCTTGGGAGTCACAGTAATATCTGTAAAAAAGTTTCAATATGAGCGAGCAATTTCTTCATTTTACACAATGTTTTCAACACAGAAAGTTGAAAAAATCTAAAATTTCATTCAATTCAAATTGTTGTCTGCAACTCCTTTCAATTTCGACCAGTCTAAAAATTTTGATGGAATGGGTTAAAAAAGGCAGATCTCTGAGGTAAGAAAAGAATAATGCTCATCTGGAAAGACATACTCGTCTTTAATCACTTTTGATGAAGCTTAACCAAGAAAAACACCCCTCTACATGTCCAGCCAATCAACATCCTTATTTCAAGTATCATGTAGCCATTTCATTCTTTTGAAATTAAAAGGTAATTAACCCTTTCCTGTTTTTTTTAAATTTCAGACTGGTTCAAATTCAAGAGGTTGTAGACAACAATTAAAATTGATAGCAATTTGAAATGAAACCATCCTCATTTAGAAATCATTGTAGGAAAAGAAAAAATTGATCGTTGCAAGCAATTTCTTCTTTTTCCACAATGTTTTCTCAAGTATAAAATCACAGCAAGGTAAAATCCCAGGTTTGTACAGGAAAGGGTTAACTTATAAAATTTGAAATTTCATTAAATTGACATACCCTGCTGGACAATCTAGACAGTCCGCATCAAGATATCTCTCCGTAAGGTTGTTAAATTTTCCGACAGCACATGGATATGTGAACGCAGATCCTTGGCTTGCTTTGCAGATGTATCCCATGGGACAACTTTCAGGGGTAGTTGTATTTAGGGGACAGTATTTTCCTTGTGGACAAGCATCGCAGACAGATTTTCCTTCTGTCTCAGCATATGTTCCAGCAGCACAAGCTATCGGAGCTGATGAGCCGGTTGGGCAGTAGTGACCTGAAATAAGAAATTGTGTGATATTTAGATGTTATCAATCAAAATTTTGTTGTTTGTTTTTCTGACTAATTAACATACAATTATTCAGTCGTAAATTATGATATCTAATAGATTTTTTGCATCTCCATGATACTTTATACTTATTTTGTTCTTAACCCATTCCAACACAATCATGCTTTTCGACATCCTCACAATGTTTTCTACCCTAAAAGACAGAGTCTTTTAGAATTTCACCTTCAAAAAATTGTCTTATGCAACTTCTTTGCATTTGGACTGGTTAACATTGTAGAAAATAAAAAATTGCTTGATACAAATTTATTTCTTCTCCATAATGTTTTCTATCCGTAAAGACAAATATTCTTTAAATGATATTAACTTAAATTGTTGTCAGCAACTACTTTCAATTTTGACCAGTCTAAATCTTTTGTCTGGTAATGTGTTAAGTTAATGAACAGATAATCCAAGATTTTGGTAAAAACCTGCAAAGATTAAAAAAATGTAAAAGTTTCTGCACACATTCCCTAATGGTGCGAAAAACTGAGACAATGACTGAATAATAAAAATTGTTCAGCTTTTTTTAAAACCATGTAATTTAATTTTAGTTTCATCTATCAAAAACGAGCATTCTGATTGGTCAAAAATTTTATTCATAACTCCATGAACACAATTTTGAGCATGCAGCAATTTTGAATGCTTCCACACAAAATAGTCCCATACAAAAAAGTATCAAAATTTGTAAAGCTTTTGATTTTGTCACTTGATGCTATTAAATCATAAGAAATGAAGAGAATATTCTTTTTTGTTTTTATGGAGGTATGAACCAAAAAACCAAATCACACAATGTATGAATCCGCTTCGCGTATTCATACATTGTGTGATTAGGTTTTTCGGTTCATACCTCCATGAAAAACAAAAAATATTCGCTTCATCTCTGAAATGTGCCAAAAGAAATCATGTGTATGATATCCTATCTCCAGTTTATGAATTTCAAAGAAGCAAGGAGGAATTGACCAATCCCTGGCCCCGCTTAATTACTCCACTGACCCCCCCCCCATCAACTCCAACAGGAAGTTTCGCTTGAATGTTGCACGGTGTTACTTTGCAAAATTCTTAGCAAGTTGTATATAACAATATAATGAAATGATTGGTTGGCATTCTAAACATCGTAACTACAGCTGGAATAAGCTGTAGTTATAATGTTGAAGTCCTAAAGCCAACAAAACAGCTTAACAATAATGGTGACTAAGGTTTGGGTTAAAAGCTCAATTTTGAGGTGTATGAACTATTTGATTGGTCAATCGATTCCTTATTGACAGCTATGATTGGTCAATTTTACATTCTGGTTATAAGGCAACAGCCACCATATCAGTAGACAGTTAGTCAAATATGGCTATCAAAGGAGCACTCTTCCTACCTGTAGGACATATACTGCCGTATGTCTGATTGACCGGTGCAGCCTCGCTGGATTTCCCTGAGCAATAATATCCAGCTGTACACTGAGTTCCTGTGGTTGTCATATTCTGAGATGGACAATAGTAACCTGGGTCACAATCTAAACATCCGCCTAGAGCTGTCACTTGTTGGGAAATTCTATAAACAAACACACAAAGGATAGGACTTAAGGAAAATTTGAGTTCTATTCAGCCATTATTTCTATTATCAGATGTCAAAATTTTACACAAGTCCTAATTAAAAGAAGTTGCAGACATCAATTCAAAGTGTACTTATACTGAAAAATAATTACCATCGATGGTAGAAAACGTTGTGTGAAAAAAAAGAAATTTCCTGTTAGAAGTATTTTCTCCTTTACTCACAATGTTTTCCTCCATATTAATCTTCAGTGGCATCAAAACAAGTGATTGTATGGTAATGGTTTAAAGATTTAAACCTTATTACTAAGTGACTACCCACCTCAAGGTAGTTCTTAACCCTTGTCATGACGTATAAATTTCATTACTGAATTGCTGTCAAATCAAAGGGCTGAAAGCACTGATAGAACTTGTTGTTCAAAATCAATATTTTTTTTAGAAATCAACTTCATAAGCAACTCTGGCAGGAAAAGTCAAGCAGGAGGTATAGACTAAGATCAGCCTGCACTTAAGTGCACACTGATCTTAGTCTACACCTCCTGCCAAAACCGGAATATTCCGGGTTCAGCATGACAAGGGTTAATATCAGTAACCAAATTTTTACTCAAAGTACTTGTCTTGTGATTTATTTAACCTTTTCCTATTTTGAAAAATTTTACACCTGTCCAAATCTAAGGGTTTTGCAAATAAAAATTTAATTTAAATTTAATTTGAAAAATAAACATTCAGTAAGGTAGAAAATATTGTGCAAAAGAAGAAAATGTTTGTAACAAGCAATTTCTTCTTTTTCTTCAATATTTTCTCAAATACAAACTCACAGGGACGTAAAAAGTAGGGATTGGACAAAAAGGGTTAAAATTAAGTTTGCACCTCTTTCAATATGGTTGATATTGAAAGCTTAGGGCCATTCTGACATAAATATAGACAGAGTTACATTTTGCCCTCAATACATCAATTATGTTCTATTTGAGTATTAGGGAAATGACTCAATACAATCCTGCCTTTTTACGCCCCTCAAGACAAATCTTAGAAAACATTTTTGAAAATGAAGAAATTGCTTTATTTCCCACATCATTTTCATCCCAAACAAGATGTGTTTGTGAAACACCATGCCCCCGAAACAGGAATTCTTAAGAAACAGATGATTTTTATTGTGTTTTTCTTTGTTTTAGGGAAAAGGGTTAAAATTTTGACCTTGACCTTGATGAAATCACCTTCCCCAGTTGCGCCTTGTTGAGACCTATCTATATACCAAATATTAGCATTGTAACTTAATTAGGGATGAAGTTATAGGAAAATGTTTAGTTGGCAGGTTAAGTTTTTGAGTAACGTTTTAGGGAAAAGGGTTAAAATTTTGACTTTGACCTTGATGAAATGACCTAACCCAGTTGTGCCTTGTTGAGACCTATCTACATACCAAATATTAGCATTGTAACTTAATTAGGGATGAAGTTATAGGAAAATGTTTAGTTGGCAGGTTAAGTATTGCAGACAGACAGATGGACAGATGGATAGACTGACAGACGGACACCGGTAAAACAATATGCCCCTGATCTATCGATGCGGGGGCATAAAAAGAGAAAAGAATTTCATGCACTAGAAATTGTTGTCTTTTATGAGTACCAGTCAACAGGTAATGGGTTAAATTGAAACTGATGAATGCCAGTTCTATATTTTACATAATATCTCACTGCAAAGACTATGAATAGAAATTATATCTTAATTGATTGTCTGTTTACAAATCCAATTACTCAATTGCAATACATATGGAATATTACAACAGTCTTTCTTTCTTACAGACCATATTTGCCTAGTAGCTTGTGTGGAATACTATTTGACAAGACCAAAGGTTGAGTAAAATGATATTCTACACAAGCTATGAGACAAGATATGGCCTGTATGAAAGAAAGACTGATGTAGTATTCCTTTTATTACAAGACACTCGACGAATACAAATTTTTAGGTACTCAACCAATTTGGATTCTTTTTCTGTCAAGTTGTATGGGATGCTGAAATAGAGCCTTGGATAGTTCATAGATATTTGATTGATTAAATGGGGTTTAACGTCACTTTTAACAGTATTTCAGTCATATTACGGTGGCTGGAGCACCTAACAATGGATTTTTTGTATCGCCCACACAAGTACTACCACTACATCCATTCCTAGCCTCCAGCTGCTATCCCACTTAGGTCTACAATAACCCATTAGTGAGAGACAAACATCGGAAAGAATATGTGCCACCTCCGGAGATCGAACCCATGACATCCTATAATTGAAGATTAGGAGTCTGACGTGCTACAGACTGCTCTATGACGGCAGCTTATAGATATATAATAAAAGTATTTCCTACCCGTAGGTTCCAGCTGGACACGGTGTTGGGTACACAGATTGTTGAGGACAGTAGTAACCTCTTGGACAAACTCCGTAATTGGGGTTATCGTCGACTACTGGTGTTGACGTTTCGGCCGATGTTATTGCCCAGAATCCTGCAGCTATGGGACCCGTCACATTGGTCAGACCTAGAGAAATAGGAGAATTTATTAGCCTGAGGGAGACTATAGTGCCTTTTGGTTTCACACTGACAAAAATATATCAATATTAATATTCAGTGCAGAACAGTTGTAACTGCCTATATGTTTATAGACAGTTACAGCTGTTTAGTGCTGAACTATCAATATGTCAGGGATTTCATCATCAAGACATTCCAATAAAGTATAAAACCTAAATGAGCAAGATTTCAAAGATATAGCTTATGTATGATGTAGAACTTAATATAATTGATGTTTCCCTGGCCTAATCCATTGACCTCACACATGGCAGCTTGACGGAGGTTATAGAAAATATCATTTTAAAAATATAAAGTCAGGGAGATAAAATAAATGCAATTCCTTGTAAGTGACCTAAACATTGTAACTACAGCTTGAATAATCTGTTGTTACAACATTTATCCCATTCTCATCCCACACAATGAACCTTTGTTACACCTCTCAAATAAGCAATTTCTTCACTTTTTCACAGCTTTTTTTAAATCGAAAAAATTGCTAAATCTACGTTCAGGATTCTAAATACTTTAAATTATCATCTGCAATGCCTTTTATTTTGGAAGAATCTTGAATTTTGCCGCGTGGTATTGAGACATCAGTCACCAAGCAAAAAATACTTAACATATATGTCGGAGTTCAAAGTTCACTTCCCATATAATCAAATGACTTGATTGGTCAATTTATCTTTTCATTGTCCTTCTTCGTTAATTTCTTTACCTAAACCCATTTACACACTCCCCCTCCTTTTTACGACCCTAAAGAAAAGAGTTTTTAAAAACATTCTGAAAAATGAAGAAATTGCTCGTATTAACCCATTCCAACACAGTGGAAATTTAGGACGGTCCAAATTGAAAGGAGCTGCAGACGACAATTTCAAGTTGATGGAATTTTAAATTTTCCGTCTTTTTGGATAGAAAACATTGTGGATAATGAAGAAATTACTTGATCCAAGCAATTTCTTCATTTTCCACAATGTTTTCCAAAGCTTTTTTGTTGAGGGGCGTAAAAAGGAGGGATTGAATGGGAATGGGTTAAGCAATTTTTTCATTATCCACAATGCTTTCTATCCAAAATGACTAAAGGTTAAAATTCCATCAACTTGGAATTGTTGTCTGCAGCTTCTTTCAATTTGGACGTTAACTTATGTTACTTCCAAATAGTCAGTAAAAATGTCCACAAAAATCAGACCCGGACGTAAATTAACGTCCGAGATTCGAGGAAAATGTCCTGAATTCATGACTCTGACGTTTTCTGAAGTTACAAGATAAAAGGTTTGACAAACATAAGAATGTTATTCTAGCCAAAAGTCCATAAAATACCCTCGGGTAAAATTGAATCCACAAGCAGTTTATCAAAATGTCTCCATAACGATCGATGTTGATGGAAATTAACATAGAGCACACTCGATGATAGCGGGTTCGGTAACTGAGCCGTCGCAGCATCTTTGACCATTTATTTGGAAGTCACTTGATTAATAACCTACCATGCAAAAATCAAGCAGGCCCATGGACTCGTCAAATATCGCTGTTTGTTCGAATTTATGTAAACTAAGTTCAGGGCCAGAATTCACCCAAAATGTCATGTCCCGTCTTCAAACATGCAGCGGATACAGAACGGAGTGTCAAAAGCACACATATTTTGAATTCTAAAAACATTTATGACATCTGCGGTTCTATTTCGTAACTTGTCATGATGTCTGTCCTAGAAACATTGAAGTTAATTGATTGATCTCGCTAGAGTTTGGTCCCTTTTCAATGATGTCAAGGGTGTTGTCTGTAAACATCAATTAGTAGAAATTAAAGAGGGAATTTCTCAAAAGATGCAACTCTGCTTTAAGTTTCATTTCTTTTTGTTCTATTACTTTTACTTATGTAAATGTTATTCATGGCATATGTACTTAGTTATCTATGATGTGACCGGAGACGGTCTTGAAATAATCCAGTCTCCATTTTTTCGTACCCCAAAAGTCTCAAACAGTCTATTTTCTACATTCTACAAATCGAAATACCAAAATTTGGAAAATAATAGTGTTTCAGGGGCGGAAAAATTGTGGGAAAAGAAGAAATTTATGCAAGGAACAAATTTTTCAAGAAACACGCTCTTCTTTTACCACATTGTTTGCTCTAGTTCCATTCAATTGGACATGAAATATGGAGACTATAAGTAAAGGATGGAAAAGAATGTACTGAAGGCTTCATGTGTCCTTTCATCTTTTTTTCTTTTTTGGGGGGGGGGGGAGGTATGGTTGAGGGTGAAAAAAAAATCTTTGAATTTGTGAAAACTTCCTGAAATTGAAACTTGGAATTTTAAAAATTCCTGAAATTGGACCTTATTGAGAGCACTGTTGGATAATGAAGAAATTACTTTTTACAAGCAATTTCATAATTTTCCACAAATTTTCCAAAGCCCTTTTTCCTGAGGAGCATCAAAAAGTGTCATTGTGTGGTAATGGGTTAGTAATTCATGACTGAGCAAAATTTGTTTCCCATAAAATTTTGAACAGATAATATTTCAAAATAGTCCATCAGCCACATAACGTAAATAAGAATACTACACTACTCTATCTACTGATAACTGCTAAAAATATTAACAATGTAAAAATTACCTGTGGTTTCACAATAATGCCCGCCATCACACGCTGTACAGTTAGTCACTGCTTCAAGCCCTGCACTGGCACCGTAGGTACCAACAGGACAGTCTGTTCCAGCAGTTATGGGTATGAGATCTGTACTTGCCACACAATACTTTCCTGTTATAAAGAGAATATAGTGTAAATGAGTTAAACCCTTTACCGGACGACAAAACTTTAGGCAGGACAAAATTCAAAGCAGTTGTCGATGACAATTCTAAGTTGATGAAATCTTAAAATTCTTGTATTTTTGGTTAGAAACCATTGTGAATAATTGCTTGTTAGAAGCATTTTCTTCTTTTTGCACATTTTCAACAGAAGCTGTTTTCCTGACAAGCATAAAAAAGAGGAGCTGTGTGAGAATGGGTTGAATAACTGACTTTTCAAGTTTTGATTGTATTTAACGCCACTTTTAACAATATTTCAGTGATATTGTGTTATCTGGACCACCTAACCAAAAATTTGTGCACTATGGCTGTGGACCTCTCTGTTAAGGGTTTAGAGCCTTTTTAATGCCATGCGATCAAGAATACTAGTCCAATAAAAGAAATTGACAATGCTGATTGGATGGGAAATATGTTATGGCCAATCAGAACCCTATTTCAATTAGAGGTACTTTTTTGAGATGTCCTAAAGAACAATTATTGATATTTTGAATCAAAATGTTTGATGCCAACACAAGGATTCTTGTTTAGACGCATGCTGAGTATGTTTATGACCCTAGGTATGAATTCTTAACCTTTGTCATGCTGAACTCGGAATATCCCTGTTTTGCAGGAGGTATAGACAAAGATCAGGCTGCACATATGTGCAGTCTAATCTTTGTCTACACCAACTATTTATCCAGTTTCAGTCATGATAATTTTTTAAATCAATTCCTACAAAAAAAAACTGGTCCACAATTACTGCTTCTAGTGTCTTCAGCCCATTGATTTGAATGCAATTCTGGTCAAGGTTTTAATTCAGCATGACAAAGATTAACCCTTGTCATGCTGAATTAAAATTCTATACAGAATCGCTTTAAAATCAAAGGGCTGGCAGCATTGGAAGGTCTTAACGGGGGTCAATATTTCTTTTGAAAATTGATTATTTAAACAACTCTGGCTGAAAAGGGACACGCAGGAGGTGTGGACCAAGATCAGACTGCACTTATGTGCAGGCTGTTCTTGGTCTACAATTCCTGCCAAAACCGAAATTTTTCTGGGGTTCAGCATGACAAGGTTTAAGATTCCTATTCAGTGGCTTAAAAATCTTGATCTGAATTTCTTTACCCATTGCCCCATGGCAAAATTATGGACTTGTCTGAATTGAAAGGAGTTGCAGATGATGATTTAAAGGCTATGAAATTTTAGATTTTTTCAGCTTTCTGGATGGAAAACATTGTGTGAAATGAAGAAATTTTACTATAATTTTTTTTAAGGGGTGTCCAAATGTGTCACTGTGTGGGAAAGGGTTAAATGAGAAATTCAATGAAAAGAATACATCTCTGATAATGTGATATTTACCTTGAGGACAAATGGTCGGGGCTTGATCGGGGTAACAAATATAGCCAGCAATACACAATTCACATGCTGCCATGCCGGTCCTATTTGCCATTTTACCTATGACACAAGACTGTGGTACACTCGATCCAGTCGGGCAATATTTGTATGCAGGACAAATATCCCCGATTATACCATCAACAGGATTGGGTATGTGGGAACCGTTATTACAGAAATAACCCGGGTCACAGTCACCTGAAAAATTGGCAAAGTCAACTTAATTCTAATTTATGAATCTCATAAGCCAAGTACTAGACAATCAAATTTTAGACTGGTATAAATTCAAAAGAGGTAGTAGACGAGAATTTGAAATGGCTGTAATTTGAGAACATATTATAAATGGTAGACAATTGCTTATTCTTAATCCACAATGGCTTTTTCTGATATAATATTTGAGAGTCGTGTGGGAATGGTTTAACCCATTCCATCACAATGACAATTTTAAACACCCCTCAATATGAAAGCTTTGGAAAACATTGTGGAGATATTGCTACAAGCAATTTCTTCATTACCCACAATGTTTTTAACCCAAAAGGCAAAGATTTTGAAGATTTCTTAACTTAAAATTGTTGTCTGCATTTTCTTTGAATAAGAACCAGTCTAAATTTGGCCGTCTGGAATTGGTTAAAAGAATAATTCATCATAGATCTTCCTCAATACCACACATATATTTTCAGCAAGTTTGAGAATGATTGAGTAAAGGTAATTGCCAATAAAACTTTTTTTTCCTTGATAGTAAATGAAAAATCATAATTTTAGGGGACCTTCCATTTCATTTAACATTTTCAGCAAGTTTAAGCCGCCGTCATAGTGCAATAGGTAGCGCATCAGTCACACAATCCTCAATCATGGGATGTCATGGGTTTGATCCCCAGCGGCGGCACATATCCTTTCTGACATTTGTCTCTCACCAATGGGTGGATAATCGTGAACCCAAGTGGGATAGCAGATGGAGGCTTTGAAAGGATGTAGTGGTGGTACTGGTGTCAGAAATTCCAAGAATCCATTGTCAGGTGCTCCAGCTGCCACGAGATGACTGAAATACTGCTAAAAGTGGTGTTGAACCACATTCAATCAATCAATTCAGCAAGTTTGAAAAAAATAAAGGAAAACTGATGGATTGCTATCATCATAAAAACTCAACTGACAAATCAAATCTTTCATTTTGACCAGAAGTCACATGTTGGTCTTTGATATTTAGCCTTTGGGTTTGTGTGAGAATATAATACTGTATACTGTATATTTGGGGTAGAAAACATTGTGGACATTGAAGATATTGCTTGTCACAAGACATTTTTTCATTGTCCCAATGTTTTCCAAATCTTTTTTCTTGAGGTGTGTAAAAAAGCAGAATTGTGTGGGAATGAGTTAAGAGTTTACAAGAATTTGTCACGGTTTTGGTTGATATTACATTGGAAAATGAATGGTGGTTTTTAGAAATATTAGAAACAATACCTGTAACAGCAATGTTTGCCGTCCCGTTACAATATTTTCCAGGATCACAAATTGTACACTCTGACTCAGCTTTACCGCCATAGTGCTCTCTGTATGTACCTTCCGGACATGGTATCATGTACATTGTCCCCTCCGGGCAGTAATAACCAGGATGACATCGGTCTCCATATGTGACGATTGTCAAATTTCCAGTACTGTCATTATTGTATACAGGATCGTTACTGAGTGCGTTCAGATAACAAATGTGTCCCGCTTTACATGGTCCAGTGACCGCGAAGAGACCTGTATCCTGGCAGTAATATCCCGCAGGACAATCTATACAGTCTATCAGGTTCGATTTACCAGTTCTAAAAATACATAAAAATGAATTGAAAATTGACCAATCGCTGGCGCCATCCACTGACTCCATTAGCCCTGCCCATTGACTCCTACAGGAAATTCACTTTGATTTTTAACAGCGTTATTTTGCAAAATTTATAGCAAGTAGCATCAACAGTTACAAATAAGCAGATTCAAGAATTTTGATTAGCTGAAAACTTCTAAACAAAATTTTGAGTCACAACTATTTTGTATGCTTGTGCACAAAAAATATTTTGTATGCCTTTGCACAAAGAAGATCAAAACAAGATGTGTTTGTGAAACAAAATGCCCCGCTGTACATGAGGTTTGTTTTTTTACCTTTTGACCTTGGTATGTGACCTTGACCTTATCACATGACCTTGACCTTGGAAATGTATCATCATGCCAAATATGAGCATTGTATCTTGAAAAGGCTGGTAGTAATTGGCAAAATTGGCAATGTTAAGTTTTTTGGTTAAGAATTGCAGACAGACAGACAGATGATGGACAGTCAGACAGATGGACAAGGTAAAACAATATGCTCCCGATCTTTCGATGCAGGGGCATAAAAATTTTACTCACTTTTATTCTGCTTGTTGGCATTAAATTATACAAATTGAAGAGAATATTGATTAAATTCTTGTTTTCATTGAGGTATGAATCTAAAAACTTAATCACACTAACATTGAATGTGCTATGAATTGCATATTCATACCATAATCATAACCAATAAAAAGAGATTTCTCAGAATTTAACGATAATTTGTACTTAATATCCTATTTGCAGCACATTTCAGCACATTTGAAAAAAAAGCAACAGCAACTCATTCAATTTGACCAGTTTATCCCATTGCCAAACAACAACATTTTAGACAGGTCCAAATTGAAATAAGTTACAAACAACAATTCAAAGTTTGTTGAAACTGAATAAAAAGTGCTAAATAGGATTAAAATCATTATGGGAAAAGGAGAAATTATTTGAAATTACTCTTTTTCCCACTATGTTTCTTCAATTCTATTTCAGTAAGTGGGTTAAAATGAGGAATTAGCCCATTACCACACAATTATCCTTTGTTATGCCCTCCCAAAAGAAATGTTTCCAAAAACATTATGGACAATAAAGAAATTGTTACAAGCAATTTCTTCATTATCCACAATGTTTTCAACCTGATAAGACAAAAATAAATCAAGATTCCATCGACTAAAATTGTCGCCTGCAACTTCTTTCAATTTGGACCAGTCTTAATAAAGGGTTAAAGAAAAAAAGCACTTACTCATTTAAGAACGTTCCTGGCGGGCATGTATAGTACTGGTAACTTCCCTCTGGGCAGTAAGTTCCGACTGGACAAATGATCGTGTAGTTCATCGCCTTGTCTGGGCAATAGAACCCTGCTGGACATGTGAGACATGCACTTGTATTGTGGTATGGGGCATAAGTTGCAATAGGACATTCTTCTTCTGCCCTGGCTCCTTCTAGTGTGAAATGACCTGTCAAAATATAAAACATTCTGTTTTACTTATTTGCTGTCTAATTTTTAGCCCATTGCCACACAACAAAATTTCAAGCTGACCCATATTGAGAGAAGTTGCAGACAGCAATTTTATTAGATGGAATTTAAGAAATCTTTGTCTTTTTGGGTAGTAAACACTGTGGACAAACAATTTCTTCATTTTCCACAATGTTTTCAAATGTTACTTTCTTGAGTGGCGTAAAAAGGTGTCATTGCGTGTGTGAATGGGTTAAAACATAACCCTGACTTTATCCAAAGGATCAAATTTAGTATTTATTATTCAAATTTGAACATACTCTGAATTGTCATATTCAACTACTTTTAACTCAATCCCTCCTTTTTACGCCCCTCAAGAAAAAAGTTTTTGAAAACATTGTGGAAAATGAAGAAATTGCTTGTATCAAGCAATTTCTTCATTATCCACAATGTTTTCTATCCAAAACGAATAAAAAATTAAAAATTCCATCAACTAGAAATTGTCGTCTGCAGCTTCTTCCAATTTGGACCAGTCTAAAAATTTTCTGTGTTGGAATGGGTTAATACAAGTTTTAAATCTTGTCATCTGGTAATGGGTTAAGGACTTTAATTTAACACATAACCAAACAAAGTTTCTAAAATTTTTGATTTTCTACAACTTTCTAAGATGAAAACATTGCGTAAAATGAAAATTTGCTTGTTACAAGCAATTTTTTTTATTTTACACAATGTTTTCCAAAATGTTTTTCTTGTGGGCTTTCCAAAAGTGTCATTGTGTTGGAATTGGTTAATAAGGGCAACAAATACAGATCCCAAAGCTTTGCTATTGAGTATTTGATAGTAAATGATTTTAACTCCAGATAAGAGGCATAATTTAAACAAAATGCATTAAAGCTATCCCGCTAAATAGTATACATCTACCCTTGAAGGCAAACATTTGTTTCAATTCTCAAGCAGATGCCTTAAGTAAATGAAGTGATATGACAAATGGTTAGAAGTTTTTGCACAGCAACTGTGGCAACAACAAGACCCCTGAAGATTCCATAGTGAAAATAATACCTATGGATTTCTTGAAAAAATAGTTTTATCCTCCAAGATTCAAGCTTTATGATTCGCTGATTTTTTTTTATACATGGTACTTCCTTGAACAAAAGTTTGAGCATGTAACTATTTTGTATGCATGGGCAAAAAGTAGATCCAAATATGGATGTGATGGTTCCCTACTTTAATGGTGTTACAAATAATGGATCGATGGCCACATCCACTGAGTTTTGACAAGAAGTTCCACTTCGATATCAAATGGCATTATTATTTAAAATTAATGTACAGTAGCATGTAACAAAACAGTGAATTGGTTGGGTTGGGATCTAAATGTTGTAACTACAGTTTGAACAAAAATATCTCACATAAACTTTGAATTCGAAGTTCATTTCTGGTCTAAATGAATGATTTGATTGGTTAACAGATTCTATTTTTGAAAAGGCCTGATCTGTCAATGGTAACCTAGGTCTCAAGTACTAAATTTCTTTACACAAAATAATAAATATACCTGGGGTAGCTGAATACTGCATGGGTGTGCTGGCTCCCTGTATACAATAGAACCCGGCATAACAAAGACCGGACGGTTCCCCTCCGGCTACAGTATTACAGTAGTAACCAGGATCACAAGTTGTGCACTCTTCAGTACTGATGGCTCCCGTCACATTGTTGTATGTTCCTGGTGGGCACGGTAAGGCTTCGTAAGATCCTGAAAATGAAATGCAAATCTGATTTTAAGATTTAACGAGCAGACATGAATTGAGTGATGAATTTTCGAGCCACAAACATTGAGCGTCCTTAAGTAGCAACACATCTACTTATGATTAAGACTGATCCAAATTGTAAGAATATGAAGCTGACAACTTTAACTTGGTCATTTTTTTTAAACTTTGTGAAAATGAAAAAAATTGTATGTCACAAGCTCTTTCATCAATTTCCACAACTTTTCATTAAGCTTTTTTCCAGACTGTGTAAGAAAAAGGGATTGTGTGGGAATGGGTTAAAAATCTTTGCTACTGATTAGACTATTGGAATACACAGGCTCATCCAAGTCTTTAACCCTTTCCTGTTTAATCCCTGGTTTTTATGTCCCTGTGTTTTTATACTTGGGAAAACATTATGGAAAAAGAAGAAATTGCTTGTAACAAGCAATTTCTTCTTTTTCCACAATGTTTTCTACCCTACTGAATTATTATTTTTCAAATAATATTGAAATAAAATTGCAGTCTGCATTACCTTTAAATTTGGACAGGTCTAAAATTTGAAAAAAACAGGAAAGGGTTAATTGTGAAATTGACCAATCCATTAAAGAACCAATCAAATAATTCATTTGAAAACAACTTTGAATTCTGACTTTGGCCGACATTCTTGTACAAAATTTTTTGCTGGTTTGGCATTGTAATTCTTAAGTCTAGCCTTGAATTTCATTGAAGGACTAGCATCCTTAACCCATTCCAACACAATCCCTCCTTTTCACGCCCTTCAAAATCAAAGCTCTGAAAAACATTGTGACATAGAAGAAATTGCTTGATTCAAGCAATTTCTTCAATGTCCACAATGTTTTCTACCCCAAAAGACAAAGAATTTTAGAATTTCATCAACCTGTAATTGTTGCCTGCATATTCTTTGAATTTGGACCAGTCTAAAATTTTGTCAAGTGGGAATGGGTTAAGAAGTAGGCTAAGCTGTGGAGAATGTATACTGTTCTTTTTCATGCAGTAGACCATGAAAATGCACTGCTTATATTCTACACAATTAATCTACTCTAAAGGATTATTAGAGCTGACTGCTAAATCAAGAAACAGCTCTGGAGGCAAAGAGGCCCTTAAAACCCTTTCAGTTTCTTCTAATGTGTGCTTGCACTTTGCAAACAAAACTGACTCATAGGCATTTTTTCTATCTTAACCCTTGTCATGCTGTATAAACAACCTCACCGAATTGTTGTAAAATCAAAGGGCTGAAAGCACTGATAGAACGTGTTGTTCAAAAATCGATATTTCTTTTAGAAATCAATTTTATAAACAACTCTGGCAGGAAAACTACAAGCAGGATGTGTAGACTAAGATCAGACTGCACTTATGTGCAGGCTGATCTTGGTCTACATCTCCTGCCAAAACCAGAATATTCCGGGTTCAGCATGACAAGGGTTAAAACAGAGAATCCAATTAGCGATTAGTTCACAACTACATCTATAAAATATGCTTATCGATACAATGACAAACACATCCATGCCGTTTTAGAAAAAAATGTTTTTCCTTTACTTTCTTTAAAATATTATATCTAATTCTGAAATTCCCTTTACTTTTGTCATATTTTTAAATTTCCCTAATTTCAAAATTCCCTGACTTTTCCCTGACCTTGGTTTTTTTTCATTTTTCCTTGACTTTTCCCTGAATGTGGGAAACCTTTAATTCCTTAAGGGAAAAAATTATTAAGTGATAAACGACTTGGAAATGTAGAACATTAACCAGAAAGCATTCTACATACCCACTGGACAATAACCTCCTCTGACACATCTCTCGCCACCCTGTGTAGCGTTGTTTGTGGGCGTAGATGTTGTAGCTCCACTGTAACACAGGTAACCAGCTGTACACAAGTCACGGGGAAGGAGCAGGCCAGGAGCATCACAATAGGACCCTGGATCACAGGCTGTGCACTCGGACACACCGGCTAGTCCTGAAAAAAAATACAATTAGACAATTAATGGATTGCTGACTCCACCCACTGATCCTACAGGAAAGTTTGCTTTGATACTTAACCACATCATTTTGCAAAATTTATTGCTAGTAACATGTAACAACAAAAGTAAAGACATTAATAACCTGTAGTTATGACTTTTACGTCACTAAAACAGTTAACCCATTCCCACACAAGGTGCCAAATTGTCACAAGATACGCCCGTCACACTGCTTAATATTAACTGGGGGTTTGAATAGAACTGATGTTATTTTAAATGAATATTTTTTGTCAAACAAAGTATGAAAAACAACAAAGGGCAATAACTCAAAAAATACACTAGGTAAAGTTATGGTTCTTGTACATAGCACTCCCACTTGGTGAGCTCTATCCATCCATGAAGTTTCATGATTCTAGCTATTATACTTTAAGAGATATACTCCGGACAAGATTCAAATATGAAAAACAACAAAGGGCAATAACTCAAAATATACCCTAGGTAGAGTTATGGTTCTTGTACACTGCACTCCCACTTGGTGAGCTCTATCCATCCATGAAATTTCATGATTCTAGCTATTATACTTTATTTAAGAGACAGACTCCATACAAGATTCAAGTATGATAAACAACAAAGGGCAATAACTCAAAAAATAGGCCAGGTAGAGTTATGGTTCTTGTGCACTGCACTCTCCCTTGGTGAGATCTATACACCCATGAAGTTTCATGATCCTAGCTAAATACTTTTAGAGATATACTCCGGACAAGATTCAAGAATGAAAAACAACAAAGGGCAATAATCCAAAAAATAGGCCAGGTAGAGTTATGGCTCTTTGGCACTGCACTCCCACTTGGTGAGCTCTATCCATCCATGAAATTTCATTTTCCTAGCTATTATACTTTAAGAGATATACTCCGGACAAGATTCAAGTATGAAAAACAACAAATGGCAATAACTCAAAATATACTCTAGGTAGAGTTATGGTTCTTATACACTGCACTCCCCCTTGGTGAGATCTATCCATCCAATAAATTTCATGATTCTAGCTATTATACTTTTAGAGATATACTCCATACAAGATTCAAGTATGAAAAACAACAAAGGGCAATAACTCAAAAAATAGGCCAGGTAGAGTTATGGTTCTTGTACACTGCACTCCTACCTTATGAGCTCTATCCATCCATGAAATTTCATGATTCTAGCTATTATACTTTTAGAGATATACTTCGGACAAGATTCAAGTATGAAAAAAAAACAAAGGGCAATAACTCAAAAAATAGGCCAGGTAGAGTTATGGCTCTTTGGCACTGCACTCCCCCTTGGTGAGATCTAAACACCCATGAAGTTTCATGATCCTAGCTATAATACTTTTCGAGATATACTCCGGACAAGATTCCAGTATGAAAAACAACAAAGGGCAATAACTCAAAAAATAGGCCAGGTAGAGTTATGGTTCTTGTGCACTGCACTCCCCCTTGGTGAGATCTATACACCCATAAAGTTTCATGATCCTAGCTATAATACTTTTAGAGATATAATCCGGACAAGATTCAAGTATGAAAAACAACAAAGGGCAATAACTCAAAAAATAGGCCAGGTAGAACTCAAAATATACACTAGGTAAAGTTATGGTTCTTGTACATAGCACTCCCACTTGGTGAGCTCTATCCATCCATGAAGTTTCATGATTCTAGCTATTATACTTTTAGAGATATACTCCGGACAAGATTCAAATATGAAAAACAACAAAGGGCAATAACTCAAAATATACCCTAGGTAGAGTTATGGTTCTTGTACACTGCACTCCCACTTGGTGAGCTCTATCCATCCATGAAATTTCATGATTCTAGCTATTATACTTTATTTAAGAGACAGACTCCATACAAGATTCAAGTATGATAAACAACAAAGGGCAATAACTCAAAAAATAGGCCAGGTAGAGTTATGGTTCTTGTGCACTGCACTCTCCCTTGGTGAGATCTATACACCCATGAAATTTCATGATTCTAGCTATTATACTTTTAGAGATATACTCCGGACAAGATTCAAGTATGAAAAACAACAAAGGGCAATAACTCAAAAAATAGGCTAGGTAGAGTTATGGTTCTAGTACACTGCACTCCCCCTTGGTGAGCTCTATCCATCCATGAAATTTCATGTTCCTAGCTATTATACTTTTAGAGATATACTTCGGACAAGATTCAAGTATGAAAAACAACAAAGGGCAATAACTCAAAAAATACACTAGGTAAAGTTATGGTTCTAGTACACTGCACTCCCCCTTGGTGAGCTCTATCCATCCATGAAATTTCATGTTCCTAGCTATTATACTTTTAGAGATATACTTCGGACAAGATTCAAGTATGAAAAACAACAAATGGCAATAACTCAAAATATACTCTAGGTAGAGTTATGGTTCTTGTACACTGCACTCCCCCTTGGTGAGATCTATCCATCCAATAAATTTCATGATTCTAGCTATTATACTTTTAGAGATATACTCCGGACAAGATTCCAGTATGAAAAACAACAAAGGGCAATAACTCAAAAAATAGGCCAGGTAGAGTTATTGTTCTTGTACACTGCACTCTCCCTTGGTGAGATCTATACACCCATGAAGTTTCATAATCCTAGCTATAATACTTTTAGAGATATACTCTGGACAAGATTCAAGTATGAAAAACAACAAAGGGCAATAACTCAAAAAATAGGCCAGGTAGAGTTATGGTTCTTGTACACTGCACTCCTACCTTATGAGCTCTATCCATCCATAAAATTTCATGATTCTAGCTATTATACTTTTAGAGATATACTCTGGACAAGATTCAAGTATGAAAAAAAAACAAAGGGCAATAATCCAAAAAATAGGCCAGGTAGAGTTATGGCTCTTTGGCACTGCACTCCCCCTTGGTGAGATCTAAACACCCATGAAGTTTCATGATCCTAGCTATAATACTTTTAGAGATATACTCCGGACAAGATTCCAGTATAAAAAACAACAAAGGGCAATAACTCAAAAAATAGGCCAGGTAGAGTTATGGTTCTTGTGCACTGCACTCCCCCTTGGTGAGATCTATACACCCATGAAGTTTCATGATCCTAGCTATAATACTTTTAGAGATATACTCCGGACAAGATTCAAGTATGAAAAACAACAAAGGGCAATAACTCAAAAAATAGGCCAGGTAGAGTTATGGTTCTTGTGCACTGCACTCCGTATTGATGAGAAGAATATAACTGCCAAGTTTAAAGTCAATCGGACTAACGGTGACAGAGTTATGCTCCGGACAAAGAAGTGGTCACCGCCGGACACCCGGACAACCGGACGACCGGACGCCCGGACACCACGGGTGATCCCATAATACATCCCGTCTTTGACGGGCGTATAATAATGACGCTTTTAAACGCCTCTCAAGAAAAACAATTGGGAAAACATTGTGAAAAATGAAGAAATTGCTTGTTACAAGCAATTCATTTTCCAAAATGTTTTCTACCCAGAAAATTGAAAAAATCTATAATTTCATAAACTTTAAAATGTCATCTGCAACTCCTTTCAACTTGAACCAGTCTATATTTATTTTGAGTGGGAATGGGTTAAAATGCATCACAAAAATGTAGGCAAATTTCAGAGCTCAAATTTCACTTCTGTTCACGATTAATGATTTTTCAGGCCGTTTTTTTTTTCTTCTTTGATTGACAGCTGCCATTGGTCAATTACTGATAACCAGACAACAAAATTTCAGAATCTTCAAATTGGACTTTATTTATGGAAAAGGGATGAAATCCTGAAGACATCTTTTTAAAAATAGAACTGAACTTAGGTATCTGCTATATTAATGAGATCCATCATCACATCAAATAGGTGCATTGTAGCTTGAATAGACTTCAATGTTAAGATATTTGCTTAAGTTTCACATTGACAAATGACCTTGACCTTGTCACATGACCTCAGCCTTGGAATCTTCAAATGTGTATTGATCAGATCTACCATAATACCAAATATGAGCACTGTATCTTAATAAGGCATAAAGTAATTGTCAATGTTAAGTCTTTTGCCGAAATTTGGCTTCGACAAATGACCTTGACCTTGTCACATATACACATGTCTTGGTATCTGCAGATGCCTTGTTTGTTTGTTGGTTTGTTTGAACAGGGTTCTTATTCACTTTTAATAGTATTTAGGTCATATCATGGCTGTAGTACTTAACCATGGCAGGATCCAATGAATTCCAAAATGTTGTACTTGTCAAGTAAGTAGAAAAAGTTACTCATCCTGCATTGACTGTCACTTATCCTGCAATATGCCTAGGGATCTAATGCTTGAAGAAATTGACCTTGTCACATGACCTCTATCTTGGAACTGGCAGAGAGTATCTATAAGATCTATCATCATGCAAATCACTTATCTTGAATAGGCTTAAAGTAATGATAAATGTAAAGATTTGGGTAAGGTTAAGTTTTTGCAGGAGTTCGACCTTGACGAATGACTTTAACCCTGTCACATGACATCAACCTTGTTATCTGAAGATGTGTCTTGATTAGATCTATCACCATGCTGAATTTGAACAATGTATCTGAAATAGGCTTAAAGTAATTGTAAATGTTTGGTTCTTGAAGACAGACAAACCAACAGACTTAAAGACAGAGAATGATAAAACAATATTCCCTTTATCTTGCAATGTGGGAAAATAAACAAGGTGCCAAATTGTCACAAGATACACCCGTCACACTGCTTAATATTAACTGGGGGTTTGAATAGAACTGAGGTTATTTTGAATGAATTTTTTTGGTCAAAATAAGTATGAAAAACAAAAAAGGGCAATAACTCAAAAAATAGGCTAGGTAGAGTTATGGTTCTTTACACTGCACTCCCACTTGGTGAGCTTTATCCATCCATGAAATTTCATGATTCTAGCTATAATACTTTTAGAGATATACTCTGGACAAGATTCAAGTATGAAAAACAACAAAGGGCAATAACTAAAAAAATAGGTCAGATAGAGTTATGGTTCTTATGCCCTGCATTCCTACTTGGTGAGCTCTATCCATCTATGAAGTTTCATGATTCTAGCTATTATACTTTTAGAGATATACTCTGGACAAGATTCAAGTATGAAAAACAACAAAGGGCAATAACTCAAAAAGTAGGCCAGGTAGAGTTAAGGTTCTTGTGTACTGCACCCACCCCCTTGGTGAGATATATACATCGATGAAGTTTCATGATCCTAGCTATAATACTTTTAGAGATATACTCTGGACAAGATTCAAGTATGAAAAACAACAAAGGGCAATAACTCAAAAATAGGCCAGGTAGAGTTATGGTTTTTGTACACTGCACTTCCACTTGGTGAGCTCTATACATCCACGAAATTTCATGATTCTAGCTATTATACTTTTAGAGATATACTCTGGACAAGATTCAAGTATGAAAAACAACAAAGGGCAATAACTCAAAAAATAGGTCAGATAGAGTTATGGTTCTTGTGCACTGCACTCTCCCTTGGTGAGATCTATACACCCATGAAGTTTCATGATTCTAGCTATAATACTTTTAGAGATATACTCCGGACAAGATTCAAGTATAAAAAACAACAAAGGGCAATAACTCAAAAAATAGGCAAGGTAGAGTTATGGTTCTTATACACTGCACTCCCACTTGGTGAGCTCTATCCATCCATGAAATTTCATGAATCTAGCTATTATACTTTTAGAGATATACTCCGGACAAGATTCAAGTATGAAAAACAACAAAGGGCAATAACTTAAAAAATAGACCAGGTAGAGTTATGGTTCTTGTGCACTGCACTCCCACTTGGTGAGCTCTTTCCATCCATGTTATTTCATGATCCTAGCTATAATACTTTTAGAGATATACTCCGGACAAGATTCAAGTATGAAAAACAACAAAGGGCAATAACTAAAAAAATAGGCCAGGTAGAGTTATGGTTCTTGTGCACTGCACTCCCCCTTGGTGAGATCTATACACCCATAAAGTTTCATGATCCTAGCTATTATACTTTTAGAGATATACTCCGGACAAGATTCAAGTATGAAAAACAACAAAGGGCAATAACTCAAAATATAGGCCAGGTAGAGTTATGGTTCTTCTAGGCCAGGTATAGTTATGGTTCTTGTGCACTGCACTCCCCCTTGGTGAGATCTATACACCCATAAAGTTTCATGATCCTAGCTATTATACTTTTAGAGATATACTCCGGACAAGATTCAAGTATGAAAAACAACAAAGGGCAATAACTCAAAAAATAGACCAGGTAGAGTTATGGTTCTTGTGCACTGCACTCCCCCTTGGTGAGATCTATACACCCATAAAGTTTCATGATCCTAGCAATAATACTTTTAGAGATATACTCCGAACAAGATTCAAGTATGAAAAACAACAAAGGGCAATAACTCAAAAAATAGGCCAGGTAGAGTTATGGTTCTTGTGCACTGCACTCCCCCTTGGTGAGATCTATACACCCATAAAGTTTCATGATCCTAGCTATAATACTTTTAGAGATATACTCTGGACAAGATTCAAGTATGAAAAACAACAAAGGGCAATAATTCAAAAAATAGGCCAGGTAGAGTTATGGTTCTTGTGCACTGCACTCTGTATTGATGTGAAGAATATAACTGCCAAGTTTAAAGTCAATCGAACTTACGGTGACAGAGTTATGCTCCGGACAAAGAAGTGGACACTGCCCGGAGGACCGGACGCCCGGACGCCCGGACACCACGTGTGATCCCATAATACGTCCCGTCTTTGACGGGCTTATAAAAATTATGCAATTGTTTTGATTATATGAATCCATTGAAATGTTGTTTGTAATATATTCCCACACAATTATACCTCTCAAGAAATACAATTGGGAAATCATTGTGAAAGATGAGGAAGAACTTGCTTGAAACAGACGTTATCCGCAACTTCTTATTTTGATCTTATTTGGATCAGTCTAAAATTTGGTTATCTGGTAATGGGTTAAAGGGTTTACCTGATCTATTGCCGTATGTTCCTATGGGACAAGGCTCCGGTTTCTCCGATCCAGCGTCACAGTAGTAGCCTTGATCACAAATTACAGGACTCGACGTGGCTAACGCACAATAATAACCTGCAGGACACTGCAGGCAGCCGGCTAGATCTGGCGTCGCTGTTATATTGGTGTAAGTTCCCTCTGGGCATTTGTACTGGAATAGATAGTTGTTGTCATTCTAAAACTTCGTAACTACAGCTTGATTCAAGTTTTAGTAATGACAACAGTGATATAAAAGCCAATATCATATAACTCATAACAAGGTGCATTCTATGTGGCAGGATAGAAAAAAATCCTGCTTTACAAGATAACTGAGATGAACTTTAGACTGATTTTTGATATTCATTCATCCCAGTTGCTCATCTTATTCATAGAAAAGCTAGCTTCCCTTCTAAATTGGTATTCAAAACATTTTAGTAAAAGCTTAAAAATCTCAATCAGTTACCACATAAAAACACTCTTTCACGCCCCCAAAGAAATAAAGCTTATGTAAGCATTGTTGAAAACGAAGAAATATACATGTTTTATACCTCAAAAGCAAAACAAGAGGACCATGATGGTCCTAAATTGCTCCCCTGATTATGATGGTTCATGGATTTATGATATATACAAAGTAGCAAAGCCTGTCTAATTATTTTGGAGAAGATGTTTAAGGATATGTACCAAATATCAAAGCTTTAGGCCTTATGGTTTAGGAGAAGATTTTTTAACAATTGTTTATGCACCGACAGCAAAATATTAGACTTGTCCAAATTGAAAGAAGCTGCAGACAACAATTTAAAGCTTATGAAATTTTGGATTTTTTTTACCTTTAGGGTAGAAAACATTGTGAATAATGAAGAAATTGCTTGTAACAAGCAATTTCTTCATTTTCCACAATGTTTTCCAAAGCTTTTTTGTTTTGGGGCGTCAGAAAGCATCAATGAGTGGGAATGGGTTAAGGATGGATTGAATACCTTTTCTTTAATGCTTTCATGATATTTCTACTCTACTGGCACTTATTGTACTTCGAAATATAGACAGCAACTTCTTTCAATTTGGACCAGTATAAAATCTTGTTGTATGGATCTAGCCCATCAATACTTACCATGTCGTTACCATACGATCCGATGTATGGTGGGTTATTATTAAAAGGGTTTGTGAAATTTGTTGGGCAGTAGTACCCAGGTAGACATTCACCCGTTGTTGTGGAGGACTCTTCTAAACAGTAATATCCCGCAGGACAAGGCTCGCAGTCAGTCACGGCTCCACCACCGGGGGTCGTTCTGATTGTCCCAACAGGACAGTTTAACATTTCAACAGTAGCTGAAAAAGTAAGTCGTTCATTCATTAAGTTATTCATCCAGTGTGATGTTAAAGTCGACTAATTATTTGTGTCTTATTGAAACATTACTATCCCACATAGGTCTACGATTATCGACCCATTGGTGAGAGACAAATAGTCGGAAAGGATGAGTGCCACCGTCAGGGATCAAACCCGGGACCTCTAGATTGACAGTCCGACGCGCTACCAACTGCGCTATGATGGCGGCTGAACAGCATGGTGAATAGACCTGTGGACAAACAGAAGATAACCAGTATACTTCCTTATTCTTCCAAGTTTGGAATTGGAAAAGCATTTTGCTGGATTACAATATATGAGACAAGAAGAACAAAGGTTAAGGTCAAAAGGTAAAAGCATTAAACCATTACTAGATGGCAACATTTTAGACTATAAAAAGTTGCAGATGACAATTTAAATTTGACAAAATTTAGATTTTTCCTTCTATATTAGCTTGTGACAGGCAATTTTTTCATAATATACAATGTTTTCAAATTGTATTTCTTTAGAAGCGTCAAAAAGGGTCATTGTGTGTGAATGGTTTAACCAATTGCCACACAATCCCTCTTTTTTAAGCCATCCAAGGAAAAGCTTAAAAAAACATTGTGGAAATGTAAAAAGTGCTTGTATCAAGAAATTACCTCATTATCCAAACTATTTTCTTTCCAAAAAGGAAAGATAAAAAAATTCATCATTTTGAAATGGTTGTCTGCAGCTTCTTTCAATTTAGACCAGTCTAAAATTTTATTGTCTGTTAATGGGTTAAAAGAGATTCCCATACCTTCAGGGCAGTAATGGCCAGGATCACAGTCTACAGCGTCTGGCTCTGCCCGTAGACTACCCACACAGTATCGGCCTGCTGGACATTTCTTGTTGTTCAACATGTCAAACTCCGAGGTCGTCGCATTGTCACAATAGTGCCTGTATAATTCAAGTTTTGAATTGATTGGTTGATTGATTGGGGTTAAATGCCACTTTTAACAGTATTTCAGTCATATCGCAGCGACTGGAGCACCTAACAATGGATTTCTGGTTTTTCTCACACCAGTACTATCACTACATCCTTTCCTAGCCTCCAGCTGCTATTCCACTTAGGTTTATGATTTTCCACCCATTGGTGAGAGACAAATGGCGGAAAGAATATGTGTAGCAGCCAGTGTCAAATTTTAAAACATTTCAATCTATATGTTAAACAGTGCAAGCTGGAAAATTCATAACAGTATTAAAGGCTCCCTGGCTCTGGTTGGGACAAAAATTCTCACCGAAATCTTCGTTAAGATTGTGTTCAGGCCCATCTATATATTATGTTGCCAACATAAAATAATTTTGAAATTTATTTCTGTTGTCCGTTTTCGGTAAAGCTTTACATATTGTGCCTGTGACCTATTCTGAAAATATTTTAGAGGTAGTGCCATTTATAATGTAAATATTTGAATCTGCAAATAAAGCCAGTAAATACTGTATTATTGACACCCCCTCAAGAAACCAGTGTAAGGAAAACATTGTGGAAAAAGAAGAAATTGCTTGTAATAAGCAATGTCTTCATTTCCAAAAATATTTCTACCCAAAAAGACAAAAAAAAATAGGTTTCATCAACCTTAAATTGTAACATTCAAATTCTTTCCAATTGGACAAGTCTAAAATTTGGTTGTGTGGTAATGGGTTAAACAAGACTAGTGCATCAAAGAGATTCAGATCAGGCTCTATATGCACACGTAATCAGACTTGAGTCTTCAGTATACACTGTATAGATAGATACTGACTGAAGCTTCTTTAACCCTTTCCTGTTTAATCCCTGGTTTTTTACGTCCCTGTGTTTTTATACTTTGGAAAACATTGTGGCAAAAGAAGAAATTGCTTGTTACAAGCAATTTCTTCATTTTCCATGATGTTTTCTTCCCCATTGAATGATTATATTTCAAATAAAATTGATTTTATAGTGTCGACTGCAAATCCTTTGATTTTGGACAGGTCTAAAAGTTTGCAAAACAGGAAAGGGTTAAACGATTAGGGAACATTCTAAATGCATTTTGTGTTAGTAAATGCTACAATGTATCTGTTTTATTGGAAGTCACACTGACACAGTATTAAATCTGTTTATTTGAGTTGGGTTTAACAGAATTTCAGCCATAACACATGAGCTGGAGCACCTCACCATGGATTCCTGGTATTATCAAACCAGTACTACTACTATATTAATTCTGAGCCCCCAGCTACTTGTCCCACGCTTTATTAGATAACAGAGATGAAATTTATGCTCATCCCACATAGGTTTACAATTATCATCACATTGGTGAAAGACAAATCTGGGGAAGAATATTTGCTGCAACTAGGAATCGAAACTTTGACCTCATCATGATTTACCCATTACCAGACCGCAAAAATATTAGACCGGTCAAAATTGAAAGGAGTTGCAAACAACAATTTGAAGTTTATGAGATTTTTTCAATTTTCTTGGTAGAAAATATTGTGATATATCAAAAAAATTGCTTGTTACAAGTCATTTCTTCATTTTCCATCATGCTTTCCCTACTGCTTTTTAAAGGCGTCCTTGCGTGGGAATGGGTTTAATAATTCACATGAAGAAACCTCTTACCCATATTCACAATTTTTACACTGAAACTGTCTGTCTGCAGAATACATTCCCAATCCACAATCTACAGGGGTTATCGTTGCATTACCACAGTAGGAACCACCGGGACAGTCCAAACACTCAAACTGTCTTTGAGCAGTTGTACCTAAAATGAAAATTATATAGAAGAATACTTTCTAGTTTCAGTGTAAAATAGATTTATCTATCAATGAAAGAAAAACAAAAGTTATATTTTCACAAGTGAGTGAACAATAAGGAACAAAACTTTACAAAAAGAAAGTATCATCCATCTTGTACATTTAATTTAATTCTTATCTATCTATCTATTTATACTGCCTAACTCCCCTTTCGGGTATTACTAGCAGGTGATAAACTCACAATCCAGATGCTTTCACATCCCTGAAAGAGAGGCAGTGACTGAATACAACTGACACCAACTTTTACAGCTGGGTAGACTGGGGCTTGCTATTAAGTGTTTTGCCTGTGAACACACCCTGGTGACGTTGGGGCTCGAACCTGTGACCTTCAGATCACGAGTCAAGCATCTATACCGCTTGGTCATCTTTACTGTTTTCAAAATGTTAGACTTGTCCAAATTCAAAGGGGTAGCAGAATACACTCTATGGTAATTGCAATTAAAAAATTCACTTTCAAAATGATATAAGATATTGTGGAAAATGAAGAAATTGCTTGTTACACGCAATTTCTTCATTTTCCACAATGTTTTCTCAATTCAAATACCACAGGGATGTAAACATCAGGGTTAATGCAAAATAGACTTGGAATAGGCTGTTACACGCAATTTCTTCTTTTTCCACAATGTTTTCTCAAATATAATACCACTGGGATGTAAAAATCAGGGTTAATGCAAAATAGAGTTGGAACTGTATCAAGGCATTATCAGACAATTTTTTTTAGAATGGTCCAAAATTTAAAGAAATTACAAACTACCATTTAAGTTGATGTTATTTCAAAAGTCTTCTTTATTAAGATTGAAAATGTTGTGGGTAATAAAGAAATTGCTTTTACCGAGCAATATCATTTTCCATAATGTCTTCCAAAGTGTTTTTCTTGAGGAGCATAAAAAAGGGTGAATCTGTGTGAATGGGTCAAAAGAAAATTACATAATGGTAGAAATTTAATGGTATCATTAATGACTTTTGCCCTGCATATTTTATAGTTAATTCTTCAACCCATTACCAGATGGAAAATTTTTAGACTGGTCCAAATAGAAAGGAGTTGCAGACAACTATTTTAAATTTATGAAATTTTAGATTTTTTCAACTTTCTTGAAAGAAAACATTGTGTAAACTTGTGACAAGCAATTTTTTCATTTTACACTATGTTTTCTCCAAAAAAGTTGAACAAATCTAAAATTTCATTAATCTTAAACAGTCGTCTACAACTCCCCTTAATTTGGAATAGTCTATAATTTTGCCGTCTGGTAATGGGTTATATACCAAATACAGCATTAGGTTGCCATGTAATTCACATGGAGAATGTAGAAAATTAATGAAAAAACAGTTGATATTTCGTCTCTTTTTGTGTTTAACCCTTTCCTGTTTTTTGAAATTTTAGACTGGTCCAACTTGAAAAAGTTTGCAGACGACAATAAAAATTCAATTCAATTTAAAAGGAAACCATCCTATGTGCTAGAAAATCTTGTAGGAAAAGGAGAGATTGCTTGTTACAAACAATTTCTTCTTTTTCCAGAACGTTTTCTCAAGTATAAAATTACACCGACGTAAAATCTCGGATTTGTATATGAAAGGGTTAAGAAATAGAAGAATTGGGTGTGAGTAGTGAAAAATTATACTCTTTGTATAGTAAATCTTGTATTAAGCCACCACTAAGGGGCATCCAAAAAGTGGTTGCTTAAAAGAAGGTCTTTTAACCCATTCCAACACTTTCAAATTTTAGACCAATCCAAATTCAAAGAATTTGTAGACGAAAATTTTAAGTTGGTGAAATCTTTAAAACCTTTAACTTTAGTGGTAGAAAACTTTGTCGATAATGAAGAAATTGCTTGGGACATTTTTCACAATGCTTTCCAAGGATTTCATATTAAGAGGTGTTTAAAGCGTCATTGTGTGGGAATTGGTTCATACACTTATTGTGAAAAATTTTAATGATTGTTTTGATTGAATAACAAAATCATTACAGATTCACACTTAATCCTATGCTGTTGGGACTCTTTAGAATTGTCCCATTCAGACCATTTGAATGATTCCAACAACAGTATTTGTTATAATTTTTAAGAAAATTACTTCCACTTTTTTAGAGATTTTGCTTTCTGAAAGAGGATTTGGATTATTGGAAGTGGTTGCTTGAACAAGATCGGCTGTATTGCAAAATGAATAGTATTTTCACTAGACTTAGAGTGAAATTAACCCTTGTCATGCTGTACAAATCACCTTATTTGAATTACTGTAAAATCAAAGGGCTTAAAGTACTGATAGGACTTGTTCAAAAATAGATATTTTTTTAGAGATCAATTTCATAAACAACTCTGACAGAAAAGGTACAAGCAGGAGGTGTAGACTAAGATCAGACTGCACTTATGTGCAGACTGATCTTGGTCTACATCTCCTGCCAAAACCAGAACATTCCGTGTTCAGCATGACAAGGGTTAATAAATGATATTCCACCAAATGTTCTCCTAAATTCCTAGAAAAAGAAAGTATTCTCAAACTCCATGTTGATTGCCTAATATGAATTTTTACTGTCTAAGTATTTTAACCCTTTCAAGTACAAACCAGAGTTTTTAGGTCCCCGTAATTTTATACTTAAGAAAACATTGTAAAAAAAGAAAAGTTGCATATAACCAGAAATTTCTCTTTTTCCCTCAATATTTTCTTACACATAGGATGATTTTATTCCAAATGTATCCAATCTTGATTGGCGTCTTCAACCTCTTTCAATTCAGAACAGTCCAAAATTTCAAACAAGAGCACTGCCTACCAGTACCTATTCTCAGCTGTTGGGTGCTGGATAGTGGATAAAAAAAGTTGAAAAAAGGGGCATAATTCACACAAAAAGCATCTAGAGTTATCTCCCTTGATAGTGTAGGTTCCTTTTTTAATAGTGAACATGTGTGCCAAGTTTCAATGAATGCCTTCAGTAAAACCAGAGATAACACAAAATGTCATAGTTTTCGCAAAACGATGTTGAGGACAATAACAACAAGGCTATCGCAAAACCTCCGGTTTTCTCAGAAAACAGCTGAGCAAAAAAAGGCAAAAAGTTACCAGGACTTACCTCCAATGACAGTGCCATTTAGATCTCCTAGTGGGTCCACACCATAAGGCATGTAGGTTCCTGCTTGACATTCAGATGTTGAGCTGACAGCAAATTCACAGTAATGACCTGAAATATGTAAACATTCCATAAAGTTATGCACTATCACAAATAACTAATCACTGGCCCCCGCCTATTTACTCTGTTGACCCTCCCCCCATTGACTGGAATTTCAATTTCTAAGTGGAATTATTTTGCAAAATCATGAAACAAACAAGTAGAATGATTTTTTCAAGCTAAGTTACAATGTTTAAGTTTCCAAACAAACAAAAATGCTTCATATAAATAGCCTTAAATGTTGGAAGTCAAACCTCACTCCCGGTATAAATGAATGATTTGATTGGTCAATTGTTTCTTCATTGACAGCCACAATAAGTCAATACATGAACTCAGAAATATTTTTTAATCCATTTCCACACAATCTACCTTTTTGATGCACTGAAGAAAACCTATGTAAAAAACAGTTATAAGTTATTTCTTTTTTTTTGTCATAATCTTTTATACCTATATAATTTAATTTTTAGTTTCATCTATCAAAAACAAATGTTCTGATTGGTCGAAAAAAATTATTCATAACTCCATGAACAAAATTTTGAGCAAACAAAAATAGTCCCATACAAAAGGTATCAAAATTTGTAAAGCTTTTGTTTTTTTCGCTTGATTCTACTAGATTATAAGAAATGAAAAGAATATTTCTTGTTTCATGGAGGTATGAAAGTGGCATTAGGTAGGAAGCTTACCTTAAATTTTGACATCTCAAATTGGAATTTCTACCATTTTAAAATTTTGTCATCTGAAAATGTGCTATTGCATTTATAGTTAGGAAGTCTCCTGTTTATGTTTGGGTTTATATATATCCCGCCATTCCAGGAATGAAAGAATCTTTTTCTATATTGCATTATGCTTTCTAGTTTTGGATCTTTGGATAAGGTGTAGAGGCATAGACAACTTGTGTATACCTTGGGTGCAGTTTTTACACTGAATTACACTCCACAGTCCCAGAAGGTCATTGTATGTTCCATTTGGACATCCAAATTGTGTACTAGCTGCCGTTCCCTCCGGGCAATAATATCCACGTGGACAAATACCTGTAGGTTCTTTTTCTCCACCTTAAAAAAAAAACACAGGATTAAGTGCATTGAGTGATCATAGAGTTATGTTCTAGATGAGATTTCTTTTCTTTTCTTGATAAAGGCATTTTTTGACAAAATATTGATTATTGAAAACAAATTAATTCTATTTCTGGACAAGTAGAAAATTTTGTCTTACTGGGGACAGTTGTAGAAAATCTATATTTCCACATTACTGCCTTGTAAAAACCTACCCAAACAGATAAATGTTCTAGATGTACCTAGGAAGTCTTAACAATACAGAAGTACCAAAGTGTTTATGGTGTACATTGTGTCACACCAGACATGTAACCAGCATAGCCCTTTCCTGTTTTTGGAAATTTTAGACTAGTCCAAATTGAAAGAAGTTGCAGACGACAATGAAAACTGGATGCAATTTGAAATGAAACCAACCTATGTGGTAGAAAAAATTGTGGAAAAAGGAGAAATTGCTTGTAACAAGCAATTTCTTCTTTTTCCACAATGTTTTCTTGAGTATGAAATCACAGGGACGTAAAATCCCGTATTTAAACGGGAAAGGGATAGGTAAAAGATCTAGGTGTATCTAGAAAGTACTTATTAATACAACAGTAACAAGGTAAACATGGTGTACACAGTGTAATATAAGACAGAGTACTGGTATAGGTAAATGCTCTAGTGTACCTAGGAAATACTTGCCTATAGAGTAGAACCCTTGTGTAAATGATGTGTGTGTACTGTGTAACATGAGATAATTTACTGGCATAGGTAAATGTTCCAAGTACAAAAATTGTACTTACCAATACAGTAGTACCCTTGTGTACATGGGGTACATTGTGTGGAATCTGAAAGGTTACTGGCATAGGTAAATGTACCAGCTGGACAGGGGTATTGGTCAGGGTAACTGGTCATCTCTGGACAATAGTGTCCTTGTGCACAGTTCTGTGGTTCTGTATGGTCACCTACAGACAAAACCATATATAAACATTAATAACCCAGTTTATAAAACACTGGTGAAACTATATTTAGAATTGCAATTGACGCCCCCCCCCCCAAACCAACTCCGATGACCTTGCCTACTGACTGCGACAGGAAGTTCCAATTTGATATCAAACCATGGCATTTTGCAAAATTATGGCCAGTTTTAAGTAAAAGCAATAATATTGTTGCTTGGTGACATAAACTTCATAACTACAGCTTGAATAAGCTGTAGTTACTATGTTTAAGTCCTTCAACCAAAAAAATACTTAACATAATAACGGCAATTGTTAGACAAGTCCACTTATGTTCTAAATGATTCATTTAATTGGTCAATTGATTCTTTGATTGACAGTTTTGATCCATCAATTAACCCTTTATAAGACAACAAAAGTTTTAGACTGATTGAAATTGAAAGAGGTTGCAGACAACAAATCAAACTGTGTGTAAACAGAGAAATATATTACCACATCATTTTCACCTGTGTCAAATCTTACAATTCCATGGCTCAGCACCTAACAGTTGTAACTGGCTATATGTTTATAGGCAGTTACAACTGTTTCGCGCTGAACCATAGAATTGTGAAAACTAGTGACAGTGGGAAAAATTTTAGACTGGTTCAAATTGTAAGAAGTTACAGAAGACAATTTCAAATTTCAAAAGTTGAATTTTTTAAAAGCTTTGCCTCCCTGGGTAGAAAGTTATGTGGAAAATGCAGAAATTGCTTGTAACTATTTTCTTGAGGGGCCCAAAAATGGAGGGATTGTATGGGAAGACAAAAACTTTGGTAACCATTGTGGAAAATGAGGAAATTGCTTCTAACAATATATTCTATCCCAAAAGTCAAAGATTTATAAAATTTCATCAACTAAAGGGCTTATTGCAGTTATTGTATACAATATATATGTCTTGTAATGCATTAATGAGTAGAAATTGCCCCTTTTTGGCATAGAAACATGAAACATATTAACAATCAAGCCAAATATTGAGGGAGAAGTAGAAATTCCTTGCAATTTCTTCTTTTCTACAATGTTTGCTTGACCCTTTCCTATACAATCCCTGGTTTTCATGTCCCAGTAATTTTATATTTGAGAAAACATTGTGGAAAAAGAAGAAATTACTTATGACAAGCAATTTCTGCTTTTTCCACAGTATTTTCTACCAAATAGGATAATTTCATTTCAAACTTTATCCCATTGTCATCTGTAACCTTTTTCAATTTGAACCATTCTGAAACTTTGCAAAGCAGGAAAAGGTTCAGTATATCACAGGGACATAATTATCAGAGATTGTACAGAAAAGGATTAAGTGAAAGTACAGTCTAATTTTCATTTTATTTTTGCAATTTTCTTAAAAATAACATTCTTTTCTTCTTGACTAAAATATTTAAGTTTATGATTGATTGAATGGAGTTTAACTCCACTATTAACAGTTTTTAGTCATATCGTGCACCTAACAATGGATTCCTGGTATTTCCTACACCAGTACTTTCACCACATCCTTTCCTAGCCTCCAGCTGCTATCCCACTTAGGTATACGATTATCCATCCTTTGTTGAGAGACAAATGTCGGAAAGGATAAGTGCTACCGCCGGGGATCGAACCCATGACATCCTATTATTGAAGACTAGGAGTCTGATGGGCTACTGACTGCGCTATGACAGCAGTCATTTTAAATTAAAATCAATGCAACCCAATTTTTCAAACTTTCTAGTTTTTCAAAATTTTAGACTGGTCAAATTTTGAAACAAATTGCAAACGACAATTATAAGTGAGAGAAATTTAAAAAGTAGCCAACCTACATGTTAGAATATATTGTGGTAAAAGAAGAAATTGCTTGTCACAATCAATTTCTTTTCCCACAATGTTTGCTTAAATATGATATCACAGGGATGTAAATATCACAGATTGTAAAGAAAAGGGTAAAACCATTCCCACACAATGACGCTTTTGAACGTCCCTCAAAGAAAACATTGTGAAAAACATTGTGTAAAATGAAGAAATTGCATGCCTCAAGCAATTTCTTCATTTTACACAATGTTTTCTACCCAGAAAGATGAAAAAAATCTTAAATTTTATAAATTTTAATTTGTCGTCTGCAACACCTTTAATTTGGACCAGTCTAAAATTTTGCTGTGTGGGAAAGGGTTAAGTGAAAGTAAAGTCTAAATTTAATTTTCTTTTTGCAATTGTCCTAAAGATAAGATTCTTTTCTTTTGACTTAAATATTTTGAGTTCAAGTAAATACAACACAATTTGTTAATAAAAAGCAACATACCGAAATCTGTGGTTGCCCACCCACATATATACCCTAGAGGACATGTGCTACACTCATCAGCGGATGTTAGATTGTTTGTTAGACCGTAACTTCCTGGTAAGCATGGAAACTGGTCGAATTCAATTGTTCCAAATGGACAGTAGTAGCCTGAAAAAAAGCAAAATCAGGTTAGCTTTAACAACATAAACAAATCAATTTGATGCTATCCTCGGCTGCCATACTTGATCGCAGGTGATCAGTAGTCAAATAAGTGCTTCACAGAGTGTTGCTTATATGCCCAAAGGGGCTTGTTATTTAAATATATATTTCTCAGTATTTCTGCTAAACTGATCAATTGCTGGCCCTGCCCTATCACTTTGCCCATCAACTCCGACAGGAAGTTGCACTTCAATTTTAAATTGGTTTTCTTTGCAAAATTTGCAGACAGCAGCATGTTACAAACAAGAGGGCCATTGGCCCTGGGGGGCTGACCTGAGATAAATGTTCTTTTCCTTTCAACAGTCTAATTTCATGATAAGGTAAGGATTATGATACAAGTGGGCAATACTTACATATATAGACAATGTACCTGGGAATCCAAAAGTCTAAATTAGAAATTCTTTAAAAAAATTACAAAGGCTTAAGCGCAAATTTGAAAGAAGGAAAAAACTTTTTCCTCCCTCAGGATCCATGGGTCTTAATTTCAGAAATAGGAAAGAAGTCTGTGAATGGATGCCTCATGCCTATAATACCCCTCTCCCAGGCTCCGCCCCTGCAAAATTTGGTTCATATTGGCCCAGTGGTTTGGGAGGATATCTCATTTAAAATTGTTTTTTATTTCTATATAAACCCCACCTCCCTGGGGCTACGCCCCTGTGGACCTGAGGATCATGATTTTAGCTATTTTGAAAGATTGATTGATTGAATGGGGTTTAACGCCTCTTTTAACAGTATTTCAGTTGCAGCAGCTCGAACACCTAACAATGGATTCCTGGTATTTTTCACACAAGTACTGCCACTACATCCTAGCCTCCAGCTGCTCTCCCACTTAGGTTTATGATTATCCACCAATTGGCGAGAGACAAATATTGAAAGAGGTCAATTTACTGATGCTTCATGCAAAATATCAAGGCTCTACACTTTTTGGGTCAGGAGGAGAAGATTTTTAAAGATTACTTTAAAATTTCACTTTTGTTGCGATTGCAACAAGAGTTTTTAACATGTTTCAATTGTTTTAGCTATTCTTAAAGGGGACCACCTAAGGAACATTTCTGCTATGGCTCAAATTGGCCAAGAAGTTTGGGAGGAGATGTCGTTTAAAGAAATTGTTGCACTTCATGCTCAGGTGAGCTAAAAATTGAAATTGTTGGTTAGCAACCTAAACGTTGTAACTACAGCTTGAATAAGCTGTAGTTAGCATGTTCACGATGCTAAACCAAACAAAAAGTTTCATGCAAATGGCGACCAATGTTGAGTTAAAAGCTCAGTTCCAGGCTGAATAAATGATTTGAATGGTCCTTGATTGACAGCTGAAATTGGTCAATTGCTAAGGGATTGAAACATCTTCAGGTGCTCTCACATGAAGCAATATAATTTAAGCTATGTTGCTACATGACTAGAGATAATACTTTACTTCAAGTTTTGATAAACTGTTATCATTTACGTTAGAAATGCAATCTAAACTCATAATAACTAGTATCATTACAATTGACCCACTTGACCAGATTTGAAATGAACTTTGGACTCCGACATTTTTTGATTGACAATAGGCTACTGTCAATCACAGACACAGCATATAAATCATGATGAAAAATCTCACAAGGTAAGTACCTTAACCCTTGTCAGGCTGAACCTATAATATTCCTGCTTTAGCAGAAGGCATAGACAAAGATCAGCATATGCATATACACAGTCTGATCTTAGTCTACTCCACCCGTATGTTCTTTTTAAGCCATAATTACTCATGAGATCAATGTTCAAACTGAATATTGACCCCAAAATTCAGACCTACAGTGCTATCAGCCCTTTGATTTTAATGTAATGTTAGAAGGGATTTTATTCAGCATGACAAGGGTTAGGTGTAATAAAAATTTACCTGTTTTACAGGGCAACACAAAGGAGTCTGACATTCCAGTAGTATTACAAGCCCAGCCCTTCTCACATTGATGACAATTGACCTGATCTGTTGAATTCTCCGAGGGGTTATAAGTTCCGGCGGGACACGGTGTGGGGTTAGTCGTGGGGTTTGTATCTGTTCCACCCGGACAGTAATGGCCTACTGGACATGTTATACACTGACTGGAACCTGGAAATAAATAGAAGATAATATTTTAATATTCAATTTTGTCTATCAAAAATGAACGTTCTGATTGGCTGAAAAATATTATTCATACCTCAATGATCAAAATTTTGAGCACGCAGCTATTTTGTATACTTCCGCAAAAAAAAAGAGTTCCATACAAAAAAGTATTGAAATTTGAGCAATATTAGCTATTTTTGCTCAATTTTATTCAATTATAAGAAATGAAGAGAATATTTTTTGTTCACATAGAGGTATGAACCGAAAAATCTAATCACAGCTATATATGAATCTGCCTTGCGTGTTCCTATAGTATAATTATTTATTTTGTTTCATATATCCATGAAAACATTCAACCCAGAATTGAGCTTTCAACTCCGACATTATCTGCCATTTTTTTTTAAACAAATTTGTTGGTTTTACGACCTAAACATTGTAACTACTGCTTATTCAAGCTGTAGTTCTGATGCTTATGTCGCCAACCAACCATTTAACTTTTTTGTTACATGCTACCGGCCATTATTTTACGAAATAACGCTGTTAAAAATCTGAGAAAAACTTCCTGTTGGAGTTAATGGGCCGGGCCTCGAGAGTCAGTTGACGGAGCCAGCAATTGCTCAATTTGTAGAAAGTTTAACTTACTATTCAGCCCTGTTGCACTACTGTAAGTTCCAGCCGGACAAGCTGTTTGTTGACCCGATGTTTGTCCAGCCAAGGCACAATAGAAACCCGGTGGACAGTCTGCCGGAGCATCCAATCCTCCGATACAGTATGAGCCTATGGGACATTCAGTGCAGTTTTCTCTGTGTGTTAATCCTGTATTTGGATTGTATGTACCTCCTGGAAATAGACAAATTTCTTTAACCCTTTCCTGTTCAATCCCTGGTTTTTACGTCCCTGTGTAAATATAATAGAGGAAATATTGTTGAAAAAAAAAATTGCTTGTAACAAGCAATTTCTTCTTTTTCTTACAATATGTTCTGCCCTACTGAATGGTTATTTTTCCAATTAAAATTAAATTAAATTTTTGCTTACAAAACCTTTGAATTTGGACGGGTCTAAAATTTTGTAAAACAGAAAAGGGTTAACCTATTCCCACAAAATTACGCTTCATTAATGCTTCCATGAAAAAAAAACTTTGGAAAATATTATGAAAAGTAAAGAAATTGCTTGTTAAAAATGATTTCTTCATTTTATATAATATTCATTTCTACCAAAATGGACAAAGATTCTTTTAATTTCATCAACTTATAATTCTTGTCTGCAACATCTTTCAATTCTGATAAGTCTAAAATTTTCACGTCTGTAAAGAGTTAATACTATGGATCATTGAGATTTCTTTGTGGGTTAGTGATAATATTGATATTGATAATAACAGTGAAAATTCTATCAAATTTGACAATGTCATGATGGAATGTCCAAAACAACTCACAGCTTAACCTTTTATGTCTTTTTTACATATACACATAAAATATTCATTATTTGATAGCCTTTCAAATTCAAGAGAGTTTGTTGCGCAATCAACTGTGCTTTGGCCACAGCTTGTATTTAGACATACCTGGACATTTGTACGAGGTGCGTGATGTTGTTCCCTCTAAGCAGTAATGACCTATAGGACAGGTGTAGTTGGAATAATCTATTTCACCTGGGCCCTCACAGTAATATCCTGAAATGATATCCATTATTCTATAACATCTGTCTAAATCACATTACTTTATGATCTTGGAAAATTCCTGATTTAATGACATAATTGTGTGTTTCTGATCTGTTCTCTAGAAAGCCAGTCCAAATGACGTAATTTTATGTCACCATCAAATTATTGATATGCCTCTATAGAAAAATATTTTGGAAAGCTTTGTTGATAATGAAGAAATTTCTTGTCACAAGCAATTTCTTCGTTATCCACAATGTTTCCAATACAAAGTACAGATTTCAATCATTTCACCAAGAAAAAAATTCCTCTGCAATTTTATTTCACAATTTCCCACACAAGGAAGCTCAAATACCCCTCAAGAAAAACAATTGGGAAAACATTGCTTAAAGTTATTTATTCATTTTACACAATGTTTTCTACCCAGAAATGTGAAAAAATCTGAAATTTAATTCTGAATAGTATAAAATTGTATCGTCTCGAAATGGGTTAATGTACAAAAACAATGTAACATTGCCAATTCTAAGATTTTTTTTGTTGTTGTTTCTCTATCTTTGTGAATCAGAAAAAGTTAAATCTTAAATTTGAAAAATTTAAAAGATCAATTTTTGGTCAATTTAGCAGGTTTTCCTTAATAACACTGGTCAAATTTACCTGGTTAGGTTTGTCTATTATCACACTTTTTTTATGCACAAGGCAGAAAGTAGTATTACGAAAATGTATTACTGATAACTATTTTCTGATCTTGAAACTGAAAATATTTCATTTTTCACAACAATGATTCCTACAAAATCAAAAATTTTCCAGATACATTACTAAATGTCAAAGTATTTGCTAGATAACTACGATAACAACAAGGCTATGGTTATACTCTATATTTACTCTGAATACAGTTAACCACTTTACCAGATGACAAAATTTTAGACTGGTCCAAATTCAAAGAAGTTGCAGACAACATTTTTAAGTTTATGATATTTTAAATATCTTTGTCTTACAGGGTAAAGAACATTGTGGATAATGAAGAAATTGTTTGATACAAGCAATTTCTTCATTGCCAATAATATTTCCATTTGTTGTTGTTGGTGGTGGTGGTGGTGGTGTTGTTGGTGTTGTTGTTGTTGTTGAAAGGCTTCGAAAAGTATTATTGTGTGGGAATTAGTTTAGATAAAACTAAATACCTGATGGACATCTGACACAATCAGCAACTGACGTTGATCCGTTGAGTGGGTTGTAGGTACCCGCTCCACATGCATGGAATAGTTCCCCATCACACCAGCCCCCTTTATCACAAATATCTGTCAAAGGTGATGGGGTATCAGACCCCATCTGACATCGGTACCCTGCATTACAGGCCAGGCAGTTTGTGGAACCAGCTGTTGAGTAGTAACCAGCCGGACACTGTTGCTTGTAGGAAGCTGGAAATATAACATTATTTGGATAAAGTTTTTGTATGTGTTTCAAAAATTCTTTGTCGATTTAGGAAAAAAATGTGGAAAAGGTTTAATGCCACTTTTTAACTGTATTTCAGTCACAATGCCTCATTCTCCAATGTTTTTATCTTAAATGGCTTTTAACCCATTCCACCACAACAAAATATTAGACCGGTCCAAATTGAAAGAAGCTGCAGACGACATTTTCAAGTTGATGGAATTCTGAATTTTTTCGTCTTTTTGGATAGAAAACATTGTGGATAATGAAGAAATTGCTTGATACAAGCAATTTCTTCATTGTCCACAATGTTTTCCAAAGCTTTTTTCTTGTGGGGCGTAAAAAGGAGGGATTGAGTTGGAATGGGTTAAAGGCAAGATTGGCAGAAACTGCAGTAAAAAAAAGAAACAGCTTGTATAAGCAGTATTTATGATGTTCGAAATTCACTACTGGCATGTATTAACAATTTGATTAGTAAATCAATATATGATACACAGCCACAATCCCTCAGTTTATCATAGTTCCTTCTGACCTAGAGCTCTCAATAGCAATCTAATCCCAATATTTACAATTTGATCCCAATATTTACTATCTAATCCCAATATTTACAATTTGATCCCAATATTTACTATCTAATCCCAATATTTACAATTTGATCCCAATATTCACAAAGACCTTCCATCTATACCTTTTGGGTTCGGGCAATAATATCCTGCTTCACAAGTGGTACAGTTTGTAGACCCAGCGTCACTGTACTCTCCGTCCCCACATGGGGTCCCTCTCTCCGTATTAGTGGGACAAAAATCTCCCTCCGCACATAATGTGCATGCTGTTTGAGCTCCAAGAGAAAAGTATCCAGGCTGACACAATGTCCTGTTGAAATTTAAAATATCCCATTATAAGATAAACCTCTTCTTTATGGGTCAGATGCTGAAGACAAAGGTTTAAACCTATTTATATTACATTGATTGGGAAACAAGTTCCTCAAACTTAGATTAATCACTCTAATTCTGCTTCTCTGAGAATGCAAGAGTATTTGTGCCAATTCTGTGGGCCAATGACAAAATCAAGACTGACAGCTACTTCTGGGATTTGCAGATCGGGAAGTCAACCCTCTACCTCTTGAACACGGACACCACCGTGGCAAAGATAAATACGGCTGTTAAAAGACAAATCACAGAATGAACGAGCTTTTAATTAACATCTGATTTAATTTTCGATACAATCAGTTATACATAGTCTTAGGATTTATTTCAAAGTTAATACATTTGTACTTAAAATACTCATATTGTCGTTGAGTGATTTATTCAAGCTCTATTCACAACATATTCTTTATCCAGCACCCATATGGTCATGAATTCTCACAAACTACTGGATAGATTTTAACCAAATGTTTCATAGTCAATTGATGATTATATCCACAGAAAATTTCCAGTAGATTTCAACTAATTTTCAATTCAATTTTTTTTTAAGATATTACCTTTGTCTCATACTGTCTACAGAAAAATTTAACATCACATGAGGTGATTAACATTTCTATATTAAAACAAAAAATCTGAATTGGTAATAAAACAAACTTACGTTGTATTAGTGGATGCGTCCGGACATTCATACCCAACAGGACAAATTGTACATACAGCCTGGGCTCCCGTAGAGTAATAACCCAGACCACAGGGTATTTCAGTTGCAGCTCTTGTTGTAGGGCAATAGCTGTAATAGTATTAAGCAATTAAGCAAATAAAAAATTGTGTCTGTCAATCAAAGAATCATTTTACCAATCAAATCATTTATTTAAGCTGGAAGTAAACTTTTAACACCAATATTGAGAAACAGTTTTGTGAAACATCTTAATTGGTTTGATTTAAATGTCGTATATAGAGCCTGAATAAGCAGCTTTCAAATGGTTAGAGTGAAACAGTAATGTTGTAACTGCTTGTATGTTACAGGCAGTTACAACTTTTTAGTGTTGACCCATGGAGATATAGTCACCATTTCACTTTTTATTACGTGATTCCTTATTCAAATTAAAACATAAACGTGAAATGTGACCTGGATAGATGACATTCACATTGGTAGATAACCTTGACCTTTGTACAAAAAGGAAATATAGATGTGATAATAGGAAGGCTGTGTCACACATCAATCAAAGGATTTTGCTACGGTTACAGATTTAAATGGACAAACTGATAGAGTAATGGATTAAAGTGACATACAGGAAAAAATAATACAATGTCCCTATGATCTATGCATGCTGTTGCATTATGAGGAAATTCTTTCGTCAAAAATAAGTATTTAACCCATTACCAAAGGACAGGTCAAATTTAAAGAAGCTGCAGAATACATGTCTAAGTTGATTAAACTTTAAAGGTCTCTGACTAAATAGATTGAAAATGCTGAGGAAAAAGAAGAAATTGCTTGCTATCAGCAATTTCTTCATCTTCCACAATGTTTTCCCAAGCTCTTTTCTTGATGGGCATGAAAAAATTTAATTACGTGGAAATGTGTTAACCCATTTCCTTTAGACGCCGCCAAGAAAATAAGCTTTGTTTCTTCATTATCCACAATGTTTTCCACCAATAAAGTAAAAAAAATCCAAAAATTACTAAACTTTGTCATCTGCAACCTCTTTCAATTTGGGCCAGTCCAAAATTATGAAAAATAATAAAGGGTGAAACCCTTTAGAGTACCAATTGTGTGTGGTATATAAAATAGACGTGAAGAACTAGAATTATTTGTGGTTTGGATTCCATAAGGCATCCAAAGGGATAGACAAATGCTAAGATTCATCATGGCTAGTGTCAGTTTATTCCTACTGTAACTGTAAGAGAGACTTATAAAATACAAACTGACAGACAGACGAACAATGCAACTCTTTGGATGCATAGAAACAACTTACTGGCCAGGAGGACAAGGGGTACAAACTGTTGCCTTTGCTTCTGCGTAATATCCAGCTGTACATTCTACAATGGCAAGACTGGAATTTGTTGACGGACAGGCAGAACCCGCCTCACAATCTGTACATGATGTCGCACCAGCTTCAGAGTACGTCCCTGCAGCACAGGCCTGTATGCCGGTCCCGTCTGTATTTGGACATATACTACCAGCAGGGCATCTTGTGCAATCTGTAGCATTGCCGGTTGAGTAAAATCCGGATGGACAAAGAATTGGAGTAGTGTCTCTGTAAAAAGAAGAAAGCTTAAAGTTATTCCCACACAATGATGCTTTTAAACACCTCTCAATATGGAAGCTTTGGAAAATATTATGGGAAATGAGGAAATTGCTCGTTACAAGCAATTTCTTCTATATCCACAATTTTTTCTGCCCTAAATGACAAAGATTTGAAAGATTTCATCAACTTAATATTATTGTCTGCAACTTCTTACAATTTGGACCAGTCTAAAATTTTGTCAAGTGGCAATGGGTTAAGTCATTTGGACAGCTCCCATCAGTCTAAGTATCTGCTTAGACCCCTGTTGTTTAAAACATTACATCCAATAGACCCCTATTTTCATAACTTGCTAAAACCCTGCATTATTAGTCACATTCTATGTTAATAACTTATTACATTTGGTGAGTTTTAACAAATTAGTCTTATTTCCTGATATGCATAAATAGCATCCATTAATCCTTTCCTGTACAAACCAAGGATTTAACGTTGCTGCAATTTCATACTTGAGAAAACATTGTGGAAAAAGAAGAAATTGCTTGTAACAATAATTTCTACCACATAGGATGACTTCATTTCAAATAGCATCCAATATCAATTGTTGTCTGTAACTTTGTTCAATTTGGATCAGTCTAAAATTTCAAGAAAAGGGTAAGGGTTAAACAGATATATGTTTTAACCCCTTTCCCGTTTTTCAAAATTTTAGACTTGTCCAATTTAAAAGAAGTTGCAGACAACAATTAAAAGTGAGTGCAATTTGAAAAGTAACCAACCTATAGGATAGAAAATATTGTGAGATAAGAAGAAATTGCTTGTTACAAGCAATTTCTTCTTAATCCACAATATTTTCTCAAGTATAAAAACTAAGGGACGTAAAATCCAGGGATTAACCAGGAAAGGTTAAATTCATGAAGTCTACTTTATGATGAAACCAACTTACATATTTGTCGGGCACTTTGATCCTTGTGGACACACAGTGCAGGTTGTCTCTAATATTCCAGAATAGGATCCATCTGCACATTCGTAATTCTGGCTGGGATCTGTGTTGTCTGGGCACGCGTAGCCAGCGGGACATGCTGTACATGATGTGGATCCATTGGCGCTGATATAACCTGAAAATGATTATTCAAGCTGTAGTTACCATGTTTAGGTAACCAAACAACTGTTCTACTTTTTTTTTCATGCTATTGGACATAAATTTTTCAAAATAACTCGATTTAAATTCAAACTGGAACTTCCTGTCAGAGTAAATGGGTGGGGCCAACAGTGCAAGTGGGCAGGGCCAGGCCAATATCAATAGTGTTGACAAGTCACTAGCCATGTAGACTTCACTCCGACAAACTAGTTTGTTGAACGTGTACATTATCATAAGTTTTTGATATATATGCTGTATAAATCAGTTTTAACCTTGAACGGGGAACCATCATGGCAGTCACCATAAATAGTCACACACCCACTCAAATTTCGGGAGCCAAGCGGACTCACATTAACCCTTTCCCATTTTTTGAAATTTAGGTCTGGTCCAAATTGAAAGAGGTTGCAGACAACAATGAAAATTGGATGCATTGTGAATACATCCATCCTATGTGGTATTGAAATTTAGTGGGAAAAGAAGAATATGCTTGTTACAAGCTTTTTCTTCTTTTTCCACATTCATTTCTCAAGTATAATCTGACAGCAACGTAAAATCTCAGGTTTATACATGAATGGGTGAAAGTTGATTTAGCCTAATAATGGATAGCTTTATATTGGAGTTGTAATGTGTATCATTATCAGTTTGTGATATACATGCCAGCTATGCAAGTACAGCTTTCTGATAGTACCTATGGCCCTCAAACATTTTTAACCCATTTCCACAAATCTGACAATAGGTAAATAAGAGCATGAAAATAAGAAATATTTTAAACCATTACTAGACGACAAAATTTTAGACTGGTCAAAATTGAAGGGAGTTGCAGATGGTAATTTAAAGTTGATGATATTTTAGATTTGTTCAACTTCTGGGTAGAAAATATTTTGTAAAATTTCTTGTTACAAGCAATTTCTTCATTTTGCATAATGTTTTACCAATAGTTTTTCATGAGGTGCATCAAAAAGCCATATTGTGTGGGAATAGATTAAACAAGATTTATATTGATCTTGATCTTCGAACCCCTACAGCAAAATTTTTCCCACATCTTTTAATCATTTCAACAACCACAAAATCCCACTTTTTTGCAAGCTGAGGGGAAAATATAGTGGGAAGAAGAAATAATTCTTGTCAACTCAATATGGTACACTGCAACTCCTCTAAAAAGCTGTCCCCGACAGCATCGAATCCATAAAACATGGGGTCCACTTGGCTACTGATTTTTTTTCTTTTTTTAAAGGGTGGGGGGGTGACCATTTTTGGTTGCTGGCATGATGGCTCCTAATTCAACATTAATGATGATTTATCTGCAATTTTTAACACATAATTGAAAAAGATGGGAGCCATATAAAAATCAGTAATTACCTGAAGCCAGGTGAGTATTAGCCAGGTTAGTATTTCATACCCAAGAGTGGACAGTAGTCGTGATTATTGCCTTAGGTCATAGTTAATCGCTTTAGGTTTAAATCAATTATTAATATTGATAAATCAAGGGCAGATTTTTGAAATCCCACATCATACACAAATCCAATTCAAGAGGGTTTACCAGAAAAAAATTCAAAAGCCAAGTACCAGCGATATCTTTTCAATTCCATGAACAGATTTGCGACAGATGTTTCAAAGTGAAACTATGTATCCCACAATTTGGGAATTCTGTTGATTATTGTGACACATGAAGAATTATAAATAAAATTGAGCGAGTTTTTTCACCAGTTACATGTTTGTAAGTTAAATCGAATTTCCTCTATGTGCAGCTGTAGGTGTAAATTCTGATTCGTAAATGCATAGGTTTAGATAACTTACTGTTTTAATACTTTTACAAAAGGTAAAGAAATTAGGTTGAGTGAATCGAGTGGTCGATCCATGTGACATTTCTAAACCAGTCATAAACTGCAGGTGTTCAATGATTTTTCGGTCTTAGTCATTGTTCGAAAGTGAAACTAGACACTCTGCAGTCTCAAATTTTTTTTATTATTTTGACCTTCACTGTCATGATCAAAGGTCACCCATTACAAAGTTTAATACAGTTTTGTACATGTGCAGCTGGTCATGTATATTTCTGATCAGTAAATGACTAGACTCAGATAGAGTTCTTTGTTGTTTTATTGTTACTGTACTTTAAATGATGATAAAGAAATAAGACAAAGTGATGGTAAAGAAGTAAGTCAAAGTCCATTAACACAAAAGAGGTTTGAATGTCAATCAACATGTCATTTTCTCAACGTGTAAGTAACCCCAAGTGTGCAACAACTTGTTGGTCTCCAAAGAGACATCACTATGCTTAAATGAAAATGTTTATGTCGCTGTAAAACTTAATTTTATAGATATAAAAGCAGACGAGTATCAATAATTATAAAAAAATGTCTCGGGAGAAATACTAACTATTTGGGGCCCAAAGAGAGACATAATTTGTAGACCTGTAGAAATTTATGGATGATTTAGTTCCGATAGACCGGGAAGGTAAGGGCAAAATCTAATACTTTTCATTACGCTGAATTCCATTGGTTCGTAACTATAGTTGTTGTTTTCCAAACTAGTAACATCTATAAAATAAAACTTGTTCCATTTTAGTCAATGTGGGAGTGATATACCATTTACCGGGTGTTTGGTTCCGACGGTCTTATTATTCAGTTAACATGGGAGGAGGGAAGGGGGAAACAGTGTTATAGCATAATAACTTCACTTCTTCCTCTGTTTCATTTCTTGAACCCTAACAACAGCATTATAGAGGAGTTGCAGTGTACCTATTTTCAAGTCAATGAACAACCACTTTCAGTATGGGTCTTAAATTTTGTCATCTATTCATTGCTAGACAGGTAATATGCTCAAAGCAATTGCTACACAGGGAAAAGACTAATACCAAAGACTAGGATAGATATCTTTATTATATATCTATCAATATTTCCAGTCAAAGGCATACATTCCTCACAAAATGGGATACGTCAGAAAAAAATCTGTATCTGACAGTGTCAAATACAGATCCATATAAGGTAGTCTAAGAGGAAGCCATTTTTGTTCTGTTGATGATGTCATAATGCTAATAGACGAATCAGAATGATGAAGGAGAAGGTAAATATCTGTGGAAATACAGATTTCTTTTATCATTTCATCAAATTCATAGGTAAATTAGGTATATGATAAATGGAATATTATGTTATGATTTCATTACAACATGTTGTATTTACTTCTTGCTGCACAGGAAAATTTGAAATATCATGAAATATCCAAATTTTACTCCGCAGCTCAAAGTAAATACATGATATGTATTGCTTTTGTAATATAATATTCTCTATATATTCTCACCTGTCCCACAAACTACAGGTACTACTTGCTGCAGAGGAAAATTGAAATATCGTGAAATATCCAAATTTTACTCCACAGCTGAAAGCAAATACATGATGATATATTGCTTTTTTAACATAATATTCTCTATTTCTTCTCACCTGTCAAACAAACTACAGGTACTTCTTGCTGCAGAGGAAAACTGAAATATCGTGAAATATCCAAATTTTACTCCGCAGCTCAAAGTAAATACATGATATGTATTGCTTTTGTAATATAATATTCTCTATATATTCTCACCTGTCCCACAAACTACAGGTACTACTTGCTGCAGAGGAAAATTGAAATATCGTGAAATATCCAAATTTTACTCCACAGCTGAAAGCAAATACATGATGATATATTGCTTTTTTAACATAATATTCTCTATTTCTTCTCACCTGTCAAACAAACTACAGGTACTTCTTGCTGCAGAGGAAAATTGAATTATCGTGAAATATCCAAATTTTACTCCGCAGCTCAAAGCAAATACATGATATGTATTGCTTTTGTTACACAATATTCTCAATATATTCTCACCTGTCCCACAAACTACAGGTAGTACAGTGGTAAGCGCGCAGGAGTAGCCACCTGGACATACAATACAAGCTGTGGTTGAGGACTCTATGTTGTAGGTACCAGTTGGACAAGATGTGGGTACCTGATCTGCTGACAGACACTGGGATCCTGTTGAATAAATACAGTCAATCTTGCTTGAGCCACCACCTCTATTAAGGAACCACTTCCATTAAGCGACCATAACCAAAATCCCCATTAAAAAGCAAAATTTATTTAGAAGCTAAAATGTTTTTCCTTAACCCTTTCCCATACAAACACGGGTTTTTACATGGCTGTGATTTTATACCTGAGAAAACATTGTAGAAAAAGAAGAAATTGCTTGTAACAAGCAATTTCTTCTTTTTCCACAATATTTTCTACCACATAGGATGGTTTCATTTCAAATTGCATCAATTTTTTGTTGTCGTTTGCAAACTCTTTCAATTTGGACTAGTCTAAAATTTCCAAAACAGGAAAGGGTTAAAGTAAAATCATTTAAGACGATTCTAATGGGTCATAACAGCATAGAATTTAGCAGAAATTAAGAAATTATTTATTGTCAAATTGAATCAAAACTTTACATCTTTCAAAAGTGTGTTAGGTGACCATTCCCTTAACTGTTTAATCCCTGGTTTTTACGTCCCTGTGAATTCATAATTGAGAAAACATTGTAGAAAAAGAAGAAATTGCTTCTTTTTCTACAATGTTTTCTACTCTACTGAATGTTTATATTTCAAATTAAATCCACTTTAAATTTTCGTCTGCAAAACCTTTGAATTTGGACAGGTCTAAAATGATGCAAAACAGGAAAGGGTTAAGCACCCACTTTTTGGTGGTTCCTTGAGTGGGCACTTTAAACACCATTTACTGTATAGGGTATTACATTCATCTACATTGATTATTGCCTATATCAACCCTTGTCATGCTGAACCCGGAATATTCTGGTTTTGGCAGGAGATATAGACCAAAATCAGCCTGCACATAAGTGCAGTCTGATCTTGACCTACACCCCCTGCTTACACTTTTCCTGCCAGAGTCGTTTGTGATATTGATTTCTAAAAGATATATTGATTTTAGAACAACAAGTTCAACCAGTGCTTTTAGCCCTTTGATTTTGCAGCAATTAAGTAAGGTAATTTATACAGCATGACAATGGTTAAATGACTTATTTTAACCCATTCTCACACAATCCCCATTTATGTCTCCTCTGGATAACTAGAACGTTGTCACAGACACAGATCTCTCCTCTTAACCCTTTCCTCAATAAAACCCAGGATTTTACGTCACTGTGATTTTATACTTGAAAAAACATTGTGGAAAAAAGAGAAATTGCTTGTAACAAGCAATTTCTCCTTTTCCCACTATATTTTCTACCATATAGGTTGGTCGGATTTCAAATTGCATGCATTTTCATTGTCGTCTGCAACCTCTTTGAAATTGGACCAGTCTAAAATTTCATAAAACAGGAAAGGGTGATTACTTGTTACATGACCTTCAGTTGTGACCTTGAACTTTTCCATACGATAATGCTTTTTGACGCCCTTCAAGAAAAACAATTGGGAAAACATTGTGTAAAATAAAGAAATTACTTGTAACACTATGATTTCTTCCAAGAAAATTTAAATAAATTAAACTTTAATAAACTTTAAGTTGTCATCTGCTGCTCCTTTCAATTGGACCAGTCTAAATTTTTTGCCATCTGGTAATGTGTTAAGCACAAACAAAATTGCTTACAGACAGACAGATAATTCAAGATGTATAAAAAGAACCAAGTTCACAATAGAAGATCTCTTTGGCTATATTACAGTAATGTATTTACTATACATCTAATTTTATATTACCTGCTGGGCAATTAGTACAAATTATTGACTCCTGTTCGCTGTACTGTCCTGACGGACAAGCATTTTTTGTGGCCGTGTTTGGACAGTAGAATCCTGCTGGACATATTGTACATGATGCTGCGCTCGCCTCACTGTAATAGCCTAGCTGACACGGAAGTTCAGTGGATGCTCCTAATGGACAGTAGTTACCCGCAGTACAGTTTGAACAAGTGGTCGCTGAAAATAAAACATTGGATCATTCTAGGTATTAAATAGGCCAAATTGGAAAAAGTAAAAACTTGCACAAGAATGAATTTCCTGATGCTGCAAACCCCTTTAAACGAACTGATTAGTCTTAGAGTGATGAAAATATTATTGGTTCTAAACAAAGACTACAGGTACAAGTTAATAGAGTCCAAACTCATCATCTTGAAATAGTAAATCTTGATATCCGGTCATACCTAGGTCAAGTTGAAGTCCCAACTTCTCTTTATTTGATATAACTGAATGTTTATCTTTAACAAGTAAAACCTGATATTCATGTTATGTCGTTTTTCCCAACCAAAATTTCAATGTTCACAACCAAATGTCCCTGTAAAACAGGCATTATGACTAACAAATTCCGTTTCAGCCTGGGTAATCTTTATCCTGATTTACCTACATTTGACACTTGTTAGATTAAACCTGACTTCTGGTCAAACCTCTAATTGGGTGGCCATTTTTTTTACCTAAAAGTTCAGTTACCTGGAGGTTTTTTCTAAGGCCTACAAAAATCAAGATATTGAGCGTCAACTGTATCTTCAGTTATAAAAAAGATACTATAAAATGCTAACTGACACAATCTCACATTTTAACCCTCTGAAAAGAAAACAAAATTGAAAATGAATAAATTGCTTGTTACAAAAATCTTACTTACTCCCTGATGAGCTGAACTGTCCAGCAGAACAGGATGTTGCTGTGGCACCATCGCACTGGAAACCAGCAGGACAACTTGTACATGCAGTGGAACCAGCAGCCGAATATTCCGCTTGAAATTAAAAACAGAAATACACACATATATATAGGGAATATTACAACAGTGTCTGTTTCTATTTGTTGTTATCGTGTTCGAGAATCGTGGGTCCAAAGAATTCGAGAACCAAAGGTCGCATCCAATAAAAATACCTACACAAGATTCGAGAACACCATAACGACAAATAGAAAAACACACTTTTGTAATATTCCTTTTATTATATATCTTTTAGGATATGACATTAAGAAAATTTTCTTGAATAATTAAGAAATAACCAACCCAAACGTCAACACACAAAAAAGTAGTCCGTGTTTAACGGTACTCGACAAATATGGTTTTTTGGTACACGCCGAATACAGATTTTTATGTCGAGTTGTATTAGATAGCCTGATTTTAATCCCTATCTTTTATAGGTATATAATAAATGACATAATAAGTTAAAAACAGTTTAAAATGATGCATTTTTCGAATGGATCATTCAGATATCTCGGTAGACTTTCACTTGGTAATTTCATTCAGAAACAGTACAATAATAAAAAGGATAATTTCTCTGTTTTGATAGATTTAAACTAAAAGTTAAATTTGAACTCGGACATTGGCTGCCATTTATGTGAGGCATCGTGAAAAAAGAAGAAATAGATTTTAACAAGTTATTTTTTCTTTTCTCACAATGTTTTCAACCTCATATGGCTCTTGAAATTAAATTTGGACCTGTATGAAATTTTGTCTTTTGAGAAGGGTTTCATAGACCATTTTCTGAATTGATCACTTTAGATGATCCCTAGGTAAGTTTAAAAAAGTTCACTGTATTTCAATATGTCAAAAATGTGCAATGTGCTCATAACTTACTTCCTGTGCAGGGTGTAGGAGCCGCTATCGTCGTTGGGCAGGCTGATCCTGCTGGACACTGTGTACAAGATGCGTTACCACCCAATGCATAATAACCACTAGTGCAGGCTACTGGAGAATTCCTGAACGTGAAAAAATATACATTTTCTATTTGTGCAACAATTCTGGTCAGTATCATATAACAAAAAATGTAAAGAGGTTGGTTGGTAATCCAAATTTCATGACTGTTTGAATAAGCTTTAATTATGATGTTTAAGTCGCCAAACCAACAAAAATGCTTCACATAAATGGTGACCAAGTTCGGGTTCAAAGTTAACTTCCATTCTCTAAGAATAATTTCATTGGGTGACTGGTTATTTGAAAATAAGAAGCTGAAAATTCATGGAGTCCTTTTTAAAATATTACTTTCACAGCTTTTATTTAACCCATTCCCACAAAATAACGCCTTTTGATTCCCCCCAGGAAACAGCTAGGGAAAACATTGTAGGTACTGAAGAAATTGCTTGTTACAAGCTAGTTCTTTGAAGTCCACAATGTTTTCTACCCTTAAAGGTAAATAAAATCTAAATTGCATAATTTAAAATTGTCACCTTTTTCTTCTTTCAATTTGGACCAGTCTAAAATTTTGTTGCTTTGTATTTGGTTAAGATTGATTGTTTTCATTGTTGGTCTTGATGTACAAGGAAGTAATCTTTACATTAACAGAAATGAATAAAAAAGAAATACTTCATAGAATGTTGGATACAAGATATTTGATTTATTGAATGGCGCTAAACACCACTTTAAACAGTATTTCAGTCATATTGTGAGAGTGAGAGACAAATGTTGGAAGGGATATGTGCTGCCGCCAGGGTAGGAACCCATGACATCCCTTGATTGACGATTGGAAGTCTGAAGCGCTATTGACTTTGCTGAAGGCATTAGAAGTGGTAATTACGTCAATTAATTCTTTTTTTAACAATAATGAAATTTTGAAACTAACTGCCCTTTTATGGCAGAAAACATTGTAAAAAGTGAAGGAATTGCTAGTAACAATATTTTCCAAAGCTGTGTGCTCGAGGGGTGTAAACAGTTGGAACCTGTGGGAATAGATTAATCCATTCCCATACAGTGGGTTTTGGGATGCCCCTCAAGCAAAACAATTAGGTGCTTGTAATAAGCGATTCTTCATTTCACACAATGTTGACTATCCAGAAAGTTGAAAAAATCTAAAAATTCATTATCTTTATAATTGTTATCTAAAACTCCTTTCAGTTTGGACCAGTCTAAAATTTTGACGTCGGGTAATAGGTTAAAATGAACAATCCCATGATTTAGACTACGGTCACATTGCACATGTATGCAAGCTGTTCTTTCTCCAAGTCTCCTGTAAATACATTGCAGATTAACCGGTTACCAGACAGTAAGATTTTAGACCGTCAAAATTAAAAGGGGTTGCAGACGACAACTAAAAAGTGATGAAATTTTGATTTTTTTTTACTCTTAGGGTAAAAAACATTTAAGATAATGCAAAAATTCTGTCTATCTATATATACTGCCTAACTCCCCTTTCGGGTATTACTGGAAATACCCGAAACAAGCAATTTCTTTTTTTTTCACAATAATTTCCCAATTATTTTTCCTGAAAGGCATCATAATGTGTGGGAATGGGTTAAGAATTACAACATTAGAAACTAGAGAATCCATACTTACGCAGGATTGGTACACGCATAACCAGCTGGACATTGCTCACAGATAGCTTGGTTAGAGTCAGGGACCTCAGCTACAATAAAATGGACAAGTTTGTGAAACACAGATACGACTGCAAACTGCCAGTTTTTGGAAGCGTGATCTTGATATCTGACCTGGACATTGACCAAACTGTGGAAATGGATTAAGTTTTAAAAGAAACAAGAGGGCCAGCGGCCCTGGCACTCACCCAATATAAGGCTCTTTTTTCTTCAAGACCTAATACTAACTGGGTCGGGAGAAGACCTCCTTTAAAATTCAACTAAATCAGCTGATGTTGCTATGCCAACCAATGCTTTCAACAGATTTCAAATCATTTGGTAATTATTAAAAGGGGGCAAACTAACGTAAATTTCTGCTGACTTTGGTTTAAATTGGCCAAATATTTTTGAAAGGGTTGCCTTCTCTATTTCTTTTTAAACCCAATTGCTCCATGGCTCTGAAATTTTATCAATTTTGAAAGAGGTCAATGTACTGATGCTTCATGCAAATTTCAAGATTCTTCATCTTCTGGGTCAGGAGGAAATGATTTGTTTTTATTTTTTTTCAATTTAACTATTGTTGTCATAGCAACCAAAATTTTCAACTGATTTAAATTCTTTTGTTGAAATCGTCCTGGTGGTTTGGGAGAAGATGTTGTTTTAAAAAAACCTTCTTTATTTCTATATAAGCCCAAGCCCAACCCCCTGGGGCTGTGCCCCTGAGGGCCCAAGGGGTGATAATTTTAGCTATTCTGAAAGATGCTTCATGCAAAATATCAAGGCTCTACGCCTTCTGGGTCAGGAGGAGATAATTTATAAAGATTTATTAAAATTTCAGTTTTGTTAACCTGGCACCAGAGATTTTAACTAATTTCAATTCTATAAGCATTTTTAAAGGGCAACACCCAAGGAACGTTTCTGCCAAATTTGGTTGAAATCCGTCCAAATATTTTGGAGGAGATGTCATTTTAAAAATCCTTCTATATTTATATATAAGCCCCACCAACTCTGTGGCTCCGCCCTGGGTACCCGAGGGTGATGATTTTAGCAATTCTGGAAGAAGTCAATGTACTGATGCTTTGTGCCAAGTATCAAGGCTCTAGGCCTTCTGGGTTAAGAGGAGATAGTTTTTAAAGATTTTATTAAAATTTCAGTTTTGTTGTGATGGCAACCAGAGTTTTCAACAAATTTCAGTTCTTTTAGCAACTTTTAAAGAGCACCACCCAAGAAACATTCCTGCCAAATTTGGTTGAAATCCACCCTGCGGATTGGGAGGAGATGTCGTTTTAAAATTGTTGACAAAGACGGATGTAGCACACCACATGATGCCCGCCGGACAGAAGACAATCAAGATACCTCACAGTGAGCACTTTGTGCTCAGATGAGCTAAAAAAAACAACACATCTTTAATATTTACATATCTATGATAGAAATACATCTTTGATCTTAACTCATACATTGAGTAAATTTTAAGATGAATACAAAAAAAAGTTTTATATTCAGGAGTCCTTATATTTTCAAGTCTTTAGTTAGACCCGAGATAATCAAAATGTCAAAGTTTTTGCAAGATGACAATGATGAATGATCAAGGTCAATGATATATTTAGCATTATAATAAAGAAATGAAGAGAATATTTTTTTGTTTTCATTAAGGTATGAAATTGTAATTCAATCACACTGTATGAATAAGCCGGCCTTAAAAAGGCCTGTCTATCTGTTAATGTTTGTTTTAATATACTGGGATTAAAAGGCCAGTCTATCTGTTAATGTTTGTTTTAATATACTGGGATTAAAAAGGCCAGTCTATCTATTAATGTTTGTTTTAATATACTTGGATTAAAAAGGCCAGTCTATCTATTAATGTTTGTTTTAATATACTGGGATTAAAAAGGCCAGTCTATCTGTTAATGTTTATTTTTTGTTTTGCTTCACATGCCTTTACAATGCAAACCATCACTCTCACTGATTTTGACTGGGGCCATACTTTTCGGTTGTTTTTCCACACTATTTCTAGTATGATACCAGTCTATGATACTAGTGATGGTAGTCCTAGGTATTCGTAATCTACAAGCTATTTCTGATTGACGAATTTCGAGTAAAAGTTCTTTTCTTTTCCCCACCATGACACTTCATAACATATAAAAAGTGATGACACTCATTTCAGATAAATTTACTTCATTATGACGTCACCAGATATTAAGACCTTGATTTAATAAAATATGGGAAATAACCCCTAAATCATTACTCCAGCAGAATGTTACATATTTTGCCCTTTAAATTGTAGCCATTTTTGAATGGTCATTTATGGCACAAGTTTGTACCTCAATAAAAACAAAAATATTTTCTTCATTCATTACAATTTATTGTCATCAAGAAAAACATAACAAATATTTCACCTGTTTTTACCCTTTCCTGTTTTTGGAAATCATAGACTAGTCCAAATTGAAAGAGGTTGCAGACGACAATGAAAACTGGATGCCATTTGAAATGAAACCATCCTATGTGGTAGAAAATATTGTGGAAAAAGAAGAAATTGCTTGTTACAAGCAATTTCTTCTTTTTCCACAATGTTTTCTGGAGTATAAAATCACAGGAACGTAAAATCCCGTATTTGAATGGGAAAGGGTTAAATGAAATTCTATGAATCTACTTTGTGTTTAAGCATACAAAATAATTGCGTGGTCAAAATTTTGCTCGTTGAAGTATGAAAGAAAATTTCAGCCAATCAAAATGCTTGGATCTTGATAGACAAAACTAAAATCAAATTACAACTCTGAAAAATTATACTTGGTGTAAAATGGTACCTACTGGTTGCACATTGTGTACATGATGTTGATCCCTGCGCTGCTACGTATCCAGCGCTACATGGTATTGGAGCTATCGTCCCCGTGGTTGGACATTCATGGCCTTCAAGACAGGGTGTACATGTTGATGAGCCTGAAACATTTAAAATAAATGGTATGAATTAATTTAACTGAACTGTGATAATAAAGATTTCGTCGACTTAAAATTGAAGTCTTCAACTTCTTTGAATTTGTATTGGTCTTAAATTTTGTTGTCTGGAAATGTGTTAACAACTTACCTGGAGAGGAACTGAACTGTCCAGCAGCACAGGAAGTACAAACACCGTCACCCTCGTTGCTATAGGAACCAGCCGGACAATTTTGTGGGGCACCATTACCAGGACATTCACTTCCTGCGGGGCATTTGGTATTGCATGTCGACTGACCTGTTAGAAATAAACAGAGAGTTTGTTTAATTTGACAGATTGTTGGCTATACCCACTCACCCTCTAATACAATAATAACCCATTCCTGCATGAGACTAGTCTAAAGTGAAAGAAGTTGCAGTCCATAGTTTCAACTCAAAAAATCCATGTTTTGGGGGCTTGAAAACATTGTGGACATTGTTATAGGTAATTTCTTCATTGTCCACAATTTTCCCTACTGTTTTTGTCAAGGGCATAATAAGTTGGATTGTGTGTAAATAGGTTAAATGGTGTTATTGTGCAAAATTGATTCTTAAATTAATAATTTGAATGGTTGATGGATTATTCTATTAACCATATTCTGTTAAGTACATCCTTGTTGGGGACAAAAACATTGTAACTACAGCTTGGGTCTCTATGTGTCAATATGTGATCAATCAAGTTGAAGAGATCATCTGGAAAATGTATTAAACCTTTCCTATTAAATCCCTATTTTTTACGTCCGTTACTAATATTGAAGATAATTCTAAAAATAGCCATAGAAAGAATGTGGGCAAACGTCAGATGAGAAAAAAGTAAGACAGTTATTTATCACAAATATTGGAATTCTGAAAGTGTTAGATACTTTGTAAAACCGAGATAAGTTTTTAAAAAATGTGATGGTTAATTACATTACAGCATTAAGTGCATATTAATATATTATGTCAATAAATTGCATACCGTTTTATTTTTTAGTGCAAGGTATCTCTTGAAATTAATTTCATTTTTTAGATGCCCTGTAATAGTTTGTGAGCTGATAAATCTTGATGAAACTAGACATTGTTGCAAAGCGGACTAATACCCCCAACAGCGCTTGTACATGTATGTACAAGTGCTATCTCAAAAAGGGCCATAAGTAAAACAGACTTTTTAATAAAAGGGCCATAACTAAGTCAAAAATCAATGGACCATAACTCAAATAGGATATGCACATGTCTGACTTATACAGAGTCTTTTTGTGATATTTGAATCAAATCTGTCCAATGGTTGCTGAGAAATTGAGGACCCGATATTTCACCAAAGGGCCATAACTCTGTTAAAAATCAATGGACCGTAACCAAAATGGAATATGCACATCTCTGCTTGATACTGATTATATCAGTGAATTTTGATTCAAATCTGTCCAATGGTTGCTGAGAAATTGTGCGGACACAAAAAAGCTACAGACAGACGGACCGACAGACTGACGGACCGACAAGCTGATTCCTATATACCCCCAAAATATATTTTGGGGGGGTATAATAAAGCAAGATTTTGATTTGAATTGAAGGGATTTTCATATGCTTCAGGTAGACATCAAAGAATCGTCATCAGCAGTTTGTTTTTATTTGAATGGGGTTAACGCCACTTTAACAGTATTTCAGTCATATCATAGTTACAAGCAATTTCTTCATTTATACAAAAGACAAAAAAAAGTAAAATTTAATCAATAGTAAAATGTTTACTACAACTTCTTTCAATTTTGACCTGTCAGCCAAAATTTTAGATGATATCAAAATTCCTACAAAGTTTTCCATGATTGTATTTTAACCCATTCCAACTCAAGCCCTCCTTTTTACGCCCCACAAGAAAAAAGCTTTGGAAAACATTGTGGACAATGAAGAAATTGCTTGTAACAAGCAATTTCTTCATTATCCACAATGTTTTCTATCCCAAAAGACGAAAAAAATTTAAATTCCATCAACTTGAAATTGTCGTCTGCAGCTTCTTTCAATTAGGACCAGTCTAAAATTTTCTTGTGTTGGAATAGGTTAAAGGGGATGATAAAGCATCACTGTATGGTATAGGTTGCTTGGTTACCGTTCTTACTAGCATCAAACACTACTAACCAGTACTAGATGTGTAATATCCTGCAGGACAAGGTTCCGGGGTACCAGTATTGCTGACACAAAATGAACCAATCGGACACGCTGTGCAGTCTGTGGAACCCAAACTGGAGTAGTGACCGGCTGTACATGGTGTCGGAGTTGCTGTTCCTGGTGACGAGCATTTGGTCCCCGCTGGACAATCTGTACAACCAGAGGAACCAGCTGTACTTGTTTTCCCAGCAGCACAGTTCTGTAGAATAAGAAGAAATATTTGGAATTTATAAATACAATTCTTTGTATTACCTTTAACCCATTCCAACTCAATCCCTCCTTTTTGCGCCCTTCGAGAAAAAAGCTTTGGAAAACATTGTGGAAAATGAAGAAATTGCTTGTATCAAGCAATTTCTTCATTATCCACAATATTTTCTATCCAAAAAGTCTAAAAAACTCAAAATTCCATCAACTTGAAATTGTCGTCTGCAGCTTCTTTCAATTTGGACCAGTCTAAAATTTTACTGTGTTGGAATGGGTTAATCAGAGTGGCCTTGGACCCATCAGAATATACATTTTACGTGAAAAAAACACGCATTCCAGAGAACAGTAAAGTCCACTTATAACAATCTGGGTACTTAAGAAAATATATCACAATATCCAAATCATTATCATAAATAATTGGCTGTCATTACAAAGAGGATAATTGTTTGTTTTAATTTTTTCCATTTATAGAGTAGTCCAAATTCAAAGAGGTTGCAGACGACAATGAAATTCATTTTGAACCAGTCTAAAATTTAAAAAAAAAAATGGGAAAGGTGTAAAATTCACTATGTGTGACTAAAGCTCTATGTGTCTCTGAGGACTTACCAAGCAGTCCGATATGGATGAAGATCCTGTGTTTACGTTGTATGTACCAGCCACACAATCCACCGCACTGGCGGTTCCGCCTGCACAACTGAAACGAAAAGCAAAAGTACATCTTTAGATAAACTCTCATCACTATTCAGAAAAAATAACACATTTAAGAAATACATTGAAGTATGAACCTTAAATCTTAATCTTACTATATTCTGAAGATTTTTATTGGTTTGGCAATTTAAATGCCGTAACTACAGCTGATTCACGCTGTAGTTACGATGTTTAGGTCACCAACTAATGTAGACCAACAAGACAAACTCGAGAGGGTCACACACAAGCTGCACTACTTTACAAGGGAAGAGCTTGTGTGCAAAACTCTGTTGTTAATTGTGGACAATTCATGATTAAATATTTGGAACTCTAACCTGGATTTTACCCTTGTCTTGCTGAACCTGGAATATTCTAATTTTGGCAGGAGGTGTAGACTAAGATCAGACTGCACTTATGTGCAGGCTGATCTTAGTCTACACCCCTGCTCATACTTTTTCCTTCCCGAGTTGTTTATGAGGTTGATTTCTAAAAGAAATATTGGTTTTTGAACAACAAGTTCTATTAGTGCTTTCAGTCCTTTGATTTGAAGGCAATTCAGTAAAGTAATTTATACAGCATGACAAGGGTTAATTACCCCAATGAAGTAAGATTTTCGGATTCATTATTTCTTTTTTGATTTAGTTGACAGGACTAACAAAAACTAATATCAAATAAGTCTTTATGGTATATGTGTTACTATGCGCAGTCTGTGGATTTCCAATGATCATTTGAATTCTGTCAGTTTCGTTACTTACCAAGAATGATAAAAGAAAATGATGAACATGTATTAACGTAATGATTTAATTATTTATACACTTTTCAAGCCCGGTTTCAAACATGTGCTTGTGATAAATTAATTTTAACAAGAGCACCACCTACTGGTGCCTACACTCAGCTGTTGGGTGCTGGATAATGGACAAAATGCATCTAGAGTTATCCCCCTTGATAGTATAGGTTGCTGTTTTGAGAGTGAACAAGTGTCCCAAATTTCAAGTGATTCTTGCCTCTAGTAGAATCAGAGATATCACAAAATGTCAAAGTTTTCGCATGCCCACAACAACAACACCAAGGCTATAGCAATACCTCCGGTTTTCTCCAAAAACAGCCAAGCTAAAAATCACCCAACAATAGAAGTATATGAGGACTAAGTTGCATCCAAATGACCTGAGTATCAATCCCCGGGAATCTCCCATGTTAAAAGAATTAACTACAAATCACCACTGAACCTAAGAATTACTGTAACTACAACTGAACTATGCTATCATTACGATATTTTGGTATCAAAATGACCGTCTATTGGGGGGAACAAGCAAATGATTGACAAACAAAAAGTGAATAACTTAATTCTTTCAGATATATGATAATCTTACAAGTGCGAAAATGGCTAGTCTAGCCGATATATGTATAATTGTAAATAATTGCCCCATTGAGAGAAAGCGGAATCGTGTTTTGATAAATACACATGACATTTACCACATGAGTCAGTCATAAGCTGATAAGGACACCACATAGGTCAGCAATGATCAGTAAAGGTTTGAAAGTCGTTGTCAAACTAGTGATTGGTTATACTATAACTTTACCTAATCAAAAACCTTCATGAGAATTTTGCTACCGATAATTCTTGGATTTCTTTTCTCAAATTCCAGGGACATTTTTAAATAAAGCGGGATGCCGGGACATACTTTGAAAACCCGATACTGTCACAGGCAGTATGGCATGTCTGTTTAAACCCCGACTTCATGTAGAAACTCCCAGCCTGAATGCCATTTTTTTAACTTAGAACTTCAGTTAGCTCAAGCTTTTTGCCACGGCATGCAAAAATTGAGATAACCAGTGTCAACTGTATTGATTGATTGAATAAGGTTTAACACCACTTTTAAGAGTATTTTAGTAATATTGGCTGGAGTACCTTAACATCATGGACATCAGTACTACCTCTACATTTCGTCCGAGCCTCCAGCTGTTCCCACTTAAGTGTACCATTATCCAACCCTTTGTGGGATCAAACCGAAGACCCCATGGCTAGGAGTCCTAAGCGCTACCCAAATGCAATGGCCGGGGTCTCAACTGTATTGTATTGTAATGAAAATAACCATTGATATTACAAATGGGTTATAATAAATCAATAAGACAAATTCAATCTTACTTACTCTATTTTTTTTTCTTTTCTTTTTACTATAGATTTACCCCTGTCCTGCTGAATAAACTTTGTTCTTCACAAAATTTTAGTCAAATTTATAACCACTTTCTGTTCAAATATTTCCTCAACACAAAAGGAACAAGCATATAGTGTAGACTAAGATCACTGTTGATTTTACATTGATGTCGATTATTGTTATTTTCTATCAATTGACCAATGGCAGCTGTCAATCAAATAACAAGTCAACCAATCAAATCATTCAAGTAGAACAAATTTGAGTATTGAACTCCTACATTTGCCGCCATTTCTGTTAACCTTGTTGGTTTGGCAACTTTTTCAGGTTGTAGTTACATCACATAGGGCGCAAACCAACTATTCTTTTTGTTGCATTCTACTGGGCATAAATTTTGCAAAATAACTCCCTTTAAAATCGAAGTGGGACTATTTATGTGGCAAATGGATTAAGTTGGTTGGGACAGTGATAGGTCAATTGTTTTATAACAAAATGTTGTTAGCCCATATTATTGGTTTGGTAGGATTACACATCCCTTTAAAGTCGAAGGGTTTAATGGTTTTTTTTAGAAAAGAAAGAATAAAAGAAGATTTGGCCATGTTTGTATTGATCTATTGGCTATTGATTATAAAACCATCTAGATATTTTATAATTACATGGCTCATTGCCAACTGCGACATTGAAGTGTCATAAATACCTATTCTACTTGAAGATTACTTGTCCTTAGAACCAGTGTCTTCTACCATATTTCTCTTGATTAACCCATTAACTCACAACAAATTTTGGACTGGTCCAAACTTGAGCATTTCCAGGGGAGACAAATCAAGACAAATTCAAGTTTGTAAAATTTCGAAAATCTCTTTATGGAGTATAAACATTGTGAACATGAAGAAATTGCTTGCCAGCTGGTACAATATTAACCCATTACAAGACAGCAAAATTTTAGACCGGTCCAAATTGAAAGGAGTTGCAGAGGACAATTTAAAGGTCAAGAAATTTTAGGTTTTTTCAACTTTCTGACAAGAAACATTGTGTAAGATGAAGAAATTGCTTGTTATATAATTTTATACAATGTTTTCTCAATTATTATTCTTGAGGGCCATCCAAAAGCATCACTGTGTGGGAATGGGTTAGCTGAGATATTGTTGAAAGTGGTGTCAAAAAATCAATCCTTTCAAAGACCTGTTGCCCTAGTTGAAGGATACAAGAAATTGATAAACCAATCAAATTGTTGATTTAGACCAGAAGTGAAAATTTGCCACTATTTATGTTAAGCATTTTTTTAGTCTTGCCAACTAACCCATTCTCACAAAATTACATTTTTTTAAATCTTTTACGAAAAACAATCAGGAAAAAGTTGTGTAAAATTAATAAAATTTTAATAATATCCAATTTCTTCATTTTACACAGTGTTTTCTAACCAGAGAGTTTAACAAATCACAAATTTCATAAAGTTTAACTTGTCCTTTTCAACTCCATTTAATTTTGACTGGTCTAAAATTTTGCCTTCAATTAGGTCTAATAAAACATAGTAACTACAGTTTCTTCATGTTGTAGCATTGATGTCACCTACCATTGATCTTCCTTATATTTTATGTCTGACATAGTAATATTTTACGACATGTTTTTTTTTAACCTCGATCAAATTGCCATGTAAGAGGTCAGTGGGTGTGGCCAGCTTTAATTGACCTATTGTAGCTGTCAATCAAAGAAAATAATAGCCAATCAAATCATACATTTTTATGAGAAGAGGAATTTGAAATGCAACATTGGCTGCCTTAAGGTGAAGAATTTTTTGTTGGTTTGGTGACATACTTAAGTCATAACTACAGCTTATTCAAGCTGTAGTAACATTGTTTAGGTCACCAACCAACCATTCTATTTTTCGTTGCATGCTACTGACCATAGATTTGTCAAAATTAATGCCGTTTTAAATCAAAGTTGATCAGAGTCAATGGGCTGGGCCAACATAAAAGGTGGGTGGGGCCAGCAATTGGTTATGTGCCCAATCTTATCATATATTATCTTAACTGTTTTTGTTATTCTTTTTTTTTATCTAAAAAAAGAGGAGCCAGACAGAAAGGGAGCATTATGTTGTCCTGATAAATCAGATTCCTCAGAGCACCAATACATGCAGCAACTTTGACAAAATTCATTTCTTTTGTTTCTTTACAAAACTTTTCTTTGGACAACTTCAGATTGCTCAGAAAAGCATTCAATAATATATTCAATGAAAATACATTCATTTTAATATCTTTTATTGTTTCTGTTGTCAAATCAATTCTGGACCAGTAAAAAACATGGAGAAAATGATAAGTTCTTACATAAAAACTCTCAACCTTCAATACAAAAGTGTCTACTTATTTTTGTAAGGGATTTCATTAATCCTTTGAAAAGAATTTAGACCATTAAATCTAAAAGTTAAAAGGATATATTTTTTCTTTAGAATTCTCAGCTGGAGATCACACCATTCTCTATTTATGTCTTTTATCAGATCTTTATGTAAATGGAATAGACATGTTTTGCTGGCAATATTAATCATTACAAAACATGTGCATTAAATAGGAAAATGCATATAGATTGAGTTTTTAGATTTCTTGACCATTTACCAGACCAGTCCAAATCTAAAGATTACAGACAAGTTTTAGTTGATGGAGTTTTGGATTTGTTTTCAAGACTTTTTCGGTAGATTACATAGCGAATAATGAAGAAATTGCTGGTAAAAAGCAATTTCTTCATTTTTCGTGATATTTGTCAAAGCTTTTATTCTTTGAGGCTTCTAAAAGCAGCATTGTGCAGAAATGGGTTAATATATTCATTTAGGATATCAAATAAATGGCAATTGCTTAATTTCATTTAATTTGTTGTTATTGGTTGTTTTGTGTTTTATGTGGGTTTTTGTTGTTGTTGTTGTTTTCCCATTTTTTAAGGTCTTAAGGGGTTTTGTCCTTTTTCAGCAAAATTTTAAATTCACCTGTTAGGGCAGGTAAAACTATAAGATTGACAAAGTACTAAGTACCAAGAAATATGATTCGAAGCCCATTTAAGCTTTTGCATTCTTTACACTGGTTTAACACCTGAACGCCAAGGGATGATTGGCTCATTTTTTTTCTCATTTTCTCAAAAGAAAGGAATTGTCCTTTTAAAATATCATTTAATTGACCTCATAATGTCTCAGGTAAAACTCCCATGGCTGTGGTAGGTCAACGATTCCATGAGTTGGTTAACCCATTACCAGACAACACAATTTTAGACTAGTCCAAAGAAGCTGCAGACGACATTTCAAAATTCATGAAATTTTAGATTTTTTCAACGTTATGGTTAGAAAACATTGTGGATAATGAAGCAATTCCTTCATTTTTGACAATGTTTTCAAAAGCTTTTTTCTTGCGGACTTTTAAAAGTGTCATTGTGTGGGAACTGATTAAGAGCAAAGGAATATGAAAACAATAACACTTCATCATTTCCTATAAAGACAATTATTTGAGGAAAACAAATTGACGTTTCGCTCCCCCCCCTCCCTGACTCCACTTGCTCGGACCACAATTATTTGAAGAAAACAAATTGACATTTTGCCCCCCCCCCCCCACTCCACTTGCACAATTATTTGAAAAAACAAATTGACATTTCGCTCCCCCCGACTCCACTTGCTCGGACCACAATTATTTGAAAAAAAAACAAATTGACATTTCTCTCCCCCGACTCCACTTGCTCGGACAACAATTATTAGAAAAAAACAAATTGACATTTTGCCCCCCCACTCCACTTGCTCGGACCACAATTATTTGAAAAAAACAAATTGACATTTCGCTCCCCCCCCCCCCCGACTCAACTTTCACGTACAACAATTATATGAAAAAAAACAAATTGACATTTCGCTCCCCCCCCCCAAATTCCACTTGCACGTACAATAATTATTTGAAAAAAACAAATTGACATTTTGCTCCCCCCCCCCCCGACTCCACTTGCACGAACAACAATTATTTGAAAAAAAAAAATTGACATTTCGCTCCCCCCTGACTCCACTTGCTCGGACCACAATTATTTGAAAAAAACAAATTGACTTTTCCCTCCCCCGACTCCACTTGCTTGGACCAAAATTATTTGAAAAAAACAAATTGACATTTTGCTTCCCCCCCCGACTCCACTTGCACGTACAACAATTATTTGAAGAAAACAAATTGACATTTTGCTCCCCCCCCCCCCCTGACTCCTCTTGCTCGGACCAAAATTATTTGAAGAAAACAAATTGACATTTTGCCCCCCCCCCATCCTGACTCCACTTACTCGGACCACAATTATTTGAAAAAACAAATTGACATTTCGAAAAAAACCCCGACTCCACTTGCTTGGACCACAATTATTTGAAGAAAACAAATTGACATTTCGCTCCCCCCCCCGACTCAACTTTCACATAAAACAATTATATGAAAAAAAAAAACAAATTGACATTTCGCTCCCCCCTACTCCACTTGCTCGGACAACAATTATTTGAAGAAAACAAATTGACATTTCGCTCCCCCCGACTCCACTTGCTCGGACCACATTTATTTGAAGAAAACAAATTGACATTTCGCTCCCCCCTACTCCACTTGCTCGGACAACAATTATTTGAAGAAAACAAATTGACATTTCGCTCCCCCCAACCAAACTTGCTCGGACCACAATTATTTGAAAAAAACAAATTGACATTTCGCTCCCCCGACTCCACTTGCTCGGACCACAATTATTTGAAAAAAACAAATTGACATTTCGCCCCCAACTCCACTTGCTCGGACAACAATTATTTGAAGAAAACAAATTGACATTTAGCTCCCCCCCCCTGACTCTTCTTGCTTGGACAACAATTATTTGAAGAAAACAAATTGACATTTTGCCCCCCCCCCCCGACTCAACTTGCTCAGACCACAATTATTTGAAAAAACAAATTTACATTTCGAAAAAAAACCCTGACTCCACTTGCTTGGACCACAATTATTTGTAGAAAACAAATTGACATTTCGCTCCCCCCCCCCCCCACCCGACTCAACTTGCTCGGACAACAAATATTTGAAAAAAACAAATTGACATTTGGCTCCCCCCCCCCGACTCCACTTGCACGTACAACAATTATTTGAAAAAAACATATTGACATTTTGCTCCCCCCCCCCAGACTTCACTTGCACGTACAACAATTATTTGAAAAAAACAAATTGACATTTCGCTCCCCCCGACTCCACTTGCTCAGACCACAATAATTTGAAGAAAACAAATTGACATTTCGCTCCCCCTGACTCCACTTGCTCAGACCACAATTATTTGAAAAAACAAATTGACATTTCGCTCCCCTCGACTCCACTTGCTTGGACCACAAATATTTGAATAAAACAAATTGACATTTCGCCCCCCCCCCACTCCCCTTGCTCAGACCACAATTATTTGAAGAAAACAAATTGACATTTCGCTCCCCCCCCACTCAACTTGCACGTACAACAATTATTAAAAAAAAACAAATTGACATTTCGCTCCCCCCCCCCCACTCCACTTGCTTGGACCACAATTATTTAAAAAAAAACAAATTGACATTTCGCTCCCCCCCCCCAGACTCCACTAGCACATACAACAATTATTTGATAAAAACAAATTGACATTTCGCTCCCCCGACTCCACTTGCTCGGACCACAATCATATGAAAAAAACAAATTGACATTTTGCTCCCCCCCCCCAAACTCCACTTGCTCGGACCACAATTATTTGAAAAAAACAAATTGACATTTCGCTCCCCCCTCCGACTCCACTTGCTCGGACCACAATTATTTGAAAAAAACAAATTGACATTTCCCCCAACCCCCCAAATCCATTTGCTCGGAAAACAAATTGACATTTCGCTCCCCCCCCCCGACTCAACTTTCACGTACAACAATTATATGAAAAAAAACAAATTGACATTTTGCTCCCCCCCCCCCAACTCCACTTGCACGAACAACAATTATTTGGAAAAAAAAAATTGACATTTCGCTCCCCCCCGACTCCACTTGCTCGGACCACAATTATTTGAAAAAAACAAATTGACTTTTCCCTCCCCCGACTCCACTTGCTTGGACCAAAATTATTTGAAAAAAACAAATTGACATTTTGCTTCCCCCCCCCCGACTCCACTTGCACGTACAACAATTATTTGAAGAAAACAAATTGACATTTTGCTCCCCCCCCCTGACTCCTCTTGCTCGGACCAAAATTATTTGAAGAAAACAAATTGACATTTTGCCCCCCCCCCCATCCTGACTCCACTTACTTGGACCACAATTATTTGAAAAAACAAATTGACATTTCGAAAAAAAACCCGACTCCACTTGCTTGGACCACAATTATTTGAAGAAAACAAATTGACATTTCGCTCCCCCCCCCCCGACTCAACTTTCACATAAAACAATTATATGAAAAAAAAAACAAATTGACATTTCGCTCCCCCTACTCCACTTGCTCGGACAACAATTATTTGAAGAAAACAAATTGACATTTCGCTCCCCCCGACTCCACTTGCTCGGACCACATTTATTTGAAAAAAACAAATTGACATTTCGCTCCCCCCTACTCCACTTGCTCGGACAACAATTATTTGAAGAAAACAAATTGACATTTCGCTCCCCCCAACCAAACTTGCTCGGACCACAATTATTTGAAAAAAACAAATTGACATTTCGCTCCCCCGACTCCACTTGCTCGGACCACAATTATTTGAAAAAAACAAATTGACATTTCGCCCCCAACTCCATTTGCTCGGACAACAATTATTTAAAGAAAACAAATTGACATTTAGCTCCCCCCCCCCCTGACTCTTCTTGCTTGGACAACAATTATTTGAAGAAAACAAATTGACATTTTGCCCCCCCCCCCGACTCAACTTGCTCAGACCACAATTATTTGAAAAAACAAATTGACATTTCGAAAAAAAAACCTGACTCCACTTGCTTGGACCACAATTATTTGTAGAAAACAAATTGACATTTCGCTCCCCCCCCCCACCCGACTCAACTTGCTCGGACAACAAATATTTGAAAAAAACAAATTGACATTTGGCTCCCCCCCCCGACTCCACTTGCACGTACAACAATTATTTGAAAAAAACATATTGACATTTTGCTCCCCCCCCCCCGACTTCACTTGCACGTACAACAATTATTTGAAAAAAACAAATTGACATTTCGCTCCCCCCGACTCCACTTGCTCAGACCACAATTATTTGAAAAAACAAATTGACATTTCGCTCCCCCCGACTCCACTTGCTCAGACCACAATTATTTGAAAAAACAAATTGACATTTCGCTCCCCCCGACTCCACTTGCTTGGACCACAAAAAATTAATATTTGAATAAAACAAATTGACATTTCGCCCCCCCCCCCCCACTCCCCTTGCTCAGACCACAATTATTTGAAGAAAACAAATTGACATTTCGCTCCCCCCCCCACTCAACTTGCACGTACAACAATTATTTAAAAAAAACAAATTGACATTTCGCTCCCCCCCCCCCCACTCCACTTGCTTGGACCACAATTATTTAAAAAAAAACAAATTGACATTTCGCTCCCCCCCCCCCCCGACTCCACTAGCACATACAACAATTATTTGATAAAAACAAATTGACATTTCGCTCCCCCGACTCCACTTGCTCGGACCACAATCATATGAAAAAAACAAATTGACATTTTGCCCCCCCCCCAAACTCCACTTGCTCGGACCACAATTATTTGAAAAAAACAAATTGACATTTCGCTCCCCCCTCCGACTCCACTTGCTCGGACCACAATTATTTGAAAAAAACAAATTGACATTTCCCCCAACCCCCCAAATCCATTTGCTCGGACCACAATTTTTTTAAGAAAAAAATTGACATCCCCCCCCCCTCAGGCCCCACTTGCTCAGACCACTGGATCTGAAGATAGTTCCACTTTGATTTCAAATAGTATTTTTTTGCAAAATTTATGGCCATAAACAAGTAACAAAAATGTAAAATGGTTAGTTGGTTGGTGACCTAAATGTCATAACTACAGCTTGTACAAGCCATAGTTACAACATTTAAGTCACAAAACAAACAAAATTATGTCAAATCAATGTCAGTAAATCTAAGAGTTCAAAATTCACTCCCGGTCTAAATGAATGACAATTTTTTGATTGACAGCCGTGATTGGTCAATTATCGTATATTGGACCAAAGTAGTTCTCATTGTCCGTCAAGCAATTTAAAAATAACATTACAAAAATGGAGCCAAGTATTGGTAAATTACATTTCTTTTTTGAAAATAATTTCAATAGAAGTAAGGTGTAATAGATTTCAGTCACAATAAATGTAATATTAAGTTGGAATATATTTAACTAAACAACTGACTTTACCCATTCCCACACATTGACGCTTTTTTACGTCCCTCAAAATCAATTAGAAAAACATTGTTTGAAATGAAGAAATTTCTTGCAACAAGCAATTTCTTCATTTTACACAAGGTTTTCTTCCCAGAAAGGTGAAGATATCTAAAATTTCAAAGTCTTTATTTTGTTGGCCACAACTTCTTTCAAATTTGGACTAGCCTACAATATTTCTGTCTGGTATTGGGTTAACCTATTATCAGATGACAAAATTTAGACTAGTATACATTCAAAGAAGTCACAGATGATAATATTTCAAACACTTTTTTTTTATTTCTTTTATGATTGAAAACATTGTGGATCTGCAGAAGTTGCTTGCAAGAAATTGCTTCTAACAAGCAGTTTCTTATTTACCTACAATTTTTTCTCTGGGTTATGTGCTGTGCAGGGAATCGAACCCATGACATCCGATACATGAAGATTAGGAGTCAGATGTGCTACCAACTGTGCTAAGACAGCGGCATTCTTTTTTCTTGAGGGGCATAAAAAAACGCCATTGTGTAAGAATGGGTTAAGCTTTTCCTTGAGGCGTAAAAAGGCAGGATTGTGTGGGAATGACTTGATAGTTTTAATGGGCTTTAACAAACTTTTAATAGTATTTCAGTCATATTGCAGCAGCTGGAGCACCTAACAATGGATTTCTGGTATTTTTCACACCGGTAACCATAACAACCAACATTCCCAGATGTCAAATGTTTTTTCAATAGATTTTAAACCCATTACCACACAAGTGCGCTTTCTAACATCCTGAAGAAATATGACCATGGAAAACTTTGTGGAAAAAGGAAAGATACCGTATGGCAAGCAATTTATAAAATAATCTCTACCTTATTAGGAACTTATTTTCCAATTTTAGCATAGTTTGAAATGTTGTTTGCAATTTTTTTCAATTAAGACCAGTTAAAAATTGTTTTATCTGAAATGGGTTGAGGTAGAAAATGAAGAAATTGCCTTTTACAAAGCCAGTCTAAAATTTTGTCGTTTGGGAATGAATTAAGTTTCTATGATCTTCAATCTTCATTAGCTGAAGTGTTGCATAAGGAAAAGCAGGTTTAATTGCACAACAGTTTGAGGGCCATTGTTGATTTTCTATTATTGATTTTATTGAAAATCCAAAACAAATAATACATACTTAAAAAGGTTTCCAATTTTAGGTAGGTAGCACCCTTTGTATTTGTATGAAATATTGAAAAAATATTTGCTAAAGTTATTATCCAGGTAGATACTTTAAAAGAAGTTTAAATTCAAAGTTCAAATATTTGTTTTGTTAGTTGAAAACATGACCATATTGTTGAATTTTAACTTAAAGGTTTTGTCCATGTGTATTCTTAAATCTATGATTTAATTGTTAGTTTCATCTATCTAAAACCAGCTTTCTGATTGGCCTAAAAGAAATGTTCATACCTCTATGAACAAAATTTTGAGCATTCATATATTTTGTTTTATTGCACTCAAGATAAATCCTTAAAAAAAATTGGGGGGGGGGGTGTTGTTGTTGTTTTTTCTTTTTGCTTGATGTCATACAAAATAAACAGAATATGTGCTGTTTTCACGGAGGTATAACACAACAAGAGCACCACCCACTGGTGCCAACACTCTGCTACAGGTACTGGATAATGCAAAAATTCTAACTCGAAAAAGGGGGAATAACTCTTGGAAAAACACTTTTAGAGCTATCCCCCTTGAAAGTCTAGATAATATTGTCTAAAAAAAATAGTATTATAACTTTGACCTGTTCAGATGGCTAAATATGCTTATTTGGTTTCAAACTTTTTTATTTGTATACATTTGTATCTAATTTGGTATTGTGCATTTCCTGTATAAAAAGTAAAATATTTAATCTAATTACCCCTTACCACATAATCACACAGTCTGATGCCCTGAAGAAATTCATGGAAACTTGAGGCAAAAAAGAAAAGTTGTCTGTAACAAGCAATTTCTCCTTTTCTCACAATGTTTTCTAACCTATTTGGTATTTATTTTCTTATTTTAGCGCAATTTCAAATGTTGACTGCAACTTCTATCAATCTCAACTACTCTTAAATTTTGTTGTCTGATATTGAGTAGTGATTTTTTGCCTCATGTAAAAATATTATCCATTGGTTTGGAATCTGAGTGACAATAATATTCCTTTGTATTGTGTTGTTACTTAATTCAAGCATTAATTTCTTTCTAATTATTCCATTCCCACACAATGACCCTTTTTGACGCCCCTCAAGAAAAGCAATTGGGCAAACATTGTGGAAAATGTAGAAATTGCTTGAAAGAAGCAATTTCTTAATTTTTCCGCAATGTTCTCCACCCAGAAAATTAAAAAAATCTAAAAATTTCTTTCGACGTCTGCATCTCCTATCAATTCGGACCAGTCTAAGATTTTGTTGTGTGGGAATGAGATAAATGCCAGACAATTTGACTGATTCACAGTGTTAAGATATGTACATTGTAATACTCATGATTTTGATATCATTGCTGCAGGGTTATGCAGTAATTGGAAAAAAGTTGTTGAATGTCTATCATGGGTGGCTGGTGCACCTGACCATGGTTTCTGGATATTTCTAACACAAGAATAACCCCTACATCCTATCGGAGCCTCCAGCTGCTCATACCACTTGGGTTTACAATTATCCAGCCATTAGTGGGAGATAAATGTTGGAAAGGATTTGCTGCTACCAGGATCAAACCCTGGACCACAGGATTGAGAGTCTGCACTGTTACCACAGTGCCATGTAACAGGACATCACTCATAAAAAGTCAGATTGAAAATTACAAGCAAGTTGGGCTAGTTACTTAAGCCTTGTCATGCTGAACCCGGAATATTCCGGGTTTGGCAGGAGGTGTAGACCAAGTTTCGCCTGCACATAAGTGCAGTCTGATCTTAGTCTACACCTCCTGCTTGTACTTTTCCTGCTAGAGTTGCTTATGAAATTGATTTCTAGAAGAAATATTGATTTTTGAACAACAAGTTCTGTCAGCACTTTCAGCCCTTTGATTTTACAGCAATTTAGTAAAGTAATTTATACAGCATGACAAGGGTAAACATTTTCCACTAGCTCAAATAAAGATTCATAAGCCCATATGAAATTATGTTAAAATCTTTTAGGACAAAATTGTTTGTTGACATGCAAAATAAACAGAGAAAACCAATTTAACCCTTGTCATGCTGTATAAATTACCTTACTGAAATGCTGTCGAATCAAAGGGCTGAAAGCACTGATAGAACTTGCTGTTCAAAAATTAATATTTCTTTAAGAAATCAACGTCATAAACAACTATGGCAGGAAAAGTACAAGCAGGAGATGTAGACTAAGATCAGCCTGCACATAAGTACAGTCTGATCTTAGTCTATATCTCCTGCAAGAACCGGAATATTCCGGGTTCAGCATGACAAGGGTTAATATAATTCAGAATACCAGAAATTCAAACGCAAGTCTGACTAGTTATTACAGTTTTTTAAAAGCCCAAAACAAATTTCACTAGGTAATTGTAGAAAAAATTGTGAGCAAAAAAAAATGCTTGACACAAGAAAGTTTTCATTTTCTCGCAATGTTTTCCACTTAATTTTCAGTAGTGTGTCAATACACTGCAGCTCCACTATAACGCTGTTGGTGGGGTCCAAGAAATGAAACAGCGGAAGAAGTGGAGTTATTATACTATAACGCTGTCCCCCCCCCCCTCCCCCCGCCGTAACTGAAATTTTCAACCGTCGGAATCGGAACCAAACACCCGATAATTCGTGATAAAATTCCTGTAACAAGTTTAATTCTATACAAGTTACTAGTCGGGAAATGAAAAACAACAACTGTAGTTACGAGATTTTAGCAGAAACCGACGAAATTCAGCGTGCGGAGAATTAATTTCTAACCTTACCTTCCCGGTCTATCAGGATTGAATAATCCGTAAATTTCTAGAAGGTCTATAAATTGTGGTTCTCTTTCTCCCAATATTAAGAAGCTAGAACTTTTACCCGAGACATGTTTTATCATTATATTAATGTAATTGAATTAAGTTTTACACGGACGTAAATATTTCCATCCTTAGACAAAAGGGATAAAAACTAAGTATTCCGCATAGCGACGTCTCCTTGGAGACCGACGAGTTGTTGAACACCTGGGGTTACTGAAGCGTTGAGAAAATGTCGCGTGGATCGACCTTGGAACCTATTTCGCGGTAATGGACTTGGTCTAATTTCTTTACCATTGTTAAAAATACGGTAACAATAAACCGACAAAGAACTCAAACCGAACCTAGTCATTGACGAATCAAGAATTTAAACCGACCAGTTGCTTTTATACAAAACTGGATTAAACTTTGTAGCCGCTAACTTTTAATCGTAAATTATTTAATCGAAAAAAAATCCGAGACGGCGGAATGTCTGGTTTCATAACGACCGACAAGAGTAAAAAAGTCGGTCAGCAAGAATTCTCACGGGGTACGCGTCTGGCACGTGTCAACTCCGGAAACTCTCCCATAAATAGCTGAACATCTAGCGGCGGCACCTTTGATCACCTTTCCTCCCTCAGAATAAAATAAACTGTACCCGAAAAACCTTGACTTCAAATTTGTCGACGAGCTTTTTGCCGAGTGTTTGATCATACAGGATGGCATTAAATTTTCGGATTATTGAAAGAAATGCAGAAAAATAACGGTATTTTATTTTAATCTACTTATATTATCCATCCCGTTTCGGATGAGAATCTTCTGATATTGTGACATTTACAACTCAAATTCACGTATTTTCTGTATTCAGCGAAAACGTCGCAACTACGACTGATTGTTTTCAAAGCAAATTGTTGCGTTTTTATCTTGAAGCCACTATCCTCTACGAGCTCCAGATACCAGCAAACTATGAAGTGAAATAAAAAGTAGGCTCAAGTCAATTTGTCAAATTTCACGCTCGCGCATTACTTTAAGAACACGTCCTACCCGGGACTGAAGATAATTAAGAACGCCGAGAGTGAAACAGTCTGATAATTTAATCGCACCACCTTCAATGTTTGTAACTGAAGGATACCGAGGTGCGTGCCTATTCTCTATCGATTTTAGAAATATAAAAGACCTAAGGCATTGATCATCTCAATATCAAACAGTAAGACCAAACAATCAAACTGATTTTGTAAATTGAAACACAACGCGTGTCATCAATCAAACAAAGCAATTACTTCTAAAGTAATGCATTAATGACCAGGACCGTCCACGTAAGGTGTTAAAAACTTACCTGGCTTCGGGTAATTATCGATTTTTATGTGCAACCCTTTTTTTTCGAGCGGGTCGAAGACGGGATGAAAAAATCGTGGCCAAATCAGCATTATCGTCGTATCTCAGCATCTGCAACCCGAAATGCCCCCCCCCCTCCAAAATTTTGGGAGCCAAGCGGACCCCGCGTTATAATGGAGTCAGCGCTGTGCCCGGTAGCGTTATAGAGGAGTTGCAGTGTATGCAGGTCGGTGTTATTTGTGTGTTAATGGGTTAAATGGGTAAACAATCTGATGCTGATGTAAATATCAAAAAAGGGCTGTTTGAGCTGTAGTTATGAAGTTTTTGCATCCCATGATAATCGATTATAAACATTGCAATAAAACTTCCTGATTTTAGACTGAGGACAATATTGATCTGTACATACTAAATGACCAGAGTTAATTGTGATACTGTTCCAAGTGTCTATACAGTGTATAGACACTAAGAACAGAATCGCACTTAACTCTCAAATTTATTGGTTGATCATAAATTATTGAATAGGTAGATAATAGGTGTGTACATTTATCCCTTTGACCAGAGAATGGCATAGATTATAAACACCAGTCTTTGGCCCACAGTCTGTGATATTGGTGGAGGACTGGCACCGGCTTCTAAACAGCAGGATTTTTGGGCATGTTGTTTTCAACATGATACAAGTCATTCTTTTTGTCCTTTCTCAGTTACAGACTGGTTTTAATGAAATGTTAAAACTTTACGAGGAAAACCTGTTTGGAAAAGAAGAAATAACTTATCCTGAGCAATTTCTTTCTTCCTCACTCTGTTTTAGTAATTTTTTTTCTTTCCATCATGGGCAATCCATAGAAGAAAAGGAACCCTCTTGTCATGCAGGCATATTGAAATATTAGCCTTTATAAGTAAAAAAGTGACATTGAATGGTTTTAATGTGTTTACAGTTGACAAGTCACTTTAACTTACTATTTTCCTTGAGGACATGTTACGCAGGTTCCGCTATCAAAGTATTGTCCAGCTCCGCAGGAGCTCACACAGTCAGTGGCGCAGTTACATTGTCCTGTAAAAGAAGTTAATTCAAAAATATTAGACCACTTGTAGACTCCAACTATCGTTTGTGCATAAAAAATGCAATTCATAATCACTTTATCCCTTTCCAAGAGAATCTATCCCTTTTACTATCCTCAAGAAAAAAGAATTTTTGAAAATATGATAACTTAAGAAATTGCTTCATTCAAGGAATGTCTTCATTTGCCATTAATTTTTCTTTCCTTATGGAGTTTGACAAAAATTGAAGGAACTTACAGCTGTCTGCAGATTCCTTGAATTTAGGCCAGTGTAAAACTTTGTTGTCGAGCAATAGATTAAAACCAAATCTTTCTCCTGTTCCAATATGACATGATCTGATTTTTTTTCGTTTTTCAATGTAAATTTTTTATCATGTTTAGGTCAAACAATCTATATCTGAAAGAAGTTTCATATTTGACAGATCATCTAAACAAGGCTCTACCCATGACATGTCAAGTCTAAAAATGTGTTATCTAGTAATGACCATTGGTAAAATTGTTGTCTGGTAAAATACAAAAATGTGCTACATACCTTGTACAGTTTGAATTGCCAGGTATGACCAGCAGACCAGCAGCAATAAGGTCCGAAATCCAAGAGAAGCCATGGTTATTCTGCTAGCAAGACCAGCTTGCATTGCAGCAACCGCTCACATCCAATTTATGTACGGATTTTACAATAAAACTTTTGTTTAACAGTCTACACTACGAAAGTAAAAGGGTTATTTAAAATGCGAAATTTAAACAAAAAAATATCCTTATCTGTACAAGTGGATCTATTTACATCAATCAATAATTCAACGAATTTCAATGTTTTATGCACCACAAAACTATTTGTTTTCTTAATCTCTATAAAAATTAATTACAATCTATGTGTATTATGCACTCATAAAAGTAATATACAATTTGTATTTGCCAACGAAATTAAAGCCATCTTGCTTTTCGAAATCACTTATTTTCCAAAAGATCTTGTTTTTCACGTCTACCCCGTTTTCGATTCACCTCTCAATTAAAATTTATTGTCGTCTGATTTTACTTCCTGTATTCAACACAGACTGGTTCATATTTTAATGTCTCGAAGGCGCTTAGCCTTCAACAAATCAATAAGCGTTTGGAGTACTTGGACCATTACTAGAACCCATTTTGAAACCAGTCCAGGATTTATAATTACGTAAATATGTTGCCTAGGAACGTGTCAACACAGGCTTAATCGATGGCGTAGCTCCCATGCACATTAACCCATTCCCGCTCAACAAAATTTTAGACCGGTCCAAATTCAAACAAGGTGCAGACGACATATCTTAATTGATGAAATGTTAGAAGTCTTGGTCTTTAATTAAGGATAGAAAACATTTTGAATAATGAAGAAATTGCTTGTAACAAGCGATGTCTTCATTTTCCACAATGTTTTTCCTAAGCCTTTTACTTGAGGGGCGTCCAAAAGCTGGTTAACCAAAATCATCATTAAGTTCTGACTTGAAAAAACGTATCGAGGAATATCCTTTCCGACATTTGTCTCCCACCAAAGGATGGATAATCGTTAACCTATGTGGAATGAGCAGCTGGAGGCTCGGAAAGGATGTAGTGATAGTAATGGTGAAGTACCTGGAATCCATCGTTAGGTGCTCCAGCCGCCGCGATATGACTGAAATACTGTGAGAATTAGCCCATTCAATCAATCATTTGAAATAACATTGTCGATATATGATAGAAACATCGTGATTACAGCTCATGTAAGCTGTGGTTTCTCCTCACCGTGTACTCGGACTAAAGGCACATTCGGCACACTTTTATTTAAGGTATACATGTATCTACTTATCTAAGTCTTGATTAGAACTTGACCAATGTATAATATTGAGTTATTGAGCACTCGATATTTGATGAAACATTCATAATGATTTTAACTATCTATCAATTACATTCGTTGATTGGAGACTAAAACATTATAACTACAACTCGAATAAATATCTAGTTACGATGTTTCTGTCCACCACCGATGTGAGATAATGATAAATAAAACGGGTGTTGGTTCTGGGAGACAGCAAAATTCTCGAGCTAACCCGTGATGGACCAATCGCTGGCCCCACCCATTTACTAAATTGGCAATCCATCCAAAAGAAATTCCCACTTCAATTTTAAATGGCGATATTATGCAAATATAGGGCAAGTAGCATATAACAAAAAGTAGAATAGTTTAGTTGGCGACCTAAACGTCGTAACTACATCTTGAATAAGATGTAGTAACGACGTTTAAGCCGCCAAACTAACAAAAACGGTTAACAAAAAATGGCGCACAAAAGTCGGAGTTCAAAACTAATTTTTGGTCTAAATGAGCGATTTTCATTGGTTGACAGGTTATTTGATTGACAGCCGCGGTTGGTCAATTGTCGAACCGGTCTATATGATAGTCTGTGGGCGAAATGGATGCTTCATTACAAGTTAGGTCAAACATCCTTTCCAGCTGGTAAAGCGTCAGCTGTGATGGCTGAAGTTACAGAAAAGCTATTGGAGACTTAACCTCTAAATCCGCCGCCGTCATAGCGCAGTTGGTAGCGCATCAGACTCCCAATATTCAATCATTGGGTGTCATAGGTTCGATCCCCGGAGGTGTCACACATCTCTTGCCAATGGGTGGATAATCGTAAACCTTAGTGGGATAGCAGGTGGAGGATAGGAAAGGATGTAATGGTGGTATTGGTGCGAATTATGAAATGAATCCATTGCTAGTTGCTTCAGCCGCCGCTATACGACTGAAAAAATGTGAAAGGCGGCTTTAAACCCTATTCAAATAGATAAACAAACCACCGAATCCATTGAATGCCTTCGCCATAAAAAGTAGTTCTTGTGTCCTTCAGGAATATTGCAAACTCTGCCTGCAAGTTCATCTGCTAGGTATTTTTAGCTCACTTGAACATATTGGGTTCAAAATGAGTCCGATCAAAGTCTTCACTATACGCACTGCTTTGTATGGCCACATAAATTAACTTTTTTTCAGATTGTAGAGAACGCATTCAAAAGCAAACCATTCCCACTAAATCCCGCTTTTTAAGGATGTCAAGAGAAGGCGTTCAAAAAACCGGGACAATGAATAAATTGCTTGTACATGTACAATGCTTTCCACCCTCCAAGATTAAGATTTTCTAAATTCCACCAACATGCAATTATCTTCTGCAGCTCCTTTCAATTTGAATCAGTCTTAGATTTTGTCATGTTAACGCTTGGGTTACTATAACCTCGTTAATTTTATCATGATAACCTTTGAAAAGAGAATACTTGACAAAACCACACTTTGCTTGCTTACAGTACTTTCAGTACTTTGATTTGTTATCATCATTACTATAATCATCATTTGTGTGTGCTACGTTTTACTGACTATAAATCAATCCTTTCCTGTTTAACAAAATTTTAGATCTGTACAATTTCAAAGGTTTTAAAGACGAAAACTTTAGGTGGATTTTATCTCAAAAGAATGTTGAATACGGTAGAAAATAATGTGGAAAAAAAGAAGAAATTGATTGTTACAAGCAATTTCTTTTTTTATCAAAAATGCTTTCTCATTCATAAAATCTCAGGGGTGTAAAAACAGGGATTAAATAGGAAAGGGTTAAGTAAAATAGCGGCGTGTAGTACCTAGGTGAAACTTCTTGTTGGAGGCTTTAGGCCTTGCTAGCGACCCGTTAGTTTGTAATGGAAAATTGATTGATAATTGATAATGCCCGCCTATAGATTCAAAGATAATTTAACACACTTAGATTGGTGTTACTGTTCTTATAAAACGTGGATGGATAATCGTAAACCTGGAGGGATAGCTGCTGGAGGCTAGGAAAGGATGTAGTGGTAGTACTGGTGTGAGAAATACCAGGAATCCATTGTTAGGTACTCCAGCCGCCGCGATATAACTGAAATACTATTAAAAGTGGCGTTCAACCCCATTCCATCAATCAATCTTTTAAAACGATTTTCATTTAAAACTCCGGCGGATTACCAAACACAAAACTACCCTGACATGGCTGTTCAACGCGTCATCTGTCCGCGGTGTTCATGGTTATAATAGTTTTAAGACCGTAAATATCTGGCTATAAGAATTCCTTTCTGCCTATTTTCGCACAAAACAACTGACGGATCGCTGGCAACGATCGTTGACTCCTACAGGAAGTTCCACTCCGATATCAAATGGCATTCCCCCCCCCCCCCAAATTTATAGCCAGCGCCATGTAACAAAATTGGTTGGTTTGCGACCTAAACGTCGTAAATACAGCTTGAATAAGTATACAAGTACATGGGTTAATGTCTACAAATATTGGAGTTCAAAGTTTTCTTCAGGTCTAGATTAATTATTTGGTTGGCCGTATGATTCTTTGACAGACAGCGTAGATCCGTCAATTGAACAATCGCTGGCCCCACCCACCTACGTCTTTGGCCACGATAACCGACTCTAACAAGAAGTCCCGCTTCGATTTAACGACGTACATTTGCAAAATTTATGGCCAGTATGATGTTACAAAAAAGTAAAATGGTTCGTTGGTGACCTAAACATCGTAACTACAGCTTGAATAAGCTGTAGTTACGACGTTTAACTTGCCAAATCAACAATAAAGGTAAACAAAAATGGCGCCAATGTCGGAGTTGATAAGTTCTGATCCGGGCTGAATAAATTATTTTATAGGGCGGTTCACTGTCATTATAAACCATACGCGAAAATTTCAATTAGAGCATCTTATTTCATAATAATGCAAATGTCGCCGAGTATTGGATCACCCCTAGTAGTTAGACAAAATTGAGGAATAAATGGCGCCCATTTCCGACACCGACATGTTGATTGGCGACATAAACGTCGTAACTACAGCTTTCAAGAATAAGCTGTATCTACGACGTTTAAGTCGGCAAGAATAACAAAAATGCTCAACGTATACGTCCTGGTCGCTCTAAATGAATGTTTGATTGGTCGATCTACATATTGATTGACAAACGCGATCCATGGAACACGTGTACCTGCACGAAGTGTTGTACGAGTTATCCGTTATGATAATCTGACCTAGTCCGGTGCCGCCGTCGACTTTCACAAAGTTTTGTTAATGGTTAGACTGGTAAACCTGTCCTATCTCCACTGCTCTCCGATATCGTATCCTCAGATTAGGACAGGCTCACTGGTCAGTGTTAAAGTCGACAGTGGTACTAGTCTAAATCTGACGTAGTACTATTGGCGGGGTTTATGATCCCATCTCAGATTCGCATATCACCCAATTAACTCACAAGTAAATTCTAGACTGTTTCAAATTCAAAGAGGATGTATACGATAATTTCAAGATGATGAAATTTAAAATGTATTTGTCATTTGGGGCAGAAAACATTGTGGATAATGAAGAAATGTCTTCATTTTCCACAATGTTTTCCTAGACCCTTTCTCTCGAGGTGCTCAAAAAAGTGTGATTGTTTGGTAATAGGTTAATCAATTTAGTGGAGATAAGATGCAATTTACGACGATCAAGCTACCAAAGTGCTCACATTGATAGACAGCATGGCTTAGTGGAACGTCTCAGTTTGTGAATTGCATGTTGTAGAAGGGAAGTAATAATGTTATACTCTTAAAGGAAGACTTGTTCAGTTATGTCCCTTTAAATAGTGTTTTTTTTCACCAAACTGCAACCGCGATAAGAATCTATCCCTTTAACCCATTCCCACACAATCCCTCCTTTTTAAGCCCCTCAACAAAAAAGCTTTGGAAATCATTGTGGAAAATGAAGAAATTGCTTGGATCAAGCATTTTTTTATTATCCACAATGTTTTCTATCCACAAAGACAAAAAAATAAAAATTCCATCAACTTGAAGTTGTCGTCTGCAGCTCCTTTCAATATGGACTGGTCTAAAATTCCACTATGTTGGAATGGGTTAAAGTCTTTGCTACTGAGCTACCTATTTTGAATTTACGGCGAGCGTTTTCTAAAATAGTTGAGTGCTTCGCAACATAGATGTGTCCAAATCAGATCAATATCTGAAGAAAACGTAGTGTGATTAATATACATGTATTTGTCAACTTTCAGTCCACCTTTTTTAGCAACAAAGTACAGATAAAAACTATGAACTATTTGCCCCGTGATTTTAAAGTTTACTACCGTGGATGCACCTCTTGATCCATGGGGTCAAGTACCTGGTTCTTTGGCCGAATTACGACAGCATTTTTTCCAGCAGCGCTTAAAGATTTGGTATTATTATTTGTTAATGCGTTTAAGACACCCTATCAGCCTAAAGCCCGCCTACAAAGACAAAACGCCTAGGCTTGTAGAAATCATATCCGGACGAATCATATGGATTGGAAGTTCAGTTCGAACTCCAACATGGGTACCCTTTTTGGTGAATCATTTTAGTTGATTTGGCGACTTAAACATCGCAACTATAATTTTTTCAAGCTGTAGTTACGACGTTTAGGTCGCCAACCAGCCATTCTACTTATTTATTGTATGCTACTTGCCATGTATGTCGAAAATAAGGCCGTTAAAAATCGAATGGGAAATTCCTGTTAGAGTCAATGGGCGGGGCTAAAGGAATCAAGGGCGGGGTGAGCGATTGCTCAATTGTCAAACGGTTGGAAATGTCGCGCACATGTCCTAATGACGGATCCCGGCAGTAAAAAAAAAGAAAAAAGAGAGAGAGAAAAAAAAAAAAAAAAAAAAAAACATTAAACCAATCATATCATACATTTAGACCGGAAGTGTGTCTTTAACAACTAATTTAGTCGACATTCATGTGAAGTTATTTCTTTGGCTTTAACGAAGTAAACGCGGTAACAACAATTTATTAAAGGGATTCGGTATATTCTGAAACACCTTCGCCTTTGCAAATAAAAATAGTCACTGAAATCTTTTAGTTACTCCGAGAGAAGACTTCAGCAAGTACTTAACCCCTTTCCAGTAGCATTTACAGCCCTTGAATTATTCTTTACAAAATCAACCATTTTAACTCGTCTTTTCGAAAAATGGGGGGGGGGCTATTCAGGTGTAATGATTTGGTTAAACTATACGTGCATCTTAGTTTCTACCAAGGCTATTGCTCTCAAACTTTGCAAATGTGTTTGTTGCAATAATATGAGCCTCTAAACATAGATTCAATACTCTGACATTCATGTCAGTGGAATTTTAAGCCTTTTTTGGACTAAGAAAATCTTGGTTAAAATTGACATGCAACTGCCATATATCTTTAACAACTCCCTTTCTAGCAATGCTATTGCTCTGAAATTTTCACAATTCTTTGTGACCAGCTTATCATCTTCTAGGCAAAGAATCATTACTAAAACATTCGTCTTAGTGGCTTAGAAATTCTTGTTTAACTTAAAATTTGAAGTAATACAAATTTCATCTCTATTACTGCTTAGGTAGCATGCCTAAAGTCAACATTGGAGTGTTGTTACTATCCAGCACTCAGATTAGTCGAGCGTTGCTGCTCTCCGGCAGCTCTTGTTTATTAAAACCGACCATTTTTCCCCGTGAATCTGGCGAAGAGTCACCAATGATAATTTCTGTAGATTTTGGTTGAAATCCATATTCTGAGAATAAGATTTTCAAAGTTTTCACCATAAAAGGAAGTAGCCCCGAACATTTCATCCTATCATTTTTGTACGATGAAATCTGTCATAACGTCACTCTTGGATCACTTCTGCGATATTTTGTCCGGTCATTGTTCCCTATACGCTAGATATGGAAGTTAGCCTCGCCTATAAAAGCAATGTATTTACCCGCTCAAACCTTTGTCAGCCCGATTAGCTCAGTTGGTAGGACACTTGACTTCAAACCTCAAGATTACGGGTTCGAGCCCTGGGCTGACCATATCAACTAACAAACTAATTGTCTTTCGGATGTTAAACCGAGGCCCTGTGTGACGATGCTATCTATCGAGCACGTTAAAGAACCAGGCGGAGCTCTCAGCAGTTTCGTCCTGTATCCTTGCACTATCCCCCGTAACAACTAACCGTCTTCTGGGGGCGTCGCTCATATGGGCATGTGCTACGGTAGCGACGATAAATAAACGGAAATACACACGCTCAAACCTTTAACAAGTCGCCGTCATAGCGCAGTTGGTAGCGCGTCGGACTTTCAATCTAGAGGTCCCGGGTTCGATTCCCGACGGCGGCACTCATCCTTTCCGACTATTTGTCTACCACCAATGGGTCGATAATCGTAGACCTATGTGGGATAGCAGCTGGAGGCTAGGAAAAGATGTAATGGTAGTACTGGTGTGATAAATACCAGGATTCCATTGTTAGGTGCTCCAGCCGCCGCGATATAACTGAAAGATTGTTGAAAGCGGCGTAAAACCCCATTCAAACAAACAAATCAAACCTTTAACATAAATCTGATTATGGGCCACCTAAGGATCTTTCCTGTGTAATATGGTTGAATTCCAGACGAAGAAAAGATATTTAAAGGAAGTTTAAGGACGGACGCATGGCGGACACAACGACTCGACAATATTTCAAGTGACCTTCGCGGCCAGTCAAGCTGACAAGTCTGATTTGCAAAGTATTTACGTATTTTTTTTCCGTAGACGGATTTAGAGAAGAGAATTTTCGGGTACTTAATAACAAAACTAAGTTTGATTTGATAGACATTTTATTACAAAGATAGAATAAAAAGGATATACACGCATGCAACCGTGAGAATAATGAACAAAAAGCCTAATGACTTATATAGAACATAGTTTCATTTGACATACATACAGACAAACAGACAGACATGACAGTATTTTCTTCTCAGAAAATGTGACGGGAAAATGAAATAGACAATTAATAATGAAACTGTGCCTCGATGGTTTCTATTATGTGCGACCCGTCGGGCTGAAAGGGACAAACTTGGAAGTGCGAGAAGCATCGACCCTGGTCAATCTGCGTGGAATGGCCAGTGTTAAAACTTTTTGCTCTAGGTAGATTTCCTGCACTTCAAACAGTCATTCAAGCTTATCATATGTTTATCTCCAAGTAAATGATCGAATTGACCTCTGCTAAATCTGTTCCCTTTTCAAATAATTGTGAACGGGTCAGGTTTTAGGTAAAATATTTTTCCCTTACTTACAGAGTTTGCAGACAACATTTCAATGTTCTTTTAATTGAAAAAAAAAAGACCTTATAGGATAGAAAACACCGCCAGAAAAGAAGAAATCGCTTATAAAAAGCATTTTTTCCTCACAGTGTTTTACCACAGTAGTTTTTCAGTTGCGCGTCAAAATACCGGCTAGGTTGGGAACTGATCAAAGAATCAGGGAAAAAGGGTGTGTATCACAATTTCTCCCTCTCTCGCAATCTTTCCAAGAATAAAGTAACTTTAGTCAGTGAAATGCAAATTGCTTGAAATTTACCTGTGATAAAACATAGCCCCCTGTTCACCCCCACAGCCAAACCGTGTACATATCATTACTACATACAACACGTTTAACTTATCAGCTGTGGTGCACGTAAAAAGGTTTCTATGGCAACGGAGATAGGGCGGCAAGCATATTTTATATATTCTGAGCGACAACATAAATCATGGCAGGAACTGTCCAACGATAAAACTGAGATTTATGAAAGTCCAGACGACACTTGGTTTTTAGACACATCCACTGCAAAACGGTGTAACGAAATTTAACCCTTGCCATACTGAACCCGGAATATTCCTGATTTAGTAGGAGTATAGACGAAAATCTGTCTGCACATAAGTGCAGTTTGATCTTAGTCCATATCCTCTGATTGTCTCCTTCAACCCAGAGCTGTGCTTCCAGTGCTTTCATGCCTTTGATTTTAATGCCAATTCAGATTAGGATTTATTTTTGTCCATTATGAGAAGGGCTTAGAGCTTGATTAATTTGATGAATGCTACTGGGGACCAAAATAGGATATCAGACAGTCACAGCGTGGTCAAGGAGAAATTGCATGTCAAAAGCAAGCTTCTATTTTCTACCATTGTTTTGTTAATCCAATCCAACTAAATATGATAAAAAATAGACTGGTCAAAATCGAAAGAAGGCACAGACGTCAGTTTAAAGTTTATGTAAACTAATCCTTTTGGGGAAAACATTGTGGGCAACGAAGAAATTACTTGCTTGGAGGTCTGAAACTGATAGAAGTATTCAGCTCGTCAAGCGAAAAGGGGTCCCCTAGCTAGGAAAACAACCTAAGAAAAAACGAAAGAATTGCTTGTTATACAATGTTTTCTACCCTAAAAGACTGATTTGTTTGAAAATATATCGACTTAGAATTGACGTCTGCAGCTGGTTTGAATTTGGACCAGACTAAAAGTGTGTCGTCTGGTAATGTGCTAAATCGTCTGGAGCTGACCTAAACACGCCCCTCGGCATTGTATTCCAAGGAAGCTTCACTTGTGTCGGATTATTTGTAATTAAGATAAACAAAGTTGTTCAAAGATGGGAACGCGTGTTAAATGAATCGAATAGAAAATGAAGGATTCTTTACAACACCACACAGAAAATAAAACGTGCCCAACAGTGCAACTGCTTAACCTATTCTCACACAGTGACGCTGTTTAACGCCGACCTGAAAAACGATGAAAAATGATTTGGAAAACATTGTGTAAAATGAAGAAATTGCTTGAAACAAGCAATTTATTCATTTTGCGCAATGTTTTCTACCAAGAAAGTTGAAAAAATCTAAAATTTTATATTTTATAAATTTTAGATTGTCGTCTGCAACACCATTTAGTCTGGATCAAATTTTGTTGTGTGGTAAAGGGTTAAAGAGAAGAAGAGTCGACCCCCGTCATGCTGCAAATATATAACCCCTTCCCAAACAATCCTGCTCTTAAACTGTCCTCAAGAGAAGAAATCTCCGAGCACGGACCATGGTCCACTTACTCCGCTAGCCATACAATCTGAGTATTGACAGGACGTTTCTTTTCGGCGTTACTTTGCAAATTCTATGGCTAGTTATATGTATCCAAAAACCTTGATAAGCTGTAGTTACGACTTTTAAGTCGCTTCACACCATTTTCGGCCAATGTCAGGGTTCAAAGTTCAATTCCGGTCGGAATAATGTGATTGGTCAAACGATTGTTTTGAATGACAGCCGCAATGCGTCCACGAGTTGTAGGTTACACTCTTTTAAACTTCGTTTAATTTCCTACACATTCCTTTGTAAAAAAAAAAAAAACAACTTAATGTAAACAGTAAGAGAATAAAATGAAAAGAAAAAGTTCCGTTGCACACAACATAAAATAACGTGGCAATTATGGCACATATAATTTGCATATTTTAAATACAGTATTTCATATACGATATATCGCGAATTATTGAAGATTATGTTTGTCGCAATGATTACAAAATAAATCCAAATGATAAATTGAATAAGTTGTCTCTGGGAGCCATTAGTTTTCTATTCTCTCGCCATCGATGCGGCTTGGGGTGACATTCCTTGGACTTCCTGTGCCTCTTGTACTAACGCACAAAATGGACAGCAAAGCCACATGATAAGGTCGCCTATAAAACTACCGGATATCCCTTTCTGCTCCCTAATTTTGGACCGGATGTGGGCTCCTAGGAAAAGGTCAAGAACTGGAACCATGATACCGATACCGCAAACCAGACAACTCTCGCCCACTGCTTCCGCATTCTTACCAAACTGGTAACATGGGATGAAGTAGCTGATGATACACAACGAGAAGTTGTCAAAACAACCACAAAGACCGTGCTGCCATTCACCAGACATCTTGGTATGTATTGGTAGTTCTAAGCCTAAAATCTGAAATAAGAAATTCAAAGATCGTTAACCAGTGACATAAAATAACAAATATGTACCCTTTATAGGATTATCGAGATATCTCGGCTGATTATCACCTGATACTTTCACTAGAAAAAAAATCACTGTTTTTTGTAGATTTAGTACATCTTTCGTCCATTTCAGGCTACTGAACGTCATCTCAGCGTGACCAAAGAAACTGATGACGTCATCAGGTTGCCATGTAACGCACGAGTGAAAGGATGAGTCTTTTAGATGCTGTTCAAAAAGTTCTATTTTGTCTATTTTTTCGTATTAAAGAATTAGAAAAATCGATTGTTTTTTATGTAAGATCAATAAATCTCTTCCGTTTCGTGAACTGGAAAAGCGGCGTCACTCGTGAATATAAAGCTTTCTACTCCAATCAAAAGATAAATCGATCTTGCTCTGAAATAAATCAAGAGGACCAAAAACCACACCCAAGGGTCATTTCTGTGGAATTTGATTGAAATCCATCCACTCGTTTCTGAGAAGAAGACTTTCAATGTTTTCGCCATATATGGAATTAAGCCCCGCCCGTTAAAGCCATGTTTTTTACCCGATCAAAATTCTTTGAAGGAATCTGATAGAGGGTCAACCCTAGGATCATTTCTGTGAAATTTGGTCGAAATCCGTTCAGTACTTTCTGAGGAGAAGATTTTAAAGGAAATAGTTACGGACGAACGGAAGGTTTAACGGACGACCAGAGGGACGGACGAACGAACGATGGACACCACGCCGTGACATGGCCCTCTGACTTTTGGCTAGTTGAGCTAAAAATCACGACAAAATCCCACGTCATTGAAACTCATTAGAATCGTCTCTAATGAGTTCCAATAGCATAGGATTAAGCGCGAATTCTGTAATTTCTTTATGTACTTCATTTATCTTTAATAAAGTGTATTTAACGACCTCTTTTTGGTGACCACATATTGATCGTCCCATAACCCATTCCAACTCAATCCCTCCTTTTTACGCCCCTCAAGAAAAAAGCTTTGGAAAACATTGTGGATAATGAAGAAATTGCTTGATACAAGCAATTTCTTCATTTTCCACAATGTTTTCTATCCAAAAAGACAAAAAAAAAATCAAAATTCCATCAACTTGAAATTGTCGTCTGCAGCTTCTTTCAATTTGGACCAGTCTAAAATTTTGCTGTGTGGGAATGGGTTAAGAGGTCGCATAATGCAAGATTTGCTGTATATGTTATTCTGTCTGTCTGCTTGACCCTATCTGTATATCAGGTCTTCTCATTTCTGTCTGTCGAATCTTCTCTCTGTCTTACCATGGTACAATTCCCTTGTCTCACCCATTCTTTTTCTTTCTCACAACCCTCCCCTGTAATTTATGCAAGCATGTTCGTAATGGATTACAATTTACTGTCTGATAAAACAATTTCTTTGCTTTGATGTTACTTTGTGTCCCGTATTTCGGTCAATTATGACTGTTAACCCTTTCCCGTTTTTTTCTGAAATTTTAGACCGGTCTAAATTCAAAGAGTTAGCAGACGACAGTGTACATATAAAATCACAGCGACGTAAAATCCAGGGTTTGTACAGAAAGTGTTAACTCATTTACGCAAGATGGCGCTTTTCGACGTTTGACAACCCTAAAGAAAACAAGAGGATCATGGTGGTCCTATATCGCTCCCCTGAGTATGATGGCTCGAGCCTTTATGATATACAAAATATCAAAGCCCTAAACCTAATTATTTTGGAGAAGAAGATATTTTTAAAAAAGATTTTCTCCTTTAATACTAGGTATAGTGAAGATCCAACCATATCGAGCTAATTTCAAGACTATGGTAACTCTTTGAAGTATGTTAGTGGAGAGTCAATAGGAACTGATACATACCAAATATCAAAGCTCTAGGCCTTATGGTTTGGGAGAAAAAGATTTTAAAAGATTTTGTCCTGAATTTCTATCTAAAATCAGGGTCACACAGAAAAGGGCTAATTCTCAAGATAATGTAATCCTTTGAAGAATTTTGGTAGAGGGTAAATAGATGATGATTTATACATAATATCAAAGCTCTAGGCCTTGTGGTTTGGGAGAAGAAGATTTTTGAAGTTTTCCTTCTTTATATCTATGTAAAATAAGGGATCACAGAGAAAAGGACTTCTTTTAGAGATACAATAATTCTTTAAAGTATTTTAAAAGAGGGTCAATAAATGATGATTAATACAAAATATCAAAGCTCTTTTCCTTATGGTTTGGGAGAAGAATATTTAATAAGATTTTATTCTTTATTTCTATTCAAAAATAGGGATTACATAGAAAAGAGCTTATTTTCAAGATATAGTAATTCTTTGAAATATTTAGATAGAGGGTCAATAGATGATGATTCATACAAAATATCAAAGCTCAAGGCCTTATGGTTAGCGAGAAGAAGATTTTTAAAGTATTCCTTATTTCTATGTAAAATCAGGGATCGCACGAAAAGGGCTAATTTTCAAGATACAGTAATTCTTTGAAGTATTTTGGTAGAGAGTTAATATATGATGATTTATAATACTAAATATCAAGCACTAGGCCTTATGGCTTGGGAGGAAATTTTCTTTTTAAAGTTTTTTCCCTGCGGGTTGCAATGGCAACCAAAGTTCTTCATGGATTTCAATTCTTTGAAGTATTTAAGGATCCATAGATAGCTTAGGAGAAGATGTTTTTCGATTGTGAACGGACGGACGGACAGATGGACGGACGGATGCCTGACGATGACCGATCGAAACAGCCCACCCAGAGCACTTCGTGCTCAGGTGAGCTAAAACATAGATTGGGACACATTGTGAAGGGTGAGGAAATTGCTTGAAACAAACGATTTCTTCAATTTACCCAATGCTTTCTATCGAGAAATTTTAAAAAAAATCATAGACATTATATTTTCGTCTGCAACTCCTCCCTATTTGGAACAGTCTAAAATATTGCAATCAGGTAATGTGTTAACACAGATACTAGTTAACCAGTCACAAACAAAATCCATGAAAAACATAAACATATGCAAATTTTATGTTTATGAATATCCGGTTTTCAAAATTCACACGAATGAAGTTTTAAGTTTGTGAACAGTACTATAAAAACGTTTTGTTTTCATTTTATTGTGACTAAATTTTAGTTTCATCTATCAAGATTAAAGCCTTTTCACTGGCTAATTTGTTTTCATGAACAAAATTTAACTCATTCGCTTTGTTTTGCTTGATGTCATAAGATTATTGAAAATGAACCTAAAAACTTAGTCGCACTCATGTATGAATCCGAATCACTAATGTCTAAATCCGCTTTGCGTATTCATATCGTGTGGTTAAGTACTTAGGGCCATGGCTCACCAATTTTGTATGCTTCCGCACAAAAGTTCCGCACAAAAAAGTATCAAAAATTGTAAAGTTTACTTTTTCGCTCGATGCTATTAAATTATAAGAAATGAAGAGAATATTTTTGTTTTCATGGATGTATGAACCTAATCAGATTCAAACAGTGAGATTAATCTTTCGGTTCATACCTCCATGAAAACAAACAAACAAAAAAATATTCTCTACATCTCTTAATTGAAAACAAAAATAAAGTCTTTATTTCTTATTCCAACTGCATGACGCTTACATAAGAACAGTACAAAATTCTGCGGACAACTTAATTAGCCAATATAATAAACCGATCGCGATTTTATTCAAGGAATCAGTCCACCAAGCAAATAATTTGTATAGACCGGAAGTGAAATTTGAACTCGGACATTTGCGATATTTATGCGAAGCATTTTTGTTGGTTTTATTATATAATGAGATAACTACAGTTTATGGAACTTCCTGTCGGAGTCAGTGGGTGGGGCCAGTGGTTTGTCACCAGTGCTTCAAGAATCTCTGATAATTGACGAATCGCTGGCCCCGTCCACTTACTCTGCGGCACCACGCCCACTGACTACGACAGGAAGTGCCGCTTCGATTTTAAACGGCGTTATTTTGCAAAATTTATAGCCAGTAGCTTGTAATAAAAGAGTAAAATGGTTGTTTGGCGACCTGAACGTCGTAAGTACAGGTTGATTAAGTTGTAGTTTCGGCGTTTAAGTCGCCAAACCAACAAACACGATTCATACAAATGGCGGCAAACATCGTATTTCAAAGCTAAATTTCGGGCTGAATGAATTATTTGATTGGTCGATTGATTCCTTAATTGACCGCCGCGATTTGTCAATTGTAAAAGGCAAGAGGATAGAGCGGTAACTAAAGGATTGTTAACGAGAGGTCATGAGATATAGAATTCTTTGTACGAACCGTCTAAAAACAGACTAAAAGCGAGATTTTGTCGAGTTTTTACGAGTATAGATGACACGTTTAATACATTTAATATTTCATGAACACAAGTTTCTACGTCTATTTATAATATATCCGAAAAATCGATAAAATTCTTGAAATTTACTGAATTATGATATTGCTGGATACGTAGAGCGCCGTTTTTAAAATAACGTCACAAATACATTATGACATCAGTTTCGCAATAACAAAATTGCGTTACCACTATCTTTACGTCACTTGAAAAGTTTTTACACTAGAGTGATATTACTGATATAGTCAAAGAGTTGAAGAGATTTATAGTATTCTCGGACAGTATATCATATTTTAACCTTTTTCTGTTCAATCCATGTTTTTTTTTTTACGTAGCTGTGTTTTCATAAATTAGAAAATACTGTGGAAAAAGAATAAATTGCTTGTAACAAGCATTTTCTTCTTTTTCCACATTTTTTCTAACCTACAAAATGATTATTTCTTCTTTTTTCCACAATGTTTTATAAAATCATGTAAAAATAAGAGTCATACTGATGTAACCCGAAGGAAATCCATATGTAAGTTGCTGTTTTATAACAATACATATAAATATGTTCAAAGACAGAAAAAATGGGTTGCCCTGGATACGCATTTCAAAATGAAACAAGAAGACCATGGCGGTCCTAAATCGCTCATTTGAGTCATCTGCTAATTAAAGTGCCATTTTTTTATATAGAAAGTCTAGAGCCGAACAAATATATCAAAATATTTTAGGCATAAAACATAACCACCGGGTAATGCTTTATACCAAGTATGAATGTCTTCGGCTTTACAGTATAATCCATTTCCAAACAATCCCGCATTTGACACCCTCAAGGAAGAAAGGTATAGAAAACAGTTTGAGAAATGGAGACATTGTTTGTTATAACCACTTCATCCATTTCCCACAATGTTTTCTACCATAAAACTTATCTGTATTTAAATTCCAATCCAATTTGAATCTGTCTGCTTTTTTTTTCATTTTGCTCTAGTCTTTGTTTTGTTCACTTTCTTGTAAATACACGTGATGATTTTTATGTCAAACGGAATGTATTATGACTATGTACTTTGTATACGTCAACAAATAAAAATCATTTCTGTTGTGTTCTTAAATTATGTTGGACGACGGAGAAAGACCATCATAATTGCTCACCTTGTACTTTGTACTCAGGTGAGCTAAAAAGGTCAATTTATTTGTTGCATTTATTGTATTTCCATCTAAGAAACGCTTTCAACGTTTTGTTTTTAAGAACCATTTACTTAGAACACATCGAAGTCATCTATTCGTTTGCGAAGTACAGCGTATAATGTTCTTTTACCCATTCCCACACAATCCCGCTTTTTTAAAATGCCTGAAAAAAAAATCATAGAAAATCATTTTCATTATCCACAATGTTTTCTACCCCAAAAGATACAGAATCTTAAAATTCCATCATGCTAAATCGTCGTCTGATACATCTTTGAATTTGGACCAGTCTAAAATTGTCTTGTTTTGTAATGGGGTAAAAGCATGGTGTACATAGAAAGCAGTCTAATTTGATCGAGACAGCAATATTTTCGCTCGAATTCACACGCTTACGTGCAAATTTAAATCACATCAATGAAATCACTTACTGTGAGAAAATCGTAGATTGTACATAAATTGTTGAATGCTGAGTTTTGTTTGTTTGAGTGGGGTTTAAGGCTACTGTTAACAGTATTTCATTCATATCGCGGCGGCTGGAGCACCTAACCGTTGATTCCTAGTATTTTCCTCACATGCACTACCACTACATCCTCTCCGAGCCTCCAGCCGCTCATCCCACATAGGTTTACGTTTATCCACCCATTGATGGGAAACAAATGTCGGAAAGAATATTTTCCGCGACTGGAAATCGAACCTGGAGTCCCATGCTCAGGAGTCCGACGTGCTACCAACAACGCTATGCTCGCGGTCCCTGAATGTTGAGTAGTGGGCAATTTGTTATGTTTCATATTTCGTTGTTGATAGAGCAAAATTTCTTTACTACAGCTTTATTAAAGCAGTAGTTAAGACATTTCGCTCGCCCAACAATGATTTGCACCCCCTTAAAAGTAAAGTATCACTTATATTTCCCACTGACCAGCATTTTCAGAACGATTTCCTACAACAATATGTGCTCTAACAGCATTGTTGATCTGATTTCTAGACTTGATCATTACTTTTTCGAATATTTCGTCATCGTATCATCGTATTACCATCATAAGCATCGTACAAGCCTGGACTTTATTTAAATTTAAAGTTTTTACTTTTATCTCCGCTAAAAAAACATGTTTTTTTTTTATCCCATTAACATTCTTCAATGGAATCTGAATTTGGCTGGGGTCTGTGAAATACTTTCTGATTACATGATTTTTCAGGTAGATGTTAACAGACGCAGGCACGAACGGACGCACACAAACAGAATGTACTGAATGACCCAATTTCAGTTCAAGTCCTTCGTATCGTATTTACAACATGGATCAGAATGCAATTTATTGGTTTCAGACAAGTGCTTTCGTTGTCGCTAAGTGAAGTGATTTAAAACAGTTTTCGGAGATAACCGTTCCAAAACCCAGGTTTTGTGACTCGTCATGGGAAGAGGGGGACAGTCCAGAAATTCCGTGAAACAAGTGTTTGAAAAAGAGATCATATTCATGACTGTTCGTCTATCTATCGTCACTACAGTAGCTTTCGTCCATTTAAGCGATAAAAGTTGTTAAAAGAGTTAGTGCAAGTACTGAAAGATCTGCTTGGTTCTTTAACATGCTTGATTACCAGACGACAACAATTTAGACTGATCCATTTTGACAGAAGTTGTAGACTACAATTTTAAGCTTGTGAAATTTTATATTCCTTTATCGTCCTTTGGGTAAAAACATTTTCAACAATGTCTTCCCAAACTTTTATCTTGAGGTGCGTATAATAGCGGAATTGAGTTGGAATGTGTTGACTTCTGATACGAAAGACAATAAGTTCACACATAGTTTCGAGGTAGACATCTAGCACTCTACCAATCAGCTAATCGGGCTAACATGTGGTCCAGTATAGATCAACCAGGAGCCCCCCCCCCTCGATTTGTTACATCATGAGTACGAACTGTCACTGAAGAAACCAGAAACAATTGACTTGAATTGTCAATCAAACAACGATTAACCAACAAACTCGTCAACTTAGACCGGAAGTGATTGTTAAACTCCAAGTATTTCTATTGGTTTATTCGAGCTGTGGTTACGACGCTTACGTCACCAACCAACAATTTACCTTTTGTTTGGTTTTGCTCCTTGGGACGTATTTTGCAAAAAATGGCATTTGATATATATAGATCTAACTATCATGATGAAAGTCCATAGATTTGTTAGTTTTATAGTACAAATCAGGTATATAGAGCATTTATAATTATTCAAAGTTCGCCAAGAGGATAAACAAATCGTCGATTGGGCGACAAAACCTCGTAACTACAACTAAAATACGCCGGAGTTATGAGGTTTTTGTCGCCCAATAACGATAGTACATTATAGTTTTATTCATAAAGCAAAACGCTGTGTGACAGCTTGGGTTAATACGCTTTCATTCCTACAAATTTCAGCCATAAACTATGAATACAATAAAATTGACTTTCTAGGGAGTCAGTGGGTTTTAATCAATTACTAGACGACAAAATTGTAGACTTGTACGGATTGAAAAAAAAAGTTGCAGATGACTTTTTACAGTATAAGAAATTTTATTTTTTTAAACTTTTTGGTGCGAAAACATATGCTTAAACCAAGCATGTTTCTTCATCTTAAACAATGATATCTCAATTGTTTATGGAAGGGCGTCAAAAAGCGTCACTGCGTGGGAATGGGTTGAGTCAAGAAAAGTAATCCTAACTTTATAATTATGTGAATAGACGAATACTCCCTCGCTTTGAATTAAAGTAAAGGTCTGGGACATAGCGCAGGAATCCTAGTCATGGGGTCTCGGGTACGATCCTCGATCGCGGCAAATATCCTCAAATGTCTCTGCCAATGGTCGGATAATCGTAAACTTAAGCGAGAGGAGCAGTTGGAGGCTCGGAAAGGATGTAGCGGTAGTACTACAGTTAGAAATACCAGGAATCCATTGTAAGGTGCTCCAGCCGTCGCGATATAACTGAAATACTGTTAAAAGTAGTGTTATACCTCATTCAATAAATGAATTGATTTAAGGAAAAATGAATGTTTGTAGGATCACAGTGTTCATAAAACACTTGTCGGTCTACGTATGGTCGGATAATATTATTCAAAAATGTATATGTCTCATTTAATTTATTTTCGTCTATGAAGAATCAAGCGTTTTGGTTGGAGATGATGGCTTATATATATATAAAAAAAATGATAATAAAAAATAAAAAATAAAATAGATAAATAAATTAACAAATAAAATCATATCAAACTTTATCAGTTTCAATAGATAAATAAATTAACAAATAAAATCATATCAAACTTTATCAGTTTCATGGATTTTTAGAAGGTAGTTTTTGAGAATTTTCTTCTGGGATCTGTGTCAAATAAGTAAAGACGCAGTGAAGCCGTATTTACCAATCGCAAGTCTCAATCAAATGAACAAAAGGCCAATTAAATCATTCGATCAGACTAGAAGTGAGTTTTGAAAATTTGCCGACTTTTTGTTTAGCTTTTTAGTTAGATTGGAGACTTAAGCGACGTAATCACAGCTTATTCAAGATGTAGCTACGACGTTTAGGTCGCAAACCAACCATTTTTCTTTTTTCGAATTGGAACTTTCTGTTGGAGTCAATGGTCGGGACCAGCAAAGCAGGTCGGTGGGACCAGCGGTTGGCGAATCAGGAAGTGTGAGTGTGTGTGTTTAGTAGAGAGCAGCCAGGAACTGTACACACATAATATGACACCCCACCCCCTTTTAGTTTGTATGGGAATGTTTTTTCCATTTCTTTCTTTTTTAAGATTTATTTCTTTAATGATCTGGATGACCCGTAAAACCTAGAAATAGTTTAAAAGGGAAAGGAAACAACAGAGGTCAGCCAGAGATCGCTTTCCGAATGAAAGTATATTCTAAGGGGGAAGAGTCATTCTTAACTCAGAAAATTGTCACAAAGTGGGAAGTTTCGACCTGCATACTTCGCGCAAGCTGACCAGGGTCCGATACTTTACGCACTTCCTTTATAGCCCTTATCGCCTGACGGCTTTCATATGACTGTTAAAAACACTTCAAGAATGTTTGAGAAAAGATAAGATTATTTCATAACCTCTTCAAGGGACCGTTTCATGACAATTTATGACTATAGTTTGGATGAGGTTATTGTGTCTTCATAGAGAAGTGCTTTCATAACGACGACTTAATTTTAATGAACCCATATATAAGTTTTATATTTTCAAAGAGCTCGTATGTAGAATACTTTTCTTGGCTGCCATTTTGATTTTTTCCAAACAACAGAAATAGCCTATTATTATAAGTGACCAAACGCGGCTGTAAATCAAATAACCAGTCGACCAATGAAATCATTCATTTAGACCAGAAATGAGTTTTGAACTCCGGTATTGGCTTACTTTCGGTTATCAATTCATTACAATCATTTCCTACTTCATATACCATTAATATAATGATCTTGTCACATATCATTTTAGTCTTTAGACACACTTCATTACCATTAAAAAATATATCTAAGAGATTAAGAGAATATTTTTTGTTTTCATGGAGGTATGAACCGAAAAACCTAACCACACTGTATGAATACGCGAAGCGGATTCATACATTGTGTGATTAGGGTTTTAGGTTCATACCTCCATGAAAACAAAAAATATTCTCTTCATTTCTTATAATTTAATAGCATCGAGCGAAAAATGCAACAACTTAACAAATTTTGATACCTTTTTGTAGTGAACTATTTTGTGCGGAAGCATTCAAAATGGCTGCGTACTCAAAATTTTGTTCATGGAGATATGAATTAAATTTTTCAACCAATCAGATCGCTCGTTTTTGATAGACAAAACTAACAATTAAATTATATATTCATGTACGTAAATTTTTCAATACGGACTTGTCCATGAGTGACTCTGTGGAGAGCCAATGTTCATTCATGCTCACTTTAGATTATTTTGACCTCTACAGATCTTCCTAACAATCATTTTATGCTTCATTTGCCATAGATACTATGATCTATATAGCAGTCTTTTTCAGTTTCCCTTATCTTCGACGCAATATTACTGACTAATATAATTTTATCACTTCGTATTTTACATTAATTAGAAATATTTTAATTGTTTTTAGCGCGTTAAATGATCACAGGTCTCTTATAAAAACAACATGGGTCAATGAACGATGATACGCCCTCGAATTTTAACGGTATCGTATCGAGATTTCGTTGTTTGTATTCATTTCACAGACCATAAGTTTTTCTTCGAGAGAATCGACCAATCGCGTCTGTCAATCAAATAATCAATCGACCAATGAAATCATTCATTTAGACTGGAAGTTCAATTTGAACTCCGACATTGGCCACCTCTTTGGTGAATCATTTTTGTTGGTATAGTAACTTAAACGTCGTAACTGCAGCTTATTCAAGCTGTAGTTACGACGTTTATGTCTTCAACCAACCGTTCTGCTTATTTGTAACATGCTACTGGCCATAAATTTTGCAAAATAACATCGTTAAAAATCGAAGCGAATCTTCCTGTTCAAGTCAATGGGCATGGCCAGGGATTGGTCAATTTTTGCCAATTTTTGCCAATTTTTTAGGACAATGATCGCCGCCAGTCTACTGCCATACACACAGATACTAAGATGTCGCCGCCAGTCTACTGCCATACACACAGATACTAAGATGTCGCCGCCAGTCTACTGCCATACACACAGATACTAAGATGTCGATGTTTCTTTCTTTCCCTTACTATGATAAACTACAGAATATTGCCCCACAGAGTGTTGAAAATTCAACTAATTAGGCCAATGGTTAACAAGTATTTAAAAGGTTAAAAATTGAAATTGAAAAGTAAAAATCTCTTGGGTAAACAATTTGAATGTCTTGTTTAAGAAACAAAACAAATACAAACACCCCCACGCAAGAAAACAACAGAGTGGTAGGAGGTGCATTTCTATCAAAAAGAGACAAAAACAAACATAATTTCAATAAGCGCTTCTTTTGTCAACCACTATACTGCTATAATGGCCTTCACACTAGTTTGCTAGTGCGCATAAATCTACTTGTTGACTATGATATATGTTAATGATCCGAAAACTTACACATGAAATAGGTCTGGAGGAGATGGGGGTAGAAGCGTTATAACATCCTTATATGTCAACGAAACTCTAAGTTTAGGGTACTCAACGAGTACCTACAACATAGGGTTTATAGTAGTATTGGTTAAATATTTAAGTCCAAGTAACGAATTACGCCCTCTGTAGCAATGACAATTTAATTTATTGAATATAGTTTCGGTGGAGAAATATTGTGAAGTCAACAATTTTCCTGGAGGTGTGAACGAGTAATGCTTCAGCGCGTAAAAGTTATTTTATATATACAGCATAATACAGGTATGCTAATTATAGATTGTAGCCTCCGGGGATTCCAAGGTAGTCAACCAAAACGTCGTAACTACACCGTAGTCAAGCTATAGTTACGATGCTTTGATCGTCTATATACAATATGTATATTTTCTATTAAACCGGTGCAAAACATCTTAAACGAGAAAGATTCACTCTCTTTTTCGTCACAAGATTTGGGCTGTAGAATGGAATTGTCTTTGTTTTAATGGGGGTCTCCGCATCGAAAAGCCTTTATAGTAATTAACACCCGAATTTGTTTCAAGTAACTGTGTTGGTTTCCCGACATAAACCCCGGATTCGATCCCCGACGGCGGAACTCATCCTTTCCGACTATTTGTCTCTCAACGATGGGTCGATAATCGTAAACATATGTGGGATAGCAGCTGGAGGCTAGGAAAGGATGTAATGGTAGTACTGGTGTGAGAAATACCAGGATTCCATTGTTAGGTGCTCCAGCCGTCGCGATATAACTGAAAGATTGTTGAAAGCGGCGTAAAAGCCCATTCAAACCAACATAAACGCCATAACTACAGCTTATTCAAGTTACGACATTTCTGTCACCAATCAACGATTAGTGTTTTATGTTTCTGGCCACAAACTATGCACGAACTAACGTGTTTTGATGTCTCAGGCGAACAATCTTGTCTGATTTAAATGATCACGCCCACTAACATCAGACATGGTAGTTAGCTTACTGACTCTTTTATTTTGTAAAATATGTGGTCAGGGAAATAACACTAAAGATAAATCGCTAGCTTGTGACTAGTAAATGAAGTAAATAAATCTTAAATAAGCTGTAGTTACGACGTTTACGACGTCATTCCAATAGAAACAAACAACTATGCTGTACACGATGAATTCTCAAATAATTTCTCTATGTATTACCAGATGGTCCCTTTTCGTCTGGCGGGTCCAAAACTATAATCGACAAAGATAAATTCTTGTTGACCGATTATCTAACTTTCAATTTGAAGGTCGTCCGAGACTATATATGTTCCATAAACTTTTTAAAACCCATTCTCACACAACAAAACTGTAGACTAGTCCAAAACCAAAGGAGTTACAGAAATTTTGAATAGGTTTAATTATGGGATGGAAAACATTTTGGATAATGAAGAAATTGCTTGTAACAAGCAATTTCCTCATTTTCAACAATGTTTTCCGAACTTTCATTTTCATGTGGGCGTCTAAACGCGTCATTAAGTGGGAATGGGTTAAACAATGCTGTAGTGTAGAATGGCTGCAGCGCCTTCCATCTAAACCCCAAAACACACAATCTATTCAAAATCCAGTATAACTTGTATTAAGTGGCCACTCAAGGGTCGGCTACACAGCGGTCGCTGAAGACAATGGTTTGTTAAAGAGCTTAAAAAGAAGGATAACTTCGACTGCATATATAAATTATTGCAGAAATCTCCCTTAATTCTATATTATTCGAACTTATTAGAATTGTCTCAATGAATTTCAATGAAATAGGATATAGTTACGATATTTGTTGTAGCAAATATGTGCATCTGCTTTATTAACCAGTTCCCACTAAATGACGCTTTTATACCCTCCCAAGAAAAAAGCTTCGGAAAACCTTGTGGAAAATGAAGAAATTGCTTGTTGCAAGCAATTTCTTCATTATCCACAATGCTTTCTATCCCAAAGATAAAAAAATCTAAAATTTCATAGGCTTTAAATTGTCGTCTGCAAATCTTTTCAATTTGGACCAGTCTAAAATTTGCTGCGTGGGAAAGGGGTAAAAGGTATTTTGAGTCGTTTGGTAGAAGTGGTCCGTCAATAGAGGTGGTCCTTAGAACAAGATGGACTGTACAATCAATTTTGAATCCTATGTGATATGTATTCAAACCATCCCACAATTGACGGATCGCTTGCCACGCCCACTGAGCTCCGACAGGAAGTTCCACTTCGATATTAACCTACGCCCAAACGACAAAAATTTTAGATTGGTCCAAATTGAAAGAAGCAGAATGCTACAATTTCAAGACGATGGATTTTTTTTCTTCATCTTTTTGGGTAGTAAAAAATGTAGATAATGAAGAAATTGTTGATAAAAGAACGTTCCTCAGCTTCCACAATGTTTTCCGAGTCTTTTTATTTCTTGAGTGGCGTAAAAAGGAGATATTATATGAAAATGGGTTAAACGGTGTTATTTTGCAATAGTCATAGCAAGTAACATTTGACAAAATAGGTTAAATGGTTAATTGGCGACATAAACGTCGTAATTACAGCTTGAATAAGATGTAGTTACGACGTTTAACTCGCAAAACCTACAAACATGTTTCACACAAATGTCGATCAAGATCGGGTCCAAATTTAACTTCTGGTCTAAAAGAATGATTTGATTGGTCGAATGATTCTTTGACTGACAGCAGCGATCTTACAACTCCATTCGGAGTAGAGGTGTGAGAAATACCAGGATTCATGATTCTGTGCTCCATCCGCTGTGATATGACTGAAATACTGTTAAAAGTGGCTTTGAATCCTATTCAAACGAAACAATTTTGTCGTCCGTTAGGGAGTAAAGGATATTAAATACAGCTAATAGCGAACATCTGTTTCCTATATTAACATTGATCTTCTGTTTACATTTTTTTCTGATTTTTACCCTTAACCCATTCCAGACGACACGATCTTAGACTGGTCTAAATTCAAAGAAGTTGCAGACGACACCTTTTAGTTGATAAAATTTCATATACATGTATTTTTTTTAGTCTTTTGAGGTTGTAGAAAACTTGGACAATGCAGAAATTGCTTCTAACAAGCCATTTCTGCTTTATCAACCATTTTACAAAAGCTTTTATATTTACGGTCATCAAGAAGATGGATTGCGCGGGAAATTGGTTCACCTAACGAAAAGTTTCAGACTGATCCAAATTCAAAGAATTGGTTGACGAAAATCAGGTTCAGTCAAGATGTAAAAATAAGGTTCTTTCTTTTAACATCCTCATTAAAGTCGGCCTAATATTTAGACAGAGACATTAAAAAGGAGAGAGAGAGTGAGAGAGGGAGAGAGAAAATGAGTGAGACAGAGACAGACAGAGACAGACAGATAGAGAGTCAGAGAGAGACAGAGATAGATAGATAGATAGATAGATAGATAGATAGATAGATAGATAGATAGATAGAGAGAGAGAGAGAGAGGGGGGGAGGGGGGGAGAGAATGAGAGGGAGAGAAATAAAGAGAGAAATAAAGAGAGAGAAAAAAGAGAAATAGAGAGACCTATGTTTCATGGGTGACATAAACGTCGTAACTGCACCTAAACTTACAACAGATTTCTGTCCTCGGAGAGCGATGCTAATTTAAGTGTTATAATGAAATATTCTTAGTCCAAAATTGAGACTACAACTAGAATAAGCTGAAGTTACGACGTTTAGGTCGTCCACAAACGCTAATATTTGAAACAAATGTCAGACTTCAGTTTTTCACTTCCAATATAAATGAATGATTAATTAGTCAAATGATTTTTGGATTAACATTGACGATCCGTTATTTGACACGTAAGAAAATTTCTCTTTTTTAGAAAATGTTTTCAATGCCTTTTCTCTTTAGAAATTTTGGACTGTAATTTCAAGTTGGGACATTACACATTTCAGCGGATGCTACCAGTCCTAAAATAGCATCACAGTCCGGGGTCGGAAATCAGCTGTATTGCCGGAGTGGCTTAATCTCTTGCTAAAAACACCAACTACACTTTATTGTTGTCTGCAACATTTTTGAAATTGAAGTAGTTTGATTTTGTCGTCTGGCAATGGGTTTAGAGCATAATCTAACATTTGGTCTAATTTTGATAAGGGTTAGTATTATGAGTCCTGTATGATAGTTATCGATAACATGAAAACTAGATGAATATTGGTCATTTAATAAGATTAATAGATACCAAAGAGTTTAAATGAAAATACTAATAAAAGCTTACCTGTTGTGACAAGTTTTAAAGTTTTTAAGTTCCTCTGCTGAAACTTAATATTTATTTCTCGGTTAAACTCGTATTCCTCGCGTAGGCTGGTTGGGGCGGGGTTAACACGCATGCGCAATGTATGTCAGCAACCTATTTCATTTAATGAGATCCACAGGGGATGAGAGTTATACCTATATAACGCAGGATGGATCATAAGAATGATTTAACTCTAGGATTGATAAGTTGTAGTTACGACATTTAGCTCGCTAGACGTCGATATGTTGTTCTTCACTGATTCGTTCAAACTCTTAAAGAATCGATCGAAATCGAGTTTTCGTATAGTTTATAACGCCTGCCGAAGATCTCATATAGCTCAAACCCCACGTAGTCCCGCGTTTTGACGCTTAGTCACAAGCATTTTTCCATTACCCGCAATGATTTCTACCCCCTCCCCCTATTTCTTTTAAGGAAAAAAATTCCAACCAAAAATTGTCCGTCTGCAACTTCTTTGAAGTTGATCTACTCTAAAATATTATTGTCTGTTGCGATGGTTTAACTACATACGTTTCAATTTGGGCCAGTCCAAAATTGTGTTTTCTAGTAGCGACGATAAACGAAACGTAAACTACCTGGTGCAGCTCAAGACGTTCACCGTGTAACTAGCGGACTTCGTGAATTCCGAGAGCCATGGGTTCGAATCAAACCATTAGCAACTGGCCTCTCAGGTATTGATAGTCGATCTGGCTAGAGCAACCACGTGTATTAAGCGACAACTTCCATTGAGCGACCATATTCGAAATCCCAATTTTGAAAGCAAAATCTCTTACTAAAATAAAGCGATTTCTTAAAAAATCGTAACAAAATCCTCTGTTGTTGGAACTCATTAGAATCGTCTCAATGAGACAATTCTTATGAGTCCCAACAGCAGAGGATTAAGCTTGTATTCTGTAGTAATTTCATTATGCAATCGAATTAATCCTTCATATCCTTTCACAATAAAGTGTATTTAGCCACCATTCTTTTAAGCGACCACTTTTTGACCGTCCATTCAGTGGTTGCGTAATACAAGATTTACAGTTATAAATCGGGTTGGCAAACGTGGGTGAATTCAGTAGAGGGGTAGGGGGGGGGGATATAGCTTGTTCAGGACCCGTAATATTACAGGTGGCATAATTTGTGATGAGTATTACCCTTTCCACCACAATGTCGCTTTTTGACGCCCCCCCCCTTAACTTTTGGAAAACATCGAGCAATTTCTTCAATTTCCACAATGTTTTCTACCCAAAAAATTGGAAAAATATAAACTACAAGGCTTTTCAATTTGTACCACTCTAAATTTTTGTCATGTCGGAATGGGTTTAAAGAAATGATAACATGATACCTTTGACAAAGAGGATTACTTAACAAAACTATGCTTTGCTATCTTTCAGTACTTTCAGTTCTTTGATTTCTGTCGGTACGATCAAATATCTCTTTTGACTTCAGGTGGTCAAGGTAGATAATAATGGACGAATGAGACGAAGTAGGCCGAAAAGTAATATCCCTTGGTTAGGTTTATTTATTATCATTATTTCAGTATTTTATACATCGGTTGGAAAAGAAACTCTTCCAACTTAGGTCGGTCCCTCTCGATTCTGCTTCCAGTACTCGCACCGAATGTGCTGGCTAGTGGAAAAGCCGAGACCGATAGAAATAATCCCTTCGATATGCCTTCCCAAAAAAAGCACAACGAGTTGGAGGTCGACATCAAAACTTGACCGAGTTTTGTTTTGTTTCACATGAGATGATATAATTTACGGATCGCTGGCTCCACCCACTAACTCCTATGGCCACGCCTACTGACTCCGACAGGAAGTTATTGTTAAACGGCGTTCTTTTGTGAAATTTATAGCCAGAGCTATGTAACAAAGGACATGGCATTTCGACTATCGGGGTGAAAAAGACATTATTTTTTAGAATGTTTTGACTGAGCCATGAAATAAACTGGGCATCTAAATATGGCCATCTAACCACATCTTGAATAGCAGCATTATCAATAAAGCAACAACAACAATAACGCGGTTGAAAAAACAAGAATCCCCCAAACAATAAAAAGAAAAAAAACACAAACCGCAACAATAATTTGAAACAGAGCAGTCTTAATAGTGGTCAGAAAGAGAGATAAAAGTACCAATCGCAAACCTGAGTAAAACTCTAAAAGAAACTATCCTTATCCTTATCCTTATCTTAGGAAGAGCTTAAATGGAACCGCAGGAATATTATTTGGACCATTTTTGTAGATAGTAATGTCAAACCCATCCTCAAAGCGTGAACCACGATAACGACGACGACTTACTGAGTCTATCACAGAAGTGAGTGTACCTGAGTGAAAGAGAGTGCACTTTCTATGTTCCATTGTGATGAAGTCTTGTACTTTATGTCGTGATATTTTCTAAATTACTTCCCTCTAATTATTGTTTACATTTTTCATGGCCATAAATGGCTTGATAATTACAATAAAGCTAATTATTGACTTATTGAGTATTTTCATTTTAAACGATGATAGCTAAATATAGATTAATATGGATTAACGTTTATCAGACTTATTTCATTCATGCAAACTTGGGGAAAAGCAAATAAAATTTGTTATCAATAGAGAAATAGCGTTGGTTTACTGACAACAAAATTTTAGACTGTTTGACCGTGGCACCTTCCACTAGTGGGATTGGGTGGATGCGTTATCTCGCTAGCCACGATTTGAAAAAGATAGGCATTTTGTCTATCTACAGCATTTTAATAATTATAACCTTACTAATTAGTTATTTACAGATTCAAAATTTCACAATTATAGACGATAATTCTTGGTTGATGAAATCCCTTAAATTTATTTATTTATTTTTCATGACTGTCCATTGAGGTAGATAACATTTCGGATACTATTAAAATTTCCCTGTAAAAAGCAATTCCTTTAATTTCCATACAATTAGCTGTTGCTTCATTCGCCTCAAATGTTCCAAAGTGATAAAACGTTTTAGGTGTAAAAACGCGTGATCGTGTAGAAATACGTTAATGACACATAATTAATGTGGAATTGATTTTCAAATGGTATACATCGCCAAATAAAATTTTGTTCGAGTAATTTAATTACAATTTGGTTCAGTCTTCTAAAGTCATTAGACGTGTTTGGCGTCAAAAAGCGTGATTGAGTAGGAATACTTTAATGAAACATTATTCACGTAGACTTCATTTTCATATGGTGAAGATTGGCAAATAAAATATTATCCGAGTTATTTGATTACTGATTTATGTTCTCTAAAACAGTAATTTAAATGCTTTCTTTATATTCGTCGGTAGGTGACAGCATACAGTTTGAGATTGTGGCTTTATTCTTTAAGCCGGCAACGCAAAGGCTTTTACTGCCTGTTTATTAGGATTTTGGAATATGTATGTCTATGTTGATATATGCATTTGTTTTTGCTATAACATTGAAGTTAAGGCAATAGCAAAGTTTTTACGGAGATCTAAAGGGAAATTAAACCCCTTTTGCATTCCCGAAACCTCTTACATTTATGCGCCCGTTTTATAGATTGATCGTAGTTGCTATAAAGGATGTCGTATGAGGGAATCGTAACGTATGGGTGGACTATTTACTGAGTCTATCACAGAAGTGAGTGTACCTGAGTGAAAGAGAGTGCAACTTCAATGGTCCCATGTGGTGAAGTCTTGTACTTTATGCCGTGA